>JANHMN010000020.1:38109371-38124092 GCA_030674055.1 Rhabdomys pumilio
CATATACACACACACACACAGACACACACACACACACACACACACACACACACACACACACACACACACACACACACACACACACACACACACACACACACACACACACACACACACACACCCACACACACACACACACACACACACACACACACACACACACACACACACACACACACAGAGACACACACACACACACACACACACACACACACACACACACACACACACGGGTTTGTAGAATTCAATAGTTTGGTCCTGAACTTTTCTTTGACAAGAGACTCTCTATTACTGTGTCAAATATTGTTGGTTATAAATCAGTGTAAGTTGCCTGTGCACTCTTGATTTAATTTTGTTTGTGCATGCCTAGGAATTTATCTATTTCATTCAGATTTTCCAATGTTTCGAAATATAGATTTTCAAAATACTCCCTAATGATACTCTGTATTTCAGTAGAATCCGTAGAATCCGTTTAATGCCCCCCCCTTTCACCTCTAGTATTATTAATTAGTGTATTCTTTCTTTGGTCAGCTTAGCTAAGTGTTTTTCAATCCTGTTGATCTCTTCAAAGAACCAGTTCTTTGTTGGTTGACTTTTGGTATTGTCTTTAAGTCTCCATATTACTCAGTCCAGCTTTTACTTTCATTCTTTCTTTCTTCTACTCAGTTGGTGCTTGGCTTGTTCTTGTTTTTCTAAGGCCATGAGATGAATTGCTGGGTTATTTATTTGAGTGCTTTGTGATTCTTTAATATGTGCGCACAACTGTAAACTTCCCTCTCGCAACTGCCTTTGGTGTGTCCCAAAGGTTCCTTTTCTTTCAAGTTTAAGCATTCGAAAATCCCCTTGCTGACTTCTTCACTGTGTTCACGCACCATCTACTTATACAGTTTCTGTAGTTTTCCTTACTATTGATTTATAGTTTTATTCCATTATGATCTGACGAGATTAAAGAACAACAACAGCAACAACAACATGAAAGCAGGAGGGAGACTTGTTAGGAGGACACGCTCCATAAGGGGTAGGAGGGAAATAAGAGGGGACAGGAGATGGGGCGGGGAAGAGGGGAGACATGATCAAAATACAATATATACATGTATGACCTTGTCAAAAAATGAGTTAAAAATACATAATATACATGTATGACCTTATCAAAGAATTAGTTAAAGATATTTTAAAAGACAAAAAAACTACATGAATATTTTAAAGACTTGTTTTATTAAAATGTGCTCTGTTTTAGAAAACGTTTGTGTAGGCTGCTGAGAAGAATGGCTATTCAGCAGCTGTTGAACGGAGTATTCTCTACTGTTTAAATCCATTTTATCTGTAGCTCAGTTTAACTCTGAAATTTCTGCTGATTTGGGAAGGGGTGGCTCTGGATGATCTGACTACAGAAAAAAATTAGTATAGAAGTCATTGATAGATAGAAAACAAATTAGATAAAACCTACACAATCAATAGTGAGGTAGCTCTCAGGACACCCATTCCAGGGAGTATTATACAGCCATTAAGATGACGGTGTTGAATTTGAATGCCAAATTCTAGGCTGCAGAAATTTCAGGCTAAACCCCTTGTGATGCACTGGGATTCCAGCTGGTTCCTGCTGCAGGGGATCCAAAGCCTCCTTAACAGCCCGTAACAGTAGAGAGATCGATATATGATTCCTCCAAAACAGTCACATCAGCCCTTGTCAGCAAGGAAGAAGGTATCCTAGGGGACAAAAGAACATCCTTCAGCTTCCCAGAAGGGCTCCTGGAAAGAGCTGAGGCAAGATGAAGAGGAAGGCGTAAGAGAGCTACTTGATCCTCAGATAAAAGAAACCAGTTGGCAGAGAGGAAGACTGGAAGCCCTCCTGACCAAGGCCAAATGGTAACAAACGGAGCATTCTGGGGGAAAGTTTGTGCTGTGTGAGGGTGGGTGTGATGAAAGTCACAGCCCTTTGGGCATATCACCACTGATCTTCCAACTTCCCAACTCTGGCTTTCTCTCTCCTTGGAAATATGATGCTTCTTAGTAAACCATATCTAATTCTGCTACTAACATTTACAAATAACAGCACCGAGGAAAAGTCAATGGCTCACAAAATGCCCATGAAATGCGATTAAGAGAAAATGTGACAACATTTCTCAAAACATTCATCAGAAAACTGCAGGCTTAAGGGTATGTCTGGATTGTACAGTTGCCTAGTATGTCCAAGGCCCTAGATTCCATTCCTAGCACAAGACAAAAAATAAAAATTAAGTGTTGTTGTAGTAGTTATTTAAACAATGGCTTCTAGTGAAGCCGACTGTCTAGGCTTCAGTGTCTCTGCCTAGATCAGACACCATGTTCCTAGGCCATGAGGCCACATGTGAGCTGCAGCTAGAAACAGCCAGCCAGAGACACCAGCCCTGCCACCCATGAGACACCAGCATGGGAGTTGGCTCTGCCAGTCTTCCATGCTGTCTCTGCATTGCCCAGACCATCCCACCAACCATACGAGCTCGGTACAGATGAGACTCTAATGCTTAGATTCTCCAAAGGCTTATATATTTAGTAATGATCAATAACAAGATGTCCTTACAATCAGAGGTGTAACCCAATACCCAACCTAGATATACCAACTACCTTTGACTGCTCGAGACAAGTGAACATCAGCCTCCATGTCTCTCCCTCTCATTCTCCGTCTCTCTCCTAACTCCTCCTCTTCCTTTTCCTCTTCCTCCCTTACTCCTCCCACCTTAGCTCCTCCTACAAGGTGTGTGGTGCATAACTGTAATCCCAGCACCTGAATGGTAGATACTGGAAAATAAGGAATTCAAAGCCAGCCTTCGTTAACACAGGAGTTCATGGCCAGCCTGAGATCTTGTCAAAAAAAAAAAAAAAAAAAAAAAACACCACCACCACCAACAACAAAGAAAACCCAAAAAACCCTAGACAAAACAAACAAGAAAAAAACAGAGAGAAAAACAGAGAAAGAAAGAAAGAAAGAAAGAGAGAGAGAAAGAAAAAGAGAGAAAGAGAGAGAGAAAGAAAAAAGGAAGGAAGGATGTGTAGAGAGGAGAGAAAAGGAGAAGAGGAAAGAAAAAAAAGAGAGATTTTCCACTCCTTAAATCAGAAAAATATCTTCTTCTTCTACTAGCAAAGTGGGAACATGGCAGCTGGACAGGGTGGACAACACCTGGAACAAATGTCCCTTGGGGGAAAAGACACAGGCTTTAAAAAACAAAAAACAAAAAAACAATGTCTTCTCACAACTGAATAGCCAAACACTCATCCAAATTGTTCTTGGACCACTGCTCACCTCAGCAGCCACAGCCAACATAGAGTCCTCTGGCTCAGAAGTCATGCCTGAGAGACCCAGATGAAGAACAAGAGGGTGGAGACACGGACGGACTGTTGGCATGTTCGTAGGTGCTCCTGTGTTAGCTCAGCTCAGTTTAAAAGCCACCATCTCGTAGTATCGATATTATCAGACATGTAAGGAGCATGAGAGAATGTGTCTGAGTAACTGTTTAAGGAGGTCTAACTGATCAGATCCAGTCAGTGTGTAAACAAGCTAAGGAGATCTGCCAACTTCTTATATTTTCTACTTACTGGCCGTGATTAGTATTTACAGTTGTTGATTATTAAAAGGCAAAGTAAGACTAAGTGGTGGGTGGCTAATCCTCTCCACAAAGCTTTAAATATTAAATAATCTTGTCATCAACCAAGTCTGTTGTGTGAAATTATAGCAACAGGGAGAGACAGGAAAGAGGGATAGTGAAAAGACTAGAGGGAAATGACAAGAATGGGTTTTGTTTGTTTTACTTTGATTTGGGGTTTTTCTTGACAGAGTCTGTCTGTGTAGCCCTGGCATCCTGGAACTCACTCTGTAGATCAGGCTGGCTTCAAACTCACTGAGATCTACGTGCCTCTGCCTCTGCCTCTGCCTCTGCCTCTGCCTCTGCCTCTGCCTCTGCCTCTGCCTCTGCCTCTGCCTCTGCCTCTGCCTCTGCCTCTGCCTCTGCCTCTGCCTCTGCCTCTGCCTCTCTGCCTCTGCCTCTCTGCCTCTGCCTCTCTGCCTCTCTGCCTCTCTGCCTCTGCCTCTCTGCCTCTCTGCCTCTCTGCCTCTCTGCCTCTCTGCCTCTCTGCCTCTCTGCCTCTCTGCCTCTGCCTCTGCCTCTGCCTTCTGGGATTAAAGTTGTGGGCCACTATACACCCACTTTAACAAGAATGTTGATAGTGGTTATTTATGGCTGGTAAGATGACACACATGATCATCATTGTGTCTTTCTTTATGATATTTTCTCTACCCCAACTTTCCTGAAATCATGCTATGTTGTAAGGATAACGTGTGTTATTATAGAGGTCATAAGTACCCATGAGGGTTGCATTTTCTCAGATGAATCATCATGAGCGCCATTTCCATGACAGCCAACAAAATGCTGACCTTGCCGTTATAATATCTTAGCCTCTTTTGGTTAATAATCATCATCTCTTTGAGGGATAAAAAAAAATCACAGAATTTCTGGGTCTCTCCACTGAAACGAATTTCCTCTCCCTTCCATATCCCAAGATGGCAGCCAATGTAGGGGAAACAGTGACTGCATGTCTTGGCCATAAGTAGTTGTGTAAAGCTGCCTTCGGTCAGCCTTGGCCTCACCTGGGTTTCACTGAGGTC
This sequence comes from Rhabdomys pumilio, assembly GCA_030674055.1. NCBI lineage: Eukaryota > Metazoa > Chordata > Mammalia > Rodentia > Muridae > Rhabdomys > Rhabdomys pumilio. The sequence continues at coordinate 38,114,011 of JANHMN010000020.1, forward strand.
TCCGTTCCTCGAGTCTGGCATGAGAAAGTCACCTGATCCCTGGTCTTGAACGCTATCTTGCAGCTGTGTTATATGGTCACTGTTTATCTGGCCGTGGTGATATCCTGGTGAGCTCACCAGCAAGCACCCCCAGCAGGCAGTGGGATCCCAGTAGCACACACTTCTGGAAATACACCCTCTCTCACATGACTCTACACACGACTAACTAACTAGCGCTGGTGTCTCCACTCTGCCATCTTTTCTCTATGCACTGGACACATCAGACACAATGTTGACCCAAACATCTCTGAAAGATTTGAAGACCCCGGGGAAGAGGGTACTAGCATGGATTCCTTGGATGTTTCTCTCCTTCCTAACGTGTAGGATTCCGACTTCGATGGGCAGGTGGGAAAACACCATAGTTTACATGTGCCCCTGATCTACCTTTTCTTTGCTCATTTCCTAATCTCAGAACATCTGCTCTCCTTCCTGTGGGGCAGAAACATCTCTGTCATGTCTCCCAATTTCCCTCTTCTGTGGTGATTCATCAGAGATGATTCAATTTCTCTGGGCTTTGATTTTTGATATACAAAAACCTGAGCCCTGGGGTTTTAAGAATATACTCTCTTTGGAAAGTCTGGCTCTTGAATCTGTTGTCTTGCTGTAAGATTTTACGTTGACTTCAGAACTCAAAGCAAGACAAGAAACACCTTTGATTAACACCACCTCCCTGACAGAGGCTTACCTCTGCTTCTTGTCCTGGCTTCTTGGCACAAAGGCCACCAGGAAGGAAAAGGATGAGTTGTTGAGATTCTGAAAACACTATCCCATTGCTTTATAAATGTAAATACAGTTTACACACAAGAAGCATTGCTTTATAGCTGTCACGTTAGAAAACATGTTTTAAAATCCTAATACCTGACCCCATACCAGTAAATGGTACATTCACGAAACGCAATATGGAATGTGACTCTGCAGTGTATCCCTACACAGCCCACCAAAAGGAAAGAAGTGTTTGGAAATGGGTACTCCTGGGAAACAGGCTCTGCACCTTTCACCATTAATGTAAACACTCAGAAGAGGTTGCTCTGGGCCATGTCTTGTGTCTAGAGAGTGGGCAGGTATATGTCCAGAGTTACCATATCATTTGAGTGTTCAGAGGCAGTCAGAGGAAGATAGGCCCTCTTCTCTTCCCGTAAGTATTGCTTTGTGAGGAGAGCTCTGCTCACAGAGGGTTATCCTTGGGGCAGGAGATGCTTGGAAAACCTTGAAATTTCCCCTGGGTCTGTAACCCTCCCTCTCTGTGAGTTTCAGTATCAGTGATCACCTCCCTGCATCCTTTCACTGGTATAGCAGCCTGTAACATTGTTCAGACCACCAGGGCTTCCTGAGACAGGCTCCCCAAGACTGTCTCAGCTGATCCCGAAAGGTTCTGCTTCTATAAATGTATGGCTCAACAAAGTCTAGACCAGTACAGGAAAAGCATAGAAAACTAGGCTCATCCTGAAACTCATGACATAGCCCATGTTCCTGGAAAATGGCTGCATGTTTGCCTAGGTCTTCTGAGAGTTCCCAGAAATACTTCATCAACCCGGTAACATAAACCAACATTCCCAGGTAAGCTCTGGGAAGCAGTCTTACTCCTGAGACTTCCAGTTTCACTGGGCGAGCACATACCTGTTTGTGGAGTGGGTGCTGGGCTAACAGATGAGGGCTAGGTGATCAGATGAGGGGTAGACTGCTTGTATAGGCCACTTGACACTCATCTTATGAGGCTGCCTTATGTTGTGTGGGCCCAGCCTTCACAGTAATTCCCATTCCCAAACAGCCCCTTTCTACCCCTGTGAGCACAAGCAATCTAGGATGCTGGATCTAATAAGAGCAATACCAGGGTAGTAAGTCAGCTGCACGCCACCCCCCACCACCACATACTCAGTAGCATCTTGTTGCATATTTCTGCTATTTGTTAGTGGTGGGTGGTTTCCAAATTGTCTGAAGGTCTCTGCAAAAAAAAAAAAAAAAAAAAAAAAAAGTTAGTTTTAAAAGACTCAGATGGGAGAGGGAGACAGTGATGGTGGGGTGGTGGGGTGGTGAAGAAGACCGTTCTGGCCAAATCCTCCTGAATGACAACTACCAGGCAGTATGGTCTATGCTCGATTTAAAAACATTTTCGTATTAACTGTCTTACTCTTCTTATTGCTTGGGTTTGAGGTTTTGGAAACAGGTCTCATGCAGTCCAGGCTATCCCCTATCTTGCTATGTAGCCAAGGATGACTCTAAACTTCTGATCCCCCTGCCTCTATCAACAAAGAATATAGTCACAAACTACCACACCTGTCTCAGGGAATGTCTTTTTACACACCTGGCAAAAATATAGTTTGAGAGTGAGTCCAAAAAGAAAAAATATATAGATAGAGATAGAGATAGAGATGGAGATGGAGATGGAGATGGAGATGGAGATGGAGAGGGAGAGGGAGAGGGAGAGGGAGAGGGAGAGGGAGAGGGAGAGGGAGAGAGAGAGAGAAAGAGAGAGAGAGAAGGAGTGAGGAAGAGAGAGAGAGAGATTGATTCATGCTCGGAGAAATATGGGAACAGAAAGAGAAAGACGTGATAAAGCACAGTGGTGTCTGACACAGTGCTCAGCCTCTTCCTCACTCAAAACACAGAGTGGTGGGGTGTGATAGCCCCAGGGCACAGTCCCAGTGAGTAAGCAAAGCTTCCGGAAGGCAAGTCTACCCAGAGCCACATTGCTGTATGCTGATAGTCAGAATTCACACTAGGATCTGAGTTTTAGCTACTCAGTATCTACAGAGAGGCCAGTGTGTCTGATACCATATAAAAAGGACAGCTACCATTGGAAGGCAAGGTGCTTACAGTGACGAAGTGCCCTGTTATGGAGAGGAGGCAGGCACAGGCCAGAGCATCTCTGCTCTATCAGTCACACCCAAAAGGCTGGGCTTCCTGCTGCCCTGCCTCCAACCCTCTCACCACCTCATTTCTCTCTTGTAGAACCTCCCCACAGTAATCTCTTCTGTTGATTAAAAAGGAAAAAAAATAATAATAAAGGCTTAGATTCTGTGCCTGTTGCCCACAGTTACCCCAAACTCAGCAGTGTGGTGACTGTTGCTGACTCATCGGCCATTCAGGAGTGTCCTTAGGTGCCTGCACGCTGGGAAAACCCTTTGTCTATTTATCTTCCGGTTATATTCCAGCTTCTCTCCCAGCCCTCCCTGTCCGCCCACCCAGTGTAATGAAGGTTCTCCCAGAGTGTTTGATAACTCAAAGACTCAGAGATGTTTTAATCAGCCACTCTTCTTTGTCAGTTTCTGATGGATTTTTATGTCTCTTCACTCAGGAGGTTAGCTTAGTTCCATGCCTTTTTTAGGATGTGAGCATCCTGCAGGGATGCTGGATGTCTTTGTCTACAAATTAAATAGAGATCAGGAAATGGCACTGGATTGGGTGCTTGTCTGGGGGGAAGATTGGGGATTAAATCAGGTAGAAGAACTGAGAAAGCATGGATCAGGAGGGCCCAGTGAAAAACAGAACCTCTCCAAGGAAAGTTGGAAAGAAAGATTTCTCCATGTCTTAAAGGGCAGTTGCTGTTGTATTTCCCACACAACAACAGGGAACCATCTCCCACCCACCTCCACCCTGCTCTTCCTCAGACTTAGCCTTTCTTTATCATAAGCTGGAATATAATGCATCGCCCCTTGCTGGTGATTATGGGCTGGCTCTGATAACTGTTTGATGACCAGTCAGTGCATAGATCAAGGGTGGAGGTCACAGGACTGATTCTGGAGTCAGTCACCTCCCCTCACTTTTAAATTGTTTTCTTGGGTGGTTTACCATAGCATGAAAGGTCTAATATACCATCATGGTTCTGACACAGAGGCAAAGAGGCCAGTCTGCCTCACAGCCAGGGCCCCACACTGCTTTCTAACCCTGAGCCAGTCATTCTGGGCTCAAGGCCTCAGAAACAGCTTCAGTTTTTAATTCTTCTCTATCATGACAGGAATACAGATCCCACTGCATCCTCTAGTCTCCCTCAGCTCTCTCTTCCAAACATCTCTCCCACCCTCCTTACAGTTCCACGCAGACAATGAGATGCTGGGTGTTTACCGGGTGGATTTCACATACCTCACCCTGCTCAACCCACCAGAAACCTCTAACTGGAATCACTCAGCCAGCAGCCTGTATCCACCCACAGTATACACTGGATCTTTGAGGAGCTAAGAATTAAGGGCTTTTAAAGCTATGTTTCTATCTGAGTAAAGTCATAGCACTCAGGAGATGGAGTCAAGAGGCTCACCAGTCTATGGTCCATCCTTGGCTACAGGGTGAGTTCCAGAGCAGGCTCAGCTACAAAGTATGACACTGTCAAGAAGAAACAAAACAAAAGCAAAACCAAAATTAACAAAACAGCTGACCTTGGTGGTACAAATCTGTAATACTAGAATTTAAGAGGTTGAGGCAGGAAGATGTTGAATTTAAGGCCAGCCTGGGCTACACCAAAAGTTTCAAAATCAACCATGTCTCAAGAAAAAAAAAAATAGGCAAGGGGTAGGAGAGCTACTGAATGCATTGGTGAACACCTTTAATCCCAGTGCTTGGAAGGCAGAGACAGGTAGATCTCTGTAACATTGAGGCCAGCCTGGGCTAGATAGTTCCAGGACAGCCAGAGCTACACAGTGAGGCCTAGTCTTGGATGTTTTGTTTTTTTGTTGTTTTTAATGAAATGGAGGTGAGGCTGGAGGGTGCCACTCAGTTGGTAGAGTGCTTGCTCTGCATTCAAGAAGCCCTGAGTTCTAACAGAAGAGGGAGTGGCAGCTGTTGTGTGACAAAACTTTTCCTGGAGATCCTTTCTACCCAGCCAAGATAGGGAGTCCAGGACAGACCAAAGTATGGTTACCACCAAGTCCTACCTGGTAGGGTTACTTATAGTTGCATCACCAAAGCCCACCCCAGCACTGCAGCAGCTCACAAAAGCTCGGAATCCTCAACATACACTACACAGCCTGAAGCAACTCAGCAAGTTGGAAGGTATCCTGTCCAACTATCTCTAGTCTTACACCTCTTCCAGGGAGCTCAGCTGGTATCTGCTTCCAGGCAGCTAGTCTGGTCTCAGTCTTGTTTGCAGTTTTCTTGCTTAACTCTGAGAGGAAGGGGCCTACAGCATCTGGTGAGTTTCAGGAACTTCCTGGAGCTTTTTTTTGAATTGTTTATCTCACAGCTTAAAGAGTTTCCCTGGAGAAAAGATGAATGTTTCAACCTAGAAGGAGAATGTTACAAGAGTGTCACATGCCTAAAATTCCAGTGCTTGGGAGTCAAGGGAGGAGGGTCAGAAAGTCAACATTATGCTGAGCTACAATGCAAGTCTGGGGCCAGCCTGGGCTACAAGAGACCTTATCTAGAGAAGAGGAAGGAAATTAGAGTAAAAAACCTTCTGGCAATTAAAGCTTTTCGGAGTAGGAATCTTCCACGGTGGATACTGCGCACATCATTGTAAGTTTCTCTGCACGTAGGCAATGTGTCCATCATGGTAACACACAGACAAGACAAGGCAGCCTACAAGCCTCGTTACTTTTAAAATTGCATTTAAAATTATATCATGTACTGACTGGTGAGATGGCTCAGTGGTTAAGAGCACTGACTGCTCTTCCAGAGGTCTTGAGTTCAATTCCCAGCAGCTACATGGTGGCTCACGACCATCTCTAATGGGATCCGATGCCTTCTTCTGGTGTGTCTGAAGACAGCGGCAGTGTACTCAGATACATAAAATAATTAAATAAATCATTTTTAGAAATTATATAATGTAGACTGGGGTGTCTTTACACCATGGCCCTGAAACCAGGAAAGAGCAAAGGGTATTTCCACCGAGGCACTGGGAGTCTGAAAGGTCAGCTGTTGCTAAATGGAAAGTTTTTATTTTTGTTTTGGTTTTGGTTTTTTTGCAGCCACACAAAGAAGAATCTGAGCTGAACACTCAGGCAAGCTCGCACATGTGTTTCCACCCCACTATTTCCTGGCCTGAGTGTTTACACAAAATCATAAGGACAAGGAAATGATTTCCCTAGATCTTGTGGAAATCAGACATGGAAAAGGAATGAAAACCATAGAGATGACTCTAAAGAGTCTAGGACAAGGATGAGCCTGATGTTAGAACTAGGTGCAAAAAAAATCCAAGTGGGGAAGACTCAGAAACAGCTGACCCCGGCCACCACCTGCCAGGTGTCGCTACCCACATCCGACCAGCAGAATAAGGCAACGGCAACCATGTTCTTCTTCTAACGGTTTATTCAGCTATCCCTGTACAGCGATCTTCCTCTTCTTCCCTTTCCTCTGTTCCCACAGCCCCTTATAAGCATTGCCTTAAACCTATCAGCAGCTGCCACGATGTCACTACTAATTGGTCACACTCAAAGACAGGGGGTAAGGCGATTGGGTAGCCACACCTCTCAGCGCGGGCTTGCCATATATGGTCTCAAGCAATGCCTATGCCAAGTGTCATCCGAGAGCGGAGCCATAACAGTGAGAGTGGAGCCACTTCCCACAGCCAGGAGGTGCCATGGCCTCTGAAATGTCCACATTAATGGTTCAGCATGACTATGGCAGATGCTTGGCCACTTCTTAATGGCTTCTCCAGCAAAGTCCTGCTTTTTCTCTCTCTTTCCTGCTCCATTACCCAGTTGGGAATAGGAGCTCTGCCCCTCTTTTCCATTTCTTCTGGGACCCCAAAGATAACGCTATAGTTGCTGATAGGTTTAAGAGAGACAGCTCAGCTTTGCACTGTCTTGTAGATGTGCAGGGTCCTACGTTTTGAATTAGAAACAGAGGTGGAGAAATGGTCCAATGGTTAGCGCTCGATCAGTGAGTTGGCAGATGGCTCACAAAAGCCTGTAACTCCAAGGGATCTCATACCCCCTTCTGGCTTCCAGGGATACCTGCACATGCACACACAGACACAGACACACACAACACAAAAGCTTAAAAAAAAAAACTGGAAATAGACCAAATTCGTAGTGAAGAATGTTCAGGGCCAGGCTCGGGTTTTCATATTCTGGCCTTCCTCTTGTCTTACCAAGAGCAGAATGCCAAGCAAGTGGGTCGTTAAATACTACTATAAAATACAAAGGACAAGCCAGCTGACAAAACGGACACATGTACCAGTTTGTGCCTGTTTTCCAGGTGTCTGCATTTGAAACCCTCTCCTTTTACTCTCAAGATACCTGCCTTGGATGGTGAATTACATGTTGCTTCTTTGGAGTTCAGACACAAGTTTTTTGGGGGTTTGGGGTTGCTGTTGTTTTTGAGACATGAAAGCTGACTATGCCTTTCTAGTACAGTTCCCTCCATGCAAATGAGGGCAGGCTGGTGAGTGTCTGCTCAGGCTGCTGACATAGGCCCAGTTGTCCTGGAACTCACTTTGTAGACCAGGCTGGCCTCGAACTCAGAAATCTGCCTGCCTCTGCCTCCCAAGTGCTGGTTTTAACAGTGTGTGCCACCACTGCTCGGCTATAATGTAGATATATTCTTAAGCCCCTGTAAAGAGGAAATGCATCCTTGTGAATGTGGGGAAATGTGATGTTAGCCAGTATGGGAAAGAGGTTGGGTTCTTGGCTGCTACCAGGGGAAACTGTGTGTGTGTGTGTGTCTGTGTGTCTGTGTGTATGTGTCTGTGTGGTGTGTGTGGTGTGTATGTGTCTGTGTGTGTGTGTGTCTCTCTCTCTCTGTGTATGTGTGTGGTGTGTGTGTCTGTGTGTGTGTGTGTCTCTCTCTGTGTATGTGTGGTGTGGGGGGGGGCGGTCAGTCATCAGGTAACGATGCTTGCTACCAAGCCCGACAGCACCTCAGTTTGATTCTAGGATTCACATGGGAGAAAGAATCTATTCTGGCAGGTTGTTCTCTGATCTCATAGCCATGCCTACTTAGTACTTAATTACATATAAAAGCAACACGAGGAAGGGCCTATTCCCGATTACAGTTTGAGGGTAGCATCCTCATGTCCTGAAGGCAGGGCAGCAAGTATGGGAGGCAGCTGGTCACACTGCATCCCAGTCCAGGAGGCCTGGATAAAACAGGGACAGTGAGCTGAGCACTGGAATCCATCTCTGTTTTCCTCCTGACATCAAACTTCTGCTTATTCTTGGTCAACTTGGTCGCATCCATGGTAGTTTATCGTGGACATCTTGTCTGGAGATCTTAGCTAAAACAAACAAACAAAACCAAAGCCCTCCACGCTAGTGGGAACTAGAGGAAAACCTGTCAAGTAAGGGAATCAGGAGGCTGCAATCATCTGTTACACTGGCAGCTCAGTCCACGTGCTCCTCTGTAGAAAAGTATTTTCTTGTTCATTCATTCGTTTATGCCTTCATTATTTCCAAGTTCCTATTTTTTTATTACTTTTTGAATTAAGTTAGCATACAAAGTGATAGGTTTCATTATGATATTTTCATATAGAAGTCATTAGGCTTTGTTCTTTTTTTAATATTTATTTATGCTTGTGCATGTATGTGTCTACAAGGTGTGTGTGAAGGTACAGGAATGCCTCAGCCTGCGTGTGGAGATCAGAGAACAACCTCTGATGTTGGCCCTCTGTTCTTTCCTGTTGCACTGTGTACTCTGAGCTGGGCTGTGAGCTTCTGGAGTGTCCCTCTGTTCCCATTTCCCATCTCACCATGGGGTGCTGGGACTACAGACACACATCCCTGAGTCTGGTGTCTGACTTAAGTGCATTCTATAGCCGTCCTCACCATCTTTCTTGTCCTTTCCTCACTGAGTGCCTTTGGCAGCCATGTCATGTGAGTTTTGTTACCCTTTTCTTTCTTCCAGCATCTTCTCCTCCTAAGATCTGTGTATCTCATCTCACGGTCCCCTTTCTAGTTTTATTGCACACACACACACACACACACACACACACACTCTAAATCCTGCACATGAGAGAAAACCACGCAGTTTTCTTTCTGAGCCTAGCTTATTTCATTTAACATGAACAAAAGATGGCCCACATCTCAGGTCCTCCTGGGATTCATCAACCCCATCTTGTACTCCGGGGAGGGGGGGCACTCCCAGGATTCAATGTCTGTTATGGAGGGGGGCTTCTCAGCCTCCCTCCTTATACAGCTGCTCCTAGGGAATGAAAAGCTGTGGCTATGTCTTGAGATACTCACTGGGCCACATCACGGAATCTGTTCCAGCCTTTCCCTAATGTGGTGGGACGTGTGACTAGCAAAGCCTGTTTTGCCAGCCAGCCAAACTTTCCTCTCTCACTTTCAGTTCTGTGCCTCGCACACATCTGGCATGGACCTGCCTCCTTCCTCACCTACGGCAGTAGCTGTGGATTTAAGCATCTGGAGTTCAGAGAAGTCTCTTTTGTTAGTGAAACCAAGCGTCTACCTATTTCTGATCTGAATTGCCTTCTTTAAACAATCTTGTGCAAGCTGAGTGTTGGGGTGCACACCTGTGGTACCAGCCCTTAGGAGGCAGACATAGGAATATGAGGAGCCTGAGGCCTGCCTGACTTGGCTGCTAACCAGGGAGGCTCCCTCCACAATGGAAAGCCCACAGTGCTGTATTCTTCTATTATTTCCACAGCTGCTGCTCTTTTCAGTGTACCAAATAAACTTGTCCTTCTCCCAACTCCGATCTAAACAGTAAACTCTTCCACCAACCCAGGAAGTTCCCCAACACAGACTTGGCAATTCAGCTTTTTTTTTTTTTCTTTTTCCTGATGCAGTTCTCAAAAAACAAACAAACAAACAAAAAACAAAAAAATAAATAAATAAAATTTAAAAAGCCTGATGAGCCTCAGCCTAGAAGAGAGCTTGCCCAAGGTCCTCGCTCCTATTCTAACTGCCAAGTCTTGTTGTGTCCTCATTTATTTTTTCCCCTATAAACAAGAACAATACTTAGGTGCTACTGTGGACATGGGACAATTTGTGAGCTGAACTAGCCAGGGCTATAGGGCTTGACAGTAATTACAGCCCTCAGAGTTACTTCTGCAGGGATTCACCCACCATGGTCATTGATTTTTTTAAAAAATAAATAAATAAGAAGGAGGAGGAAGAGGAGGAAGAGGAGGAAGAGGAGGAAGAGGAGGAAGA
>JANHMN010000020.1:38131720-38153032 GCA_030674055.1 Rhabdomys pumilio
AGAAGAAGAAGAAGAAGAAGAAGAAGAAGAAGAAGAAGAAGAAGAAGAAGAGAGAAAGGTAGCCTTGAGAAGAATGGGGGTGAGGCCAGATGAGCCTCTTCAGAGAAAATCCAAGAGTAAAATCCCAAGAACAAAGGAAATAGTTGATCTTTATGGGTCTGAGATGTGGGGCGGGGGGGGGGGGGGGGGGGGGGGGGGGGAGGAGGTAGGAGCTACAGGTCTCACATCATGTGATTTAGTTCAACATAGCCTGCATAACAAAGAACATGGAAAAGTCAGGTAACGTAAGACTGCTTCCTAACTGTCCCAGAGAGAGAGCTGCAGGGAAGTGTGGCCTGACTTCTGCACTGTGGGATAAAGCCTCTTAACAGTGACCATGGTCTTAAACAGCAGCCTGTGTTCAACAGGTAGGAGGAGGAAAGCCAGCTGCAGAGCCTTCCAGACACTCATAGCTCAGAAACTGATGTTGAAAAGAAGGCTGAGAAGAGTGGGCGAAGGGAAAAGGATGGGAACAGAATGGAGTGGAGAGGGAAGCGTCAGGCATCTTTGGCACACCCTACCTTGATGTTTCACTTAGCACAGGCTTCCTTCTCTAAAGAAGCTGAGCCCACCTTTCTCAACCTTCTCTTGCCCTTGTCAGGTATGGTCTGGCTTCCCACAGCAGCCTGGCAGTTACCGCTGGGACTGGGCTTGAGGATAGGACCTGAGATCCCAAGGCTTGAGCTGGAGCTCCACACAAGAGCCTCCCTACCTCAGCCCATGGGATACAGAGTCCCAGCTCCTGGCCAGGCCATAGCAGTCTTTCAGGGAAGATTAGAAGTGGCAGGTTCATAGTTTCTAGGCTGATAAATTATTTCTCTGCTGGTAAAATGAGCCAATTCAAGCTAGATTAGATTAAATTAAGTACAGGTTTATTGGGAAGCTGCTCCCAGGCTCCCAAGGAAGGAGGCCAGGGAAGTCTCCTTGGGAAGGGAGAGAGAAGGGGAAGAGAGAGATAGAAAGAGCAGGCACACACACACACACACACACACACACACACAGAGAGAGAGAGAGAGAGAGAGAGAGAGAGAGAGAGAGAGAGAACACAGAAGGGCAGCCCAGACCCTGGGCTATAAAGTTCAGGGTTGGGGCAGGGTATGCCAGGTAGGGACTGAGGGATGATGGGAGAATTTGGAGGCCAGGTCTGCTATGGTATGTAAAATACTGTGAAACCAAACATAGATGTCATTTTATCAGTTAGGACTCATTTTTGGTGACAGAACCTTTATACTCACCAGAATTCTCAGAAGAAAGATGAAGCAGATGTTCTGAATAACAAAGAGACAGCCATGGGGAGATCACCAGTGAACACAAAATCCTGCCCAGCGGCCAAGCATAGGAAGCATAGGAGAAAGCGTAGGCTCGGAAGCCTAGTCAGTCTCTGAAGCCTGAAATAGGCAGCTTCTCTGATTGACAGCTCAAAGCCTTTGAGTGCTGAGGGCCCACACACAGAGACCAGGACTTGTGACAGCAGCTGGCCTTGGTGGTGACAGGCAGTGGCCAGCATTATGGTTCTTATAAGATTAGGTGTGGAGACCCTATGTCCTAATAGCATCCAGAGTTAACAGTACTTGGTTTTTGGATATCAGGACTCCCAGCTCTTAAGGGGTAGCAAGAGAACAAGGACACACAGACACAGAAACAGCTACAGTTGAGTGGTCCAAAGTCTCAGATAGAGAAACCACAGGACCTTGGAAGCTAAGCATGCTTTTTATATATGGTTGAAGAGAGAGGCAGGGTAATTGCATACAGCTGAATAAGAAGGTGGGGTTATTAATTACAGATAAACAAGCTGTCAGGGTTTGGAGCATACAGCTAAATCAAAAAGACAGGGTTAGTTAATCTCAGTAGGAGCAGTCCCTGTAAGGGAGCCCTATCTTTAAGCTGTAAATATCTGTGGGTAGGATGCTATGGTGAATGTTTCTTGGCTCACACTATTAACATTTACACAAGAACCCCTGAGAAGGCTTTGCTATTTTCCAATGGGTCTGAGGCTGGGACCCTTGACATGGCAGTGCCTATGTTAGTCACACACATTCACTCCCAGCTTCCTCAGCTCCCCACACTGGTCTTCTGCTCCCCACAACCTTCCACATTCCTCAGTCATAGCTCCCCACTTCCTTTTGGCTGCTTCTGCTCATCATCTTTATCTCCACAGCCTCCCCCACCGCCACCCTACCTGTCTCTGCCTCCAGTTACTCTCTGGAACTCTTCAGAAACCTTTCATGCTTTCCAGGTTTCCATAGTTGTACTTCGCACCATTGTCTCCTTTGTGTTAGCCCCTTAGCCAGCTCTACCTGTGATGAAGACCTCAATTACGAAAGAAAAGACCATTCAGGAGAAGGCTCTCATTGGCTTCAGTGAGTCAGAGGCAAGAGGCAGGTTAATCCCAAAGACTCATGGAGAAAGACCACTGACCCAAATCATCGCGGCCAGATTAATTAAAGCAAGCAATTAACTAAAGATAGCTTCTTTTATTCACACACATGGGCTGTCTCTCCCTAAGACAAGATTCAAGAGGTTAGCATTGGATGTGAGAACGATAAGGTTTTTATAGCTCAGGATAGGGAGTTTCTAAATGGGGGAGCAAAATTGGCAGGGTTACAGAAGTAGAACATAACAAAGTAGTCATAACAACTTTTTGAAACAAAGGTAGGGTTGCAAGGTGGTTATACTAATTTTTAAAAACGAAGGCATGGTTGTCATTTTCTGGAACAGGCAGTACAGAACCATTTATAGTTAAGCTTACAGCTGAGGCATAGCCCAATCATCGAGAAACAGAGGTTTAATCATAAACAGGAATGACCCTAGTCTGTCCTTACTATAAGATGGCTTTAAGCCTAAGATGGAGGCAGGCTGATTTAGCAGCAGCACAGCTGTTTCAGAAAGTGAGCTGAACATCTGGGAAGGTGAAGTGGCATGCAAATAAGGCTTGAATTTGGACCAATCACAGCACAGCTTCTACTCCCACCAATCACCAGCTTCTTGCTGAGTTAATGAGAAGCTACTCCCCCTCCCATCTTCATTTAAAGTTTTTTTTCTCATTTGTGAAATCTAGATTTAAATATAAATGCATGCATATATATGCAGAACATGGAATGTGTGTGGAGGGGAAGATCCGAGGGGAGGGAGGGGGAGAAAAAAGAGAAAATAATGGGGGAATGTTTCTCTCATTGCAGTATGTGTTTGACATGAAAGCAGAAGGGAGACTGTTTTAGGGTAAAGGAACCAGGAAGAACCTGGGAAGAAGGACAAGAGAGAAGAATATGAGCAAGACAGAATGATATTTACGTATGAAACTGTGATGGTTTGGTGGGCAGAAGTGCCTGCTGCCAAGTCTGACAACCTGAGTTCAAACCCCAGACCCACACTGTAGAAAACAAGTGACTCCCACTGGTTGTCCTGATCTCCACATGTGCTCCATTGTACATGCGTGCTCATGCACGGAAAGAAAATAAACAAATGTGTAAGTTTGTTTGTTTGTTTTTAATTTTCAAGGGGAAAAAAGGGAGAGAGAGTGTGTCATAAAGAAAGCCATTGTTTCATGCTAACAAGATGGCTCCCCAAGTGCTCTATGCCTGCCCCTATACTCTCCTGGTATAAAAAGAAGAATCCAGCAGGAGAGGAGTGTGGCAAATTCCTCCCCAAAACAACCATGGGAATGACAGAGATTCCCAGTAAACACCATGTTGGCTGGCATCCAGCAACTGCAAAACTGTATTAATATAAGATAATTAATAAGATAATTAATAAGATAAACTAAAAGATCATTTAATCTCTTCAGTCTCCCTGGTCCAGAGCCAGTGACCCTAGTATAGCCAAGAGAAAACCGCCAGACAACCAGGTATGGTGGTGCTTGAGGGAGACTGAGGTAGGATGATTACCACCTCACCCTACCATCTTCTCCCATCCCTTCTCACTTTGCTGCCAGGTATCTTCCTGTCACCAGCATCCACACTGCGATAACTAAGGCAATGATGGTCTTTGGCCAGTCTGGAAAGAAAAGTCGTAGCAGCAGTGGTTTAGAAGTCAGGCTGTGCAGCACAGTCACTGGAGGCTGCAAGTGATGAGAATGTGGGGTAAGCACGGGAAGCTGGCCAGCCAGATGTGCAAGCCAGATGTGCCAGCCTAGTTGGGACCGATCTGATTTAGGAAAGCAAGCTTGTATACTATTGGAGGAACACCTGGATTCTACTCTGAAGGTCCCCTGCTATGTGACCCAACTTTGCCATATACCTTCTCCAGAGCCATGTCCATAAGAAAGGCATCATAAGGCGTCAGGTGAGACCCAAACCCTGTGGTTACACTACTTAACTCCCTCTCTACCAGGAGGGAAATCCCTGAAAACCTCACACTCACGTAACAGTTATGCTCCTTCTACACACAAAGCAACAGCAGCAAAGGAAGAAGTAGGGCTGGCAAGCTGGGCCTGACGAGGCTCTGGGTCATATCCGAGGGCGGTGTGGTCTCCAGAACTAACAGGTCTGGCTCCCTTTCCCACACAGGCAGGTGACTGAGAGCCAGTTGCACAAGCTTAGGAAGAGCTGTCCCTAGCTCTGTGCTCCCTGTTCTGCCCCTGGCTTGGTACACTGACCTCTTGGATGGTGCAATTCATGGAGTGCTGTGCCTGTCTGGGCTTCGGGTCACTCTGGGGTGACCACAGAGGTTCTCCCTGCTTGCTGTTGAGTTCCTGAGTCACATGCATGAGTTCACTCAGCCCCCAGCCTGTGACAGTGCATTCACGGCTCAAGGAAGATTTTTCTTAACCTGTGTTACTCATCCTAAGACTGAAAGTGCACCAGGTGGTTCCCTTAGGGCAAATTACCCACAAAATTAAGGTCTGAGAGAAGAAAACTCCTCTGTGTCAGGTTCACAGAGGGGTCTTCATCCAAGTTGTGACCTGTTCCTCTCAAACTGCACCGGGCATTTGCAACATTAAGGACTATTTGTGCCCTGAAAGAATCTCCCTCTGCAAACCAGATTGAACCATTTCATTCAAAGAAGCTTCTGCCAGACTCGGACTGACATTCCCTCTCTCCTTGTTCGAATCTGATTAAGTCCTGACCTAGCTGTCTCCAACCAGTCCGACAGGTCTGGGTCCACAGTGGACCACCGTGGCCTTGTTTTGGAAGCCAGAGGCTCTGTTATCCTCCTTTCTTTTGGGGGGAGGAAGGGATACAGTGAGCAAATAAAGTGTCTCATGGACAAGCAACCTACTACTGAATGAACCCCAGATAAGGTGTTTGGGGTTGGGAGGGGCACACACGGTATCAGATCCTCTAGAGCTGGAGCTACAAGTAGTTCTGAGATGTCCAGTATGGGTGTTGGGAACTGAACCTCAGTCCTCTAGAGGAACAGTAAGTGTTGGTATCCAGAGCCAGCTTGGCAAACCTGCTCCAAATTCAGGAATGTCACACATAGGTGACATCTATTGCCATGACAACCCTCTGCCACATGGAACTGTTTTGGGCTGGTCTATCTGGATGCGAGCCACCATTCCAACACAACAGTAAGTATTCTTACCCCTGAGCCATCCATGACTCCAGCTCCTGTCCTCTTTTAAAATGGCAGCCGTGTTTACTCAGAGTTGCAAAGTTCGAACAGCTCTCGGGGGCAATAGTGGGGTAGCAGGGCAATCCACTCATTCTTGGCCAGATTGGTTCATGGGTCTTCTGTTTGTTAAGCTCTCCTTAACCAAACAGTAACGTAAAGATGAGTAAGAGGAAGACAGCTTCCTGCCTGAGCGCTGACACTTCCAGGTGTAAAAGAAGCCTTAAAGAAGTTTGTCTCCAGGGTTCTCTTTTAGCCGAGCACACACCTCTAAGCCCAGTACTTGGGAGGAGGCCGAGGTAGGAGGAACTGTATGAGTTTGAGGCAAAGTGAATCCCAGGCCAGTCTTACCCATAGTGTCTCAAAACAAAACACCCAAACAAACAAACAAACCATAGGGGTGTGGCGTGTTCGTGTTAGCAGCTGCCAAGTCATCCCATCTCATTCATGTTCGTCAAAAGTTTTTCCCTAGCGGCAGTGGTGGCACATGCCTTTAATCCCAGAAATCCCAGAACTTGGGAGGCAGAGGCAGGCAGATTTCTGAGTTCGAGGCGAGCCTGCTCTACAGAGTGAGTTCCAGGACAGCCAGGGCTACAAAGAGAAACCCTGTCTCAAACCCCCCCCCCAAAAAAAAAGTCTTTCCCAATATGAAGACTAGTGTCTGTTTTCCCAGCACCAGCAGCATATTCTGTGCTTAAGATAAGGCTTAATTCCAAGTAACTGAGGGTTTAACGAGGTGGAGGCGGGGCTGAGACATGGTTCAGCTTTTAGGACCACTTACTGCTCTTGCAGAGGACCAGGGTTCAGTCCCGAGCATCCACACAGTGGCTCACAAGCATCCGTACCTCTAATTCTAAGGGATCAGACAGGTCTTCTGATAGTAGTCTCCCGTAAGGACATAGTGCACAGACATATACTCCGGCACACATAAAATTAAATCAAATAAATATATTTTTTTATAAAGAGACCCAAAGCTTTAAAAGAGATATCTCAGTCAGTAAAGAACTTACCTTGCAAGCACAAAGTTCCAGCCTCAGAACCCAGGCAAATCTACATAAAAACCAGGCATGGTGGTGTTAGTTTGCTGGAGAGGCAAAGACAAGCAAGATCCCTGGGGCTCACTGCCAGCTTGCCTAACCTACTTGGAGCCAGTAAAAACTCAGTCTAATGAAAGAGGAGGAAGAGGAGAAGGAGGAAGAGAAGGGGAGATAGGAAGGGAGGGAAGGAGGGAAAAAGAAAGAAAAATCAAGGAAAGTAAAGGCAGACACCTAAGGAATGGCACCCAAGGCTGTCTTCTGGATTCCATACACTCTCTCTCTCTCTCTCTCTCTCTCTCTCTCTCTCTCTCTCTCTCTCTCCTTTCTCTCTCTCTCTCTCTCCTTTCTCTCCACACCATCACACACTTTCTTATAGAATATAGTATTATTGACTTCAGGAGCTTTGGGACCTGACTAAGGGAATGTTAAATTCTTGATGATACATTTCACTGAGGTTTGGCAAGAGGTGTTTACCTAATTCACAGTCACCTTATAGTTCAATTGTCGTGTAACCTACTACTGTAGTAATGGCTTTGATGATTCCTCCACTACCCACTGGGCTGAGTCACAAGAACAAGTCCAGAGAGGTATCCCCTTATGACTTGCCCAAACCCGGTCAACATCAGAAGTCTATGGATAGTTCAGGAAGATGAATGCAGCTCAAAGTGGGCAGAGCCAGAAACAGCCAGTCAATGAGTTTTTTAGAGACAGAGGCAGGCAGATCTCTGTGAGTTTGAGGCCAGTCTGCTCTACATAACAAGCTCCAGGACAGCCAAGGCTGCATACTAAAACTTGTTTAGGAGGAAAAAAAATATATGTAAAAGAGCCAGTGAGATGGCTCAATGAGTAAAGACTCTTACCATTAAACCTGACAACCGGAGCCAGGTATGATGGTGCATGCCTTGAATCCCAGCACACAGGGAGGCAGAGACAGGTGGATTTCTGTAAGTTCAGGGGCAGTCTTGAACAGCCAAGGCACTCAAAAACTGTGTCTCAAAACAAAACAAAAACCAAACCAAAACAGCAAAAAACAAAAGCCTGACAACCTGAGTTCAATTTATAGTCCCATATGGTAGAAAAAGAAGACCAACTATTCTCTGACCTCCACATGCAAACTATGTTACAGGCATTTTCATGTACAAATTAAAGAAATACAATGTGCCTTTTAAAATGACCCGAAATAAAAAGCAGTTACTGGTAAAAGCATTATGTTACTTTCCTGAATCTGGAGACATTTGTGATTTTTTAAAATTGTTTCCAAGTTTGTAATTTGTTGTGACTTCTTTCCTTATTCTAAAGAAGTGGTTTTTGTATCTGACTCCGGGTTGGGGATTTAGCTTAATGGTAGATCGCAAACGCAAGGCCCTGGGTTCAGTCCTCAGCTCTGGAAAAAAAAAAAAAAGACAAAATAAATTTGTAACTTTTTAAAAGCTGATCTGTTTTAATTTGTAGAAACTTGTGTCCATCCTGCCTGTTTCGTGTAATTTTTTTTTCAGAAACTGTATTCCACGTATTTATTTGTATGTGTGTGCAGGCACACGTAGAACATAGTACACATGTAGAGACAGGAAGACAACTTTGTGGAGGTAGGAAGACAACTTTGAGGGATTGGTTCTCTTCCTCCACCATGTGGATCTTACAGCGCCCACTCAGCTTGTCTGGCTTGACAACAAGTATCTTTCCTCACTAAGCCATCTTGCCAGCCCTTGCCTATTCTTATTTTAATGGAATGTGTCCCTTAGTATTGTCCTATAAAAAGGTGTATGGGACACACATTCCTACTCCATCTATTCTTTTTCTATCTTACCACTTCTGGTAGTTTTGCTGGGCCAATAATCTTAAGAAGTCAGTTTCTTTCAGGTTTTTGAAAGTATTGTCTTCCAGCTTAGACAAATCCAAGTGACAGTCGTGCTTGTTCTTTGTGGAACGGTCCATTTCTTGTCTCTGGAAGTTCTAGAATCTGTTTGTGAGAGGTTTCTGAAATCTCACCACGGTGTGTCTTAATGAGAGTCCATGATAGTTACTGTTCAGGACACTCCATAGGTTGTCAAATCTGGAAACTCATGTCACTCTTGGCTGATTGAATGTCATTGTTGGTTACCTCTTGTTTTACCTGCTATTTCCAGGGAACCTACTGGAGTTCCTGAGTTTCAGCTTGATGCTCTTCCCTCAGGTCTTCTGTGTGCTGAGCAAGCCCTCTCCTGCTCAGCTGCACATGCAGCATGCCTGAGTGATTTTAAAAACATGTACTACTGTTGCATTATTTTCCAAAAATTTTTAAATTTCCCTAAAAAAAAAAAAAAGGAAAAGAAAAGAAAAGTTTAGCCAGGTACATTAAGGCACATACCCTTAATCCTAGCACTGGAGAGGCAGAGGCAGGCAGATCTCTGAGTTTGAGGCCAACTTGGTCTACAGATTTGAGTTTTAGAAAAGCCAGGGCTACACATAGAAACCCTGCCTGGAAAAACAAACACAAGAACAAAATAAAACTAAACAAATTTCCCTACACTGTTTTATTATAACCTGTTTCTGTTTCATAGCTACAGTGTAATCTATAACTTGCTAAGGGAGTTAGCAATCATTCTTGTCTGACTTTGCTCTTTCATCTTCTCCTGCATAGTCTTTCCCCACCATTCTAGTTTTTCTTGTTTAATAAGTCAATTTTCAAAGTTTTCCTCGGATGGCGGCTGTGGTCAGAGTTAAGAAGTGAGAGATGCATTGTGGGTAGATGAATGAGCTAGGATTTTCACAGGAGGAGATGGCCAACTCACTGGGGGTCAGGGTCGATCAGTGGCCTGCTCAGATTTTGAAAAGATCCAGCAGGGAGGATGAGCAGTTGGCAGGCCCTGGACCCCCAACGTTCTAGATGCATACATTTTCTGAATCTATCTTTAGAATACTTCCAGACCTTCAGCTATGCCAGCAGCTCTGAGCACAAATCCCGAGAATTCTGTGTCTCCAGAAGAAGCAGTTGCTCAGCCAGGAAGAAGGCAGGAAACGGCTCCAGCAGCTAACTATAGGACTTCTCTGCAGCTCTCTGCCAGCCTTCCTTATTTTAGCAGCAATAACTAAAAACACCTTCTCAACCCCAGTTCCGGGATTGGAGCTGCCATTTCCTGAGTCAATTTTCTTTTCTTTTGAGGATTTCACAGTGTAAATCCTGTCGTCAGCCTTCTCCTTGCTAGACTGGGGTTCTACTTTCTCTCTGTTCCCAAGGCTGATTTACAGCCTGTTCACTCTCTTTCCAGCCTCTAAGATCAGTTTCGCTGATGTCTTTCTTTTCGACCTGTATAAACGTCTGTGCTTTTAAAAATCTCTGTTCTTTTAGCCTTTGTTGAAGAGTTTCAAAAGAAGTCAAAATGAGGTGAGTCTATCCTGTTCTATGACTTTGTTTTCTTAATTGAGACAGAGTTTATGTATCGTACAGACTGCCCTCAACCCTGTGATCCTCCTGCATCAGCCTCAGCATGAGCCAGCCATTCACAGGGCTTATTTTAAATTAAAAAATAAAAAAGATACATGTGTTTATTTTGTGTGTCATACATGTCACAACACACGGAGGTCAGAGGACAACTGTTCCTGAGAAAGATGAATCGGTTCTCTCTTTCCATCATGTTGGGCCTGGGGATCAAATCCAGCATCAAGACCAGTGGCGAGTACTTTTACCTACTATTAGACCCACACGATCTATTTTAAAACTCACATCTCAGTTCACCATTTCTCTCCTGCAGCAAGCAGGTCTAGCTGCCTACATTTTCTTGACTTTTCCCATTCCTCCATGAGACAGGATGCTCATAGCTGGCTGGTACTTTTTTTCCAAGACCCAGAATATCATCTCAGGAGATCTTGACTAGTGGTACAGTTTGGTCACCAAACACATGACTTCTTGCTTTCCTCATCTCAAATTTGCTGCTGTTGTCTGCTGAAAGTCTGGGAAGGACTTTCCAGGAAGTCAGTGTCACCTGATTCAACCATGGAAGTCAGTTAAGCAAACGTTGGAGAAATGAGTTGTAAATAAAATACTTTGTTCCTTAGGCTCAACTTGTCAAAGAACATTTTTGATAGTTCGCTCCCTCTTGACACTTTCCCTGGGAAACAATGTGTTTGTTCGGTAATATGCAAGTCTGCCTAATGGCACAAACCACTTCAACACCAATCTCAGTCAAATAAGGATGGTTTATTGAACGTCACACCCCAGGATTGACTGATCGAGGCCACAGGTCAGACTTGGGAGCTGACTGTGACATTGAATCAAGATCCCATGGGACTTTTTAAACTTGAAATCCATAAACATCTATGCCAAGTTATTCTGCCCATCAGGATTTAGGGATGGGAGGTTTCCTTAGGAGCATGTCTTTGTTGTACATTTATCTTGTTCCCATTGATTGGGATAGTCTACTGTGACGGGGGACTTGCCTTATCTAACATTCATGTCTTAACTAGTCAACCAAGATGGGACTTGTCTAACATCCATGTCTTAACTTGCCAACCAGGATGTCAGTTACCCATGTATATGTCTGTTTCTGCTAAATAGGATGTCAGTTCTCAGGGAGAGGGAGATCTTGGGAACTTAAACTCTACTCAACCCCTATTCAAAATGGAAATCTTATTCCAAAGAGTTTCTTATATTGCTGCAGGTGTCTCTCCTATGTTGGGGGTCTATGGAGCAGCTTATAAAAGCAAATACCATAAAAGGTTATACATACAGGTGCCGAAAGTGCTGCTGGGTGGTTGATTCTGGTCCAAGCTTATTCTGCATAACTATACAAAGCAGTTCTACTGACTTCCATCGTATTTGGTTTCCAAGGGCACAAAATGAAATAGAATATGTAATCAACTTGGGCATGAGAAAGTTTCCTAGTAACAGCAGAAACAACATATGTGAGAAAATTTCCTTATAATATTAGTAACAGCACAAAATGTCAGGCTAGGCAGATAACAATTACCTAGGCCTTAACATTTTACCTAGACCTTAGCAATAAGGAAAAGATGTTTCATAGTTTGGTCACAATAAACTTTAGTTAGTTAGTTGTTAGTTAGTTACTTAGTTAGTTAGTTAGTTAGTTAGTTTTTTCCAGACAGGGTTTCTCTGTGTAGTACTGGCTATCCTGGCACTTGCTCTGTAGACCAGATTTGCCTTGAACTCAGAGATCTGATTGTTTCTGCCCCTAAATGGTGGGATTAAAGGTGTGTGCCCACCATGCCCAACCATAAGCAATTTTAAAAAGTTTAGCATTTTCATCAAGATTTCTTTTTCTTGCTGGACATGGTAGGTTACACCTTTAATTCTAGCACTTAGAAGGTAGAGACAAGCAAATCCCTGTTGAGTTGAGACCAGCCTGGTCTACATAGTGAGTTTATTTTATTTTATTTTATTTTATTTTTTAGATTTTTTTGAGACCAGGTTTCTCTGTGTAGTCCTGGCTGTCCTGGAACTCACTCTGTACACCAGGCTGGCCTCGAACTCAGAAATCCACCTGCCTCTGCCTCCCAAGTGCTGATATTAAAGGCGTGTGCCACCACTGCTCAGCTACATAGTGAGTTCCTAGCCAGCTAGGGCTTCATTGAGAGACACTGACTCAAAACAAAACTGAAAAGAAACACCCAATAATAAAAAAAGTCTATTAATTCAGCAAAGAACACAGACTAGCCAATGAGATACCCAGACAGAGTTACTAATTTAACAAGCTGGCAAACCAAGGATGGGTAAGATTCTGCACAGAGCCTTACCAACCTAAGACATAACTGCATTTCTTTTGATAGTGCATATTCCATGATGGGTAAGAAAGGCATTCTTGTCAGAACGACCGAAGACAGGCTCAGTCATGTTTTTGAAATAAAAAAGAGGGAGACATGGAGAGCTTTTGGGGCTGCCTGGCAGGAATCTGACATTGGCCAAGGACAAGGAAGTAGGCTTCAGGCAGGAATCTAAATCCTAGGCTAGAACAAAGAAGTAATTTCAGGCAGGAATCTAAATCTTAGGCTAGAAAAAAGAAGTAGGCTTCAGGCATGAAAATGACTTTGGGCTAGGACAGGCAAGTAGGCTCAGATATTTTGGTCATCCTGATAAGCCCTTAGAAATAGTGATCACAGGATTGATCATGGGACTCTTGTTTACTGCCTTACTTGTTCTTTGACTATAGGGGTTGATTATCTTGCTTGTTCCTTAACTATCTGCATCTATTGTATTGCTAGTCCCTCAACCTAGAGCTGACCTTAATACTTGCATGAAATTAAAATGGTGTAAAAGCAAAACGGGAGGAGGAGGGATGGGATGGGAGCTTGGGGGAGGGGAAAATAGGAAAAGGGGATAACATCTGAAATGTAAATAAATAAAATATTCAATTAAAAAAAAGAATAGCCGGTGAAATAAGTGAATTAAGAGCCAGAAGTCTGAGACACCCCCCCCCCCAACCTTCAGTTTATAGGCCCTTCTGTAGATGGAATTGTGTTAAAGGTCTTGCCTCAGGCTGCTCAGAACTGGAGAGCCGTTTGCTTCTTTCTTCAATGGAAACTGTGAAGGAAGGGATGAAGCTCTGGAGACATGACTTCTCATCTCCTTTGACTATTAGCTCAGCTTTTTCAGAAGCTAAAGAGAAGTTGGGGGTCACACTTTGACTAATACTGGGGAATGAGCTTCTGTTCCTGTCCTAGGTTCCTGGAGAGTGACTTTGACTCATGAGCACACTAAACCCATAAGGCCACAGAATTCTTTGGGCTGAAATCTGGCTTGCCAGCTACAAGGTCCCAGACCATCTACCTTCACTCTCTGTGATTCAGGACCTGGTACAGCCTAGAGCAGTGGTTTTTAACCTGTACATTGCAACCTCTTTGGAAGGTCAAATGACCTTTTCACAGAGATTGCCTAAAACCATCAGAAAACAAAGATATTTACATTATGATTTGTAGCAGAAGCAAAATTATGGTTATGAAGTAGCAATGAAAAATTTCATGGTAGGGGGTCATCACAACACGAGAAACTGTGTTAAAGGGTTGTAACATTAGAAAGATTGAGATCCTCTGATAGCAGATAGAAGGAGACCCCCTCCCCCCCACAGGACTCTCAAACCGGAGGTATATAGCCCAGCTATATCTGAGAGGGGATTGGCTGCCAGCAACACTGGCAGGACAGACCAGCTTCTGATCTGAGTCCTTCACACCCCTCCCCACTGCCCAGCTCAATAGCGCTGTGCACACTTCCATATTCACAGCCCATTGTGGACCTGCTTGGGTTTTTTCTCTTTGAGCCTTTCCAGTCCCATGCACTCACTCAAATCAATCTTCCCACATTCAGTGCATGGTTTCTGAAGTATCTCAGTACTAGCACCCCTGCCCGGCATCTGTAAAACACTTACTTCAATAAAGAACAACCCAGCAACTTGGCAGAACCCTCCCGGCGCCTTCACATCTGTCCTAACTTTGCCCTGCGTTGGCAACTTTGGGCTTGTTGCCCAAATAGGAAAGCCTATCTTGTCTGACACTGGGAAAGACTGATGAGCACTGGACACTACAGGGGAGAAGCTGGAGTGGGCTTGGGCTCCAGTCCAGCAACAGAGAAAGTCAAAAGTTGGGGATCAGTGACCAACAGGAAGACTTCCCTCCTCAACCGGCACACCTGGACGGCAGAGGGAGGAGGAGCTGGCTGTCAACAAGTATTTTGGACTTTGAGAAAGGAACTGAAGCCCGAGAAGGCGGGGACAAATTTGCCTCAAGGCCACCGGGCAAGGGAGGGTAGTAGTACCTGAGCTGAGGCAGGAAGAGGAGGAGGCCACAGAGGAAGCGTGGGTCACCCTCGCTCTTGCTGAGCGGGCGGGGCGGGATCCTGCGCGCAGGTGAGCGGCGGGGCAGGGCGGGGCGCAGCAGCTGCGTTTCGGCGCCGGGGCGCCACTGAGGCCACTCGCAGACACAGGCCACAGTCGTGCCCTAGGAAGACTGAGGCGCCCCCCACCCCAAGTCATGGCCGGCTCGGCCTGCGGGTTCTCGGTCGCACTGCTGGGGGCCCTGCTGCTGGGCACAGCTCGCCTGCTTTGCGGGACAGGTAAGAGCAACCTGTGGCCAGGGAGGTGCGTGGAGGTGGCGCGTGTTCTGGGGTTGCGCGATCCTGACCGGGTAGCACAGTCGGAGATGGTGGGGTGAGGTCCCCGGGACGACTCGTCCTGAGCTCAGGCCGCGGCGCATGGGAGAGTCCTGGACCTGGGTGAGCTCCGCTGGCCCAGGAACAAGCCTTAGGAGGACGTTCTCAAGGTAGCGCATTGTGCCTTGGGGACTTTGCTGAGACTCTTAGGGACACTCGGAGAAGTGAGTGCAAGAAGAGTTTGAGTTCCCACCGGGGTAGCTCTTTACCTGTGCGTGCGCCCGCTTATCCTGACGCCCAGGAGCATTATTAACTCGAAAGGGCAGCTTCAAGTGGACACTCCCCGGCCGCGTGGACAGCAGCGGGCATCTAGCTGCAGAGACCCCACAGGGCCCCACATCTTCCCTGGTGGAAGGCTGGAGTGTAGTTCCACGGAACCTGTGCATTTCGAGTAGTTTGGGTTGGGCGTAGATCTGCTCCAGGAAGGAACCGGAACTGTGGGCCCTCGGAGTAGAATACCGCGACTAAAACTAGTTTTCTTCAAGTAAGAACTTGATGTGAGGCTCTTTCTCAGACTCGCACAGGTTTTTATGTTTTAAAAATAGTACCGTCCAAATCTGTAATATCAATACCTAAGGGGTGTGTTTATGTTCGACAGGTAGATAAATTAGCATAAATTAAAGAATAAAATTGAAACGGTGTTGTTGGACTTGAGCGTAAGCCGCAGGAAAACTTCCTGGTTTCTTTTTCAAACATTAGGTGACAGACATATAACTGCATGGTAAACAGGAAAACTTAAGATCTTTAAAACTACACACACGGACACACTGCGATATGTGTTTTGTTATCGCTAGAGTTTTTTTGTTTTGTTTTGGTTTGGGTTTTTTTTGTTTTTGTTTTGTTTGGTTTGGTTTGATTTTGAGGCAGGATCTCCTGGTTTCTCCTAGGCTGGCCTTGAACCCACTGAGTTTCACCCCCCCACCTCATACTCCTGGAATTCATTACAGATGTGAGCCACCACTTTCTCAGAAGCGAGTTTTCAATCCATGTGAAGGGCAGAGTACATAATCCAGTCTGTAGTGTGCCTGCCTAGCATGGACAAAGCACCGGGTTCAATTCCCAGCACTTTATAAACTGGGCATAGTGGCTCATACTTGTGCTCCTAGCATTCTGGAACAGAGGCAGGAGAGTCAGGAATTCAAGGTCATTCTCAGCCTCACTGTGAGTTCTTTACAGGCCTGGGATATATGAAATTTTGTCTTTAAAACATTTTAAGAGTAAAAAATTAGGGAAGAAATATATGTGCGTATGAGCAGAGTGGGGAGGGTATGTTGGCACTCTTGGAGGCAGGTGACACTCTAGGGGTTGTTTTGAGGTGTTTCTGACTTTCTATCGTAATAGTCGAAAACGTCTCCAGTGGGAATATAGTGTATGTCCAGTAAATCGCTGAAGACAAGACCTTCAGTCTGCTCTGAACTGGCTGTTGTCTGTCTACATCTCAGGAGACGTAGAGTTTATTCTTAGACCAGTAGGAGTGACTTTAGTCTGGGAACATGGATTCTTGAAGTGGTTACATGAACTTTCATAGTCACAGAACAGAAGAAAGTTACCAATCAATGCATTTACTTTGTACATTGGTGCGAATATCAAGTAGGTGGGTTACAGCCAAGGTTGAAATCCCTGGGCCAGGTCTCAGATGCTGTCTGATGACATTCCTGGCTGTTGGGTTCTTAGAAAAATTATGGTCTCCTAAGTGAATATAATCAAAGAGTTTTTACCTGACAGTAAGAAAGATGTTAGGTCAGATACAGAGGTGGGTGATAAATGGCTAGTAAGGGAACTGAAAGATTGTCCAAGATAATTTTAACTCTCAATCTGCAACATTCCAACTCTCCACAATCAAGAAATTCAAAACAGCCTGTCAGTCTGCAGGATTTTCAGCCCAGATGTGGGTTTTCAAAGAGTTTCACCTCACATATCCACACGTCTTACTCCCCCAGACACGGAGGCTATCATTTAGTTCCCAGGAGCTCCACTCGAGTCCTGTCTTCCAGGAAGCTCTGAGCTAGCTGAGTTGTGTAAAGAACAGGAATTTAACCAAATCACTTTCTTCATCTGTGACCTTGGGAGCAGGGCCCCACGAGGTCACATAACAGGTCGACTGATCAGTGGCCTAGTTTTCTTGAACTCAGGCTCCAAGGAACTGGTGAGGCCTTTGAGTTACTTGTACGGAGCTGGTTACAGTGGGTGTGTTAACAGAGTGGAGATGAGCATGGTGTTACTGCAGAAATGGACAGCAAAGGGAAGCATGAGATTGGGAGAGGCATACTTGGTAGTCCCACCAGTCCCTCCTGGCCAGGAGGGAATGATTAGAATGATAACCTTTAGAACACCGTGCTTTCAAGAGCCACCAGGTACCAGAGTGCATGTCTTGCTGCCACTGTTCTCCTAACACTGTAACTGACACAAAGTCAGGTGAGAACCCTGGCTGTTGTCTGGAATGTGTTACTAGCAGGAGGTGGAATCCCACAGCCCTCTGCCACACCCCACAAGTTTCCCTAGGGTGAGTCACAGGAGACAGTCAGGGCTTCATGTCACCCACAGCCTCTCCTCTCAGAGTTCACCTTTGCTCACAGATAATGTTTTGTTTCATTTTGGTTATAAATATTACAAACTTTTCTAGAATAACTATGATACTTAAAAACTATTTTTTTTGTTGTTTTTAGAGCAGGGGAATATAGCTCCGTTGGCAGAGCTCTCACCTTGGTTTAATTCCTAGCACTGCATAAATGAGGCATGGTGTTGCACAAATGTAATCCCACCACTTGGATGATGAAGGCAGGAGGATCAGTTCGAGGTTATCCTGCATAACAAATTCCAGGTCACACTGGGTTGAACGAATGAACACACACACTACAATTTTCATTCTAATAGGCCTATCAGTATTAAGAATTACATGGCACAGGGCAAGAAAAAATTTGGCTCAGTGGGATAATAAGGCATTTGTCACCAAGACTGACTACTTCAGTAGTACAGGATTCACATGGTAGTAAAGAGGCTACTCTCCAAGTTATCCTCTGACACCCCACACACACACACTCACACACAGAAGCACACATGCAGGCACATGCATATACACACTCACACACAGGCACACAGGCTCATGCACACTCACACACAGAAGCACACACAGAGGCACACACAGGCACTTGTACACACACACTCACATACAGAGGCACACATGCAGGCACATGTATACACACACACTCACACACAGAGTCACACAGGCTCATGCACACACACACAGAGGCACACATACAGGCACATGTACACACACACTCACATATAGAGGCAAAGAGGCACATGCACACACACACACACACAGAAACACAGAGGCACACACACACAAATACAGAGGCATACACACAGGCACATGTACACACACACTCACATATAGAATCACAGAGGCACATGTACACACACACACAAACACAGAGGCACACACACAGGCACATGTACACACACACACACTCACATATAGAGGCAGAGGCACATGCACACACACACACAAACACAGAGGCACACACACAGGCACATGCACACACAACTCACTTATGGCACAAACCTCAGCTCATTTTTGCCTAGCAGTGCTAATGGAGATGAGAAGGAAGGATGAGGTCATTTTGAGGCAGTAGAGAGTTGCCAGACCCCTGATGTGGGGACTTGTGGCGGAGGCCCTCAGCTTTGTTAATTAAGAAAAGTTTCCACCCTTTAATTGTAATTCCAAACTGTTAAAATTATCCCCACAATCAAATGGTCTCAAGTCACTCACCACAACCTTGTAATTAGCCATTGCCTTCCGAAAACACTCTAGACAGCCTGACAGGGAGAACCCAGTCTCACCTCATCTCTTCACAACCTTTCTTTGTATTTGGGTCAATTGTCTTGTTTTTTAATAAGCTTTAATTATCAGTATGGCTCTGAGGCCCTGTCTTACGACATCTGAGCCAGAGCTACGGTTTGTAGCTTCTAGAACTACTTGCTACTGCCACTCTTCTCAGCAGCCAAGGCATTATGGAGCATTTTCTGTGACAGCCACTTTACTTTGTGTTTGGTATCTCTACTTAACAACAGTAATCCCTTCCTGAAAGCCCATCACGGTGAAAATGCTGGTCCCCAAAGTCTCACCACTTCATGGGAGGGGCAGCTATAAGTCTGTGGTTCGGCCATGCAGAACTCCCAACAGGTTCTGAATGTGGAGTGAAACACAGAAAGATACTCACATGCAATTAACAACTAATGTTATCAAGGGTAAAGTCCATAAAGCATTGACTGGAGACTGCCAGGCCATATATGCAACTTATCACAGATGGTCTCCTGGCTTAGGATAACCCACTTTATCTCCCTCTGTGGACACTCGGTCTCTGTTGGCTCTTGACCTTCTTAGTTTCATGATACATGGAACACAAGCGGACTCTTGCACATTTTTTAAAAAGTGTTGTTTAGAGAGAAACATATGTTTCCAAAATAAACATTGGTCAGAGTAATTTTGATGGAGGAAATAGAAGTTATAATGTTTAAACAATTAAAAATGAGGGTGTTTTTTCTCCTGAGAAAATATGGACAGGAGAGGCATGAATGGGTCTTCGTGCCCTGATGCCTCTGTTCCCAAAGAGGCAAGCAGTGCAGAGAGGTGAAGTAACTTGCCTGAGGTACCCCAGCTGGGTTACAGAGACACTGAAATGGTGCCTGTGATTTTTGGTCAGCTTTGAAACATTGTCTGCATCCCAGAAACTGCTTTTGATTTAAAAAACAAACTAACAAAAGCAACAACAATGAAAAACCCACATAGGACTTAGTGCTTTATTTTCATTTGTTCTAGGAATGTGTTCTCTCTCTCTCTCCCCCCCTCTCTCTCTTTCTCTCTCATTAAGATTTATTTTATTTTTATTTTTATTTTATTTTATTTTATCTTGTTGGTTTTTTGAGACAGGGTTAACCCTTGCTGTCCTAGAACTCACTATGTAGGCCAGGCTGGCCTCAAACACAGAGATCTACCTATCTCTGCCTCTTGGGTGCTGAGATTAAAGGTGTGTGACATTATCTCCCAGGTGCAGAGTTATAGGTGTGCTGTATGAGATGACTGATTTGCGGGCTATTCTTGACTTACCTTTCCCAGCAGAACTCTTTTTCTATATCCCAGAGAGTCTTCTAAGCATGGTAGAAGAGCAGGAACATCTCCAAGTGTTTTCTTAAAACAGCATACAATTTATTCCATTGCTTTAAGATCCGTGGTGATCCATGTTGCTATTAGCACTTTAGAAACACCAGGTTGAAGGGCTAGCCTGAAACAAGTTACTATGGTGGAAATCTGCAACTCCCCCATCTCTCTCAGTGCACAGCCTCTGGCCACCTGCCAATGGGTATACTTGTGTGTGTTGGGTTATTGGTGGTACTTTTTTTGAGATGAGATCTCACTATATCTTCCTGCCTGGCCTGGATCCTGTATAGCCCAGGCTGGCCTCAAGCTTGTAGTGATCTTTCTGATTTTTCCTCCTGAGTAGTAGAATTACAGATGTGCACCACTGTACCTGGTTCTGGTGGTAGGTTCTTTGTTGTTGTTGTTGTTGTTGTTCATATTCAAGAATTTTAAAACTGTTTAGAAACAGGGTTGGTTCCACAACAGGCCATATAGCCAGTAGTCAGCCCCTGAGATCACAGTGGAGATGAAGTTGCTACTGTCACTCATGTTTGAGTTAACTTGGTAAAGTTTAGTTACATACCAGTGATTAAATATATAGTGTCTGCAGCCTAGAAGATAGACACAGTGGTAAACAATGAGGCAGGAACTTGTGTGTTTATTATACATATGCTGTTACTTTAGACTATACAGATGTTGCTACATTAGATTATACAGATGTTGCTACATTAGACTATTCACATGGTTGCTACTTTAGAGTGTTCCTTTTCCTGTACATCAGTGTTCTATGTTATACTATTAGTTATTCCTGCTGTCCCTTGACATTATCAAGAACCAAGCCCAGCAATGGCTCTGTGCTTTCTAGGTTTGTTTTGATACATTCAGTGACATTCTTGCCACAGTGGAATGGCTAATATCACATTTACCAAAATGTATCCCACCAAATGATGTATGACCACAGGGCAAAATAGGGATTGAGGGCTCAACCTCATTGTAGCAGGGAAGGCATGGCAGCAGGTAGGGGAAGGACGGTGGCAGGAGCCAGAAAGCTGACCGAGCACATCTTCCTCTGCACGTAGGAAGCAGACACACACACATACACACACACACACACCCACACACACACACAGAGAGAGAGAGAGAGAGAGAGAGAGAGAGAAGGGGGGGCAGGGAATGTCCAGGCTATAAATCCTCAAAGCCCATCCCCAAGTGATATACTTCCTCAAATACATGAGTCTGTGAGGGACATTCCTCATTCATAATGTCACATTCTTTCACCCCATTGTCTGGCTATTTGCTTTCTAATTTGCTTCTCCTGGTACACTAACACCATGGCCTGTGTCCCTTCTCCTGGTACACTAACATCATGGCCTGTGTCCCTTCTCCTGGTACACTAACACCATGGCCTGTGT
>JANHMN010000020.1:38153359-38165677 GCA_030674055.1 Rhabdomys pumilio
TGTGTCCCTTCTCCTGGTACACTAACACCATGGCCTGTGTCCCTTCTTCTGGTACACTAACACCCATGGCCTATGTCCCTTCTCCTGGTGCACTAACACCCATGGGCTATGTCCCTTCTCTTGTTACACATGCTTGTGTCCCTGTGTGGTGACTCTTCTCACTCCTCTAACAGGTGTCTAAAGAGTGTTTGAACTCAGTCTTCTCTGCTTCAGTTCCCTTGTTCCTTCTGTGTACTATGTGTCATTCCCAGCCACACTCTGTGTGTTTCTCATCCTTCTGGACCATTTCAGAATGTTACTGTGTATCGAGAAGCTGTGCTCAGACCTGGGACTCTAGTGGCTTACAATTTCCAACCATGCATGGTGAGCTTTGAGCTAAGTCTGATGGTTTGGGCGAAGTACACCCTGAGCTGCTGAAACTCAGAACAGCAAATGTGCGTCCTGGCTCACACATTTCTTTGTGAATGGGGGCAGGGGCGTACATAAGTTTCCACGTGTATAGTCTGCATTTGTGCACACTATGAGGCCAGAGGTCAACCTCAGATGTCATTCCTTAGGCGTCATGTACTAGTTTGTTAAGATGGTTTCTTACTGACCTGGAACTTACCAAGTAGACAAAGGTGGCTGTTCAGCAAGTCCCAGGAATCTACACTCATCCCTGCCTCCCCAGTGCTGGGATTGTAAGCATGTGCCATCATGCCTGGCTTTTTTCTTTTTCTTTCTTTCTTCTCTTTGTGTGGGTTCTAGGGCATCAAATTTAGGTTCTCATGCATACAATGCAAACATTTCCTAAGACATAGATATTTATTTCTTGTTCACAGAAAACACAAAACAGGGGCTGGAGAGATGGCTTAGTAGTTAAGAGCACTGACTGCTCTTCTAGAGGTCCTGAGTTCAATTCCCAGAAACCACATGGTGCTCACAACCGTCTGTACTGGGGTTCGATGTCCTCATCTGGTATGTCTGAAGACAGCTACAGTGTACTCACATATATAAAATAAATAAATAAATCTTTAAAAAAAAAAAAAGAAAAGAAAAGAAAAACCAGAGGCTGTCCTGTAGGTAGGGATAAGGAGACCTAAGGCCTTATACTTTCTGACCCTCCCATCTTCAGCATACGGCTCTATGTTCATCTGCTTCTAGCATCAGGAAACATCTATCTACTGCCCAGCTCTCTATATCATATGTCCTGGGACTGTGAGAGCCTCTGGTCTTGGTACCATGTGCTCCAGCTGGGGATTGTGAACAGAGTAGTCATGAGCTACATTCATCTAAACAGACCCTTGGACTATTTACATCTGGAGGCACAAATATCAGCCTATTGGAAATGTAGGCTCCAGAATAGCTTATACACACTTGGCCCCAAGCCACCATGATATGCACGGGCCAGGAGATGGAGCCCCACATTGGGAGGACTTTGGCCATATGGAACAGGCAAGCCCTGGACTTCTGGGCAAATGCTCCCGACAGCCAGAATGGGGAGCTGTTCTTTAGTAGTCTGACAGCCTCTGTGCATGCTGGAAGTCTACCCTGTTGGAGACTCCAAGATGACAGATAGAGACGATCTTGGGGAGGGTTCTGTCTGAGGCCATAGGCCATCTGCTGTCCATGGTCCAGCTGACAAAGCATAGTTTATCATCATAGAGGATACTTACGTCCAGGCTTCCTCAGTCACTATGCTATTTGCTTCTGGGTCTTATTTACTGTAGTCCCCATATCCTTAGACAATCTCTCACATGGTGGCAAAGGCCCATCTCTCGTTCTGGGAACCATCTTGTTCAGCTGTTGGAGTTGGAGATGTCAACAAAGGTCTCTTCACCCCAGACAACATATCAGTGATACACTAAAAATTTGATTCCACTCCAGTCTAGTTGAGTGGACCAGTGAGTTTATTGGGGTTACTGACAGGAACCTGAGTGACTCAGGCAGGTGCATCACTGGGAAGCTCACTCCAGCACAGGAAGTGGCTCATGAAAGCTGCATCTCTGGAGCTCCCTGTGCGGGAAAAACCGAAGAGTTTCTCTCAGCAATGTTTACTGCTTTGTAACCTTGGGATGGGAACTAGTAAAAGTTGTACCTTTCAGAGTTTCTGGAGCCTAGTAAGATTCCTGGGTCTTCACTCCAGGACAGAAGGTCTCATCTACACAGTAACTGAGCAACCCTGGGTTCAAATCATGACACCACTGCTTATTAACTAGGTCAGCTGGGCAAGTTACCTAAGACTGACCTGAGGGACAACATAGAAATAGCTGTACATGGAAGCTGTCCAAGGTCCCATTGGGAGGGTGTGTGTAAGTCACTCCCCTGCTGACCTAGAGCAGGTCCCTCCATTGCTCAGAACTATGACAGCTCAGGTCGTCTTAACCAGTTCACCATTAGAGACTCAATGCTCCGGCACCTGCTTCAGCCCACTAGGTCTCACTTTGGGGATGTATGAGGTCTCTGAGGGGAAATTCCTAGAAGTGAACTTGCTGAATTAGAGGCCCTAAGTTGTTTTGCATAACACAGAGAACACATTCTTAAGCAAGTGTTTACTCACACATGAATTTCCTGTTAGCCAGCTGACTGACCAGGCAGGTTCTGAATAGCTCAGTCAGCACACTCAGTTGGAATACCCCCACAAATCTCCAAGGACTGCAGCTTTCCCTATGGCCAAATGCTACACACCCAGGCTGGGCTAAGCAAGCTGCATGTGAAACCAGAGCTGGCTGGTCCTGGAAGCCCTGGCCTTTAATCCCTTCCTGGTGAGAGAGGAGGTGTTAGTGCAGAACAGGCCTGGAATGCTGACAGTCTTATCAGACACTTCAGCCTTTGGGTTAAGTTTCAGGAACAAACTCTTACCTTGTCAGAACAAGAAGACATGATTTATATAGTAAACAGTACTTGGGTCATCTTACAGAAGCCAGCCTCAGATACTAGCCGTGTAGTTCAATGGCAAAGCCTCTTGCTTAGCATGCATGAAGACCTGGGTTCCAGCCTTTGGTTTTTGTGGTGCACACATGTAAGATGTAATTGGGGGTGTGAGGTGTTGTTTAGACAGGGTAGGGTCTCGTATAGTTAAGATTGGTCTCAAAATCTCTATGTAGCTGAAAAGGACCCCGAACTTCTGATCCTCCTGCCTCTACCTCCCAAATGCTAAGGTGACAGACACGTGCTACCATACCTGCTTTATGCAGTGCGAATATTGAACTTTTGGCTTCATGCTACATTCCTGCCTCCTTTAGCCTTGAACTCACATCTTCTAGACTGGGGCACGCGTCCCGTGCTCCTTCTTCCAGCCATGAGGCAGGTAAGCTGGGGAAGTGTATCCCAATGGGACCTTCCAACTCTAAGTAAGCATTTTATCCTTGGCTAGTGCCTAGAGATTAGAAACAGCCTACAGGTCCAGTATTAGAAGGCAAGTAGCTGGATCCTGCTTTGTTACAACCGCTGTGGTACCAGGTAACCTTTGAAAGAATGAGGTGACACTGTATAAATTACTGTGGAGTAATGCCCAGGCAGGAAACACAAGTCCCAAACAGCAGCTATGGTATGCAACCTCTGGCAACAAAAACTAAATGGAGATGGTATAGGTGTACACAGCTGGAGACTGGCTCAGGAAGACCACACCTGCCTGATTGCCTCTGGGAAATGAAGCAGATGTAAGAAAGAATAAGAGAGAGATGTTTGGCTGGTCAAACCTTCCACTTAGCTTTATGCCTTAGGTTTTATTTATCTAGATGTAAAAGGTGCTTCTTTAAAAACTCCACTGAGGCGTAAGGCATAAAATTCACCCATCTCAATGGCTTCATTGTCCTTGTGCTGTTGAGTGTGAGTTACACTGAAAAACTCCCCAGAAAGTTCTTCATTCTTCCTGACCCCTTTACAATCAATCCCTGTCTGGCAACCACTGATTTGTTTTCTATTACCAGAGTTTTGCCTTTAATACAACACACACACACACACACACACACACACACACACACACACACACACACAAAGGAGTCTCATGTACTCACGTAGCCAAGTAGCCAAGGCTGCTATCAAATTTACTAAGGCCAAGGCTGGCCTTGATCCCCTCCTTCCTCTACCTTCCATGTGCTGAGAGTACAAGTGTGAGCCACCACACCACACCCAGCTAAAATATTTTTAAATTAAAAAAAAAAAAAATTCAAAGCCAGCAGTTAGTAGCTTTGTCACATTAAAATGAATTTCTGAAGTATAGCCTTATCGTTAGAAAAGTCTGAGATTCCTTTCTGCAAGGATTTGTTTGGAGTGGGCAAGTGTAGGGGCAAAGGGGGGGATGGGGACAGGTGGATCTCTGTGAGTTCAAAGCCAGCTTGGTCTACCCACTGAGTTTCAGGTCAACCAGGGCTACAAACAGAGAACTTGTCTCAAAATTTAATTAATTAATTAACTAATTAATTGATTAAAATGTAGGTGTACAGCCCAGTATGGTGTTACTAGTGTCCAGTGTGGTGAGTATGACAAGAGATACCTGTCTAAGAGTAACAGTAATCAGGCAGAGAGATGGCTCAGTAGTTAAGAGCATGTAGCACTCATTTCGATGACCTGAATTTAATTCCCAGCACCCACACCAGGCAGCTTCCAACTGCCCAAAACCATCTCCAGAGGACATGATACTGTCTCCTGAACTGAAGTACCTGCACTCATATGTACATACCTGTACACACACACACACACACACACACACACACACACACATACATAATTTTTTTAAATCAAAATAATTTTTCTTTTAAAAAGGCAGACAAGACATTTTGATGCCTGAGCCTGAGGCCTACAGGAAATTATTAATAAAACCGTGAGACTAACCATCCAATTGCTGTTATTAATCGTCTGAAGTCCTAAAGTGTTCTGATGTTTAAAAGGCTATCTTCTGCCAGCTCTGGCAGCCCTAGGTCCAGCCACATGTTTCCATGTGGTCCAGCCACATGTTTCCATGTGGTCCAGCCACATGTAAGCAGACCAAGTTCAGGGTCAGCTTGAGCTGATCACAAGACCATGTTTTAGGAAAACAGAAGGGAGAGAAGAAAAAACAGGGGAGCAAGAAACCCAGGAGCTTCTAAACACTAAGCAGTTGGGGAAGAGGCAGGGCAGGCCACTGTCCCCTGTGTCAAACACCGGATGAGCTAACTGTTAGAACCACCTTCTGACTCTTCCTGCTTGACACTGCGGTTTGCACTGGCTTTCGTGACCCACATTTAGAGGTGTGACGGAGTGAATCTTTCTAACATGTCATGGACTGTCGAGATGACTTGACTAGTCCCGTAGCAGTGTAGCCTGTCATCACCAGTTATGTCCAGAGGTCAGAGGCTGAGCTGTTTGCTGCTTAACCTCCGCTCGCCAGGTTCCTTGTCATGTTATCTGACTTCAGTTATGCCCCCTGATCTCTCTTCTTCACCTGGTGTGGGTTGAGTCAATCTGGAGTTTTGTCCTGCTGTCTCCAAATCACCCCCGGGAATATAGTGGGAGTGATCAAGGCAGGGTGACTAGTATGGCTTGTTAGATCTAGTTTGACCCCCCACCCAATTAACAAAGGGTTTCACGGTCCAGATACCCATGATAGGTGGGGGACTTTAATCTGGGAGAAGCATTTCTTACCAGACCAAGGCCTGATCAAATGTTTATTACCCTATTGAATACAAGGAAGGAGGGAGGGAGAGGGGAAGGAGAGAAGAAGAAAGGGAGAAAGAGAGACAGAGACAGAGAGAGACAGACAGAGAGAGAGAGAGACAGAGAGAGAGAGAGACAGAGAGAGAGAGAGAGAGAGAGAGAGAGAGAGAGAGAGAATATGAATGGGTATTGGCTGGGGAATTCTATTCCCAGAAATGTTTCATTCTGCCTTGGCTCACCATGTTAGTGGAACAAACCATTCTCATCAGAAAGTTCCTGGCTGTGTATGAAATTCCCAGGACAGAATTAGATCTGTGAGTACTCATTCAGCCTGCTCTGGGCTCCAGTATCATACCTCTGATGTTAACCTGGCTTTGCCTCTTCTTAGTCATAGAAACCTGGGTGACTTCCTTAACTTGTCTGAACCTCAGTCCTCATCTGTAGGCTGGAGACTGGTAGGAGAGCCACTCCCTCCCTGTTAGAGCAAGTCCTGTTAGAACGGGTCATGTTGGTGATAACCCCAGCCTCTTGGCAGCAGCCAATAACTCTACTTACTTCCTAAGAATGGCAGCCATACACCTTCTCTGGGTAGCTTGGCAGCATGAAGAGGACATTTCATTTGTGGTCTCTGAGGAGGGAAGGTAGGCAGGTCTGTCCAACTGACTCCTAAACTCGACATGAGTAGGGAAGTGAGGTCATGTCTCTGGGTCACAAGAGTCAGCAGGTATGGGAAAGCCTTTACGGACAGTGAATAGAACCGTGAGGCTGACTCCTGGGCACTTATACAGCCTCAGAGTGACAGTATGCTAGGAGTTTGTTCTGAAGGTGCTACCTGGGCCTCGACCAGGCCCTGCCCTGATAGTCAGGATTCTGGGCTCTGGGATCAGGCAAGCTGGTGACTCTGGACTGTGCTGGTCCCCACTCTCTAACACCCATCACCAACAATGGCAGTGAGAAGTTTCATCGTTAATACTGTCTACAGTATTATGAATGAATGTTGATTGACTCTCCAAACCCTTCTAAGTAAGTGCTGTGTGGATACTTAACTCATTCAGGACTCAACATGATTCCCTTTTTATACCTAAGCACTTTGCCCAAACAAACACAGCCAGCAATAGAGCAGCCCAATTCTAAATCTACTCTGTTCACCCCAAAACACATCTGTAAAGACTTTCTGGTTCCAACAAGTGAAACCCATGCACCCCCAGACAACTGATGGCTAGCCCCTAGTATCTTCAGAGTACTTTAAACTTGCTTGGGGGTCTCAGGTTACTGATTCTGATGGGGTCTAATAGCTAAGCCTACACTGGATCATTCCTTGGTGCCGAGTGTGTGTGTGTGTGTGTGTGTGTGTGTGTGTGTGTGTGTGTGCGTGTGCATGTGCGTGTGTGTGTGTGTAGGTGGGTGAAATTTCTGATATCATGTAAGTGTTCCTTCGTGGTGGATTCTATTGGTGCCGCTCCCCTGAGCCTCCTAGTATAGCACCCCCTTCTCTGAGCAAGCTATCAGTTATCGAAGTGTGGTTTTGCAAACCCAGTTCTAGAAGCAAATCACTCGTTTATCTCATATTCAACCAAGAAACTTGGACCGAGGTATGGAAGCAGGAAACCCTAGCTGGTGAACCCATCGAGTAAAGAAGATGGTCCATAATGTGGTGTCTTTTAAGAGGCCAGCACTCAGCACCAGCCTCCCATGAACTGGCTTTGGACTCTGACTC
The DNA here is from genome assembly GCA_030674055.1 of Rhabdomys pumilio. Taxonomy (NCBI): domain Eukaryota; kingdom Metazoa; phylum Chordata; class Mammalia; order Rodentia; family Muridae; genus Rhabdomys; species Rhabdomys pumilio. The sequence goes on from JANHMN010000020.1 coordinate 38,160,693, forward strand.
CCACACAAGCTAGGACTGATCAGCCGGGCTGATTCACACTTAACACCCCATGTCTTTCTTCCTTGATATTCCGGGTATTCCTCCAGGGCACCATGCCTGAAGGTACCTAGGCTTAGCCTTTTCCCTGGCTGGACCCCGCCTAGTGCATCTTGGTTGGATGGAGAAAGCAAATGTGAACCAAGCCACGGAGGAAACCACACCAAGTGGGAGGGGAACTAGTCCTGACACATCTAAAAGTGTTGAAATTGTGTGTGTGTGTGTCGATGTTAGAAACTGTTCAATGAATATGGGAGGAAAATGGCTCCTTGGCATTTAAATCCCTGTTATGGAGAACTGCAAAAAACGGGACAGTGGGGAGAAGGAACAACAAGGGCGACAGTGAAGCTTCCTGTGACACGTGAGTAATGGAAGGGTTAATGCGAAGAATGAGTTAGAAACATCGGAAATTCCCACCTGAGAGTCACAGCTGAGGTGGCATGAGTGAGGATTGCCTAATAAGGAGAAGTAGAGCAGCGGGGAGCTAAAGAGAGCTGTGACTCAGGAGCTGAGCTGGGGCCTCGGAAGCTTTCCCTGGGGGCCCCACACCTGGGCATCCATCACTGGTCCCAAGAAGATTGGCTTGGCTTTCTTTCAGCCCAGAAGACTTCAAAACCACACCAGTATTGGGAGTGTTTTCTGCATCTCTCAGGACTGGCGTCCCAAACCTTTTGGACTTTCCACCAGTGAAGTATAAAGTTCCCGCAGAAATAAAAGAAACACAGAAGAAAAGTCTCTTTCCTCTCCTCCAAACTTTGGCACCTTCATCAAGGGCTCTAGTGTGCCAGACCCAACAGAGGAGTGGGTGGAAAGGCTGAGATTTTACTTCCAAGAGTTGGGTTTTTCCAATTTCCAAATGATAAATGGTTGAGTGGGTATAAAGAAAAACTGTGTGAACAAAATGTTCTCAGATCCCAAGTATCTGTGAGCGAATGAGCTTCTGAGTGTTATGCAAGCAATACTGTTTCCATGATGCCTCACTATGGTGGAAATAATGGCCTCCAGACCATGATCCTTCACTGTGGTGAAGTAATGGCCTCCAGAGTGTTGGAGCAGGATAGGAACCCCCCAGGTGGAATCCTGACCTCCTCATTAGCTCGCTGCCATTCCTGTTGCCTTACAGGTCATTCAGAATGAGGGGAGCAGATCCACATGGTAGCCATGTGAGTCCTTGATGGTGCCTCTGGAAAACAGCCTGTGAATGAAACTCCCTCCTTCTGCTGTAAATGTGGCTGAGAACTGGTCATGCTGAGCACAAGTCTGTAGCTCAGTATTGCCTTTGGAAGCTGAAAAGGACCACTAGGATCTAATGGTCAGGGTCAGTAAAAGGTAATGTCTTAGTTATCTTTCCCACTGCTGTGTCTAGAACACCAGGGGAAACAGTGTAAAGGAAGACATAGTTATTGACTCACAATCCCAGAGGGCTCAGTTCAAGGTTGCTTGGCTGGTGTATTTGGATGAAACATCACAGCAGCAGAAGGATGGGCTGAGGGGCTTCTTCATTTCATGATGGACAGGAAGGGACCAGGGACGAGACGCTCCCACTTCCTCCAGGTTTCTACGCCTTAAGGTTTCCAGAACCTTCCAAAATAGTATCCATCAGGGGCCAAGCCACAGGGGTCTTTGGGAACGTTTCATAGTCACATTGTAACAAAGACACAGAGGCTGAGCAGCAGAGTGCGCCAGAGTGGAGCTCAGTTGGGTGGTGGTCTGTTGGAATCAGGTCGTAATGAATTCATGTGAAAATCTGGGTATGTCCACAACAGTGGCAGCTGTGCTTTGTGAAGGAAGGACTGCTATGCTCACTAGTTAGATGGGAGTGATTGGCTCTTCATATGGAGAAATAAATAAATAACTATAAATGAATCTCAAAGTGCTAAAAAACAAAAACAAAAACAAACAAACTTCCAGGGGCAGGGCAGAGGTTCAGTAGTTAGGAGCATTCACTGGTTATTCTTTTTTTGTTTGTTTGTTTTTTGTTTTTGTTTTTTTTGAGACAGGGTTTCTCTGTGTAGTCCTGGCTATCCTGGAACTCACTCTGTAGACCAGGCTGGCCTTGAAAACAGAAATCCACCTGCCTCTGCCTCCCAAGTGCTGGGATTAAAGGCGTGCGCCACCACCGCCCAGCTTCACTGGTTATTCTTAAGGACCCACCATTCAATTCCCAACACCCCCATGGCAACTCTCACCTTTCTCTAGCTCCAGAGTGGATGTGATGCCACCTTGTGGCTTCTCCTGGAATGCACATGGTGCTGGCACACAAATGGTGTGCAGACATACAAACAGGCAAGACACCCATCTTCTGGTACAGATGAACAAATCTAAATGTCAGGCTCCTCAAGACTGGGGGTGTTGTTATTTTTCAAAAAATTGACAAATTAGACTATTAGCTCCCTTGGGACAGGGACTCTGGATATTCCTGTTAATTAATTCATTAAAAAATTCTTTAAGACAAGGTCCCACTGTATAGCCTTGGTTGGTCTGAACTTGCTATGCAGACCAGGCTGGCCTTGAACTCACGGAGATCTTGCCTCTGCCTCCCAAGTACTTGGAGTATGGACATGCGCCGTTATGACTGGTTTGTCAGTAAATTATTTGCACCAAGTGAGGTCTTTGGAATATGTTACAACCCCCAAAAAGTCTGTTGGATAAATATCTGATTTCAAAAATTCTAAAAAGCCTAAATTTCTAAAAGATAATTTGCCAATATTACTTTGAGCCTGGTTTGCTTGCAAATAGAAGGTACCTGAGAGCGAGATTTTGGTGAGCTCAGTTTTGGTTTTCTCTGAATCTAAAGAGATCTGAAATGTTTACATACATCTTGAGAGAAGATAGCCCCCCACAAAACATTAAAGTGTATTTTAGATATATTTATGACTTTTCATAAATGCTTTTTAAAAATGCATTAAGGTGTAACATAAAATGCTGTCTCATCTGGAGTACAGAGCGATAGGTATTGGTATACGTACAATACAGGCCGTCGTTACCAGAGTCAAGACCTGCAGCAGCTGGGTCTGCATCCTTCAGAGCCTCCTGGTACCCTCCTTCTCTACTCCAGCTCCACAACTGTAGGTCCTTGTATCTAACAATTGAAATGATACTAATTAGCAGCAGTAGTGGTTTTCAATTATGGTTTGGCTAAAAGGTGAAAAAACAGAAGTATTAATAAAGGAAATTGGTATTTTCACAATCTGCTTGCCTTTGATGCCTAATTAGATTGGCTTAGCTATCCAGGGTTGGAGGCTATTTGTGAAGGGTAGGGCAAGCCTAGAGAGAAGATGTACTGTAGGCTTTTACAGTCATTATGAAAGACATTTTTACAACATAGAAACAGCACAAAGATTGTATACAGGGCTCAGATACAAAACTGACCACCGTAATTCTTAACGTGGATCTCCACTCCGTCTGATGTCTTAAGAAGTTTCTCGAACTTTGAGTCTGTCTTGGAAGGTTCAAAGGTCATACTATTTTAGGACAAAGCATTAACCAGCACTGTAGTTAGGGGGAGTGGTCATATATTTAAGAGCAATTAAATTTAGGAAAAGATGCGGCCATGGGGACTATACCTTCATATAGAATTGTTTGTGGGCTTGAAGTTTTCTGTGTCCTGTAGGCACCTGGCATCATCTGGGTCTTGAGACTGAGAAAATGGTCAGTTTTCTGTCCTCCTGTGGGGGCTTGCCTGCTTGGTTTCAAGAGGAGGCAACTTGGGCAGATGGCAGGGTGCCCTTCGGCTAGAGACTAGATTCAGAGGAACAGAGGACACAGAACAGCTGTGTGGGGCAGGAATATCACTGTAGAAGGTTGGCCAGAGAAAGCAGCTGTGTATGAATGGGACTCTATTGGTTACTTTTCTCATCTGTGATCAAATACCTGACATGAAGTATCTGGAGGAAGGAAAAAAATTTTGAGACTACAGTTGAAGAAGAGAGATATAGCCCATGGTGGCAGGCACGAAAGCAACAGCATAAAGTAGCTGGTTACGCTGATCCTCCTGCCTCAGCCTCCTAAGGAGTTGAGATGATAAGCCTGTACTGCTAGCTTGGGCCAGTGTGCTTCACCTCTAATTTTAGCAAATATCCTCCTGTCCCCTGTGGTACAAATGTATGTTTGTAAAGCATCTATGGCAGGAGGTAGCAGCAGTAGCAGCTCTTTGTAAATAAGGGTCTCTGTAGGCACATGGCATCTGTGTGGTGTCATGGGTGTTATGTCTGATCCCAACCCCCACCCCTTGTCACAAAGAAAAGAGAAAGGATAATACCTCTTCTTGTCACTAATGCTGCATGTATAGAGGGTCTGAAGACACACTGCCCAGGAGATCAGCAGTGTGGTAAGAGTAGCTTTTATTTTTCTTATTAAAGTTAACAGCCCAAACAAGAGGCAGTATCTTTACCTTCATACTGTCCCCCTTTCCAAGCCAGGGGACCACAGGATGTTCCCTGCTCTTATCTCTTGCTCATAACATTCTTGTCTTTCTTTCAGAAGCATCTGAGATTGTTCTGCCCCACGGAAGTGGCGTTACAGTGTACGTGAAGCTGGTGAGCCCAGCCCTCCCCGTGAAACCCTGCTCCATCATCATGTCTAGACAGCATATGACCGAGTTGATTATCAGACCTGGAGAAAGAAAGTCTTTTACCTTCAGCTGCCACAATCCAGAGAAGCACTTTGTCTTGAAGATTGAGAAGAATATTGGTGAGTTAACCCTCATGGGCTGCTGTGTGAGTCCCAGTCCCTATTGCTCTTTCACAGTCTGTACCAGGCAGGCTCTGGTGCTGGTGAGAGGTCCATTCTAAAGTCTCAGCTCCCTAAGCTGGCTCTTATATGGTCAGTCATAGGCTCATGTGCTTCCCATGGACTCATGGAACCCAGGCAGACCAGACAGGGGCTCTGGCTGTAGTTAATTCTCTCTCTCTCTCTCTCTCTCTCTCTCTCTCTCTCTCTCTCTCTCT
>JANHMN010000020.1:38165687-38182574 GCA_030674055.1 Rhabdomys pumilio
TCTCTCTCTCTCTCTCTCTCTCTCTCTCTCTCTCTCTCTCTCTCTCTGGACTTTGAGACAGGCTCTTTCTACATATTCTTAGCTATCCTGGAGCTCACTATGTAGACTAGGCTGGCCTGGAATCAAAGAGATCCACCTGCCTTTGCTGGGATTAAAGGACAACCAACTTTAGTCTTTTGTTCTTAACTATTTGGCCACACAGTCTCTTCACAGAGCCCAGGAGACACTCATAAGCTACAGATCTGTAGGTCTACGAGGCTCTGGTTCATGTGCTCAAGGGATCTAAAAAACAAGGGTCTCATCATAGATTTTTTTTCTGCTATAACACAGTCCCTGAAGCTGAGTAATTTACAAAGACCAGATATGTATTCTTCTCACAGTCCTAGAGGCTAGGAGCTCAAGGTAGAGGCACAAGAGGTGATGATATCCCTTCAACTTGAACCCCTCTGTAAAGGCACCAATGCCATCCACTTTATGACTTAATTACCTCGAGATGTATCCTCTCTTAATGTTGCCATGCTGGGAATTCGGTTTTCACCTGTGGATCTTAGGAAGGACACAGTTGTTCAGACCACAGTAGAATGGAAGTGAGAGAATTAGAAGAAGGGCAAGGAGGTAAGTGTGGTGCCCTGGGCCCTCCGCCTGTTCATCTCTGCCCTTTTGTTATTGTCATTTTAAAAGCATGTGTTACTTTGTAACTTTAATCTTGAAAGAGGTCACCAAGGAGCCATTCTTGGTCCTTCTGCACTAGGATGCCTGAATCCCTTGATGGGTAGTGAAAAATGCACACTTCTACCGTGTCAAGGTGATAAGAAAGTATCCGTTCTAAAAATAATAGACAGAGACCTGGGATTGGATCCAGTGGTGTGCCTGCTCCTTGTTGCCTTTCCCAACAGACATCTGGAAGCTTTGAATGGAGGTTGACATTAGTTCTAACTCTGCAGCTTCCATGAAAATGTATGAAAGTAGAGAAAATGAGCGATGCATCACTTCTGAGTGACACGTCCCTCTCTGGATAGGAAGTGACATACTTAAGTTTTTTGCACTGGGCAGAATGCAGGAGATTTATAGCCACGCCTATCAACGAGTCACTTCCATCTCTGTGTCCATCCTAAAAACTAAAGCTTTTAGTGACAAAGGACGGTTGCACTCCCCTGCAATTCTAAGGACTAAGATCCCACAGTGGACTGAGGAAAATTAGTCTCAGTGGGTAAAGGCACTTACTGCCAAGCCTGGTGTGTTTGATTCCTGGAACCCACATGGTGAAAGAATCAATTCCTATAAGTTATCCTCTGGCTCCCAAATGCCCAGCAACACACACCACACAAACACACACACACACAGTGGAAAGCTAAATGCCCAGCATGCACACACGCACACACATACACATGTGGAAAGCTAAATGCCCAGAGCTCACGGGCACACACACACAAGTGAAAAGCTAAATGCCCAGTGCTCGTGGCCATACACACACACATGCACGCACATGCAAGTGGAAAGCTAAGAGCTGCCCCATTTACACAATGACGTTCGTATGAGGTCCTAAAATATCTACGGTCTTCATTGACACATAAGTCTAATTTCGGCCACATTAATCACCACTTTATCTGACCCTATTTTATTGGATTAGCTGTGCAGGGCCCTGACATGAATGCAAGCTGACCACAGACAGCCCAGTCCGGCTTCAGTGCTGAGTCAGCTGCATCTGCAAGTGACCAAGTGCTTCTGGAATTGCTTTGCAATAATGAGAGGTTTGATGCGGATGATCTCAGAAGTCTTAGGCTGCTCTTGATTTCCCCTGATTCTGTTTGGAGTTGGTGTGTGTGTGTGTGTGTGTGTGTGTGTGTGTGCACATGAATGTGAAAGCCAGAGATCAATGTCCAGTGTCTGTCTTCCTCGACCGTTCTCCACTGTAGTTTTTGAAACGCAATATCTCTCTGAACCTGGAACTCACTAATTAGCTAGGTTGGCTGGCCATCAAGTCAGCTCTGTGACTACAGGTCTGTATTGCCCCACCCAGGTTTTGAGTGTGTGTAAGATATATATGAATGTGTACATACACAGATCCATGCATGCACATACCAAGGCCAGAACCAAACACTGGCTGTATTCCTTTATTGCTCGTATTACCTTGAGACAAGATCTCTCACTGGCTTTTAGAACCTTGAGTGCATTTGTCTGTCTGCCCCTCAATGCTACACTTACAGGAATGCACTGCTGGAACTTGGTTTTATTTATTTATTTATTTATTTATTTATTTATTTATTTATTTATTCATTTATTTTACCTTTTTGGGTTTTTTTGAGACAGAGTTTCTCTGTGTAGTCCTGGCTGTCCTGGAACTCACTCTGTAGAAAAAACCCAGAGATCTACCTGCCTCTGCCTCCCAAGTGCTGGGATTAAAGGTGAGTGCCACCACTGCCCAGATGCCTTGCTCACCTTTTTATGGGGTGCTGGTGATTTGAATTTGGGTCCTAATGCTCAGAAAACAAACGTTTTCCTGAGCCCCATCAATAGTACTTGCCAACACCCAAGTGGAGCATGTGTAAGGACCTATGGGTTCTTATTACATGGCCAAAGGCCCCTGTACCCTCACATCTTCTATGTACAACACAAAGACCCTGAAATGGCTTTGCCCGCTTTCTTTTATTTCAGTTTTCTCTGAATCCTCTTTGATAGTATCAGTCCTGTCGTTTTCAAAGGCTTAGGAAGCACAATGTATCAAAGGAGGTAATTAGTTATTAGATGATTCCTCTGCAGTGCTGATGGAGTCAAGAGAGCCTCAGAGCAGGAGGCTCACTGCTTCCGGAATCAAGTGATTATGCCCAATATGTTAATGAGATGTAGAAGCAAAACGAAGCCTAAAAGGTGGAGCCTCGAATTGTGCCTTCAAAACCATGAAATTAATTTCCAAATACAGGAAGGAAGTTACCTCAAGGTGCAGGTTCCCTGTAGCTCCTTTAGAAGGCCAGCTGGCGACAATTAGCCAGATACCAAGCACTGCGTCTTGGGAAACAGCATTCGGTATCTTCAGTGCAAAAGTGGATGTGTGTGTGTGTGTGTGTGTGTGTGTGTGTGTATTACTTATGTCATTGTTGTGACAAAATGGCCTACAAAAGCAACTTAAGGAAGGAAGGGTTTACTTGGATCAGAGTTCCAAGGGATCCTGTCCACCATAGTGGAGAGACACCAGCAGCAGGAGGCAACTATTTACATTGTATCTCTAGTCAAGAAACAGAAAGATGAAGGCTGGTACTCAGCTCACTTTAGGCTTTTTATTCAATTCAAGACCCCATCCCATGTTCAAGGCTGGTCTTCCCCCCTTAACTAATCTAATCTAGAAAATCTCTCCTAGACAGGCCCAGAGATTTGTTTCCTTGGTGACACCAGACTCTTTCAGGTTGACAGTGTGGATTAACCACCACAAGGGAATGCCCCCCAGAAGCAGCAGCCCCGCCAGAGGAAAGTGAAAGAGGAAACAGAGGAAACTGAGCACGGGGTGATCATTTTTTTGCTAAAGTCCAGCCTTTCCTGGGTGAAACATAGAATGTTCCAGGACTGAAGTGATACTCTGTCAGCCCCAGGTTGTATCACCTGAGGCAATGGAGCCAGGCCTTCTGCAGCCCAGAATGAGAGCATAGCCAAGCCTTAGGCTTCTCTGATCCAAAACAACTCCCCAGCCAAGGCACTAAAGGCCACCAGCAAGCATTAGGGGTGGTAATAGCACCTGGGCACAATCCCAAAGAGCCTACTTTAGGGGCTGAGGAGGAAGAGCAGCAAGAGCCTTGCAGTGTTCGTGACCCAAAAATTGTCTTTGTGTCTATATTACAGACTGCATGTCAGGCCCATGTCCTTTTGGGGAGGTTCGTCTTCAGCCGTCCACATCAGAGCTTCCCGTCCTCAACAGAACCTTCATCTGGGATGTCAGAGCTCACAAGAGCATTGGCCTGGAACTGCAGTTCGCAACCCCTCGACTGAGGCAGATTGGGCCAGGCGAGAGCTGTGCAGATGGGGTGACCCACACCATCAGTGGCCGTATAGATGCCACTGAAGTCAGGATTGGGACCTTCTGCAGTAACGGCACCGTGTCCCGGATCAAGATGCAAGAGGGTGTGAAGATGGCCTTACAGCTGCCTTGGTTCCACCCCAGAAACACCTCAGGCTTCAGTATTGCAAACCGATCATCTATCAAACGTGAGCACGCACCTCCTAACCCCACTATGTGATCAGATGGCTGTATGCAGAATGTTCCAGTGTATTCAACATGCAGTGTCAGCAATTTATTTGTTTGTTGCTTGCTTGTTTATTTGTTTGAGACAGGATTTCTCTGTGTATCCTTGGCTATTCTAAAACATACACTGTAGACCAAGCTGGCCTTGAAATTCACCTTCATCTGCCTCCAGAGTGCTAGGACTAAAGTGTGTGCCACTACTGCCCAATAGTTATTTAAAGTTTACTATGTAACCAAGACTGACCTCACACTCCTGATCTTCCTGCCTCCATCTGTCCAGTGCTGGTATTACAAATGTGTACTGCCAGGTCCAGCTTCTTTGTCCCTTTGCACATAATGTTTGTTTCACAAAATGATATGAGGGGAGCAGGATGTGGCAGCTTTGATCCCAGCACTCAGGAGGCAGAGACAGTCGAATCTCTGTGAGTTCGAGGCTAGCCTGGTCTACAAAGAGAGTTCCAAGACAACCAGGGCTCTTACACAGAGAAACCTCTCGGGAGAAGGGCAGGGAAGACATGGGTTTGGTTGTAGAGCCCCACTTTCACAGTGCACTGCTCTGACTTTGTCCCCCTGCCATCTGTCTTCTCTGCGTATGTCAGTGAGTCAACCGCTGTGTTGGTTTTTCTCACGGGAGAATCAATCTTGAAGGGGGCAGTGATCAACAGCTCGGCATTACAAAAAGTAACATTGTAGAAACCTGTAAAGTTTATCGTAGAAACATTGTAGAGGACAAGTAAACCACCTTAGAAGCTAAGGTACTACTCAAAGCTAATCACTTTTTCTGATTCTGCTATGGCCTAAAGCTCTCTCAATGATGTGTGTGTGCCTGTGCGTGTACGTGTGTCAGACGCTGCTCAGTCCCACATTCAGATCTGTTGGCAGCTTTAACTAAGTCCCGGGGACTATGTTAACCCCAAGGAGATGAGAGTGCACTGAAGAAACTGGCTTGCCTTCAACCCATTCAGTTATTAAACACACACTGCTAATGGGTCTTCGTTCCTAATCACCACCCTCAGAATAAACATTATGTGCAGCGCTACTCTTGAGTCCTGCATGTCCCCATTACCCCTCCCTCAGTCACGGACAGCCAGGACAGGCATCAGCGCCTCCTTTCTTTCTGTTTTGGATCTGTCTCAACAGGCCTGTGCATCATTGAGTCAGTATTTGAGGGCGAAGGCTCAGCGACCCTGATGTCCGCCAATTACCCAGGAGGCTTTCCTGAAGATGAGCTTATGACCTGGCAGTTTGTTGTCCCTGCACACCTAAGGGCCAGCGTCTCCTTCCTTAACTTCAACGTCTCCAACTGTGAGAGGAAGGAGGAGCGCGTTGAATACTATATCCCAGGATCCACCACCAACCCGGAAGTGTTCAGGCTGGAGGACACACAGCCAGGAAACATGGCTGGGAACTTCAACCTCTCCCTGCAAGGCTGTGACCAGGATGCCCAGAGCCCAGGAATCCTTCGGCTCCAGTTTCAGGTCCTGGTCCAACGTCCACAGAATGAAAGCAGTGAGTGATCTATGCCCCACACCCTGTACCTTGTGTTGATTAGGTGAGGTGGCTTCCTCTTCTGCATATAGAGCAGCCAGGACATGTGGACTCTGGACGCTGCAGGAGTTTCAGGAAGTGAGTGTTACATGGAGCCAGCCTCACAGGTAGACAGTGAGCAGACACTTTGACTTTAGCACAGTAAGAAGCAAACTGTCCTGCATTCAGGGTCGTAGCTGGTTTGATTTTTGTTTTTATTCTTAATGGGTGTGTGTGTGTGTGTGTGTGTGTGTGTGTGTAAACTGTGTATGTGCAAGTACCATTATAGCAGTTCTGAGCCACCTGATGTGTGTGCTAAGAACTGAGTTCAAATCCTCTTTTAGAACAAGTTCCCCTCTACTCAGCCGTCTCTCTAGCCTCAGCTAGTCTGTTTTCAATGAGGACATTGAAAAGTTGCCTTGCAAGACCTCTCTTGCCTCGACCCTGCAGTGGGGACCAGAATGTCAGTCAATATCATTCATAGCAGTGAATAACAGTGAGGAAGTGACTATCATAATTCTTGGCTGAACACCACCCACCACCACCATCACAACCACCCCACCACCACCACCACCTTGGACACACTCACTTTAAACCCTGTGCTAAATATACCAAACAGTACATAGTCTTAGCTAATTCTAATGAAATCAGACAATTCAGAGGCACGTGGAACTAGCCCTGACTCTGTCTTGAATCTTACAGTTCAACAATGTAGAGCAAGCTCAGAACCCAGAGCTTCTCAGAGGAAGAGAATGGCATAGGAAGTTCTGAGAAAGTGTGTGTGGTATGTGTATGTGTGGTGTGTATGTATGTGTGTGGGGGGGGTAAGGTGTGTGCACACTTATGTCTGAATATGTTCATTCCACAACAGACTTGTCATTTTGGTCACTTCACAGGGTAGCTGCCCGTCTATGACTCATACCTTGTCTCTTTGTGGTTTCAGATAAAACCTACATGGTGGACCTGAGTCAAGAGCGATCCATGTCGCTCACCATAGAGCCACGGCCAGTCAGACATGGCCGCAGGTTTGTTCCTGGGTGCTTCGTGTGTCTAGAGTCTCGGACTTGTAGTACCAATGTCACCCTGACAGCTGGCTCCAAACACAAGATTTCCTTCCTGTGCGATGACTTGACACGCCTGTGGGTGAATGTGGAGAAAACCATAAGTATGCCCTTACCCAAAACCCTGACTGTATATATTGTTACCCAGAAGCCCAGACTGCATAGGTTCTCCCCATCCCTTGCCTCAGACACACACACACACACACACACACTCACACTCACACTCACCTCACACTCACACTCACACGTGCAAGGGATCCGAGGATAACTTGTGCGAATCAGTTTTCTCCTTCTGCCATGTAGGTTACAGGGATCAAACTTAGGTTGTCCAGTTTGGTGGCATGTGTCTTCACTCACTGAGCCATCTTACCCTTAGTGGAACTTAGTAAGTGGGTTGTAAAAGGTGTAGTTTGAATGACCACTGAAGGAAGGTTGAACAAGATCAAGAGAGAGAATCTGCAGGTGTTGGCATGCCTACTTAGGACAGGTGTCTGCCGAACATTCATCCCTCAGAAGGTCACAGCAGGCTCTGTATCCCTGCTTGTCTCTGCCCAACCTGCAGCCTCCCCCGGGAAGTCCTCTCCCCCTTTGCTCAGCTGTACCATCCCTGTCTCCACTTGCCTACTTCCTGATTCCTTGTCTGTTGAGAACTTAGACTCCTGGGAGATAATTTACTTGGTAGAATGCTTTTGTAGCATGCATTAGGTCCTGGCTTTAGCTACACAACTTCAAGCCTAGCCTGGGAAAGAATGAGAACCTGACAAACAGAATGGACTTAGCCTGGCTCTTTCTGTGGCTTGTGAGAGTCTTAACAAGTGCAGCCAAACTCACACTCAAGAGCTGACACGAGGGTCAGCTGGTATAGTGCTTTTCTAGCATTCACAACACTCTGGGCTCTCCCCAGCCATGCACAAACCATGCCTGCACCCCTGAAATCTTAGTACCTGAGAAGTGAACACAGGAGAATCAGTTCAAAGTTGTCTCTAGCTACAGAGTTTCAGACCAGCCTAGCTATATGAGATCCTGTCTTTTAAAAACAAAACAAACAAAAAACCTGAGCTGGGTGTACTAGTGCATGCTTTTAATCTCAGCTCTAAGGAGGCAAAAGTAGGTAGATGTGAGTTCGAGGCCAGCCTGGTCTACATAGATTCAGGACAGCAGAGTGACCTAAAGAGACCCTATCACAAAGAAAAGAAAACTCAGTCACCTCCTGCTGAGACATCATGATCTCTGACAGGAAGCTGAGGGTTCTGGAGCTAGAGTAGCATGAAGCCACCCAATTAAGAGGTATGGGGGGGGGGCCCTGGAGAGATGGCTCAGCGGTTAAGAGCACTGGCTGCTCTTCCAGAAGTCCTGAGTTCAATTCCCAGCAACCACATGGTGCCTCACAACCATCTGTAATGGGACCCAATGCCCTCTTGTGAAGTGTCTGAAGACAGCTACAGTGTACTCACATACATGAAATAATAAATCTTAAAAAAAAAAAAAAAGAAAGAAAAGAAAAAGAAAAAGAAAAAAGGTGGTGGTGTACGGTGCAAGCTGAGATGGCCATGATGTCACTCACAGCTCTAACATGACACAGAAATGTGGGGACATGTTGGGGTAGAGACTTGTGTCTTAGCATCCCAGACAAAGGAAGACACTAACAAGAAAAGTTTTTTTCTGTCCTGAGTACTCAAAGGAGCTTGGCTGCAAAGGATAGAGAGTAGACAGGAAGGCTATCGAATAGTCATAAACAGAAAGAAAAGCAAGCAGTCCCCAGTTCTGTCCTTAGGCCAACCTGCATGCCAAGGAGGGTGCACTCCACTCTCCGCCCCCTTGCACATGAATACTATCAACTTTCTCTTCCAGGCTGTCTGGAGTACCACTACTGCTACAGGCCTTTCAACCTGCAGGTGCCTAAGGACGTCCTCCAGCTGCCTGTGCAGCTACATGACTTCTCCTGGAAGCTACTGGTGCCCAAGGACAGGCACAGCCTTATGCTGGTGCCAAGCCAGAAGCTGCAGCAGCATACACGTGAGAGGCCTTGTAACACCAGCTTCAGCCACCATGTGGCCAGCATCACCCCTGGCCAGGACCTGTACTTTGGTTCCTTCTGCCCAGGAGGCTCCATCGAGAAGATCCAGGTGAAGCAAAATAGCTCGGTGACACTGCGAACATATGGTCCCAGCTTTCAACAAGACATCTCCAAGCAAGGCCTGACAGTGTCCCTCATACCGTATTTCAAAGGTAAGTGTTCCCTTGCTCATCCACCACCATCCACGCTAAGCCATTCTTGTTAGGCATTCATTGCCTCTTGTATAAGCTTGTATTAATTACTTTCCTGCTGTGTGATCAAATACATAAGGAGGGGCAGCTTAAGGAAGGGTTTATTTTGGCTCACAGTTTACAGGTACAGTCCATCATAATGAAAAGAATCATAATTTAGAGAGAAGGGATTGTTGCCTGAGTTTGTTCCTCATTAGAAGTGCAGGACATTGGGTCCCCAATCCTGACTTTTTCATCAACCTCCCATGGAAATTTCCAGATCTTATAAATTTGAAAAATGTTTCTGACAGTGAGAGGTATGGCTGGTAGACAGTAAGATAAAGAGTCAGGTTCTAGTCTTTTGGGGCAAGCTGACAGGGGAAAGTAGCCTTCCTGTCTACTCTCTATCCTTTGCAGCCAAGCTCCTTTGAGTACTCAGGACAGAAAAAACTTTTCTTGTTTGTGTCTTCCTTTGTCTGGGACGCTAAGACACAAGTCTCTACCCCAACATGTCCCCACAGTTCTGTGTCATGTTAGAGCTGTGAGTGACATCATGGCCATCTCAGCTTGCACCGTACACCACCACCTCTTAATTTGGTGGCTTAGAAATGACAAACCATTCCCCAGCCCTGGGTTGTCTATATGATTCTATGACAGCTCAGTATACGGTGGAGAGCACAGCAGAGGAGCGGGTGGTTACTGGGGAAGAAACAGCAGGCACAAAGGTCCTGTTCTATAAGGCAGAGACAAGGTCAAGGTCCACAGTGCTCTGAGGTAGAAATAAAGTTTAAGTGGCTCTCTGGGGTCACCTGAATGCAGCTGATTGCAAAAGTCAAACCACCATTACATGCTGCTCAAGGATGGTTGTGTTACATTTGAGGTTAAGGATAGTGGTTTTATATGAGAGGTCAGGGATGGTGGTGTCACATTAGAGGTCAGGGGTGGTCGTGTCACATTAGGGGTCAGGGGTGGTCGTGTTACATTAGAGGTCATTTTGAAATTGACCTTTTCCCTTATAGGTCCTAACATCTCCCGGTAGTACTATGGACTGGTACTGCGCCTGTACTACACAGCCTTTAGGGGATAACTTAGATGCTGACTGTACTGCTTGGCACAGTGGGCACATAGTTAGAGCTCAACAGGTGCCCATGAATAATGGCTACCTACTGAGCAGTCATAACACAGAGCATGCCTATCATGGCAGAAAGTTCTGCTGAATGGAGCTGGTGTAGGCTGTCCAGTAGCCCTTACACTCCCTTTTCTCTCTATTCTGTTGAGTGAGACAATATTTGTTTGGACCTCTTCCCTTTCCTGCAGAGGAAGGCATCTTCACAGTGACCCCAGACACAAAAAACAAAATCTACCTGAGATCACCCAACTGGGACCGTGGCCTGCCTGCTCTCTCCTCAGTGTCTTGGAATATCAGTGTGCCTAGCAACCAAGTGGCTTGTCTGACCTTCTTCAAAGAGCGTTCTAGCTTGGCCTGCCAGTCGGGGCGTGCATTCATGATCATCCAGGAGCAGCAGACCCGGGCAGAGGAGATTTTCAGCCTGGAGGAGGACGTCCTGCCTAAGCCAAGTTTCCACCGTTACAGCTTCTGGGTTAACATCTCCAATTGCAGCCCCGTGAATGGCAAGCATCTAGATTTGCTCTTCTGGGTGACTCTTACCCCGAGGACTGTGGGTAAGAACTTTCAGAGTCTCCTGGAGATGGGGAAGGAAAGGAAAACTGGCACTTGAGGGGCAGGGAACAAGCTTTCGAGGCAAATCAGGAAACAGATTGAGTCATAGCTATCCACGAATCAGTCAGCTATCATACGGCATTTATTATCGTTCACGCACTGTCTGGGCAAGTCTGTTCCGAGCTAGGCTTATTGGTCCCACTTATTATTCATCTGCAGGCTGTACAGGTTGATTACAAGACTTTGTTGATCTTGACTGTGTACTGACATTCACAAAGGTCCCAGCCAAGATGATCTGAGACGGTTGAGCTTGCTTGACTGTCCACTGCTGGCCCTGTTGAGAAATGCACAAGACACCAAAGGAAGCGTAGGAGGAAGAAGCAGGACACATCTTCTGCCACATTCTCTTGACTCATCTGGATTCTTCTAATACAATTCTTCACTCTTGAACTCCACGGTCTATATAGGAAGTCTCTTCACTCCTGTGACCGCCATCTGTAGAGTAAAGGATGAAAGATCATAGGGGTTCAGTAAGGAGGTTAAAATGTGAGGGACCTAGAGATAGAGGGAGGAAGGAGGTAGAGAGAGAGAGAGAGAGAGGGAGAGAGAGAGAGAGAGAGAGAGAGAGAGAGAGAGAGAGAGAAGCCACTACTAAGAACTCCCACCTCTGAAGTTACCACTTGGGCCGTCTTCCTCTCCTTCTGTCCTTTTCAGCCAATTATTTCTGTGTCCTCTGAATCTCAGCCTTTGTTTCTTCGTGAGCAAGCAAGGACTCTTACATCCCTGTCTGGTGTGTGTTCCTTCTCAGGTCGGTGCTCTTTTTCCATTGTGCAGTATGGGAAAAGACAACCCAGATCAAATGACCTGGTCCTTCACTCCTTCTGATGTTTGAGTCTCTGCTCTCCCCTCTGGTCCTCTGCTCTTCCTTCTCTTAAGACAGCCTGGTAACCAGGGAACACGCCCAGTGGAAGCCAGAAGTAGCCACTGGGTGGATGGCAGGTGCCCCACCCCCATCTGTCTCATGTATCTAAGTGCTACATACAAACTGTTCCAAGTTGTACTGGCTTAGACCGGTGGTTCTCAACCTGGGGGTCACAAACCCCCCCATCCCCCCACACACAAGAGTGGCCTATCAGATTCCTGCACATCAGATATTTACACTATGGTTCATAACAGTAGCAAAATTACAGTTATGAAGTAGCAACAAAATAATTTATGGTTGGGGGGGTCACAACAATATGAGGAACTGTGTTAAAGGTCACAGCATTGGGAAGGTTGAGAACCACTGACTTAGACAGTAACTGTTTTATTTGCTCATAACTATGGGTCAGAAATTCAGACAACACAGTGGTTCATATGCATGTACTCAAACAGAATAGCTCAACTGGAGACATGAACCTGGGGCCTCGGCTTTCCCTCTTAGTTTAACTGAGTTTTGTACCCAGGGAGACTCTGCATGACTAACATGGGTGGCCTCTTCATAATCAAACTTGTAATATACTGGCTGGCTTCCTCTCATGCAAAAGTACCAGCCGACAGTTCCTTTAAAGATGAGGCTCAGAACTGACCCAGTCACCTTCAGTTTTATAGCCTCTCTATTCAGAGGGAAGAAGCTGGGGACTGTGGACCTATCCAGTTCTTCCTTACGCTGACTCTCTCGTCTCTTCTTTTGCCTTCCTGTCTCGGCTCACAGATTTGGCTGCCATCATTGGTGCAGCAGGAGGCGGAGCTCTGCTGCTGTTTGCCCTGGGACTCATCATCTGCTTTGTGAAAAAGAAGTAAGTGAAATCTCTCCAGCTGTCTTTAGTTGATTTGATGCCTCCTTGGATCATACTCGATGGATGGATGGATGGATGGATGGATGGATGGATGGATGGATGGAAGATGGATAGATGAATGGATGGATAGATGAATGGTGGATAGATGGATGCGTAAGTGCATTTACAAAAGGTCTCATATATCCTCTGCTGGCCTTGAACTTCTTATCCTCTTCTACCTCCTTGAGTGCTAGGATTATAGGCATGTCTCCTCATCTAGTTTATTCATGTCAATGATGTTGGGGGTTTTGCTTCCCAGTTCCCCACAAAGATCAATGTTAAATATTCTTACCAAGGGTAAATTACAGTTTCACAGAATGAGGAGGCATACCTCTGGGGGAACACACACGCACGCACACACACATGCACGCACTCGCCCATGCAGTGACATCCAGGCCCCAGCACAAGTCTCCTGGTGCCTGCTTTTAAAGCTGATGGTAGCTGGAGTGATTTCAGCGGGAACCACGCCCACTGCTATCTGGAGGGTAAGCAAGCCTTTGCTCCGGCTTGTTCTCCTTTAGTTTCTTAAACAAACTGTCTGTTTTGTGCTTATCTGTGGGACTGCAAACCAAAAGGTGACCCTGGAGCTACGAGGAAACAGGGGCTGGTTAACAGCAGCTTCAACTACTTGAAAGGTAGATGACTTTTTAAACAGAATTTACTTTGATATCTACGTCATCAACTCTCCTGTGTCTGATTAAAATCAGAGAGATCTGTTTACTTTATGGTGATTTCCACCTTCTAGAAAGAAAAAAATAATTTGTGAGTGTGCAGGTATGTATGGTACACACGTGTGCTCTGGTCATGTTGTAGAAGCCAGGGAACAACATAAGGTATCATTCCTCAGTTGGAAATTTCTTTTTATAATTTTATTGTATTTTGTTTATTATTTGTGTGTGGGTGCATATGCACCCACACACATACACACTCATGGATACATGCCACAGCCCATGTTTGGTAGTCAGAGGACAATCTGTGAGAATTGGATCTCTCTTTCCACCATGTGAGTCCTGAGATCAAATTCAAATTACTCACCAGGCTTGCTCAGCTGTGAGCCCCCACAGTATGCCTGTCTCCTCCCCAACACTGGGATTACAGACACATGCCACCAAACCCCGCTTTTTACATGGATGCTGGGCATCCGACCTGGGTCCTCATGCTTGCATATCTTCTCAGTCCCCAAACTTTTTATTTTATTTTTTTAATTCACTATGGCCCTGGGCAAATTCCTGCTGTGCTATGGGACTATCTTAAAACGTCCAACTATTGAGAAATGCTTGGCTTCTTCCTGATCCAAGAAGCCTTTTCCAGTGAACTGCACGTTACTACATAAGAAAGCAAGCTTCCTTCTCTGGGGGACACAGCATGTCCCGCTAGCTGGGACACATGCTGTTAACACTGAACCCCTTGAAGATTCGGATTTGGTTGAGAGGAAGAGTCCAGCTATCATGCCTCCTTCTGTTTCTCCAAAATGTTTCAGATTGACCTGAGACTTATCAGAACAGTAGTCTCTCTGTGCTCTCCAATTACATAAGGCTGCGAGCTGACTTGCTTGAATGAAGCCCCTGTCCCAAAGTTGTGTGTGTGTGTGAAGGGGGGCAGGTTCTGTAAGGACAAGGGGAAATACAGGTGCTGAACTTGTTTCTGCTGTAGGTATTTTGTAGGTATTTATTGAGGGTCTCCTTGGCACTAGGATCATGTAATTAATATACTGGGATAAACCAGGAGCAAGAAAGAGTCTTTTCCACAGTCCATCAGCAGAGGACGTGAGGGAGGGATGTCTGCTGAAGACTTCATGCCTGGGGAGTTGGCCAACACCAGATAGATTTTTACCTCACAAAAGCAGAGTCTGGCCTTTACATTCTACAGCCCATTATCCTAATTGGACTGACAGCCTCCTTCTGAGTCAGCTATTGTCCAAGTCCCTGCTGCTTTGTTCATGAAAGGCAAAACTGTGTGCCCAAGGCAGACATGCCAACAATTGTCCACGATCTGAGTACCAGAAAACACCACATACCCAAAGCTAATGGCTTCACCGAATCCTAGATTTTGAATGTGCTTTAGCTTTTTTTCCCTGGTGGCTGCTGTTGATGGCATGGGACAGAGCCACTCAGCTAATGATGAGCTGTTCTGTCCTCAACTCTAGCAGAAAATTAGCTGGCTTGTGCCCAGCTCTCTTCCTGAGTCACGAACATTAACTGTTTGGAATTAGTTAATCAGCTTTGCTCTGTACAAAAGAGGCAGCAGTACGGGGTAGTACTGAATGTTCTAGAAGGTTGTCCTGGGCATGCTGAGCTGGTGTGGTTTAGAAAGGCCTGTGCATTCCTATTACTGGAAAGAAAAGTGGGGAGGAATTACCAGGTATCTCCATTGTTGGTTTCCCTGAAGTCTATCAGAGGCAAAACAAATTCAGTCAAATCACCTCTTCTACTTCTGATCCTTCAGTTTCCACCTTGAAAACCTGAGTCAAGAACTACTTGCTTAAGGATAGCCCCTAGCATAGTTTCATTTTCAAATGCTAACAGTCTGCAAGGGCAAGGTGAGCTAGGCTTAGAACCCGAACCCCAAGAACTACTGTGTGTTACTTATCGGTTTCCTCATTCTGTCGTGTCACTCTCTACAAACAGGAAGAAGGTGGACAAAGGTCCTGCTGTGGGTATCTATAATGGCAATGTCAATACCCAGGTGCCCCAGACCCAAAAGTTCCAGAAAAAACGAAAGGACAATGATTCCCATGTGTATGCTGTCATTGACGACACCATGGTATACGGGCACTTGCTGCAGGACTCGGGCGGATCCTTCATCCAACCAGAAGTGGACACCTACCGGCCCTTCCAGGGCCCCATGGGAGACTGCCCTCCCACCCCACCCCCTATATTCTCCAGGACCCCAACTGCAAAGTTCACTGCAGATGAGCTGGCTCCTAGTAGCCCTCCTGAGTCTGAGAGTGAACCCTACACCTTCTCACACCCCAACAAGGGGGAAGTAGATGTCAGGGAGACCAGCATTCCTTTACTCAACATCCAGGGACCAGTGGAGACTGAAGAGTAATTTGGCCCCATTCCAACGACTTTGCTGAGATGCATGGCACCAGGTCTTGAGACATGCAGAACTGTCCCAACCAGAAGTCAGAAGGAAGCGCAATAAGCTAGAAAAAAAGTAGCTTTTGCCAGGTGCTGTCAGATCTTGATCTTCTGGTAGACTGCTTCCGGTGATGAGAAAATCATGGCTTCTGATGGGGATGCCATCCTAAAGCTCAGGCCTTCCTGAACTCAGGTTGTGTTGGGGCTGGCCACAGGGACAGAAGAGAGACACGACCCACCCAGACAGGACTACAGTGAGCCCTGGATTCCCGGATGCCCAATGATAAACAGAGACTTGGCTGATTCCCAGGAGGTCCACGCGAGGTCTCTACTCTCACTGGAGTTCTATGGATGAAAATGACAATGTGCTTTTTTATTAGTAGTAATTGTATTTATTTGGCAGTCCTGTATGTTTTTTAAAAGTTGGATGTTGAGCTGAGGGTATAGCCCCGTTGGTAGAGTGCTTCCCCAACATGCACAAAGCTCTGGGCTCCATCCTCAGCACTGCATAAAAGCAGCAGGATGGTGCACACCTGTAATCTCAGGAGGATCAGAATTTCAAGTCACCATCAAGTATGCAGTGAGTTGAAGACCCGCCCCGCCCCTGGTCTATGCAAGATCCTCTTGAGAACGCACACAGCTCTTTTGACCGCTGTAGTAATGACTTGTGCTAACTGCTTTGGACAGCTGTGCTTTGGTTTTTGCAGACCACTAGATAAATGTGCACCTGTGGGGAGGATGATGATCTATCTACCCAGCCAGAAGAGTATCTGTGTGTGTGTATCTCTTACTCAGTAAGAGATTTCCCAACCCTCTTTGACTGCATACAGCTGTCCCCCTGCAGAATTTATCACAGATTCCCTCGTCCACTACTCCCAAAAACAAGAGAAAGTTTCTTGAGATGTCCTGTGTGGTGTGTGGCTCTCCCAGGCTGCAGCAATACTTTGACATGTAAACAGAAAATTTGAGAATAACTTGATACTTTGAAATTATATAAATATGGGCAGTGGTGGTGCGTGCCTTTAGTCCCAGAACTCGGGAGACAAAGGCAGGCGTATCTCAGTGAGTTTGAAGTCAACCTGGACTATATAGTGAGTTCTAGGATATCCAGGGCTACACAGAGAAACCCAGCTACACAGAGAAACCCTTTCTTGACAAAACAAAACACAAAAAGAAAAAAAAGAAATACTGTAACACACACACACACACACACACACACACACACACACACACACACACA
>JANHMN010000020.1:38182584-38199154 GCA_030674055.1 Rhabdomys pumilio
ACACACACACACACACACACACACACACACACACACACACACACACACGAGAGTGACTATCTGTATCAACTTCATGGTATTACATCAGCGCATCCTTTGGTGGCTTAAAAACTGCAACAATGTAGTCCTGGAGATGAGAATTCCCAAATTAGCTTGACTGAACTAAAATCAGGGTGTCGTTAAAGCTGTGTTTCCAAGACTGTCAGAATTTCCTTGCCTTTCCCAGCATCTAGAAGCATCCATGGCTGGGCAAGTCTGTCTATCTTGGTATGGTCAGCCACTAATTGAACTACTTGCTACTTTCACTTGCAGATCCCGTGTAGTTTCCATATCAACAGCCTTAACTTAATCAGCTGGGAAAAGTCCCTTTACTGTGTTTCAGGCACAACATCCACTGGCTGGGAAGTGTGATCATCTCTGAGGATAAGAGGAGGACATTGTTCTGCCTCTCCCACCCTCCTGACACTGGTACTCAATGGAGAGCATACAAAAGCACCCAGACTAAAAACTAAAAAGTGTTTGGTTTAGCATATGCATATATATATATATATATATATATGTATATATATATAATGTTTTAAAGTTAAATTTTTTTTCCTAACAATCCAGCTCGGAGGACTTGTTCGTGCTGGATGCATATCCTTTACCAGAGACGCCCAGCTAAAGTGAGTCACAGGTAGCTCTAGCCCTCAAATAGGACATCCAGGGTAACGTAGTCCCCATCTTGCCTGGTTGCCTCTACTCTGTGGCTATGCACTTGTGGCTTAGATTGACACTGAATTGAAAAGTAAAGGAGAGCTTCCATCACTTATAGAGTGAGGAGACAGCGAAAGTCCCTGCCATGATGTAGAGGGAAAGCCATAGTTGTGTAGCTTAGCACATTACAGACTCTGGCAAACTTTCTCCAGGAAGTAAGTGTGACTCATGACGCTCAGGGAATTGACCTTGGAAAGGCTACATCTTGCCCAAGGCTGACTTTTCCATGGGGACAAGCCAAAGACCATCAGCTGTAACCTCAGTCCAGGTTGGAGGACCAGTCTGTGGATCTGCAAAGCATATATGAAAATTATTTATTTAATGACAGATAACATCTTATTCATTTACTTTTATAAATAAACAGATATACAAAATAAATAAATGCATGTCCATTTGTTTAACGCTGCTGTCTGTGCCATCTCTGTAGAGGCACCTTGTTCGAAAGCCATTTCTTTTCACAGGCCCCACATTGGACAAGTGGCTGCCCTGTCCTATGTTCACCAGGGGTTTACTGCACAGGAAACCAGGTTTTATGCTGCCATCTCTTTGTCTGATGCCATGGCCAATGGGAAGCAGTTATTGTTGTTTGAAATAAAAATGAGACCTAGCCGGACATGGTAATACATACAGGTGATCTTACACTAGGAGACTGAGGGAGAATTGTGAGTTCAAGGCTAACCTGGGATACATAGCAGGAAAAAAGTTTTATATTCTGCTGTCCATTTCGAGGTATATGGCAGTGGCAGTGGGCAGGCCGGAGCTGTAGTACCACCACAGCAGCCCACATTATTCTTTTTTTGGGGGGGGAGGGTTCGACACAGGGTTTCTCTGTATAGCCTTGGCTGTCCTGGAACTCACTCTGTAGACCAGGCTGGCCTCGAACTCAGAAATCCGCCTGCCTCTGCCTCCCAAGTGCTGGGATTAAAGGCGTGCGCCACCACCGCCCGGCACATTATTCTTTTAAGGTAGGTATTATAATCTAAATAATGAATGTCACGAAGTCACACGGTGGGGCAGATCTCAAGTGGAAGGTTTTTTGGGGGAGGAGGTATACAGAGGCTGCCTCAGGAAGGAGGCTGACCTCTTACAGGGGGATGGAGCCCACACACAGAGGAGAATATGCAACTCATTCATGGTGACTGGAAATGTGTCACACCTTGGCAGCTAGTGATGATATGCCCTGATGTCCCTGGGTACCTGGGGCAGATGTTGGAGATGCTTGGTTGCTAACAGCAGGGTCTCTCACTGAACATGGAACTCCCGGTCTGGCTAAACAAACTGGGCAGTACACTTTGGGCATCCTCCAGTGTTGCAGGGTATTTGATCATAGTGACCGCTGAGATTGTGTTATTTACTGAAAAAAAAAAAAAACTTTTCCAGTTGTGCTGTGGCTCAGGCCTCGCGCACACCTTTGGTCCCTCTGGCTGGAATACAGACATGTCCTTACTACACACCTTTAATCCCAAACAATGGAGGCAAAATCAGTCTGTAGAAGGAAGCACTCATGTTTGAAAGTGATGTCTAACTGTGTGGCTGACAACTGAGAGGCAGTTTTACCAGGACAGTTGTACAGACAGGTTGAAGAAAAAAACAAGTTAGAGACAGACGTAGACAGAATGAGTCAGAGAAGGAGCCAGAAATTTAGAATATATTAGCAAAGTTAGTATGAGGCCAAGCAGAGCAATTCAGGAGATGCCTACAGAGAGAAGCCAGATTTTAATTGGTCAGCTTGAAGAGGAGTTGAAGGCAGAATGGTTGAGTTGATCCAGCCAGCCAGAGCTCAGAAACAACTCCAAAAGGTGAGCTTATTCTCAGAAGATAAAACATTCTAGGCCAAGGTAAGACTGTACAGAGGCTGGAAGCTTTTAGGACTAGGCCTCAGTTAGCAGACTGAAGCAGTAAGCCTGGGAGATGACAGTTACATAAGGTGAATAAAAGTTACTTTTATACTCAGTCTCTCCAGGGCTGGGATTATAGGCACATATACCTGTTTGCCTTTTTCTTTTTTTTTTTTTAAGATTTTTGTTTTATGTGTCTGAGTTACAGACGGTGGTCAGCAGTCACGTGAATGCCGGAAAAAAAAAAAAAACGGAATGGGCATCCTCTTCAAGAACAGTAAGTGCGTTAACCCACTGAGCCGTCTCTCTGGCTTCTGTGCACAGCTTCTCTTCCGGTGCTAGGGATCGAAACTCAGATCGTTAAAATGCACAGCAAGCATTCTGCCAAGTGAGCCCAGCCCCCAAGCCAGCATTTACCAAAAGCGATTTTTTTAAGCTGGGTATGGTGGCACTCATCTATCATCCCAGAACTGGGAAGGTGGAGACAGATGGACCCCTGTAGCTCACTGGCAAAACCAGCTGAATGTACTTGACAGGCTCCAGGACAGTGGAGGACCCTGTCTCAAAAGAAAGGGGGCATCTGAGGAAAGTCACCTGAACTATCTTCTGGCCTCCACACATATATACATGAGATATGCACAAACCCCACACATATATACATGAGATATGCACAAACCCCAGAAGCTGAGCAGATGCTAATGCTATGCCCTGAAGTCAAACAAACCCTTCTTTACAAAATAACCAGTGTCAGCCATTCTGTTAAAAGCAACAAGACAGATTAAGACAAGTACGTTCAGTTATCCCAACCCAGCCTCATATTTGGGTTGCAGGTAAGTATTGATGAGACTCAACTGTCAAGTGCCAGCAGTGTGTGTGTGGTAGGGGGCAACAATGAAGACCCAGGAGTGTGTGTGTGACAACTGTGAAGTCCCAGGCGTGTGTGTGTATGGTGTATGTGTATGGTGTGTGTGTGTGTGTGTGTGTGTGTGTGTGTGTGTGTGACAACTGTGAAGTCCCAGGAGTGTGTGTGTATGGTGTATGTGTATGGTGTGTGTGTGTGCGTGTATGTGTGCGCGTGCGCGCGTGTCTGTGACTGGTCTCATGAGAGGGGAGGGGTGGGTGAGGAGCACCACCCTTGATTGAAGTATACAGTGGGACAGTCCTTGAGGTGGAGGTGGGTAAAGAGTATTAGCCCAGAAACATTAGAGGATCCGGTTTCTCTGTAGCCTACAGATCAGCTCAGGCAGGGCTGTGTGTGGATAGCGGGCAACCAAGCAGTTGGTGTCTCGGGGGGAAAAAAATGGGTTTGAGAGTAAGTTGCTCTCACCCAAACCAACTGTTTGATTGTAGAATAGGTTTGATACTTTAAGTTTGCAAAATATATTCACAAACATTCATTTCACCTCAGACTCAGCCCTGAGCACACAAAAACTCAACCAACTCTGGACTGAGTAAGTTCTTAGAACCACCTGCCGCTCAGGGAAGTACAAACAGCTAGATTTATCTTCTCTCTCTCATCCTCCATTCTCCTTCCTTCCGTACAGTATAAGGAAATCTAAGGAATGTTGCCTAAAATTGTGGTCAGACCCACGTACGCCTGCTTTCCACTTGAAAGCCAATACCTCAAGACAAGTGTCGGTGGGCCGGAAGTCCAGTAAACACAACAGTAAACACTGAGAGAACTAGGGGGTGAGGGCAGGGACAGGGGGTATTATTCACATGAAGGTCATCTTGGGGAAGTCAGGGACACACAGACATTTTTATAGAGACAGAAAAAACCATGGGAGTGATGGGCAAAAGACCATATTGCCCGGATCTTTGACATCATATTCCACCCCATCCCCCATTCTGGCTGGAACATTCTAATGAACCCTGACTTCTTGGTATTTTTCTACGGATCCAACCTCTTAGCAATGTGATTGTTCGTGTTAGCTGATGCAGAGCTAGACTGAGAGACGACGATTCCAGTGAATCACCGGAAGTGCTGGCTTTGTTAGTTATTTAAAAAGATCAACGGTTAACATCTGAATCATCTAGGTTTGGCTTTCCTCTGGAACTTACAAAGCTAGAGAATGGGAAGGGTGATCAATGGGACTAATCTTACTATGATATAATTCTGACATTGCATTGACCTGGGGATATAGCTTAGTTGGTACTGTCTGCCTTGTATTTATAAGGCTCTGGGTTCTATGCCCAGCACTGCAAAAACAAAATGAATTATATGTTAGTGTGTACCCATATGTAGTTTGCTTCTTGTTTCTTAGCAACCTTATTAATAGCTCAAGGAAAGTAGCTCATGGAATGGAGACAGGCTTACCTTTGGGCCATTCTTGGCAAATAAATGAGCACTGTCAGTACCTAGAGCTTATGGCTCCCCTCCTGGCCACCCTGTGCTTGTACATGTCCTCCTCAGCACTGTACATGGCAACTTCTCTGACACCAGCATGTCGCTTGGGAGTTTGCACACAATGAGTATTCAGGAAGAGTGATTGGAAATAACCGAATGGAATTCAAATGCCCAGAAAGATAAACGCCCCTTGCTTTAACGCTACTAGCAATAAAACTCTTCATGCAAACCAAAGCAGATGTGATGCCATGTTCAATTACTGCTCAGGCCTTGGCAAAGATCTGAAGGGAAAGTTTGTTCAAGAAATCAATGCTGGCAGCAATTGTAGCAAAAGTGTAATTTTTCATTTTAGAGATCAATGTCGCTGACGAGGAGAATGCAAATGAAATTTTTTTCTTTAAACACCAAAAACAAAGGCTTTATTATCTCAGAGGGACCTTGTTATCAACCCATAGCAAGGTTACTTAAAGTAATCTAATTGGACACTAGAAGTGATTGCACACTAGAGGTGTATGACAAACTTATCATCATTGTTGGAGATTTCTGTTTGTCCATGTTTGTCAAAGAGGCTGTATTTGCAGAAGGGTCACAGGATTGCCATCGAGCAGAAGCAAGGAGAGGTCACACCCTAGCTATGGAAGAGTCTCCTACAGCACACACTTCCCAAGTCTCCTTCAGCTGAGCCTGAGAGTACATCATCAGTAAAAACGTGCAGTTTGCTCACAAAATAAATCTTTAACAACATTCCTTCTGATTTTAGATGCTTATGTTTTGGTTTTGGATTTGGTTTTGTTTGCTTTTTCAAGATAGGGTTTTTCTGTGTAGCCCTGGCTGTCCTGGAAGCTCTGTAGACCAGGCTGGCCTCAAACTCACAGAGATCTACCTGCATCTGCTGCCCAAGTGCTGGGATTAAAGGTATTTGCCACCACCACCCGCCCGGCCACTTATAGTTTTTCCTAACCATGTGAAATGAAGGGTAATAGTTAGCTAATAGCAAATTTTGTGTCTTGTTTCCTATTTTATTCTTTGTTTTAAATTGTGTGTTTGTGTGTGTGTGTGTGTGTGTGTGTGTGTGTGTGTGTGTGTGTGTGTTTGCATGACTCTATGCCCGTGGCTGTAGGAGCTTGTGGAGGGGCCAAGGAGAAGGCAAAGATCCCCTGAAGTTCTAAGCAATTGTGAGCCACCTAACCAGGTGCTTCTAAAACAAGCTCTGGTCTTCTGCAAATGCTTTTAACCACTGAGCCATCTCTTTGCCCCTTTGTTTTTTAACCAGGGATCGAGTACAGAGCTTGGTTCATGCAAGGCAGGTGCTTTACCACTGAGCTGTGAGCTATGTTCTGAGTCATGCTTCTACTTTGATTTTATGATCCCCCTGCCTCAGCTTCCACACAAGTAGCTAGGATTAAAGGCCCATACTAGTAGGCCTGGCTACTGTCAGTATGTTTGTTATTACTTACTTGATTGTTGGTTGTTCTGGATTGGCCTGGTATGTTCTACGTAGCACAAACTGGTTTTGAGGTTATAATGAGCCTTTCTCTTCAGCCTCTCAAGCTTCAGGGCTTATGGGTGTGACCCACCACATTCTACGCTTGCTGCCTTTTCCTTTTTCTGTCATCTGTGTAGTCTCTCTTACGGTTTTGTCAATTTTTGACTTGGATTATGATATTCATTTATTTATTACAAGAACCAAGGACTTCCGGACTGGAGAGATGGCTCAGTGGTTAAAAGCACTGACTGCTCTGCCAGAGGTCCTGAGTTCAATTCCCAGCAACCACACGGTGGCTCACAACCATCTGTAATGTGATTCGATGCCCTCTTATAGTGTGTGTCTGAAGACACCTGCAATGTATTCATATAAATAAAAAAATAAATAAATCTTAAAAAAAAAAAAAAAAGCCAGGCAGTGGTGGCACATGCCTTTAATACACACACGCCTTTAATCCCAGCACTTGGAGGCAGAGGCAGGTGGATTTCTGAGTTCGAGGCCAGCCTGGTTTATAGAGTGAGTTCCAGGACAACCAGGGCTTCACAGGGAAACCCTGTCCCGAAAAACTAAAAACAAAACAAAACAAAAACAATAACAACAACAACAACAAAAAAGAACCAAGGACTTCCTGTGTAACCCGAGCTGGCCTGGAACTCACAATCTTTCTGCATCAGCATCTGGAATGCTAGGATTAGGGGTGTGGCCAAGGCTTTTCTAAGGTGCTGAGGCCAGCTCCCCTGTGCCTTCGCCTTCGGCTCTCTCTCCCACTGAAGTCTCTCCATCCCTGCCTCACTGTTCTTGGCTTTCAGTAATGCAGGCCTGTTTCCTAGGGAACGGGATGTCACACAGGTTTATTTGATTATCATTCCTCAGAGAGATTTCCCCAACTTCTCTCGAATTCTATGCTTTATAGCACTTACATAATGCAAGGCATTACCTATCGATTGGCTTTTTGTTATTGCTTTTTCCGATTTCCAACCCCACCAGAAGCCTGAAGCAAGCTTACTGCTTTGTTCCCCAGGGTCTAGTTAGCACTCAGTAAATAATTCATTGCCTGACAGGATGCAGGGATGAATAACTGTAAGCCAAAATGACAAATTTACTTCTTGGTTAGGTGCTCATTCTGGCTTTGAGTGACACCTCCTGGAAAGCCAAGTTTACTCAGGAACAAAGGCCGTGAGTCAGAACCTTAAGATGGAGAAAAAGATGGCAGCCATGAAGAAACTAGTGCTAAACACTGGCCAGCTCCTCCCTAGAACAAAAGCTTCTTGTCATTAGAGGAAGAAAATAATTTGTCCCCTCTCCTCTCGTAAAACTCTTATATAACTTAGGCTGGATTTGAACTGCTGCCTTAGTTTCCCAAGTCTTGGGATTATAGGCATTTACAACCTTACCTGGCTTCCTGTGAGTTTCTAAATATCAGAATGACCACAGCCCTCACCCCCAATAAGGTTTGGCCATGTATCTGGGTACCTTACAGCTCAGTAAAGTTAAGACAAAACCATCTTAGCAACTTAGCAATTGTCTTCAAATGAACCTCCAGTCAGGAGCTCAAGCATGAAGCCAGACGTGTGTCATTAATGCCTTTTACAGCTCTTGTATGTCTGAGGTGGAAACGAATTCCCACTTCTTTGACAACTTTAAATTTTACTTTAGCCGGGCAGTGGTAGTGCATGCCTTTGATCCCAGCACTTGGGAGGTAGAGGTAGGTGGATCTCTGAGTTCGAGGCCAGCCTGGTCTACAGAGTGAGTTCCAGGACAGCCAGGGTTACACAGAGAAACCCTGTCTCGAAAAACCAAAAAAAAAAAAAAAAAAAAAAAAAAAAAATTGCTTTAAACTCAATAGTAACTTTATTTATATTAAGCCACGTGAACAAAACAAGGGCAACGGTCCAGTTCTCAGTTTCATGACCCTTGTTTCTAAGGTGCCTGTTCACTCTAAAGCTCTAAGAACTGAGGCCTCCAGGAGGTCTGAGCTACTGGGCCGAGACTGGTAGGAGTGAAATGTGCTGAATACACCCTGGAGTGACCTGGAGTGTAGAGGAAGCCACCATCACCACCGAGCAGCAGGGTCAGTGGCTCCCACGAGCCTCACACTTTCTCATTGTAACCAGATAGCTAACCAGCTGGGACCAATGTGGCTAACACAGCTCACAGCCTTAGTCAGTGTTCTGTTGCTATGAAGAGACACCATGACCATGGCAACTCTCATAAGAGAAAAGCATTTAATTGGGGCTTGATTATAGTTTCAGAGGTTTAGTCCATTATCATCATGGCAGGGGGCATAGTGACATGCAGTCAGACACTGTGCTAGAGAAGTAGCTAAATGTTCTACATCTGATCTGCAGACAACAGGAAGAGAGAGACACTGAACCTGGCATTGGCTCTTGAAATCTCAAAGCCTACCCCCAGTGACACAATTCCTCAAAGGCCACACCTACCTCAGCAAGGCCACACCTCCTAATCCTTCCAATTAGTGCCACTCTCTGATGCCTAAACACTCACTCTCTACAGATTGGTTCACCTGCAACCCACACATCCAGGGTCAGCTCAACTGTGTTTCCAGGCAAAGTGCAGGGGGCCTGCTCTCCCAAGTGCTGCAGCAGGTGAGAGGCAGGGCCAATTCTCCTTGGGGCCAGCTCTCCTGCCTGCCGTAGGTGGCAAGGGGCAAGGAGGGTGGTCATCTCTCTTCTGCCCGTGTCACCACATAGCAGACAAGATACAGGGCCAGCTCTCCCAAGTGCTGCAGCAGATGAGAGGCAGGGACAGCTCTCCTGCTCTCACGACCCAGGACCACATCTCCCGTCAAAGATAGTGACGGTGAGATGGGAGAGGAGGGTATCTTTTCCTCATCCACACCACCGCACAGGAGATGAGTGGCGGGCCCAGGTCTCCTACACTTATTCTCAGGGGCTGGCTCACTCAAAGCTCCAGAAGTATGGAGTACAGCAACTGGCTAGGGACAGAATCAGCTCTCCTGATCTCATGACCCCAGGGCCAGCTTTCCCAAGATACCCAGGTGAGGGGTGGGGTCAGTTCTACACAGCTCTCAGACATCAACATGTTTCCAGGCAGCCCAGACCAGAGACCTCTGCCTGGCCTTTGGTGGTAACAGATCCCTGCTGCTGCAGGGCCACAGACCTGGACCCCAGTGGCAGCACAAGCCAGGACCCCACCATGGTCCCTGGTGGCATTGCTGGATATTCACAACAGGCTGTTCCTCACTTCCCTCAAGTCCCCAGTTCTGCCTCTCTCTCCATTGTACCATGTCCTTCTGTTTCTCTTTCTCTTCCATTTCTCCACCACTCACTTGCTCTTCTTAGTGGTGCCTGGGGTCTCAGTGTCTGGGGTCATCTCAGGAGTGACTTCAGGATGCTATGTCCCACTTCTGCATCATGGTACGGGCAGGGGTCATCTCAGGCTTGTTTTCTTTAGGGAATATTAGGCTACATGTCATCCAGACGTTCACAGGTCAGAACACTGAGCATAGACATAGCCTTGCTCCTCTCTGCCACCTACTGGTGCACATGTGACACAGCAGCCACACACTGAAACACTTCTAGGGGAAGAGGTACAGGTTTCTTAATCTGTTCAGGACCTGCTAGAGGCAGATGCTAAGATGGGGGTCATATGTGAGGGACATTTCTGAAAGGAAGTGTCTCTGAAGAGAGGGGGAGCCTGTATCATGAGAAACAAAGGAGTCCATGGGAGTGGGACTGTTTTATATTTATTTTTGAGATAAGTCTCTTTATGTCAGCCAGAGAAGGATTAAATTTGCTGTCTTCCTATATCTACTTCCCAAGGGATGGGATTTCAGGGTGACTGCTCCTGGATCAAAGCTGAGGTTTTGTTTTGTTTGGCTTTACAAGATGGGTTTTCTCTGGTGTAGCCCTGGCTGTCCTGGAACTCACTGTCCAGAGTGGCCTCCCACTCAGAGATCTATATCTGCCTTCCTAGTTCTGGGATTAAAGGTATGTGCCACCATGTCTGACTCAGTAAGAGATTCTTATTGTCGTTGTTGTTATTTGTTTGTTTGTTTGTTTGTTTCATTTTTCAAGACAGAGTTTCTCTGTGTCACCTTAGCTGTCCTAGAACTTACTCTGTACACCAGGCTGGTCTCAAACTCAGAACTCAGAGGTCTGCCTGCCTCTGAGAGGTTTTTAAGAGCCTTCATTGTACATCCTGAGTTTTGATGTGGGAATGTGCTTTCCTAACAACTCATATTAAGAGACAGAATTGAAATCTTAATCATAAACAGTCTTAGCTAGTGCTTCATGGGTCCTTCAGTGGCTTCCTTCATCAGGGGTGATTTGGGACCACAGGCCACATTGGCTGTGCTTTCAGACAATATAGTTGTCCCAACGGGAACAGGTACTGATGTTTTGGATGGGCAGAAGTCAAGAACACTGCTAAGAACCTTCAACACACAGAATACCCCATACATATGTGTCTACTCAGCCAACAACAGTGCTGGGGTCAGGTAGCTCTTCCTGGCATCTGGGCCCTTTTGCAAGAAAACTAGTGGCATAGGTATCCTGAATGGGCATCAAGGAATGTGAGGAACATTCTACAAGGACCTGCTGGGTAGAGATCTGCAATGTGAGCTCCCACATGGAGAAGCTCACTGAGCCAATTCAGTAGAACAGAGCTCCGACAGCCCCGACCTAACACAGAGCGGCTGAAGTCAGGCTGCCTGAAGAATAACTTCTATTCAGAGTCTTGTTGAAAACCCAGAAGTCTCACTCGGTGCCTGCAGAATCGCAACCTCTTTCTGATTTAAATGACAAGCACTCCCACCACATACATAAGTTGCAGAAGTTACAGAAACAATTGTAGAAAGGCCTGTACTTTAAGCCCCAATGCCAAACAAAATGTTTTGCACACAGTGACATCCAAGGCAGACATGCTCCCACCTGTCCTGCCATCCTGTCAGTGGAGTTTGGAATTTGCATTTTCTTTACTCAGAATCTTCTGAGTTTTGTCAACTGTCAGTAGAAATACTCTCATAAATACTGGATAGAAACCTTGAGAGAACATTCTAGAAGTTTGAGTATGGACAAATCCCAGAGATATTCCACCTAGAAAGTATGACCCGGAGACATTTAAAAAGTATGATTGATGTTTGAACTCTAAAACACTTTCTGGGTCTTCCAGTCCACAACAGGATCAACTCTCAGGGAACTGTGGAACACCGTGGACCACTACACGGACCAGATGAAGCCTGGATTCCAACTCTGTTCTCTTTGTTCTCAGATGGAATCATGCAAAAGGCTCCGCCCAGGCAGTGAGACAACATTGGCTGGATCTCCTATGACGTCAGGGGTTAGGTCACATGTGGGAAGCACCTGAGGGGAGGCAGGAATATTTCCTCCTCATCTCTGCACTCTCGATGCTATATTCTGTGGTGGCTGTGTCCTTCATTCAGACACATCTGTGGATCCACTCCATAACCACGACCAGGTCCTTCTGCCGCCCCTCTCCCCGGCCCCACCTCCCCTGGCCACTCCTTGCTTGTGTAAAGGTCAAAGGACTACATTTTCACTTTGGCTGGCTCTGCCTTTGAGCTTGGCTCTAACAGCCCAGTGTTGTATTGCAAACGGCGCAGAAGAAACCACAGTTTTGTGTCTGTGTCTCCTCCAAGGCCACAGGACTAGAAGGCTACAGAGTTGGACTCTAAGTCAAGGACTCCTTCCTAACCCAGAGCTACTGCTGTAGAAGAACTGAAAGTCTGGTTATGGTTTACCCAGTTAAGAAAACTCCAACAATTAGAGCAATCCCAAATTTCCCTTGTTATTGACCTGGCATTTAAACTTGCCTGTCCTCATCCACAAACTTTCCTACTATACTGCTTAGCTGTTTTTTTTTTCTTTTTTTTACAATTGTTTATGTGTGTAATGAGTATTGTCTGCCTGTCCCTCTGCACACCAGAAGAGAGCATCAGATTCTATGAATCTACAGTTACCGGTAGTCGTGAACAGCCATGTGTGTGCTGGGAATTGAACTCAGGAGCTCTGGAAGAACAGCCAGTGGTCTTAAATACTAAACCATCTCTCCAGCCCAGCTTAGCTCTACTCTTAACACAAAGATAAAAGAGCAACTCTCGGGACCAAGACCACTAAGACCAAGACTTGTCCCATGGTCTCTAAACCCGAGAATTCCACCACAAGAGCTGGCTGGGTGGGGTAGCGTGAGCAAGGCAGGTGCTTGGCCATCTTAGGCCCCAGGTCTAGGCTAGTGAACTGTCTGGAGGAGTACTTTGCACCCAGCTACTTTCTACAGGGGACAGAAACTCTCAGAGTTCATCTTCAGCCAACTGAGAAACCTTAACCGCCCCTGTGTCAATTTAAAGATTGTATTAGCTCAGCTGTATTCATCGTGCATGAAACAACAGCGCCCCTTGGTGGAGAAGGAGGGAGTTGTTCTGAGGGGTGGGTGGCTCATGAAAAACAAGTAAGGAAATGGCATCAGGCCTTAGAAATAACCCTAAAACTCCGAATGTAATTGTATTTTTACACGATTCTGTACTTCCAATCACAAACACACTCACGCCAAGTGCTGTCGCCCCTTTTAAGTTTATTTATTCTTTTATTTTATTTATTTATTGTTTGCTTGTTTATTCTGTGTGTATGTTTTGCTGGAGCTTAAACGCAAAGTCTTAGGCACGCTAAGCAGTCATTATACTACAGCGCTACATCTCCAGCAAATGTGATATTCTCAACCGAATAAAGAAGTTGGAGATCCTTGTTGAGATTTTTGAGGTTTTGTTTTGCTCTTATTGTTGTATTTGTCTATTTGTTGAGACAGTCTCCGTCTGCAGCCCTGACTGAACTGGAACTCAAAGAGGACTGTCTGACTCTGCTGCACACCTGCTGGGATTGAAGGTGTGTGCCACCATGCCTAGCAGTTTGGTTTTGTTTTTCTTGTTTTTTTTTTTTTTTTGAAATAGGGTCTACATCTCAGCAGAGGCTAACCTTGAGTGCCCAGCATCCTTCTGCCTCAGCCCCCGATTACTGGGCCACAGGCATAAGCCCCAACACCTGACTTAGATGACTTTCCTCCCCTATGAGTGTAGGGGAATCATGAGAACATGTGTTGGGGCCAGAGGACACCACTGGGGAGTTGGCTTTCTCCTTCTACCATGAGACACGTGCATCAGACTCAGGTCCTCAGGCTTCTATGGAAACCACTCTTATACCTCGTAAGCCATCTTACTGGCTCAGATAAGTGTTTTTGTTTTAATTAGCTAGAATAAAGTGAAATTTAGCACCGATGTTATTTCTAGTGTCCACTTTTAGAGTTTTAAAGTGGGAGACGGGATTGGAGAGATGGCTCAGCGATGAAGAACCCACACTGCTCTTGTATTCAAGTCCCAGCACCCAAACCAGGTGGCTCAGAATTACCTATCCTGCTCCAGGGAAATCTGATGCGTCTGGTCTCCATGGGCACTCACTAACATTAAAAAAATAAAAAATAAATAAAATTTAAAATGGACTTGTAAAATGAAACTGTTGGGATGACTAAATTGGTAGGACTGGAAAGAGTTATGTGACAGTGTTGAGACCTCATGCTTGGACTTTTAAGGTACAGGTCGAAAGAGTTTCATCATTGGAAAGTAACTTGGATAGTGATCAGCTGGCAACTTAGGCTCTTTGCAAAGGATTGAAAAGTAGCAAATTGCAAAATGATTCTTAGTGGGTCTTTTATTAACCTGACCCTTCCGACGCCATCCCACACACCTGTTTACTCTCTAGAGCAACCCACCACTGGGAGATCCGCAATTGACCTTTGAGGAGGAAGGACTTCATGAATGAAACCTGGAGCTCAAACCCAGAGTCAACCTGGACAACAATGTTTCTTTCTTAAAAAACAAACACAGCTGCGAGGACAGGTGGCCTGAGTTTGGGGTGCGCAGGTGTTCTAACTCTGAAACACTCCAGGCTGATGACCGGGAAATCATGCTCTTTCCCACACTGCCCTCTTCCGACAGAAGAAGGCAATGTTTATCGCCTGCCCAGACTGCCTTTCTACCAGGACCCACAACTTCTTGATTCTTGATTTCCGTAATGGTAACTAAGGAAATCTGTTTGGAATCACAACTCTTTTTTGTTTTGTTTTGTTTTGTTTGTTTTTCTGTGTAGCCCTGGCTGTCCTGGAACTCACTCTGTAGACCAGGCTGGCCTTGAATTCAGAAATCCGCCTGCCTCTGCCTCCCAAGTGCTGGGATTAAAGGCGTGCGCCACCACCGCCCGGCTGGAATCAAGAACTCTTAGCTAGCTGGCCATCCTGAGCACAGGCCTCCCTCTTAATGTTCCCACACTAACAGCTGTGGCTCATCACCCTGCCCATGACATGAACAATTATGTCCCAATGCTAGGCAGTCTGATGGTGAGGGACACAGCTCCCTTACAAGCTCTCTCCCGTCCCAGTCAATCAATCGCACCGTCACCAGTGTGATACTGATAGAGAAAGCACCAGAGGGGGCCAGGTCACACCAGAAGCCATTTGAGGAAGGAGAGGCATGAGGCTACTGTGTTTCATTTTTGGAGAGTTCTTGGCGTGTGAGACCACTATTCCATGGTGGTGGGAAGGCCCAGGCCTGTGGAATCAGCCCAGTTATAGTAACTGTCCTGGGTGGGGAAAAAAAAAAAAAACAAAACACTAAACCAGAATACATATAAGTTCCTGCAGTATGGGAGGCTCAATGATGATCTGTGCTGATAAGAAGCAATGTGGAACCCCTGGCGAGCTGGCTGTAAGGAGTGGGAGGGAAAGGAACACGCTAGCCAGGCAGTGCTGGCAACTGTTATATTTGGCTCCTGGACCAGCCTCCTGGGATAATAGAGGCAGATAGGAATTTCCTTGGGAAGCCTTGATACCCCCCTCATCCTTTACCCCACAGCAGCCTCCTGAATGCCCGTGTTTCCCCCAGATGAATCCCCAACAAGAGAAGGGATAGCCCCACCCCAGAACCCAAACACGCCTGCCAGAATTGGAGTATGTGTTGTATTCCAACAGAGGGAAGTAGTCTCTACAGAAAGCAGACCGGAAATGTGACTAACGTTTCCTGGAATCTTCTTTCTGCCCTGACCTGCCAACCAGCCAACTTTAGGAATTCTGCACCAACTTTATTTGCAAAAAAAAAAAAACAAGCAGAGAGAGGGACAGAAAGGTCTCCCCACCCTTCTGGGCCCTGCAACAACTTGTCTCTCCCTGAGAACCACCACACCCACCCCACTCGCCAATGTTCAGCTCAGCCCACCAACACCCCGCCCGCATAGCAAGCCCACAAGCCCCACCCATCAACAGCCTTCTACTCTTTGCGGTTCACACCCCTCCCTGGCCCAGGGTCAGCCCCTCCGCTCAGGGCTGGGCTAGAAGAGACTGGGCTACACAATGGCAAACTGGCAGATGTAGGGCAGCTGATCACGGCATCTCTTGTCGAACCACTTGCCGTTGGCTGCGCTGGACAGGGCGGCACAGTTCTCGGCTTTGCCGCCGTCGGGTTGTGTCGTGATCTCCGTCTCCCAGTTCTTGTAGGCCAGGCGGCCGCCGGTCATGTCCACCCAGGTGCCTTCTGCAGCCATGTCATTGAGGCCCAGCCAGATCTCTGCCTCGCTGCCCACACTCTGGCGCGCGTACTCAAACAGTGCCTCGTTCTCTAGCTCCGACTGCGGCGTGCCCAGTGTGCCCCCTTGAGAGATGCAGTCCTCGCTCGCCTCATGGAAGGTCTTCGGCTGAGTGAAGGCCAGGAGGCACTTCAAGTTCACCTTGGTACCCTTCAGGCACACTGAAGGAAGAGATGACCGTCACAGAAGGTTTGGATGCTCCAGCTGACTCCCACCCTTCATCCCATCCCATCCACCTCCTGAAGCCTGCTTCCTCCCTCTTCAGGACCCTGTTGTGGCAGACAATGAAGAGCCCTGTACTAGAGGACATGGTGCCTTGTCCCTGGAATGGACACCCCTCTGCTGCAAAGGGCCACTTAACCAGGGTCACTGACTTCCAGAGATAAAGGGAGTGAAAAAGTTACCTGGTCTCTGCCGGGGACAGGATAGTTTCCTGGGCTACAAAGGTTGGCACCAGGCATGAGACCTGACCTCTCCTCTCCTCTCCTCTCCTCTCCTCTCCTCTCCTCTCCTCTCC
>JANHMN010000020.1:38201664-38210847 GCA_030674055.1 Rhabdomys pumilio
GCAAGGCCTGCTTCTCCTTCAGCAGGGCCACCTCCTGTGCCAGGACATCCAGCCTGTTCTTGAGTTCCTCAACCATCTTTGGGCTCACCAAATCTAGGACAGAGGCATGAGGCAATGAAAATCTGAGGTAGGCAGATGCTCTCCTCCCCATCAGCCAGCCCCAAAGAGGCAAGAGGAAATTCCTTCTCCCAGCCTAGATCTCCGTCTACGGCCTGTTCCTGGTTCTTCTTGGGTTTCTCTATCCTGCATTTGTCATGGTGGGGCTGGGGTTAGCAGGACTTGAGGAAGCAGCCATTTTATCAGCTCCAGTAGGACTGTGGGCTAAGAAATCACAGAGGTCAATACCCCTAGGACTTGTGGGTAGACGGGCACACAGGGCTGGGTATGGGGGAGAAACTGAGATAGCAAGCCCTAGACTGAGCTGAGGGTAGCAGGGTAGAGACACATGCTCACCAACATGGCTCCACCTTCTCGTATATACAGTGAGATGACAAGAGCACTCTGAAATGACTCTGTGGAAACCCAGGAGAAATGATACAGCACAGAACGTGTGCCCTGCCCCCCACCCCCAGCTGCAGCTGAGGGAGAGCAGGGAAGCCACTTCCCACAGAGCAGCCACTGCAGAAAGACTGGGGCCTGTTGTGCACCACCTTAGCCGTGCTCACAACCAGCCCTATGCCATGGGCAAGTACCATCTTCAACCTCCACCACTTCACAAAGGAAACTGAGGCCAGATTTAAATGACCTGTGTAGAATGGTAGCCCAGTGCCCTGATCCAAGTAGCCACAGAACCACACACTATTCCCATCTGTTTCATGCTACATGGTAACTCTGATAGGGGCTGCCTGTGCATCAGGTAAGGGACAGTGTGGAGTGTGTGTGTGTGTGTGTGTGTGTGTGTGTGTGTGTGTGTGCGCTGAAAGCTGTGGGTGAACCCCTTTCTGAAGTCCCAGGGGTTCCCAGGGAAGGTCTGTTTGGCTTGAGGCAAAGCATAGGGAGTCACCTCCAAGGGCCATTTCATGTGAAATCCCCATTGATGAGGTCAGAGTCTTTGTCCACCCACTAGAAGCTTTGCCAAAGAATTGTGGCCAAGACACAGGCTTACATGTACAAAAACCAGTGACGTCCAGTCAGCATCAAGTGTGGGAGAAAAGCTGATAGGGTTGGAGCCAGCAACCAGGTCACTCTGAGCCTCTGCCTCAATCCCTGGGTTCACACAAGCTCTGTGTACATTCACATGTAGCACCAGCACAGGGTAACGTAGGTGCTGTGAGCCATTGTGACAATATTAGCTCAGGGTCCTACGGGAGCTATCCCGACCAGCGCTTGAGCGTGGCCATTACTGAAGACTGACCCCTGCTCAGATCCTCTCCTTTCCCACATGACATGATTTACAAGACTGATGAGAACTTGAGGAACTGGCAACCATTTTCCACATTCAGAAATCGTTTGTTCGGAAATTAGATGTGCGTCCCTCACACAGCCATGTCCTGGTGTTAGTGTTGACAATGAGCCATACAGGGTACTCAGTCCTCCTGTTTTAAAATGAGCATTTTGTGGACAATTATATTCACCTGACTTAAGACCACCCCAAAATCTCCTTTCCAATCTGGACTGTTCCCCGCAGAAGGCGTCTCTGTTATATTTGGGATCTTTCTGGAATAGTTCTCCACATACACAACAGTTACTTTTAGTCAGACCATTTAAATTTTTTTATTCCATTTAAATTTTCTAAATAGCCGGGCAGTGGTGGCGCACACCTTTAATCCCAGCACTTGGGAGGCAGAGGCAGGTGGATTTCTGAGTTCAAGGCCATCCTGGTCTACAGAGTGAGTTCCAGGACAGTCAGGGCTACACAGAGAAACCCTGTCTCAAAAAACAAACAAACAAACAAAAAAAATTTTTTTTTCTAAATAGTCACTGACATGTGTTAGTTGCTCAGGCCATCAGGATTCATCTCCATACATGTATGGCTGTGGTAAATCCCTTTGTCAAAGGGATGTCAGTATAGTATCCATTCTGTTTTAAATTCTGTTCACATTGTAAACTCAAGTCTTCAGTATTTGGGGTTTTCCTATTTTAGCCTTGCCTGACCTGGAACCCACTATATAGACCAGGCTGGCCTCAAACTCACAGAGATCCACCTGCCTGTCTCCAGAATCCTGAGATTAAAGGCATGCACCACCACACCCAGTTTTATCTTGTTTGTTTGTTTGAGGTTCTGAAGACAGAACCAGGAAGTCACACAGTCTAGTCAGCAGGGACAGCAGAGCACAGCAGGAAGCACCTAACTCTAACCCTGGGGTTTTTTCTTGTTACTTTTTTTTTTTTTTTTTTTTTTTGAGCTGGGTTCTGTAGCCTTGGCTGGCCTCAAATCTGCTATACAGTTCATGATAACCTTAAATTATAATTCTCCTGCCTCCACTTCTGGAGCCTCGTGGTTAAAGTGTGCACCTTCATTCTGGATTTTGTGTGATACTGGGGATCAAACCCAGTTTCTTGCAGACACTTGGCAAGTATCCTACCACTGAATTCTGCCTGTTCTTCGATGTAGCTCTGTGCTCTGAGATACTGATTCGTGCACTTCACTGTGGAGGTTAAGAAGGCCTGTAGATT
This sequence comes from Rhabdomys pumilio, assembly GCA_030674055.1. Taxonomy (NCBI): domain Eukaryota; kingdom Metazoa; phylum Chordata; class Mammalia; order Rodentia; family Muridae; genus Rhabdomys; species Rhabdomys pumilio. Next base: position 38,204,281 of record JANHMN010000020.1, read on the forward strand.
TCTTCACACCCTCCCTCCTCTTTGGCTGGGTTCTAGGGTCCCATCTCTCTGACTCTTCCTGCCATCCTCCAAGTCCTGTAGGGGTGGCAGCCTTAGTCATTACCAGAACATTCTGCTCTTTCATTTCCACGCATCCCAGGATGACCTCACTGCTCACAGGACTACATCGGTAGGTCTTGCACCCTCAATCTTTCAGAGAAGAAGAGAGATGCTTGAGCTCAATCTGAGGTGACAAGGCTGACGCCTCACGGAAGTAAGAGTCCATCTCTCCCCATTTCCCCTCTCAGTGCCAAGCAAAAGTTTGTCCATGGAGGACTTCATATATATTATTAAATGTTGACTACAAGTCTTTGAGCAAATTCCACCCTCCTGGGCTCATAGTTGAGGAAACCCTGGCTGGTGCTCCTTGTTGGGAACTGACCATCTCTAAGCCGGAGGTTTGATTTTTCTTAACATATTGGGTGCTGCCGGGCGGTGGTGGCGCACGCCTTTAATCCCAGCACTTGGGAGGCAGAGGCAGGCGGATTTCTGAGTTCGAGGCCAGCCTGGTCTACAGAGTGAGTTCCAGGACAGCCAGGGCTACACAGAGAAACCCTGTCTGGAAAAAAAACAAAACAAACAAACAAAAAAAAACATATTGGGAGCCAGAGGGGGAGCAGATGCTAGTTTAGAAAACCTAGTAAGGTTATTCTCCTGACTCTTCTAAGAGTCAGGGACTCTGGAAGCTCTGACAACCATCCTTCCTGTGAGAACTCCCCAGGCACCAGACGGCCTTTCATCAAAGGTCCCAGGAGGATTCATCAAGATCAGAAATGAAGGAAGAATCCTGAGGTAACTAGAAGAGCAGCTGTCCCCAGAGTGTGGTGACTGGTGACGGCTCCCCAGAAGATAAAGGAAAAGCTGCCCCTAGGGTACTGGGAGGGGCAGCTGCCCCCCTGCTTACCTTTCTTGGCATTTGCAGCCTTCTTGGTCTTGGGGGTGGGTGACTCTGCAGTGACCTGGGACAGGAAGGAAAAAATGCAGAAGATCAGGTAGGTGCCCCAGACTTCCATGCTGCTGCTGCTGCTGCCTGCAGTGCCTGGGTCAGAAAGCAGTGTCCACTGCAGCCTGGGCTGCACGTCTTAAGGCTGTGGACACAAGGACCTCTGTCTGGGAAACCCTCCCAAAACTTGGCTGAAGACATGCAAAAAAGAAAGAGAAAAAAAAAAAAAGTGAAGCAAGCCTGCCAAAGGAGAAAGGCTTGGGCGCCATAGCTACACTGCTGTGGACAAACACCCAGCAACCTGGCCAGTCTCCCAGAAAGTCAACATTTTAAAGGATTCTGAAAGATAGCCAATAGCTGTCATTGTTCAATCCATCCAGTGATTATCTCTGGCAGGATCCAGGTTGGCCCCGACGTTGGCTTAATGAGTCTCTGCATCCACAGAATTGTCCTTCCCATTTTATTAAGGGAACTGGGGGTCCTTCCTCACATTTTTCCCCTCAAAAATCTGTCCTGAGTTCATAAAAGAGACAGAGCAAAGAGAGGACCAGAGCCCAGAAGGGACCCAAAAGGCCTTAGAGCAGAGGTGTCAGAGAGGGAGCTGGGATAAGATCTCCTGAATGTGCAGTGAGGGGTACCAAAGCTCTGCAGGACAGAGGGGGGCATAGCCAGGAAGGTGGAAGTCTTGCAACAGTGCTGACTTCCAAGCACAGGGAGGAGGAACCCTTCAAGGTGGTGGCAGAGACCACAGGAACACCGATGACATAAGCAGGGTTATTGGTAGGCCCCTGTGAATGTGAGCATATTCAGGGGAGTCTATATGTGTAGTCGACATAAGAATGCAGAAGCATCTGACTCCCAGCTGTCCTTGGAAGGGCCTTACTGCTACAAGCCCTCCAAAGCCTTGAGTCCTCCTGGCATGTAAGTACAGAGTGCCACATCTACTCAAGGGTTCAGAGCATGGCAGAGAGATGCTGGGTCCAAGGCTGGTGCAGAAAATGAACCCAAATGTGTCTCACTGTCAGAAATCAAGCATACTTAAAGAATGCTGGGGACACATCAGTGGGTACAGTCAGCCTGAAGGATCTGTCTATGGTGTGAACCCACCAGTGTGAACCCTCCAGTGTTTGGAGATTCTGCAGAGTGGGAGTTATCACACTAACATCAGCATCAGGCTGGAGGAGATGGATACACACAATTAAATTCCACATAAAATTCTGGAAAAGACCCTTGGAGACAATTGATGGCACACAGGGCAGAGGTATGTCCTGTCCCAGCTCCAGTGGGGATGCTGTATGTATGACCACGTTTTCACTTTTAGGCAGCAAGATAGCCTGGATGGACCAGTTACACAAAAATGGCTTCTGGAGATAAGGTCCTTTGTAGAATAGCTAAAATTTTCTGTGAATACGACCTTTTAAAAAATAAAATGCAGGGATGGGGTTATAGCTCAGTTGGTAGAGCGCTGGCCTAGCATGCAAGAAGCCCTGGTTTTGAGCTGAGCATAGTGGCTCACACCTTTAATCCCAGCACTCAACAAGAAGAGACACACAAATCTTTTGAGTTCGAGGCCAGCCTACTCTACAGAGTGAGTTCCAGGACAGCCAGGACTACACAGAGAAACCCTGTTTCAAAAAACAAAACCAAACAAACAAGCAAACAAAAGCCCTGGGTTTGATCCTTAGCATGTAATAAATAGGGTATTGTGCACATCTGTAATAAACAGGGTATTTTACATATCTATAATCATAGCACTTGAGAGTCAGGCAAGAAGTTCAGGAAATCAAGGCCAAAAAAAACAAAAACCAAAAAAAAAAACCAAAAAAAAATGGAGTAACATGTCATTCAGCTTTTCTCTGACCTCTGAACCAGTCTTGATCCATCTGGCTGGGGAGGGGCATGTTGTCCAGGAGAAGGAACTTAGATGGTCAGCCAGTGACCAGCTGGAAGCAGAACATCTGCAGATCCCCTTAACTAATGGAAAAAGCACCGCCCATCATTTTTGTAAGTGGGAGAGGGTTCATACTCACAGTGGGATAATCTGGGGACTGGTGATTGCATAACTTAACAAGGAGTCTTGCTTCCAGAAAAACTGGGTGGGTAGAAAATGCAGGGGGAAGTTAATAGTTCTTTTAAAAAAACAAACAAAAACTCCTTTGCTTTCCCAACTCCTCACCTCGGCCTGACTCCATTACAACCAGCATAAGAAATAGCAAGAACCTAAGACAAGACCTGTTTCCCAAAATGGGCCCAACTGTGAAGGCCCTGTTCTACTTTTGCTGGGGAGGTTATCCCAGGCTTACAAACTATGGGAGAACCTTAGGAGACCAGCATATATCGTTAACTGTGTAAGCCCACGGTGCCTCATACTCATAATAGGTCCTAGGGATGCATGGCAAGGACCCATGTTGTACCTGGAGTTTGCAGTGGGGCATCACTAGGCATTTAACTGCCAGAGCTGGCAGGGAGGGAAGACAACTAACTTGGCCAGGTCAGAGGAGAAATAGGGATGGTAGTCCATGTAGGGGCTCAAGGAAAAAGGAGAAATAACGTGTAGCTGAGTGACAGAGAGGCACATCCTGGATCCTCAGCATCTGTGGGGACAGGGACAGGAAGGGGACTGACAGAAAGCTAGACATACAGATGGAGGCAATGAACCAAATGAAAAGACTGGAAGCCAGAAGTAAGCCACACGGGGGCGCTGTGGTCAGGATGTACTTTGGGGAAGGGGTGAGCTGAGAGTGGGAGGCACACTGGGAACTATCTATCTAAAATTAATTCCAAGCAGGCTTCACTGACCTTGAGGAGTGACTCTTCCCTACTTGATCTGGCAAGTAAAGCCTGAACGTTAAAGGTTAGTTTGTAGCTTTGTGGGGCTGTAGTAAGCAGCAGGCAACATCCTGAGTTGTTTCACAAAAAGGGATAGGTGCGCACACACACTGCACAGAGTTCCATGCAAGCACAAGGAACTCCACTTGTGTGTTACAATGTCTTTTCTAGAACTAGGATAGTCAGCAGGGTATGGTGCCTTGGCTTGGGGCTTCCCCAGACTTGGACCTGCTGTGCCTCCATAGAAAGGTTTGCACAGCTGAGATGCTCCAGCAGTTTTGAGAGAAGACAATATGCCACCCAGCTTTAACGGTGTGTCCAACAGTGGCAAGCATGACAACCGCAGAATGTTTCAAAGCCAGGAGTGGTGGCTCATGCCTGTAATCCAAATGCTCTGGGTGCTGAGGCAGGAGGCCTGCCACCAGTTTGAGGCTAGCCTGAACTACAGAGACACTGTCTCAACAAAAGAATGCTTTAAAATTACAATCCTTCAGCAATAGCAAGACTCAGCAGGTAAAGGCCGTCGGCTCCATGCCTAATAACCTGAGTATGACTCCCAGAGCCTAAAAGATGGAGAGGACTGACTCCTGTGGGTGTTCTTCTGACTTACACACACACCATGAATAATGCCCACGTACATATAAAAACGTTCATCAATTTATTCTTATTTCAATAAACGTATTAGATGTATGAGTGTTTGTACGTGTGCCCTTGGAGCCAGAAGAGGGCACTGGATCCCCTAGAGCTGGAGTTACAGACAGTTGTGAGTTGCCTGGGATAGGTGCTGGGAACTGAACTCAGGTCCTCTGGAAGAGTAGGAAGAACTCTAAATCATTTTTTTTTTTAATCAATGTTGTGAATAGCTCACTGTCCTGTGTATTTGTGTAAAAATGGTATTCTGTTAAATGTAAGCATATATCACTGTTTATGTAACCCCTCTGGTGGTTTGAATGAAAATGGCTCCCATAGGCCCATAGGGAATGACACTACTAGGAGGTGTGGATTTGTTGGAGGAAATGTGTCCCTGTTCCTTTCCTCCCTTTTGGAACAGTAATGTTTATTCTATATGTTCACTGTATATTAGAAGTATGTACTGCCGGGCAGTGGTGGCGCACACCTTTAGTCCCAGCACTTGAGAGGCAGAGGCAGGTGGATTTCTGAGTTTGAGACCAGCCTGGTCTACAGAGTGAGTTCCAGGACAGCCAGGGCTACACAGAAAAACCCTGTCTCGAAAAAACAAACAAACAAAAAAGTGATCTGCTTTTAAAATTTTATATATTTTTATTTTAAAACCTTGTTTTAGATTTCATTCATGAGTGCTTTGCCTACACGTATGTTTGTGCACCATATGCATGCCTGTTGCCTGAGAAAGTGGTGAGCCTCCATGTGGGTGCTGGGAATCGAACCTGGGTCCTTCCCAAGAAGGGCAAGTGCTCTTAACCACTGAACCAATTCTTCAGCTCATGATCTGCTTTTCTCTTTCTATTTTACAGGTGTTATAGCTAAGAGATTAATGAGTCTCTAGAGACTTTTAGAGGTTGGGGACTTTCGAAGTTGAACTATGCTATGCTTACAAGCCTATGGGGGCCAGGGGGTAGAATGTGGTGGTTTGAGTGATAATGGCCCCCATAGGACCATAGGGTATGGCACTATTAGTTGGTGTGGCAGTAAGTGTGTCACTGGGAATGGGCTTTGAGATTTCAGATGCTCAAGCCAGGGCCAGTGTTAACCTCTCTTCCTGCTGCCTTTGGATCCCTGCTGCTTTTGATATGGAACTCTCAACATGGTCTCTAGCACCATGTCTGCCTGCATGCCACCGTGCTACCGGCAATAACAATAAGGGACTAAACCTATGAACTATCTATGATCCCTCAAGTAAATGTTTTTCTTCTGAACTATAAGCCAGCCCCCACAGTCCTTCCTCCTCCAGAGGGCTGTTGGTCACAGCCCACGAGGACAAAAGGAGCAGCAGAGTTGACAAACAGGGTTTGGAAGGCCCATGAGTATGACAGAAATAACTACTAGAATCAGCTTCAGAGAGGCAGTTCAACTTTAATCGGGGTGAATCAGGACTACATAGTTTTGGGGGAAGGGGGTGTGGATTTCTAGGGTAGGTGCTTATCATTGGCTATGGCTTAGGATACCTCATTTGCATGGAGAGGTATTCCCAGCACTCCGAGGCAGATCTGAGATGGAGTTCAGCCTAGTCTACAGAAAGAGTTCCAGGACAGCCAGGGCTACACAGAGAAACCATGTCTCAAAACAAAACCAAACCAAACCCTGTAGTATAACCAATTTAACTTTATCCTCGACTAGCTTACAAATAAATGAGACTCAGACTATGGTTATTTTATTTGGCTTAGACAGTTACCCTAATCTTCTCTTCTATGCGTTGGCCTGGCTGTCTCCCCAGCAGTATACCCCAGAGACTTGCTGTTCCTCTTGGCCATGTGCTCATGGTCTCTCTCCCCTCATGGCAGCTTTCTCCTCCCTCTTTCTTCCTCCTCTCTTCTCTGACCTCCAGCCCAGGAATCCTAAACTCGCCTATGTCTCTTCTGCTCAGCTGTTGGCTGTCAGCATCTTCATTTACTGGTTAGAAATAACTTGGGGGCAAGGGCAAGGTCACATAACGTTACTTGGGTCTATGTGTGGACTCTCTGGGGCAACCAGGTCTTGAGAAACCAGTACTGGCATTACCACTAGAAAAACGAGAGAGAGAGAGAGAGAGAGAGAGAGAGAGAGAGAGAGAGAGAGAG
>JANHMN010000020.1:38210857-38221396 GCA_030674055.1 Rhabdomys pumilio
AGAGAGAGAGAGAGAGAGAGAGAGAGAGAGAGAGAGAGAGAGAGAGACCAAGACCAGATTAGAAAAGGTCATTTAGTATCTAGCCTGCTGTCTCTAAGTATATGCTATTCCTACAGGCTTGAGGTTGGCCTCCAAAATATTACCCAGTGGGCCCTGGGCCTAGCCGCTGGAGCAGTCATTCAGGAGGCTAGTGACTAGGCATCCTTTTCCGTTCTCCAGGTTCCTTCCTCTCTTTTCTTCCCATTCCTCTAAGTTTCCTGCCCCAAGTCCAACCCCATTGTGCATCATAGTACTGGGCTTAAATCCAGAACCTTCTACATACTAAGCAAGTATGCTACACCCCAGCTCCATTTCCTGGATTTTTTTTTTTTTTTAATCTTTTGTGGTACAGTTCTCAGAACACAGCCTATGCATGGGGCCTATGGGCAGTTTGGACTTCCTGCACAAAGCCACTCACAGACAGAAATGAACAGCAATTCTGGTTCCTGTTTCCCATGCTGACCCTGGATCTGTAAAGCAGTCCTGTTCTCTTGTCCACCCCACTTCCCTCTAGCCAGGTGTACAGCCGGCCACAGTGGATTCTGACAGGCCATCTGGAGCCCTATCACTTCATCCCCTGCAACTACAGATCTGTGGTACTGTCCCCATCACGTGTCAGAGGAGAGCAGGCAGGGCTGGCTTTCAGCCAAGACAGACACGCTAGATTAATATTTCCCCAAGGAAATGTGTGCTAAGTCCTCCACCCTCAAGGCTCTTTTATTGTGCTAAATGTAGAAGCAGAGGTAGAAAACTGGGAAGAGGGTCCAGGCACAGTGCATTTTCCAGCATTGGGCTTTTTTTGGTTTTTCTGCTTCTCCCCCCCTCCCCCACTTTGAAAACTTTTTAAAGTCAAAACTGGACAAAACAAGATCTGGGCACCCCACCCAAATCTGCTTAAACATGAGAAACTCTGGCCCAGCATGCAGCTGGCCCTCATACAACCCCTCCCAGATGTTTCCCCTTCAGCCCCAGTCCTGCTGGCCCTGTGTCAGCAGCAGTGTGGCCTAGCCTGAGGCTAACTTCCCACACCCTTCAAAGGCCAGAACATTCAGAAGACAGATTTCCAACATGAAAGCAAGGGTGGTCCTACCCTTAGTCAAAAGCAAACAAACTGCCTTTGACCCTGGTCATCTGCTCAAGTATGTGGCTCCGCCCCTCTCCTGGGGCCTGTGTCTCACGGGCTCACAATACTTGAGGATAGAAAGTGAACCAGGATTCCTATGTTTCAAATCTGGAGACATCTAGCTGGTGTCTTCTGGATACACACTCCTATTCCACAGAAACATCATCTGTTTCATGTGCGATCGTCTCAAGGGGCACACAGGAGTCACCTGTGGGGAGTAGTTAGCGGATAACCTGCAAAGGTCAAGGGAAGGAGGGCAGTACCGAGAAGCAAGGTGTTTTCTCTGACAGCTGTATGCCCACCTCAGACAGGTGTGCTGAGCTTAGACCTTTGCCCACATGACTAGTGCTCCAGCCGCTTTCTGATTCCAGGCTATCTAAAGTCAAACTCCTTTCTGACACACTGTCTTGGATTTTGGCAGGTGTGGGCCCAGCACTGTTTGGGGAATAATGCAGAATTAAAGTGATCACCATCAAAGGTGTTGTTGGGGCCCGATCCACAGCCCACAGTTCGAGTCTGCAAAAGCCCTCAGGAAGAGACTAGCTGGAGACAGACTACTTCCTGCAGAAGGTCCCTCTTCTTCCTTCATGAAGAACAAACCACCAAGTGTTCTGATTCTGGCTCCCTCACTGCTGTCTCAACATACAGGACCAATTTACCTACAAGCTGGACTTGGGGTTTTTCTCTTTACAATTTTCCCAAGGAGCCAGACAGGAAGACGAGAGGAGTGTGCGAACAGGGAGGTGGCATATGAATCTGGGTCACCTGTCCCAGGCCTGTGACCATGGTACTGCTGTGCTAACCTGAACGTTCATTTTTATTACCCATGGGCACACACAAAAGCACTAATGGTCACTGACTTACACATCCCAAAGTGATCGAGGGAAAGCAGCCCTGGAACCGAAGGTTCGTGTCTGCATCACCACTGGTAATCATTCCTCGTGGGGACACAGTAGGCACAGGGCAGAGGAGGAAGGCTGTCTCCTGCCTTGTTGGGAACACCGGATCATAGCATCTGGGAAAACACAGCAGCCCAGGCTATGCTATCAGTAGGGAAGCAGCTTCCCTGGGACACACAAATCCAGACACTTCTTTGCAGAGATGGATGGCCTGGTCACTCGAGAGAGGGCGCAGGCCTGGGCCTCTGAAGGCAATGCCCGAGGGCTGCGTCTCGCACAGCTCCTTCCATGAAATGATAAATTCCTAACACCTCACCCTGGTTGGCTGAGTCATGCAGAATGCAGATACCTCTGGCTGAAATGTTCTGTGAGTCAGCTCCCTCCCAGGGGCCCCATGAAACTGATTTAGGAGCTCCAGTTCTCCTGGAAAAAACCCCAGTACTCCTCTATCCATAAACCCTTTACCCCACCGTGCTGCACTGTGAGCAGACTCTCTTCCCTACTGTCCCCAGACAATCAAAGCTGGCCGCTAATCAAATGACAACATTTCTTAAGCAGCCTTTACAGTGCTGATACAACATGGCCATCTTATGAGACATCGGGGAGGGGTTATAAAACACAAAGGAATTTGAAAACAAGACTAGAGTCCGATGTGCTAGAACATGTGGGAGTTCAAAAGGCATCGCTGGGCTACATCAGACTCTAATTCAAAACAAAAGCAAGAAAATCTAAGAATGGTAAGAAAGGCTGGGTAGGGATCCAAGTGGCCACTAAGCCCCTGACCCAAGGGAGGATCTTCAGGATCTCTTGGCTGGCAGGACCTGGTAAGGTTACCTGGCAGGCACAGGCAGGAGGCCTGGGCCCTCCACTGTTGTTGGGAGCCGACTTTTAGCAGAAAGCAGCTATCATCTTTACAGACATCTGGAGCCATATACCCTGATAAGAGACTTGTTTTTCAGCAGCCTACAACAGCTGAGCACACTCTGATAAACATCTTGTTTATCCCACATAGCTTGTTTTGCTGTTTAGTGACCCCAGCTGCATGGTGCACAGGGTAAAATGTCTTCACCTGTGTTCTCCTGTTTGTGCTTATAAATACCCAGGATTTCCTTGTAGTGGTGTGTGGTGTGGTGTAGTAGTAGGTGTAGTGGTGTGTGTATGGTGGAGACAGTAAAGAAGACGTTACTACAGATCCTCTGGCTTGTCTCTATTCTTTGAGTCTCTTCCCCTTCTTCCCCCTACTCTCTCTCTTGCTCGACCCTGACCTGCGGAACAGAGCGGGCCGCTATAGTTTGGCCCCCAAATGTGGGCCAAAGTGGTCTGTTACACACTGTGGTCATGGCTTCCTTATTCCTGACCCATAGAAACACTAAGTACAAAGTAGGTGGAGGAGATTTGAACTTACGTGTTTATTTATTTATTTATTTTTGCGACATGGTTTCACTATGTAGGTCTCACTTGGTTGGTCTGGAACTCACTATGCAGACTAGGCTAGCCCCACACTCACAGAAATCTACCTACCTTTGTCTTGCTGGTGCTGTGATTGAAAGTGTGTGTCACCATACTTGGCATTGTGATTCATAGTGCAAAAGAAAATGAAGGAAAAAAAAAATCACAAAATACTTATCACAGGCTATTTCTTTAAACTACTTTCTGCAAGAAATCTGTTTGGAGACTGGGTCTTGTTAAATTGTCTCAAGCTTGACATCCACCCCAGTGCAAGCACTACAAGTCCATGCTGCTGTGTCTAGCTTCAGTGTTTGATCTCATCCTCTTGTACCTTAAAGTAGGCAGCTCCCTGGAGGACAGTGACCCTCCTCAGCTCCTGGCAGCAAACGGCTAAACAGGATGGTATCTTGGTATAAAGCTGGGGACGTTAGCAACACCAAACCAGACCAAAAAATAGACTTTATTTTTACATTTACAAATGTTGACTTAAATTTAACAATTGAAAAAAATATATATACAAACCAGTCTCAGTGGAAAAGTGAAGCAACCAATGTCCCGCAGTGAAGACAAATCACCCCAGGAACCCGACTTTCGGCCTCTTGGGCCCCAGGCTTTCTTCCTTGTTCAGAAGACTCTGCAAGGACATGTGTAGCACCTTGCCCACTCTCTTGCTGCTCTGTAGGATGACAGGACAGAGGTCACCTGTAGTGAGTTACAACCTGATCAGAAGCCCCCACCCACAACACCTACACCTCTGTCTGCATCACGAGCTTTTAAAGCAGCTTCTCACTGCCCTACAAATCAGGCATAGAGTCCACAGAGCTACACTCCAGCTCACTAACAGAACAGACTTTCAGTTAATACAATGTGAACTATAAACCCAACAGCATCACGGTTACACCTTGGAGATCCTCTACACACACAAAGAAAGCAGGAAGGGCCAGGGAAGGATGCCCAACCATCAGTGCTCCTGTGGCCAGGACAAACAGCCACACTGCCAACCAAACCTGGTCCAGGCACTGTTTCATGATAAGGATACAAGACCACAGGGAACCCTCCTGCAGAAGAGCAGACTACCAGGCCAGGCCATCTTAGTAGTAAGCCATTCCTAGTCACCTGGCAGTAGCCCCCCAGGCACAAGTCTCAGGTGCCAAAGTCAGTCCCCCGATGGGGGTCACTGGCCAATTGCAGAGCCCCTGGATGGGGTCCTTGGCTACCTGCAGAGCCACATTATAAGAGCAACACAGAAGAGGTCAGACTACCTGCTACTTTAGTCATTAGCACCCAAACAGCAGACAGTCTAGAAAAAACCCTAAATAAATATAAGTACAGAATATCCCAAAGCCCCCAACAAAATCTTTATGTTATCCCGGCTCCAGGCTGATGAACCAATCATTTAAGATTACAATGTACCAAATTCAACCCTCCACTGCCAACTTTTGAGTGTTCCCACAGCCTGTGGCTGTGACTTTGACACAGCTGTGGACTGGATCTCAAGTGTCAGAGAGAAAGACACCAGGCCTATAGACCCCAGCCCCAGGCCAGTCAAAACCTTTTTGCCTATCCTAGTGCCAACTGTCATGTGATGTGAGCCTCCAGATATGATTAATCATGAAAAGATTATTGTCAATTAGAGTTCAGACTCCCAGCATCCAGTTAAATATTGGGCAGATGTGGCAGCATCCCTGTGATCTCAGCTCACAGGGAGTCAGAAGTAGGGATCCCTAGAACAAGCTGGCAGGCTAGACTAACTGGATTGATGAGCTCTGGGTTCAAGTGAAAGATCCTGTTCCAATACATATGGCGGAGAATGATGGAGGAGGACACTCAGTGCCAACCTCCAGTCTCCACATGCACACACACTTACATGCACACTCACACATATGCAAACACACACACACACACACCCTCCAAGTCTATCAAACGGGTGGTCTAACTATTCATGCAAATGAAGGTGGGAGAAAGATGAGAAGAGGTAAGAGTAAGGACAACAGGAGTGTCGAGCAAGGCTACAGCCTGCAGAGCTCCTTAGAGGGTCTCACATCACCATTCAGAACCACCGTGTCCATATGAACAGCCACAGCCCTGTAGCTCTTTGAGCAGCCATACTTGCAGACCCTACTCCCAGGTCAGGGAGGTCCAGGCTCAGCTCACAGAAGAGCTAATTTCCCAGCCACTGCAGCCTTGGCCCTAAGCTCTTGGCAAATACAGGCTGACAGCCCTGGAGGCACAGCTATAATATTCCAGAGAGACCTGCTTATCTTTTATGTGCCTCAGGTTCTTCATCTCAAAAAATGTGAATAACTATGGGGGATAATGGATTGGGGAAAACACTAAGAACTGTTTCTGGCATGAGTAAATCTTTGCTATTGATTAAAACACCTGTATTTCTGTTGCAGGATATTTGATTGCTCTATGAACCCCGAGATTGATTGTGTTACTGAAAAACAAAATAAAACTCTTTCTAGTTGTGGTGAGGCTCAGCCCTTAGCACACACCTTTAATCCCAAACAAGGTAAAGTTAGTTTGTAGAAGGAGGCAGCCATGTTTGAAAGTGATGTCTATTAAGTGGCAGATAAAGTGATGAATCAGAGAAAGATTTGATAAAGTAGGATATGTGCAGCTCTCAGTAGAAGGGAGAGAAAGGGAAGCTACATGAGGGGCAGTGCAAAGAGAGGAGGCAGTTTTACCAGGACAGTTGTACAGAGACAGGTTGCAAAGAATGAGCTAGACACAGGCAAAGCTAGAATGAGCTGGAGGATGAGAACGAGCCAGAAGATTAGAACAGAGTCTGAGGCCTAGCAGAGTAATTCAGAAAAGCTGAGAGAAGCCATTTTGAATCAATCAGTTAAAAAGTTTGAGGCAGAATGGCTGAGTTGATCAGCCAGCCACAGCTCAAAAGGGCTAGGAACGGTGAACTCATTCAGCAGTAAGCCTCGGAAGCCAAACATCCTGGGCCTAGGTAAGATTGTACAGAGGCTAGAAGCTTTCCAGGAGGAGGCTGAGGTTAGCAGACCAAGGCAGCAAGCCTCAGAGACAACAATCATTCAGGCAAGTAAAGGATACTTTTACAGATTTCCCATTAAGTTCTTCGGTTGAGCCCTCTCCAAGAGAAGGTTTGAGATTCTCTTGTCTGAAGAGGTCTTTGGCAGGGTTCCTACTGCATTCTAATACTTGAAGAGAAACCCAAACCCAGGTTGCTTAGAAGAGTACAGAGAACAAGAGCTAGGCACTGACATACTTCTGCCCACATATTCTCGGAGCAGCCATCCTTCCCTTCCTGCAGGTGCCTCTCTAGTCCTGGGCTGGAATGCACATGTCCTCTCTAGTCCATGCCTGGAAGACATGTCTTCACAGCCCACACCTTGGTGTGGAAGCTTACGTAAGAAAGCTATGGACTATGGATGGGCCAGAGTACAGAATGCTCTTCCCACAAGACGGCCTTCTATAAAAACTTCGTAAGCTGTAACAAGTGAGGGTGTTTAAAAGCAGGGTGTGAAGGGGGCACTCTGACACGTGCACATTACCTCTGGGAAAGACAAAGGCCTAGGAGAAAGTCTTGGCTCTTGCACATGAGCAAAGGTGATAGGACCCAACATCAGGGGGATGCCCTTGCTGTACTTGTATCTGTTTAAGCTAGCTGTAAACAGCTCATAGCTTGCTTGTTTTAATAATAAAAATGAGAAGTGTTTGTCTGTACTACTGCTGAGCTCAAATGCCTGGAGTTCCTGCATGAAGGCCTAGGGATAGCCTTTGCTCCTCAGATTTAGCCTTGTTGGCCACAGGTTGATACCTGGGTCCAGGCAGGCACACTGCCACCATGTCCTGTTATGTGCTCACACAGGCCACAGGTCAACATTAGGTGTCTTCCTCTATCAGTCTTCACCTTAATTTCCGAGACAGGGTCTCACTGAATGCAAAGCTCACCCACTGGTTAGAACGGCTGGCCATTGAGGATCTACTTATCTCTGCCTCCTAGTATTAGGGTTACAGTTTTCTGTGTAGGCGCCAGAATCTGAATCAGGTCTCATGCTTGTGAAGCAATCACTCTGCTCATCCAGCCTTCGTCGTACCGCCTTTGCTAGCTTTCCCCCAATACTTCCAGGTTATGAGAAACCAGGATGGGTCACTCTTAGTGCTGGTCTTACCTACTCTCTCTTTGGAAGGGACAGGAATTCAATTCCTCACTCTATGATAGTTATGTGACTCTATAGGAAGATAATGCCCTCTCAGACCAAAATGCAGCCACTGGGGATTAGTGGAGGAGAGACTTGGTGAAGATAAACAGTCACTAGCATGCCCAGCGCAAAGCTCTACCTACTATCTAATTAACACACCGCTCTCCACACCCAACGTGGGGTCCTGGTGTGCCGGGGAAGACACCTGAATGAAGAAGCGGCAGGAAGCAGAGAACTCCCCAAGCCAGGTTTGCCCTTGCACTGAGGACTTACCTCCATCATCTCAAAGATGCTCTCAGGATCCAGGCTTCCTTTCCCCACTTTCCTCATGCACGTCACGACTCCCTTGCTGGTCACCGACACCAGCAAGCTGGCCAGGGAACAGGCCTCCTCTTGAAGTGTGGCATCTACCACATGCCGGCAGCCAATCTGCAAAATCAAGGCTGCTTAACACACATGTAAACAATTCATCAGAGATCCCAGATACCCCTGACACAAAATCTACAAAGACTGTACATGAAAGGCCCATCCCAGATCTTATTTTAAATTCTTCTCATCTGGAAAGTGCTGGAAGGAATGTTCAACACTGTTATCATGGCTCATTGTATGAACAATAAAAAGACAAAAGGGAAACAAGAGGAATGGGAACACAGACAGCTCATCAGGATAGAGGCCACTGGGCTTTCCAAAAGGGGACACGGATAAGAAATGCAAGAGGCCATGTGCCATCTTGTTCACTCAGTGCATCTAGAGAACCAAGCTAAGGGACAAGATGATCCCATCCTCCAGAGCTCTGTTCAGTCCCAACACCCTGTGAACACTGGACTTTCAGTGGAATGAAACTTGACACATTATTTTTTTCCATTTTGAGACAAGGTCTTGCTGTTAACCCTGCTGTTCAAGTTCTTGATATAAGCAGGTCTCAAGCTCGCAGTGGTCCTCCTGCCCCAGCCTACTGAGTGCGGACTAGACAACCATAGATACGAGCCACCACAGCTAGCTTAGTTTATATTAACAAGTCTCTGGAATAATTAGTCACAATCTCAGCCAACACAGTTCTGAGGCTATGCTAGATGTCGGGCTCGGAAAATCTCTGGGCTCTGTGCAAATCGTACCTGACACGTGACACCAAGGGACACACGCCATCCCCAAAGCCCTCAGTTCTGAGATGTGGATACTAGGGTCCACAGAGGAACGCTGTTCGAGATCCTGCCAGTGTCCAGCTACTGGACTCTGGGTTAGAGGGAGTTCACGAAAATGAGCACAGAGCAGTGCAGGGCTGCAGAGGGACACAGCCCCACTGCTATGGAACAGAGCAGTGCAGGGCTGCAGAGGGACACGGCCCCACTGCTAACAAAGCAGCCCCCTCTCTGGATTCAACATATCATCCGAGTAGAAGGCAAAGAACATTACATGATGGTTTACAATATAGCTTAATTCTTAGATTTGTATACAATGTGTACAACTACAACCTCTCAACTTACGAAGTAATCTCACAGGCTAGGGCTGGAGAGATCCACCTTCTCGGGAAAGACAAGCTCGTACCTTGCACAGGGTGACAATGCAGGGGACATTCTCTACACTCAGTCGGATGCAGTCATAAGGATCATCAGACAGCTCAATGTCCTTTGCCCCCTCTTCATCCTCCAGAACACGAACCTTTGGTATCCTGGAAACAGACACAATGAAAATTTCCAACCACTGGAAGAAGAAACCATAACTTTTTCAGAGACCGAGGACATAAGTTGGAATTCCTGTCTCACAGGCAGGCAGTCCATGAGTTCTGTCTTGTGTTCATCATCGCCTGTCAAAAGCCAAGGCTAGACCATCCATGCCAGGGGCCCAGAGTACTAAGTAATATTCAATTTAAGTGGGCAGTAAGCAGTTTGAAATTAAACTGGTATGTCAAAAAAGCCTGTACAACTCACACACACACACACACACACACACACACACGCACGCACACGCACAAAGTGAGACTGAGAGAGAAGGAGAGGGAGAGGAAAAGGAGGGAGAGTGAGAGAAAGAGGGAGAGGGGAAAGGAAGGGGAAGAGAGAGAGAGAGACAGACAGAGACAGACAGACAGAGACAGAGACAGAGAGAGAGAGGAAAGAGGGAGAAGAGAGGGAGAGAGAAAGAGAATTTAATTTCCTAATCCTTGCTCCAGACATAGTTGAGCAGAGGTTGGGGAAGACAGTTGGCTGCTGTCAATTCTTCTAGAGGACGCCAGTATGCAAAGGTCTCTCTGTCCTCTACAGGCATCATGGGGTCCCTGCTCCTTGCCACCTGGGAGTAAGACTGACATCATCTGGGTAGCTAGGTTTCACAAGCCGATATCCACTCTCCCAGGCCTTCCCTCACATCAAAACAGCAGCTGCCAACTCTCCAGCATCCACAGAACCAGCTAGCCAAGGAGACTCACTCATCTAAGGGGTTTAGGACACTTTTGATAGCAACTTCCCCTCTTTATCAACAAAGCCCAGGTGCTGGCTGCTGCTGCTGTTGTCCAGCATGTGTGCTTTCTTCATGATGAAGTGCCAGGGCCACACTTAGAAGATCTGAGTAGAGTCCAGCGGAACAGCTGTGTGGAGGGCTCTCCAGTTCCTAGTCTCACAAAACTCCATCTTGCAAGATCTCATGTAAGTTTAGCTTTGTTTTTATTTGTTCTGTAGTCAACATGTGTAACAGAAAGGGTCTAAAATCCCTCTGTGTTACATGGTCCATAATACAAGAGTGAGCCCTGCGATATTCCCAGACACAGGAAACACAACTAGCACAGTGAAGTAGAACAGCCGTCTAACAGGACAGAAAGCCACAGTCAGGAGTGTGATCTAACAGAAAGCCACAGTCA
>JANHMN010000020.1:38230167-38249232 GCA_030674055.1 Rhabdomys pumilio
CTAGGCAGGCTCTCTACCACTGACCCACACGCCCCAGCTCCTCACTGCAGACTCTAGGCAGGCTCTCTACCACTGACCTACACGCCCCAGCTCCTCACTGCGGACTCTAGGCAGGCACTCTTCTACTGAGATACATCTCCAGCCCTCTTTTTATTTTATTTTTATTCATAGTAAAGCAGAATTGAAAGTTTTAGTAAAGATATTTTAATATAGGCTTAATCATGAAGACTAGGATAATATTTGCTAAGAAGAAAGTAAGCTACACCCAAGAGTATGGGTGTGACTCTGCCTCCAGGGCCAACCACACTAGCTAAGCCTTCTAAGGAAGCTAGAATTCATTACCTTGAGACTATACAGCTTGACAGACTTCAGAATTCCCTGGAAACCAGAGCTCCTAGTGAGGTCCTCTGAGATTTAGGAGGAAAATAGACCAGCAGCCAGCCAGCCATTCTCAGCCAGGCCAGTGAGGCTGTTTTCTAAACCAAATTTTGAAAGGAAACAGTTCAAAGAAACTTGCCACATGGGAGTCACCCTTCCTTGACAACCAGGATAAGAGCAGGCTAAGCAGTCACATGCTCACACTCAGACACACAGAGTACAGTGAGATGACTTCTCTGAATTCTGGACAGAGGAACTCCATCTTGCAGCAAGCAATGGTATTTCTGCATGTCATGCTGCAGGAAAAACATTGTCCTTCCCATTAGACGGTGTCTCGGTGTCTCCTGAGACCAATGGAATAAGGGTAAAAATGGCACACACACAAACAGAACTGTGCCAGAGTTGGGTTTCATTTGTACTAAGGCTGTGTGAGCCCATGGTCACCTCAACACTAGGTACCTCTCTGGACCTAGACTTGTATCAGTTCTGCCAAAGACTTAGACAAAGATAAAATAGGGGGGGCTGGTGAAATGGCTCAGCGGTTAAGACTGCTCTTTCAGAGGTCCTGAGTTGAATTCCCATCAACCACATGATGGCTCACAACCATCTATAACAGGAACTGATGCCCTCTTCTGGTGTGCCTGAAGATAGGTACAGTATACTTATATACATGAAATAAATAAAATAAATCTAAAAAAAAAAAAAAAAAAAAAAGATAAAACAGGACCTTGGTAAGAACAGAACAGGGTCAGTGGCTTGGGGAAAATACAGTCATCCATAAGCATCTTCCACTCCCTAAGCAAGCCCTGTTGAACTCAGTTTACTCCCAAGGATGAATATGAACACGGCATTCTCTGGGCTGCTCCCTGTGAATCCCAGGGGAGAGAAGGAACAGATATTAATTTTATAACTCCTGGAAAAAGTCACAAATCAGAGTGGAGTGAAATCCTTCCTTCCCTGCACCCAGCACCTGAGTACAACACTTCTTATAATACAGTCAGTATGCCTGTCTGTGGTCTGCCCAGGATGAGTGAGGCAGAGGATAAAAAAGAAGGAAAAGGAAAGAGTAACAGCTCTTCTGTCTGTTAATAATGCAACTTGCAGATGAGGCCAGGAAAGGTGCTCTGCTTCCTTCAGCAGAAGAGGAAGGGATAGCACAGCTATACACCTAACCTGCAGGATGTGTCAATTCTAAGACAACCCACCTGCTGAGAACAGCCAAGCAGGAGGTTACTGGAGAAGGGGGTGGAGGATGAGCTGGAAAGAAAACTGACCAGAAAGATGAATGTACATCATTTTCCCCAAGTTCAACATCCTTCTTAAACTGGCTTCTGCATGTTGTAGGAATAGAAAGAGCAAGGGACAGAGTCAGATCTGCATTTCTGGCCACTTGACCCTGGGACCTCTCCTCCTGTCTATAAGCTGTATTTGTTTTTCTCTCACAGGAGTCCAGTGTGGATCAACTTCTGTGTTTGAAAATGAAGACAGGAAGACTATCATGCAAACATGGCCCTCCTGTATGGACAGGCCTCACACAGTGGCCACTGTGCCTAGACTTTGCTAACTGGTCCTATGCTTTTCTTCTAGGAGTCTGAGCTGTGGAACTTTAGAGGGTGCTTATGTGACCACACTCACTAAAATCCTGAGTGCAGAATCTCTGAGGGGCAGAAATATCCCAAGAAAGTTGCTGCATCTACAAAGCTATGACAAATTTCAGCCATGTGTACAACTCTATGCTAAGTCCTATGGTCCCTCTAACACCTCTAAGCATGGAGGAGGTCTTAGGACTACAGGATACATGCCTAGACCTAGCAGGAACAAGGAGAGGATCTAACCCAGTAGAATGTTTGCTGCTCTGGAGGCAGTGGAAACTGGAAGAATGAAGCCTAAAAAGGAGGTGGACTAAAGTCTCATGTGATAGCTAACTGTATCCAGAGCATCAGACAATTTATACCTAGAGGGTTAAGAAAGGTCATTCGAGTAAACTTCTCACGAGTTCAAGCTGTATATAATCATAAGGCAAGCTGCATGTGGCAAAACATGTTTTTTTTCCATAGGGGCATATTATCAAATAGCAATAGCCGGTTGTAAAGAATAACCTGAAGTAAACTCACTCTTATCTGCTACACCTGAAAGACACGAAAGCACATTCCAAGAACAATTCCATGTCTTTGAAGAAACTGAGGTCACAAGATTCTTGTCTTGTTTTCTTCCAAGCACTCAGAATTCCCTTCACATGACTCCATTCTTGGACTGTGTTCTGGCAAAGGCCCTCTGCTAGCTCCAAGAAGCAAGGCAGGGACAGAGGTTGAGACGAAGCCTTACAGTAGAAAGTCTCCATCCTGGAGCCGGAGAGCTGGCTCAGTGGGTAAGAGTACTTGCTGCTGTTGCAGAGGACCCAAGTTAAACTCCCAGCACCTATGACTGCTTGTACCTTCAGCTCCAGGGGATCTAACGCCCTCTTCTGGTCTCCAATGGCACCCGTGTTGTGCACAGATATATACATGAAGGCAAAACACCCATACACATACAATAAAATAAAATATTAAACAGCGGGAAAGAAATAAGAATTCCGAGTCCCAGGGGAGCCAGTTGCTGCCTAGGATCTGCTCTGTTTTCACTCTTCCTCATAACCATGTTATCTCCCCCCCTTTTAGAGGAAAAGATTCAGGTATAGACTGAGGGTCACACAGTCTGGCCAAGAGCTGGATGAGATACCACAGAGCCACAGTTCTTCCCAGCATGCTGCTGCCTGTGTTGTGCCCAACCTGACAAGCTGTTTGGCTGATTCTGACCCACCTTTCAAGGAAAACGTGTTCTCTGCAGAGCAAGAGCAGGAAGAGAAACAGGGCATTGTGGACTGGATGATTAGTGTTGCCTGGGCTTGGTGTTTGTCAAAGCACCTCACCATTTGCAATTTCACTCGACCCTCATAATGACCATATGTTGGGCTTTCAAGCTGAAGGCCTTTTTCATACAGAGAAAGAAAAGCTTATCAAGAATCAGGTGATTAGAACAAGGTTAGGTCCTCCTACTGTCTGGTACTCTGCAAGTGAGTCAGTACCTCCTGGATAAATGAATGACTGAGTGAGCATAGCAGGCTCACTTTCTGAATCGTCCTCACTGTTGGGAGCCGACTTTAAGCAAAAAGCGGCTAGAAAGCAGCTGTCAGCTTTGCAGCCATCTTGAGCCATATACCCTGACATGAGACTTGGTTTTCAACAGCCTACAACAGCTGAAGCACACTCTGATATCCCACATAGCTTGTTTTGCTGTTTAGTGCCCCCAGCTGCAAGGAGCACGTGGTATCCACGCCTACAAGGCATGCGGTGCACGTGTTGTCCACGTGCTATCTACGCCATATATGCCTGTAAGGCGCACGTGCTGTCCACGCCTGTAAGGCTTACGTCACATCCACACCTGCAAGGCCTACAAGGCACGTGGCAAAAGCCTATAAATGCCCAGGATTTCCTTGTTGTAGGTGTGTGGTGTAGTAGTAGTAGGTGTAGTGGTGTGTGTATGGTGGAGACAGTAAAGAAGACGTTACTACAGATCCTCTGACTTGTCTCTATTCTTCAAGGCTCTTCCCCTTCTTCCCCCTCCTCTCTCTCTCTTGCTAAACCCGGACCTGCGGAACACAGCGGGCCACTATAGTTTGGCCTCCAAACGTGGGCAAAAGTGGTCCTTTACAGTTAGCTCAGGTCTTTTACAGCTCGGGGCTTTTACAGTTTGGCGCCTGACGTGGGGCTCCACTAAGCGGGTCTTTTACAGTTTGGCCCCTAAGATGGGCAGATCGGGTCTTTTACACCTCACCTTTCAATCTTCTTAAGGGGATGTGGGGGGGAAGCAGAGATTGAATCTAAGGCTTCCTATACTGCTATGCAAGCACTCTACCCCTGAGTAACATCCCAAGGATCCCTTTTTCTTTAAAACAACACAGTACTGACCAGTCAACGAAGAACTCCAGGTAGCCTTCCTGTGGTTTCTCCAGCTTCGGTGTCCCCATTTCTGCTTTCACTCCCACCAAGATGTCTGTGTGACCCTGTAGACACATCCAAGAGTCCTTCTCAGGAAAGACCACACTCCTCTTTAAGACTGTTTCCCCTTAGGATACGGTATTTAAGATGAGGAATGCTTTGTATTCTCCCATTATGGCTTAGGGACTTCAGTCTCCTCAGGACCAATGTGCACTCCCTCCCCCAAGACAGCAGGGCCAGTAATTGACCCATTTCTCCACCTGGGTATGAACAGTGGCCACAGAACTTACCAGCTTGACTCTGGCAGACCCACTGGTGTTAGACACCACATCAGTCTCTACCTCAACACATCGGTAGTCCTCACAGCCACGGCCATCCACCCGAAGGTCTTCCTAAAGAACAAGGTTCAGGTTGTGATCTCAAACTCACACACTCTCTTCCAGAAATAGACAACCTCCTTTTCTCTCAGTGGTTCACCCCAAATTTTGTCCTCACACTACTGACAATACTACCAGCCTAATATAAGAAAGATACTCAGAAGTGACTTATCCTACAGTTAATGATGAGAAAACTACAGTTTCATGTCAGATGTGCCTAACTACAAAGGCCTGGCATGTTTGGATGTACAGAATACATGGACTAAAGCAAGCAAAATGGAGACACAGACAGACAGACAGACAGACACACACACACCTGCAAGGCTATACTTTACTAGAGCTACAGACACAACTGTCTCAACTGGAGCCCTGTTTACCCCAAATTCTACCTACAAGACCTATTACACACAATCTAAAATATTTAACCTTCTGAAATAGAGTCAATAAACTAATACAGGTGAGCTACTTGTTTCTGTAATTAGGGGTAACACAACCATGCCTGTTCCCCTAGGCACTCACTATGAATGCTTTCCCCACATTTGCTGAAGGGAAATACACAAATTCCCGCCTGCTCCTTTACAGAACAGTGTGTTAACATCTACTGTACGATTTTCCAGGGTAGCTCCAGCTGCCTGTCCCTTCTGCAAATCTACTTACATTTTTCATTGTTTAATAACAGCACAACTAATAGATATCTATTTTATGCTGTGCTATAATCTGATATTTGTCACTCCCAAGCATGTTGGTACTCTTAATCACTGAGACATCTCTCCAACCCACTTTTCCTTACTTCTTTTCTTTCTTTCTTTCTTAAACAAACAAACAAACATGGGCTGGAGAGATGGCCCAGTGATTAAGAACACATACTGGACTTCAGTTGGGTTCCCAGCAACTCCAACTCCAAGGGATTCAATGCTTCTGGCATCTGCTGGCATCTGTACTCACTTGTGCATATAACAACATACATAATTAAAAATAATAATGAACTTCATCAGGTTCTCAAAAGGGGTGGATGTTCTCTAAAGGAGAGGGGGAAATAAAGAAAGACTACTGCCATCCAAGACTGAAGGATCCAGTTTGAAAGTCAACAAGGAAGGAAACAATTTCTGGCATCATGATGGCATGGACAACCCTGCCCTTCAGCAGAGACTGGAATACCTCAGACTGAGAGCTTCTGGATGCTGGGCTAGCTCCTGGTGACTTGCATAGCGGTTACCCCATGATTATAACAACTCTGCTACTTGGAAATGGTATATGATAATTGGTGCTACCACTTCAACGTACTTGGCAGGGTTCTAGACTAGAAACAGCTCTCGAAGGTGACCCTTCAGTTACCTTGCTTTGACATGTCAAACACCTCAGCATTTCCAGGAGACTTCAGATTTAAGTGTTTTCCTACTACAAAATAACTTCATCTGGCCTAGCTTTGCAGGCCCAGTCACAAGAAATGGCAGGTAAAACTATATAGCAATTGTTATTTCACTTTCCAAGCCTCCCGAACAGCTCTGCCTCTCTTTGGAAGGATGTGGCTCAATAAGGCCACAGACACGGGCACAGGATTTCCGTGCCATGGGCTTGTGAATGGAAAAGGGCAAAGAGCTAAGCAGGAAATGTGCTGGGGACTAGTTCCAGTTCTGAATGGGCAGACTGACTTCTTAATCTCATCACCGAAGACCAGACTCAGGGAAAGATAAAGCTAAGAGATCTAGAAAAAGAGCAGAAATACAGAAAACAGCAGCCGAGTTATATCTTCGCTCAACGGCCAAGAACAAAGCAATCAAACAGCTTTAGACAGACCCCCAAGAAGAAAGCCTTTTTGAAAGCCTAGTCAACAGCCCTGGTCTGGTCTGGCTATGAAGCCAGGTTTAACACCTACTAGGACAGACCAGACCCGCTGGGCTCATAGCTCTGGAGTGGCCACCTAACTGAGTCACTATCCACCCTTAACAGAGCCAGAGGTAGGTGTGATCCAAGGCATGCCACACAGTGGGTGACTGGCTCTATCTGTAATGAACCA
Source organism: Rhabdomys pumilio (assembly GCA_030674055.1). Classification (NCBI taxonomy): domain Eukaryota; kingdom Metazoa; phylum Chordata; class Mammalia; order Rodentia; family Muridae; genus Rhabdomys; species Rhabdomys pumilio. Next base: position 38,236,917 of record JANHMN010000020.1, read on the forward strand.
CTAGCAGCCCAGACCGATTCTCTCAGTGGAGCTAGATGTCTGATCTAATTAAAACTTGGTAGAGTAGTGCAACATGGTGGCACACACCTTTATTCCAAGCACTCAAGAGGCAGAGGCAGGCAGTTGTTAGGCCATGATGTGTTTGAGAAGCCATGTAAAATTAAAGGTATGGTTTGGGGGCGCGGGGGAGGATGGGACAGATTTTACCAAGATGGAAGGGAAGCTGGACAGCAAGAGACTACTGAGTTAGGATATAGTTCAGTGAAGAAAAGCAGATAAATCACCAATCATTATGATTCTTTTTTTTTTGTTGTTTGTTTTTTGTTTTTCGAGACAGGGTTTCTCTGTGTAGTCCTGGCTGTCCTGGAACTCACTCTGTAGACCAGGCTGGCCTCAAACTCAGAAATCCGCCTGTCTCTGCCTCCCAAGTGCTGGGATTAAAGGCGTGCGCCACCACCACCCGGCAATCATTGATTCTTATGAGAGAAGGTACTATGAAGCTTTGGATGGAAGATTTCCAATTTTTGCAATAAACCCACTTTTTCTTCAGGTCATTTAAGATTTCCTGAATCTGTAGAATTTAATCCCAACACCTCTTAATGTGTCATCATAAAGACTAGGGATATGGAATGAGTGATTCAGTACAAAGTCACACTTCTGGCAAAAATATTAGTCACCATGAAGACTAGGGACGTGGAATGAATGGTCAGGACAAAGCCACATTTCTGACAGAAAAGTTAAAAACCAAAAGGGAAGTCCCACCCCCAGGACTGACTACTTTAACATTCCCACACAACCCATTCTGCATACACCCCACTATTCCTAAACCTAATCTTGAACTGAAAAGCTAATGAGTTGTGGGTTTGGATTTTTATTACTCGAGTTTAATACAAAACCTAAATTTTGGCATTCCTTACTCTATACAAAGTAGAGGAGACAACAGTGTATCATATGATTTTAAAAAGAGCATGTCTTTGCTTGCATTATGCAGTTTAAATGGTAACAGGTTGCCTTACTATGATGGCTACGTCACAAGATCAGCTGTAGGGAGAAGGCTTACAGGGTGCTAGATGACTAGATGACAGTTACCAAACATTCTTCACTGCTTTTGAACGTTCAAAAGCAGGACTGAGCCCAGATCATGGTATTCATTGACGCTACCCAGAAATCTAAGCGCCCCATAAGTAAAACAGGTAAATCAACAATTTTACCATAGACTACCAAGTCTGCTTTGAAAAATTCTTCTCAACCAGGTGGTGATGAGGCATGCCTTCTGCCAAGGCAGGACTGGCTTGGCAGTTACATACCAGCCTAGGATACAAAGCTCTCCTCAAGAAGCAAAACCGGCACCAGCTCCACCCCCCCCCCCAAACAAAACAAAAGAGAAAGGCTGGGAGTGCGGCTCCGTGATAGAATGCCTGCCCAGCATGCACATGGCCATGAGGTTCAATCTCCAGCACTGCCAAAAGAAAAACACTCTCCATTCTTCTCTATTTGTAAGCAATATAGGTGTGCGGGTGATTTTTTTTTTTTTTTTTTTTTTTTTTTTTTTTTTTTTGAGACTAGGTCTTTATAGCTCAGTCTGGCCTTAAACTCCTGATGCGATGCTCCTGTCTCCACTTCCCAAATCCCGGGATTACAGGTACCAGCCACCAAGGCCTTGCCGCATGCTAGGCAAGCACTCTACTACTGAGCTGCATTTCCTTCTTTTAGGGGGTGTGTGGCGTGTGGTGTTTGCTGTCAGTATATATTTTGAAGTCCTTTCCCCCCTCGGATTCATGGCCTCTATGTGCAATGTCACAGAGTCCATCCACCTGCCGCGATTCTGACTACAGGGTCTCCGGCACAACATTCTCAGCACGTGCAGAGGCCACATGGACATTTCTTCATTAAACTGCAGCCTCAGGAGCCGACCGCTGTTCCCTGATGAGCTAGGAATCTCCTCCATCCCGAGAGCTGTGGAGATCTAGGCATAGTAGGCATACGCACGCTCGCTGAAGCACTAAGCCTCCAGCCCGCCGTCCTGACCACGTGGCCGCCCCGCAACTCCTCCCTGCACAATATGGCATGCACCCACGGCCGCCACCGCTACCTGCACTCCATGAACGATGTAGACTTTCTCGGCCTCGCTTAGCGCCACCGACGCCATGCTGCTCAGCTCACCGCGCGCGCTGGCGCGTCATCAGCTCGCGCCTCTCCCCACCGCGCCTGCGCGTCATCAGCCCGCGCGGTGGCCGCTCCCGCAGCCGCGGCTGCTGCCACCGCCTGGAGCTCCATGGGCCTCTCCTTCGCGCCGCCCCGTGTGAGGCCGAGTCCGGCAAGCCGTGGCGCCCGGTGCCCGAGCCATCGCGGACGCTGGAGGCTGGGCCCCGGGGCAGCAGCAGGCGGCGCGGGACTGCGAGCTGCCTCCAAATTGACGGTCAGTGCGGTGGGGAAGCCTCAGAAGGAGGGAGGCGCGGGGCCCCAGCCGGGACTCGATGAGAAGCGCGCAACCCCAGCGCTCGGGCCGGAGTCGAAGCACCCGAGCGCGCGCACGTGAGACACCTCAGGAAGGCGGAAGTTGGGCTGCCCCTGAGGGACCATCTCCTCAACCCCCTTCTAGTTGGTCCCTAGAATGGCAGAAGAGAAGAGACCACGGATCCCTCGTTAGGTCACTGGTCGGGAAGGGTCTTGCACCAGGAGTGGGGAGCCAGCTTCTCAATTTTCTCACCCCTCCTTCCACTCCAGGGATCCATCTTTCTCTGTCCTGTCTTCCCTTATCCTTTCCTCCCCTACTGCCTATCATCAAATAATGACCCAGAGCTTTTCAAGTTACCCTTGCCCGGTGCGGTTGCTGGAGTATTGTCCCAAAGAAAGTAGGGAGAGTGTCTTGCGCTTCGGGATGCCTGGATGGAAGGGATCGCCGGGGAAGATGGACAGCTGCATGAAAGAAAACCGACCCTGGGAGGATATGGGACTTAGGTTATCCAGAAAGGATGCCTGCAAGGTGAAGCTGGGGTCAGAGTGAGGGGCCCTTTAAGGAAGAGAGAGGTTGTGAACCAAATTTTAAAGGGTCTCTGTGGGAAAATGGGGGGAGAGTTGGTAGAGACTTAACTTACCTGGTGTTCTATTTTTGACAAAAGTAACCCTTCAGCTTAATCATCAAGAAATAAAATATGCTGTCCACCCTACACCTGTAATCCCAGCGTTTGGGAGGCAGAGCTAGGCGGATCTCTGAGTTCGAGGTCAGCCTGCTCTACATAGTGAGTTCAAGGACAGCTGGAGCTACATAGTAAGATTCTGTCTCAAAAGCACTCCCCATTTCCCGGGGTGGAGGAGGGGAAGACTTTTCTTCTCTTATGGCTTCACAGCTAATTAAACAAGTAAATAGAACTTCTGACCAGAGTTTCCCATGGTAAAAAGGAAGGCTCTTGTAAGCACAGCCACAGAGCATGGTGATTAGAGTTATCACAGTGAGCCAGGCATCGGTGGCACAGGGCCTTTAGTCCCAGCTCTTGGGAGGCGGAGGCAGGCGGATTTCTGAGTTTGAGGCCAGCCTGGTCTACAGAGTGAGTTCCAGGACAGCCAGGGCTACACAGAGAAACCCTGTCTCGAAAAAACAAAACAAACAAACAGAAAAAAGAGTTGTCATAGTGGATTACTGACTATACTGAGATTGCAAAAGTAACAGGAAGTGCCTGACTATATTCCTAGATACTGTTAACTGCTGAACCCTCAAATGATCATCTTTTCTTGATAGACTGGACATGAATTTCCTGTGTCCATACATAACACTAGGGGTGCTCCTGAGGAGGCTTCCTGTGTGGTTGGACTTTGCCCTCTAGAGTAACTGGGAAAGGTGGAGCCAGAGGGTTTTCTTCCTTTTGTGGAGGAACAGATGTCACCCTTGATATAGCACCTAGACGCCATCTCTGTTTGGCTGGACAACTAGATTCTGTGTGAGGAACTGGTGAAATAGCCCAGGAACTCCTGCTATTAGGGTATCTGCTAGAGATTACTGGGAAAAGATACTATTTTAATAGTATATAGTGGGGTCAGGGGATGGTGGTGAAGATTGAAAAGTCAGAAAAGAAAGTTTGGTTTGAGTTTAACTACCATGAGTCATTTTCCTGGGAAACAGTCTTTCGCATATCTTCAGAAGTGTATTAGTGGTAGAACAGTAGCATGCACAGTGGCCCTAGGTTCCCTCCCTAGCACCACACGGGCATATCCTACCCCCTGACAACTGACAACACGTTCTTTGTGAAGACAAGTCAGCGTTACCTATTTGGTGACTAATTTTATGAGTAATACCTGGTATTAGGTTCAGGAGACCTCAAGAAACATGAACAGTGGAGTTCATATTGTCTTCTGGAATACTGCTGTCCTCGCTGGCTATTTTTCCTATGTGCTGCCAGATCATTTTCATCATATTCATTGAGTGCATTAGATGTCCTTAAACCTTATAACTCATGGTTCTTATTTATTGAAGCAATTCAAAGAACGTATTAGAACCAGGAAAATGAAACAGCCAAGGATGGCACATTATACTGTGTTATACCAGTTTGCCTTTCCTTTTCCATTGGGGTTTTTTTGTTTGTTTTTGTTTGTTTCATGTCGTTTTGTTGCTGTGTCTTTTATAAAACCTTGTGCTCTATTAACTTTCTTATTGGTGCTTATTGTATGCCAATAACTTTACAAAGATTCAGTTCTCAGAATAGCCATAATGAGGGTAATTTTATAGTTTGGGAAACTGTAAGAGGCACAGAAAGCATAAGTGCCTGAGCAAAGTCACAGAGCACGTAACTAATATGTAGCAGAGGCGGGATGTGAGTGGAGGCTTTGTGGCTTCCAAACGTTACCTTCTATAGCTTCTCACAAACTCCATGTCATCTACCAGGGGACCTAAAGCAGAATGCCCATGATATGGGGCTGGTAACCTATAAAATACTGCTCAATCTCAATCAATTTTTGATGATGGTGGTGGAGGCTCATGAGTTCTGTCATTGAATTATATTCCTAGGTCACAGGTTTAGTTTCAAAAGCAAGGATAAATGTTCTAGCATGAATTCAGTTCTCTTGAATCCTCTTTCTAGAAGAACATAGAATGTGATTAAGTCCTGTCCCTGTTTAGTTCACTTTATCAGATAAGGAAAAAGTTATGTACAAAGTAAAGCTAAACTCCAAATAGCTAAGAAAAGCCCTACAGAGCAGACTCTGGTATATCTGGAATGAAGGGAAGAGCTGATTGTATGATGTGCATGCTTAGAGAGCCCAACACTCAGGAAGTGTCCTAATGCCTTTGAATACGTGAAGTTCTCATGGACAGAAAAACATGAAGAATTAGGCACTTGCTTAAAAGAAGTTAAGGATTTCCTATAGCAGAGGAGTCCAGGCCCTTGAGCTAGTACAGGAACTAGATAGTAAAATGAAGTACTCAATTGAGCTGCTTGGTAATTAGGGCTGTAATAAGGTGCTAATTGTACAGGTTAAGCACCAAGCACAAGAGGGAAAAAAGCTGCTGCTAACAGCAGTGACATGTAAAGCAGAAGCAAATATGTCCCTCCCACTCGGGTTCATTAAAGCTGTAAAAGCTATTTAGCAGAAGAGCCTGGGGCAGTGCTGTGAACTCTTAGAAACTCCGAAAGGGGATGTTTCCTAAGGATCTGTTTCCTTTGCATTCTTTGCATTTGCCCTGCCTGGGCCTTATTTATGAATACTAGATATCAACAGCCTTGTATAATCTAACCATGGGTCTGCGCGTCTTGTCTTAGATCTTGTGGTTTGGAACTATAGCGATGGAAAAATTGGTAGCAATACATGCGCCACACTTATTTCCCATTAGAGGAAGGCTCCTTCATGTTTTATGATAAGAGGCTGTCCTGTTTCATGAGGTCCTATGTGAGAAAATGGGTCACACATCCCAATTTCTAGGTATACAATACACCACCCTGAGAGCTATGCTCAAAGACTGAGGTCTAAACTGGGGATAACATTTCAGTATTGACCTAGAAGGGAAAGGAGGTTGACACTATGCCGCCTCTAGTTACACTTTTAAAAATCATTGGCTTTCGTCTTGGGAAATTTCCTGAATCACTTAGCCAGGTTCCTCCCGACAGACGGTCAGATGTAAAGGCAGAGAGCTAGAGGCAAATGTTGGTGCTTCTGTCCTCCCAGCACTGCAAGAAAGTTAGCAGGTCATAGCTTTGTAGCCTCCTGGGACCTGTGGCCTTCAGGATGCACAAACACTTGACACTATTGAAGTCTTTGGGTTTTCTTTGATGACTAAGGACATTGATTGTCTCCCATTCAGGGTCAGGGGTGTGGGAATACCTTGGGTGAATTTAGTCTCTCACCTTAACGAAGAGAGTTTAATGCCTCTAACCTCAGTCTTAACCTTGGCGCATAAAGTCTGATTTTTGAGACCAAGTCAGTAGTGGAGAATCCAGAAAGTCGGGTTGGTTAGGAAGCTAAGGCTCTACGGTGTACAGACTTCCACACAGGGCTGCTGGTGCTGTGCACTGGGCTCTGCTGCTCCCTGATTTGTGTCTAGAACCTGTTAGGCCCCCTGGATCCCAAACTACTTTCTTTCTAATTTATAAAACTCATACTAATCCTGGACGTACAAAAGATTTAAATATTGTCTAGATAGCTCAGTGGGTAAAAGTGCCAACCAAGTCTGACAACTTGAGTTTGACCTCCAGAACTCACATGGTAGGAAAAAAGCAACTCCAAGTTGTCATCTGACAAAACAACTCCCACAAGTTGTCCTCTGACCTTTACGTGTATCATGCATGGTAAGTAGACACACACACTCTCTCTCTCTCTCTCTCTCTCTCTCTCTCTCTCTCTCTCTCTCTCTCACACACACACACACACACACACACACACAGAGGACAGGCAGGAGTGAGACCCTATCTCAAAAATACATATATATATATATATGGCTTAAAATGCAGTTTAACTTGGAGTGTTTGTTTTTTGAGCCAGGGTCTCTATGTAGCCCTGGCTATCCTAGAACTCTATGGACCAGGCTGCCCTCAAACCCACAGAGATCCACCTGCTTCTGCCTACTGGGTGCTGAGATTAAAGGACTGCACCACTGCATCCAGCCTAACTTTGTTTTTTAAAGACTCTTACATTTATCATTTTGTAATATTTGATGGGTTTTTGGTTGTTGTTTGTTAACCTGTGTGAATCAGTCTCATGTAGCCCAGACTGTCCTGGAACTAAGTAGCCTAGGATGATCTTGACTTTCTGAACCTGCTGCCTGTATCTCTCAGAGGCTGGGATTGCAGCCCTGTGCCACCACACGTGGGTTGTAGGCGCTAGTGATTGAGCCCAGGGCTTTGTGAGTGCTGAGCAAACACTAGCAACTGAGCTACACCTCAGCCCTTATTTTATGTACTTCAGTAATGCTGTTTATACTTGTAAAAACTAAAATGCTTGAGAAAATCTGAGATGATTGCTAGTGGATTTCTTTTGACACTTACTGAATGATGGGAAGGGGAGTTAAGCTTGTAGTTACAAAAGAAAGGGAGGGAGGGAAGGAGAGAGAGAGAGGAAAGAGAGAATGAGAGAGAATGTTGAATTTGGCTCTGACAACAGAGGATTTTAGGATCTAAACCTTGCAAGGGCCTTTGCAGTTAGCTTTATCTTTGCCACTCTTTTTTTTGTAATCCAAGCACTGAGGAGGCTGAGGCAGGAGAATTGCAGGAGTTTGAAACCAGCCTATATGTTCTTGTCTTGTATCTCGCATAAAGGGAACTATAGTGACAATTTTGAAATTTTGTTTTCTTTAAAAAACACAAAAATATTATATGTTTTCGTTTTAATCCCAGGTTTAGAATATGGACCTGCTTAAGATTATTCACAGCAGCTGACTGTGATTTGCCTCGTGCTCTAGCAGGCATGTGGTTTTGCCAGCCGCAGATATTTTCTAGGATTGTGTGACGTTGGGACTTTTCAGAGGGTATACAAATGCTAGGGGCCTGGTTTGGGTGGGGGTTTGTTGGTTGATTGCTGTTTTGTTGTTGTTTGTCTGTTTTTTGGGGGGTTTTTTTGGTGGCCATTGTTGGTTTGCGTTTGTTAAGTTTTGTTAAGTAGTTGTGCACAAAGAAAGAAAAAGAAATTAGGCCTCTTGATGGTGAGGCTCAAGCTTGCCCCAAGGAGCTTGATGCTCTCAATCAGCAGCAAGTAGTCTAAGGATAGATGATGTCGCTGTCCCCTTTCCTTTCTGTCGTCATTTCTCTCCTGTCTAGTGTTGAGGGGTTGAAAGGGTGGGAAGAGGTGGAGATGGTTGGGAGAAAGAAGGACCCACAGAGTAGCCAACACTGGCTGCAGGGAACAGTGGAGTCTTGAAAGCCAAACTCTCCTCTTAAAGACTAGTGCAGTTGAAAAATTATTCTTTTTGATTCTTGCTAGCTTCTGCTTTTAGTCCTTACAGAAGTCAGGCCTCTACTCGGGTGATGTCACAGTAGCTTCATGTCTGTACATGGCACAGTGTGAGGCTAGGTGCCATCCTCAGCACCCTCAGGTGGGAACCTCTGCTTAGTTGGGCTTTGCCCAACATGAGTGGGCTTTCTCAGAAAAAGCTGTGTACAGACACTGGCCCCACAGGAATAGTTCCCAGCAGATTGTAGGGATCCAGTCTTAAGCTAACTACTGGCTTAAGTGTCATGGCCTTCCCACCTCCTTGGTTAGAACAGGATCAGCCCTCTAACTGTTAGCTCGGTGTTCTTCCAGGGCCCTGCATCAGTCTGGAATGCTATTGTTCAAAACCATGCCTTTGAACACTGCTACATGGGACCAGCCCACTCAGTAGCGCCTGTTTTTCATAACCATGTAAGAGCACGATGGCCAAACTGTGAGTAACGTAGGGCCTTGGTGACAATATTGATGTCCCTCCCCTTTTTTGTTTGAGTCACTGGTTGGGGTGAGCAGTTAAAGTGGATCCTGTCTGCTCCCTGGAGGTGTGAACTTAGCCAGAATTCTGTGTCCTGTTTCCTCATCTCTCAAGGAAAGAGAAAAGTAGAGCTTTGGGCCTACAAGATGGAATAGGTTTGAGATGAGGCGGCGTGGTGCCTACCAGTTAGTAAATATTTAGTAACAATCAGGAAGAGTCCTAGCCTGATCTTACCTTCATTGAGCTTCCCCTGTAGCATGAATTAAGGGGTTTGAAAGGTACCCTGAGAGGCAGAAGACAGTTTATTGTCAGGTGAGATTTTATACTTGTTTACAAAGGGCTTTTCAGACTGAAGTTATCTCGCCCACTGGTATTCTTATGTAACTAGATCAGTGACTTATTGTTGTTAATAGGAAGATTTTCTTCCTGCATCACAGACTGCCTACAAAGGGTTACTTCAGGGCAGTGGCCCTAGCAGCCAGTCCAGCAGATTGCAACAGGTACTGTTGGCCGGTCTTAGAGAATGAGTTCCCCCTCTCTCTGGTCATCTCATAGACACCCCAACAACTGCTGGGGCTTCATCTCCAAGCTCTGAACAGGCTGACCCAAGTTTGGAAGAGGACAACTAGTCTCACACTGGGTCTCCAGGAGACTTTGTTTCAGAGGGCTTGTAAATTGCTTCTGGAAGAAGGAATCCTTTCTTGTTTTTCATTTTGCTTTGCTGCTTTGCATTTTGTTGTTGTTGGGTGAAGGCAGATGTTGAGGCCCAGACTGACCTGGGTATAAAGAAATGTCTTTTTTTCTATGCTTTGTTGAATATTTCCAATTTTTGGAAATGTAATGGTCAGTTCATTAGAAACATTTGGCAGGGTGTGGTGTGGCTCATCTTTAATTTTAACACTCAGAGGCAGAGGCAGCACAGGTGGATCTTGTGAGTGCAAGGCCAGTCTTTGCACGTAGTGCATTCAAGTCAGCCGAAGAAGTATAGTCAACCTTGTCTCAAAAACAAAAGGAAGACAGTCAGTGTGAAGCAGGACCGGAAGCTGGCCTGACTAGTTTTTGGGGTTTGGTGAACTTTAATACAAACAAGGTTTGGGGTACAGATGTGACGTTTACTTTTTTCCGTTTGTTTGTTTGTTTGTTTGTTGGTTTATTGCTGTTAGGCTCTGGCCACACTCTTGCCTTTGTGGAAAGTAGTGATTCATTCTGTTATTTTCATGAAATGTTTCAAACATAGTAATTCATTGTTCATTACTGGATTTTTGGAGTCTCATCAGAAAATGAACATACATTTCATAGTCATTTGGGATTGTTAAACAAATTTAGGTCAAGTGTAACTCAGATAAATAAACTTTCTGTTTGCCTGGTTAATTTTTAAAAAGATTTTATTCATTCATTTTTTTGTTTGTGCATATTTGTTGCTGCCTGCTCTCTGCCCGGCTTGGCGGCCAAAATGTCCCGGCCCAAGCTGCCGCTCCGGTCTGCGGGTCAGGGTCTAGCAAGAGAGAGAGTGGGGATAAGGGGAAGAGATTCGAAGAATGGAGACAAGACAGAGGTTCTGATCAAGTCTCGTTTACTGTCTCCAATAGACTATATTCACACCTCCTATTGACAAGGAAATCCTGGGTATTTATAAGCACACGCAGGGGAACACAGGTGAGGACATTTTACCATGTGCACCATGCAGCTGGGGTCACTAAACAGCAAAACAAGCTATGTGGGATAAACAAGATATTTATCAGAGTGTGCTTCAGCTGTTGTAGGCTGCTGAAAACCAAGTCTCTCATCAGGGTATATGGCTCCAGATGGTTGCAAAGATGATAGCTGCTTTGTAGCCGCTTTCTGCTAAAAGTCGGCTCCCAACACATATGTATGTATTTGTGCCTGATATGGGAGCTGAGAACTGAATGCAGCTCCTCTGCAAGGGCAGTGATGCCTAATGAACCATCTCTCCAGCTTCCCTTCCCCCGACCCCCATTCAGTTCTAAAGCTAGGACCTGGGCCGTTCACCTACAAAGTCAGCTTGTAAACAAATGCTTTTGATGATTGACTCCGAAGTGGCCTAGAAGAGTCCAGTGCCAAAAACAGTCCCACTTAACTGTGGAAGTTGATGTTAATTCTCGAGGGATAGTTCAAGAAGGTTTGGAAAACATGCCAGGCTGTCTGAGATGACATTTTAAGTGACTATAAGGATCGAGAGCCACTTAGCTCTGATAGGGACTAGTTTAATCAGGAATTCAATGTTTAGGAGGAGTTTAAGGGGACTAGCAGCCAGGCCCTCTCCTTACAGCATCCACCATGATGCTGGATTCTCTGGGACTGACCTAGAGCTCCCACTGGAGTTCCTGCAGCCTGCTGATGTGTGGAAGTGGATGCAACGATGTATCTGTACAGTTTCTACTTGTAGGGAACTGAGAGGTTTAGTCATGACAGCTGCTGTTCCATGTACATTAGATGATCCTTGTCCTTATGACTAGGGAGATTAACTGGGAAGATTTGAGTTGCCTTGGCTCATTGTCTTTTGCTACTGTTACTTTGCACAGCCTCGGATCCACTTTCATGCTGTTAAGGAATGCACTGTGGGTGGGAGAACTAGAGTGGGTGTAATGTTTTAGAAACAAAGTCTTCACACAGTGATTAAAAGGGATGCTAAGGACTTAGAATCAGACCTGTCTGAAGTATTTTGTGACTTCAGGAGGGGATCTTGCCCTTCGAGAACAGATGCAGTAGAAAAGGACAGGGCTACTGGCTGGGGTGAAGACAGTGATAGTAGCATGTGGGTCTTCGCTCTTTTTATTTAAATATCAAATTTTTATTAATACGTCGAGAATTTCATACATACTTACAATGTATTTTGAGAATTTGTGTGTTTATGTGACAGTCATGCCTTTGATTGCAAGGACTGCGACCAGATTTGTCTTAGGGCAAGTAATAGACTGATAGGGATTTGCCTTCATCCAGCAAGTGATCATTAACTATAACCACAGTAGCTGGACTCTGCCCGTAAATCCAGCAAAGCCTGAGTAGTGGGTCGCAGAGGGAAGGCCTGCACATTTCTGTTTTGAGCCCTGGAGCTGCCTGGCTGTGAACAGATGAGTAACACATCTCAAGAAGCAGCCAGCAGTCAGCCTAGGAGCTCCACTTCATACAGTGCCTTCTGCCTGCCTGCCTGCCTGCCTGCCTGTGATAGGGCACGCCTGCCATCAGGGACAGGGAACCCTGTGCTGTATGCATAGCTCTGTACCAGAGGAAGGTGGTTTGGGTTGAGTTTCTTAAGCACCAATTTCAAATATTTTGGCTTGTAAGCCTTTAAGTTTATTTTCACCTAATTTCCTTACAGTCAGCCTCCCCCTCTTTCTCTCTCTCTCTCTCTCTCCTCTCTCCTCTCTCTCTCTCTCTCTCTCTCTCTCTCTCTCTCTCTCTCTCTCTCTC
>JANHMN010000020.1:38249242-38303030 GCA_030674055.1 Rhabdomys pumilio
CTCTCTCTCTCTCTCTCTCTCTCTCTCTCTCTCTCTCTCTCTCTCTCACACACACACACACCATAAAGCTGATTCCGACATGTATCATACCATCCAAGCTTGCAAGAAGCTTGGAGCATTTAGAGTGCTTGCTGCTGGGCTGGAGAGACTGCTCAGCAGTTAAGAGCACTGACTGCTCTTCTGGAGGTCACGAGTTCAAATCCCAGCAACTACATGGTGGCTTACAACCATCTGTAATGAGATCTGATACCCTTTTATGGGGTGTCTGAAGACAGCTACAATAAAGTAAAGGCTCACTCCTTTGGGCCAGAGTTTCACAGTCTCCTGTAACTCCAGCTCCAGATCTGCTGCCCTCCTCTGGCCTCTTGGAGCATGTCTGTGCACATACCTACACACAGACTCATACACGTACAATTAAAGACTGGGAGCCCCAGCACTCCCGATGCCTTCCTCCACTCTAAAGCCCTTATCGCTGTCTTCTTGCCAGGGCTTTGTTCCTGTGCCTCAGTGGGCCTTGAGAGTTCTTCTACCAGGTGAGAATCAGATCATTAGTTTCAACCAGTGATTACTAACATGTGGGAGAGCTCCTTTTGATGTTATAAAACACTCCAAAGTACAGTATAGGTTGCTATAATTAAGATTAGAAAAAAGATCATTTTTCTCAGTCCTTCAGTGAAGAACCGGTAGCCACTTAGAGGAACAGAAAACCTAGTATCACCAAAATAGGACTAGAGCCCATTGCCTTAGTGTCCTCCTGGGCTCCTTGGCTTCTCATCTGCCTTATCTGTCAACAGCCAAGGTGCCTTTGCCATAGGGTTGCATGGTCTCTCACAACTCCTCCCTCTCCACCCCAACAGTCTTGTGCATGCATAGCCTAGATGCCCAGCCCTCCCTGCCAGGTGTCCAGGCCCTCCTCACCTCTGTCAGACTTCTCACATTCCTTCATGTGGTTTTGTGACTTTTGCTTCGTTGCTGTTTTCATCCTGCCTACCTCGTGTGGCACTACCTGTTAGTCACCTGTTTAACACCTTCCTTCACTCAAAAACTTTGAACTTGAACACAACACATGCAGCCAGGCTGCAGAGCTCAACAAAATGGAGCTTTAAGTCAGCACAGGAAAACAAATGAGCCTAGTCTTCCCCGATGGAGGAAGGGGGAGCCAAGCAGGGCAGTACCCAAATTCCTGCCCTCCCAAGGGAGTTGGTGGGGGGTAGGGGTGGGATTGGAAGAGGTGGTGGGGTGCTGTACAGTTCTTTGCATACAGTGTCTGCTCCTTCAAGATCATGCTGAGTTGAGTTGAATATATAGAGACTTCAGACAAGGAAAGGGGTAAAGGGGCTAGGAGGGGACCCTAGAGGAGACTACTCCTCCAAAGGTATGGCAGGCCTGTAAGGAGTGGTGCTGGGAAGGGGATAATCCTGGGCCTCCCTTAGCTTGAGCATCCAGCTCTACCAGGCTCCTTGGAAGCAAGGACAAGTGAGGGGAGGTGGATTTGGCAGAGTTGCTGTTGAGCTGTAAGGTTAATCCAAATAAGAACGACAGGTCTTCATCTGCCTTTGTCGTTGGAGGAAGTCTGAAGGGAATATAGACACCTTTTTTCACATTGGATCCTTTAGTGAGAATTCTGGAATTCTGGTTTCTTTAAAAACACAGAAGTGTTAATGTTTTCATTTTAATCCTAAGGTGTGGGGGTATGGGCCTGCTTTGAACTGCAGCAGCTGACTGTGATTTGCCTCATGCTCTAGCAGAGGCGTGGTTTTGCCATCTGCAGGTTGTGTGGCATTTGGAACTCTGGGAACTTTTCAGAGGGTATATAAATGCTTGGGTCCTGGGAGAGGCAGGTCAGTGGTTGTTGGTTGTTAGGGAGGTTGGAGTCAGTTAGAAGTTGTGCTCAGAGACATAAGAAATTAGATTCAGAGATCTGTATCTCTCTTCCCTAGTTAGTGATGGGGATAAAACCAGGGAGGAGAGCGATAAAGAATGGGGGAAAGAACTCATAAAGTAGCTAAGACCAGTCCACAGGGTTCCTCTGGGGCAGAAGTAGGAGGATTGCCACAGTTCAGTTTCTTGTTCAAGGGAGACTCCTTAGAGCTGCTTCCGTCACTCTGAAAAGGCAGGGCGTTAGGGAACCTTGGGATTATTGTGAGACTTGGGTATGGGTAGGAAAGCCACCCTCCGCACGGCACTGGCCTCCTGTTTGCCAGGTGGGTCTTTTCCTCATCTTCCACATCAGCAGGCTCTTGTTCCCAGCAAAGGGCTGGAAAATAGCTCCTCTGTGCACTGTTTGTTCCCAGACAGAGCGTTCTGGTTTCTTGAGTAAATATTAGTCCACCTACTTCATGATCCTACTTGGTCTAAGCTTTCTCACCTGAAAATAAGCAAACCAGGCCTAATGGCCCTGGGGTCACAAAGCTCATGGTTTACCCATGAACACATATATTGAGGGCTGTTTGGTGCCAAGTGAGAGACCAGGCTATATGTTCCCTGAAGGAACCTTACACCCCAAATGAGTACCCTTCCTTTACAGAGACCTAGTAAGATCTTTACTAGCCTTGCCATCTTGCAGAAGTATGCAGAGAGCACTGTGTAGACCCAGAAGTGACAGTGGTTAGTTACAGAAGAGGAAGACAGCCACACAAAAGAGATGCTGGAATTATAATGGTGGTGACTGTGAGGCCCTAAGGATGCATTTAAGGCATTGATATTCCGAGGATTCACTAAATTGTTCTGGAAGAAATGCGTGGTTATTGTGCTGAGGCAGGAGCAGGAGTCCCATCTTGTATGCACTCAATCTCTCTGTTTCTTTTCTCTTAAATTTTATTTTGACATTTTCATCTAACCATCCAAATGATTGACAGGTGTTTCTGCTTTGAAACAAGTCTCACTTAGTCAGGCATGGTGGCACATGCTTTTTTCCAGAGGCAGTTGATCTCTATAAGTTTCAGTCTGGCCAAGGCTACATAGCAAGACTGTGTCTCAACCCCCCAACCTCCTCTCCAGAGAAAAAAGGGAGGATGGGATGAGGAAGAAAGAAGTCCCAGTTGCCTGGGAAACTTTGCTTGTGTAGAAGGGCTTATACCTTAGTAAAACAGTATGCAAAAAAATTTTAGTGTCCTTGTCACCATTTCTCCATATACAACTGAGAATGAACAGCTGCTGAGGGGCAGAATGAAGTTAACTACCTGTGTCACTGGGTGTTTATTTAGTGGTCTCCCATTTATGAAAACTACCGCCTTCATGATAATTGAAGCCCTAGTGTGGAGGAGATGACAGGAGGATGTGCTGTCAGGGCAGTGGAGTGTTTGTCACTGACCGGCTACATCACAGAGGAAGCTGAGTCACGATAATCTGCTTCTTAGTGGGTGGCCATTGGGTTCAGCAACTTTTCTGTAACATTCGGAGTAGGTACTTAGGGCTTGTATGTTGATGCAGCCCCCGCCTCAGCTGGGCAGCTCTCTGTCACCAGGCAGAACCACCAGAGGCAGTCTGTAGGGTCAGCTTCAGTGTAACTGCTGGAGCACGGGTCATAAAATGCAGATCCACTCAGTGGAAGAAAGCCTGTCCCTGGAGTGTGTTGCTCTTCTGTTGTGGGATATTAGCTATTTATTGGGTTTGATTTGTAGTTGAATAGAATTCTAAGGTTCTAGAATTTACTAGGCACAGGTCAGTTCCTAGACATCCTGGTCTTCAGTTTCCCACTGTCCATCTTAGTACTTCAGAAGGTGAACCTCATCTTTTAATGCCTGTGTGTTGTTCAGGCAGCACTGAACTGTCGCTTTCCTCTAGAGAGCAAGCAGAGGATTGCTCAGCTAGAGCCACTGTGTCACAACAGAGAAAGTTACTTACTCCGTGTATGTTACAACTTTGTTCCCCAGCACTGTGTACCTGCTGTAGACAGTGCCCTAATTTGTTAATTACTCTGTTCCTTTAGGTAGGCATGTGGCACACACATGTGGCATACACACACACACACACACACACACACACTTAGCTACCTGTCTGTCTTGAGCAGAGCTGGACTGTGTACGATCAGCCTAAGTAACATTCCACTCTACATTTAGCTTTCCCGCTTTCATGGCTGTGCTCTGTGCCAACCGTATCTTCTTTCTGATGGGGAAGAAGGAGGATTCGAGTTTAAGTTAGTCTCACAAAGCCATTGAAATCCCAGAGCTTTCAAAAGACCGTGGGCTGGGGCCGCACATGGTCATTTCTTCAACTGCAGAGTGACTTGCTCTCCAAAGACTAAGCCACTATGCTACATACGCCTTTCCATGGCTTCTCTATCTGGGAATGAGCTGAGCCGTCAGATTCTCAGTGAGAATTCTGGTTGGTGTTGCAACAAGTAGCAGCTGAGATGAACAGAGGCGGTCTGTTCTCTGTCCTTAGCCTGTGGTGGATGGATATGCAATACTGATTCTTAGTTACTTCTCTTCTTTGTTTGTTTAAAGCTTTTATTTATTTATAGTTTTATTTTAATTTTATTTTTTATTTAGCCAAGCATGGTGGTTTCATGCTTGGTTAAATCTCAGAACCCTGGAGGCAGAGATAGGTGGATCTCTGTGAGTTCAAGGATAGCCTGGTCTACAAAGTGAGTTCCAAGACAGCCAGGGCTACACAGAGAAACCTTGTCTCAAATACTAATGGTAGTAGTAGTAGTAGTTGTTGTTCTTGTTATTATTATTAAAGTTAGCATACAAAGTAGTGCTTTCCTTACAGCATTTTCATGCTTATTTCACTATCTTTGTTCTATTTCATTCCAGTTTTTAGTTATTTTGTCTCCAGAGGTCAGTGTTGTAACTGTTAGGAAGAAAGTTGGTTACTCATCACTTTTCCACTGGAATAATGTCTTTCCAAGAGACTGCTTGTGAGTTGTGAGTGAGTGAGCTGTGAGCTGTGCAGGATGTTCAACATGACCCCTCCCCAAAGCCCTCTAGCTCTGATACCAACAATCCCGCCAGGGACAGCGCTTCACAGGTGAGAACATAGTGCCTTGTGGTAGGAAATACCTTTGAACACAGTGTCCAGTATCTCTACTCTTTGCCCCATCACTCACAAAGAGAGCAGAACTCAGAGCCTCTTGTCCTAGAAAGTAAGCCATTTCAGTTCTGTGCTCCCAGATTTAATTTAATAGACATTTGCCCAGTGATCTCTCAGTCAGGGAGACTTAGGCTCTAGTCCCACCTCCAGTTGCTGTACTGCTGTCTAACTTGCCTGCTCTTGGGCAAGGCATTGCTCTGTCTGGTCTCTTTCTCACCTTCATATGAAGCTTTAGGGAAGGCATTCTTGCTTTACAGTGGTGAGGACAGAGAGGGCAGCCCTTGGGTGAGGAGCTGCTGAGGCAGTGTCTGTGGCGGGGGAATGCACGTATATATGCGCTTGGCTCACTTTGGGGGGGGGGGCTCACTTGTCAAGTGTTCTTATTGCTGAGATAACACCGTATTTCTGCTCCCTTTCCTTTCAGATGCCAGTATGGACAGAATAGCTTATGATGCTTGTCCCCGCCCATCACTTCCGAGACATTGAGCGGAAACCAGAATACCTCCAGCCAGAGAAGTGTGCCCCACCTCCCTTCCCTGGTCCCGCGGGAACCATGTGGTTTATCCGCGATGGCTGCGGCATTGCCTGTGCCATTGTCACCTGGTTTCTGGTTCTCTATGCGGAGTTTGTAGTCCTCTTTGTCATGCTGATTCCATCCCGAGACTACGCTTACAGCATCATCAACGGAATTGTGTTCAACCTGCTGGCCTTCTTGGCCCTGGCCTCCCACTGCCGGGCCATGCTGACGGATCCCGTGAGTATGTCTGGGCTCCTTTTGACCAGCCCACATTCTCTCCCTCAGGCCCTGGCATGGTCATAGCCTGCATGCTCACCATGGATCTTGGGAATGTGAAAAAAGGATGGCCAGGGCTGGGTGGAAAAGTTTGCTGCTTCTCATTGGAGCTTTAGGGAGGAAGGGTCAGTACCTATATCAGAGCTCATGGGGGCAGGTTGAATGGTGCTGTCTACACACTGCTGTGTGTGTTTAAAAAGCCTGCTCTCAAGAGGAAACCCAGCCTCTGTTTGGAAGATGTATTCAGATAACCTTAGAGATTGGGCCAGATGTTTAGAGCAGAAAGCAAGCTGGAGGAGGATAGTGAAGACCTGGGGCTGGTTTGATGCTATAGCAGGCTACATCCAGTTTCAGGACATGGCTGGATTTAGTTTTCACTTAGGTTACACAAGAATCCTTTTTTAAGGTTTGGTGGGGGTGGCACACACCTTTTGCCCCAGGGAGGCAGAAGCAGGTAGATGCCAGCCAGGGCTACATAATGAGACACCTTGTTGTCAGGGGGAAAAGATTTCTCTTTTCCTGAAAAGCTGGCCAGACTTGTTTGGCACTACAACAGACACCTCTGAGTGTCTGTGGGTAAAACTATTGTCCTATTCAGTGAATGACTTAGATAAATATATCAACTGAGGCAAAGGCCACTGAATATTTCTTGTATCCTGAATCAAGCCCTTCTGACTTTTCATTGTATTGTATGGGAAATACCCATCATGCAGGTAACTTGATGAAGCCCTCCCTGTGGATTAACTGTTATGGTATGGGGGTGATAGCCATTAAATTGAAAATGTTCGGCTAATGGCCACCACAGTTTCTATGAGCCTCAGGAAAGTACAACCCAGACCACAGATCTGAGCCAGTTTCCTTCTTGAAGGTGGATTGTTAAGGCAGTTTCCTGGCTCGATTACCAGTGTGGCTGGTCCAGCTAGAATTGCCTGGGATCTGTGACCCAGTGTTGATGTTATCTCCTGGAGAGTGGAACAATCACCACCTAAGGAAGTGAAGAGCTTGTATATTCTTGAAAGTGCCCCATATACAAGGGTATAAAAGTGTTAAAACAAACTAAAGATTTATTTAGAAATTTGTGTGATGCCCTTGCTATTGGAGACAGTGAAGGAAACTATATTCTTCTCTTCAGCTCACAGTTCAGTACCGGCTCTCCCATCAAGATGCCTCTGTTGGAAAGACAGGTGAGGACAGCCCTGACAGAGGAAGTGTAGTTTGCTATGGACAAGCAGGGAGGGGTGTCAGTCCAAGGTTGGTGCTGAGAAGTGGAGAGCTAAGGACAGGGGGACCCCATACACAGAACACAGCTCATGGTTGGATGGGGAGACCAGGGATATGGACTTACCGTTGGAGTGCCTGTGGTTATGGAAGAACAAAGGAGAGGGAAGAGTCTAGAACCCCAATTTATTTTGAGACAGGGTCTCAGTGTGTAGCTCTGGAACTCAATGTGTAGAACAGGTTGGTCTCATACTCAGAGATCTGCCTGCCTCTGCCTCCTAAAAGCACTGGGATTAAAGATGTGTGCTGCCAAGTCTGCCTGTAAGAATTTTTAACTAAAGAGTGACAAGACCAGAGTATCTTTGGACAAGGATGTCTGTAGCAACAGTGCAAGGCCCTGCTGGGCACTGCTGGGTGGATGAACAGTTGTGTTGACTGGAAGCCAGTCCGGCAAGAGGTTCTTGCTAAAAGCAGCAGGTAAAGCTGAGAATAAGGCAGATGGAACCTCGGCCCTCTGGAACCTTACATTCCAGTCATTAATGATATGATAATGGTAGAGACGCTAAGAGCAATGGGAGGGTGTAGTAGGCTTGAAAGTTACCCCACCTGCTCAGGACAAATTCAAGAAGGCCTCTCCATAGTCACGCCACTGGAGCTGACCTGAATGGCCTGAAGCTGCAGGCCGGGGCATGAGAAGATTTCCAGACAGATTCAGCCAGAAGAGAAAGGAGGTTCAAAGGCCTGAGCTTGGAGCTTGAGACTAAAACATGGTGAAACAGGCCACAGAGGCAAGATCTCTCTAGCCCTTGTAGGCTCCTCAACCCTGAGAGACAAGTGTAAGGACATTGCACTGTCAGTGAGGTTCAGGTGGGACCCGCAGAAGGACAAGACTAAAGCACGGCACTAGCTTGGGTCAAGCTAAGAGGACAGAAGCTAATGAATTTGGAGCTTATTTTAAGCCACTGGTTCTGTTGTTGTTTTTGTTGTTGTTTCAAGACAGGGCTGACAGGATTACTCCGTGTAAGTCCTGGAACTCTCTTTGTAGACCTCATAAAGATCTGTCTGCCTCTGCCCCCTGAGTACTGGGATTAAAGGCAGTCACTACCACACCTGGCTAAGCCGCTGATTCTTAAGTCTGGCTACATAGTAAAAGTAATCTGTGGAGGTGCCTGCCCCCTGCCCTCAGGGTTCTGGTTTAGTCATTGGAGGGGCAGAGCTCTCGGTGTTAACACACTTGAAAATGTTCCTGGAGCCCTCAAATTCAACCAGGTCTGAGGAAAACTGACAAATGGAGATTGATGACAAAGAAAACTTTCAGTCTGACCAGGAACAACTGTGGATTCTGGTGCCATTTGCTGCATGAGAGACTAGTAAGGAGTAGATTTAAGAAGCCAAACCAAGCTTCTCTGTGGTCAAACTGCTATGTTTTAGGTACAAGCAGAGGGTTATGTGAGCAATGAAAGCCAGTAAGGATTGGATGGTGGAAGGTGGACTCATTGTGTAGAGGACTTATGAGGTGTAGAGGACTGCTGGCACTTGGGCTGCTCCCACAAACTGTGCTCTCCTGTCTACTGCAGGGACCTCTGCAGGAGCCCTTGCAGCAGAACCTGGATCTCTCCTTGCTCAGCTTCCAATCTTAGGTAGCAATTTTAGGTTTCTTTCCTGTTGTAATAAAATGCTCTGACAAAAGCAACTTGGGGAGTTTCTTTTAGCTTACAGTTCAGGTTACAGTCTCATGCAGGGAAGACTGCAGCAGATTCTTGAAGTGTCCGTGCACAGTCAAAAGCAGAGAGCAGTGAATGCATGCATGCATGCTTGTGCTTGCTGGGCTTGCTTTCTCACTCTTACATAGTGCAGGATCCAAACCCAGAGAGTGATGCTCCTGCTCTGGGCTAGCTCCTCCCCATCAGAGAGTGATGCTCCTGCTCTGGGCTAGCTCTTCCCCATCAGAGAGTGATGCTCCTGCTCTGGGCTAGCTCTTCCCCATCAGTTCCTGTAACTGAAACAGTCATTTCCCCGCCCCTGAGACATGCTCTCAGGTCAACCAGATATAGACCACATTCAGACTCTCTTCCAGGTAATTCTAGACTGTGGCACTTAAAATTAACCACCACAGTAGATGAGAGCCACAGTTCTGAGCACCAAGTAGCTACCCATAGATGTGAATGAAGAATCTGTCAAATAACTACCATTAGTGAGGGAAACATGTCAAAGCATGTCCTGTGGATGAGCCCCATTACAGGATCTTCATGCCTCTGCCAGAAGCACATGATGACATATGCAGACCTGTATGTAAAACAGTAAGCATATCTGTACAAGGGCTCATCAGCAAGGTACCACAGAGTCAGGAGTCCAGATCTCGGCCAAACACAGATCAACTAGAGGCTCCTCCGTCATCAGCAAGTAGAATGTGTTTCTAGCTTGGAATCACTGTGTTCTGGGGAAATTCCCAGTGGAGAAGAGATGTCTTATGAATCAGGAATTCTTATTGTCTATAATTTTGGGAGAAGAGCTTACGCCCTGAGGTTATAAATAGTATTTGGATTATATGCCTTTTTAGTTAGCACTGAGAAAGATGAGGAGAAAAGAGAAAGGGAAACAGAAAAGGTATCATGGTCTCCCAATAGACAACCACTGTACCACTTCCAACTGGATCTCTTCATTCCAGACGTAACACTAGAAGAGTTGAGCCATGATGGCTTTCCGAGCCACCAGAGTTAGTTGTGGACTCAGCTCAGCAAGGGGAAGAGAGAAGTTATTCCCAAGTGTGGGTTGTGGAACACAGAAATGGTACCATTTGAAATTGGAGAAGAGAAAGGCCTGTCAACAAGAGAGAGACAGACAGCGAGGGGACCAAGAAGCACACAAACACCTCATGCAGCCTCTGGGCTGGACGTGCATAGTGAGGACAGGCCCTGCTGAAGTTTGGTCGTGCTGGGTGCTGTTCTCGCCCACTCTGAGTTGTGTACTCTCACCCACGGCACTTTTCTGTTCTGGAGATCTGGAATAGTTCCACGTGAACTCATCCTGTGGTTGCTTCCCCAGCTGCAGAATGTATCATTCGGATAGATACACTAAAGTTGGCAGGCTTCCCACATTGGTTCTCTAACCTGTGGAGTGAAGGCTGTTAGGATTGAAAAGGACAAGTGGAAGCCGTTGGAGTTGCCTCCGCCAGGGAAAATAGTAAACCAAAACCAGTGTCACATCCCTGGAGGAAGTGCAGAAATTATTGCCACCATCAAGGACATGAAAGATACAGGAACAGAGCTTCCCACCACATTTTCCTTTAACTCTCCTATTTGGCTGTGTAAACAACAGATTATAGAGAATATAGCTGACTATCACAAACTTAATCAAGCAGTGACTCCATTGCAGCAGCTATCGTGTCCTTACTTGAGCCAATTAATATGTCTCCTGGTATTGGTCTGCAGCTCTTGATTTAGCACATGCCTTCTTCCCAGTACTTGTCTATAGGGACCACCAGAAGCAATTTCTTTCAGTTGGCAAGACCAGCGGTATAGCAGTCTACCTTTATATAGTTTTAACTTTCCATCCCTGTGTTATACTCAAAGGGAGCTGGATTGTCTATCTCTCCACAGGATATATATAGCACACTCATCCAAAATATTGATGACATGCTGACTAGACTGTGTGAGAAGGGGGTAACAACCACTTTGGACTTGTTATTAACACATGAGAACATCAGAGAATAGGAAATAAATCCAGAATTCAGGGACCTTCTACCTCAGTGAAATTTCTAGGAATCCAGTGGTTTGGAACACTTAGAGATATTCATTCTAGGGTAAAGGATAATTTATTATACATGGTTCCTCCCACGAGCAAGAAAGACACACAACATTTAGTGGTTCTATTGATTCTGGAGACAGCACACTTTGGGTATATTACTTGGGCCCATACACTAAGTGACTTGGAAAGCTGCAGGCTTTGAGTGGGGCCTGGAATAGGAGAAGGCTCTTCAAATAATCCAGGCTGCTGGGCAGGCTGCTCTACCACTTGATCCAACAGACCCAATGGTAACTGAAGTGCCAGTGGCAGATAGGGATGTGGTTTGGAGCCTTTGGCAGGCCCTTATAGGTGAATCACAGAAGAGACCTTTGAGATTTTGGGAGCAAAGCTCTACCATCATATACAGAGAACTTATTCTCCCTTTGAGAATCACCCCTTGGCCCACCATTGAGCCTTAATGGAAACTAAACATTGATAATGGGCCACCAAGTTACCATACAACCTGAGGTGGCTACCATGAGCTGGGTATTATCTGACCCCCCAAGTCATAAAGTAAGGTGTTCACGGCAGCAATCCTTTATCAAATGGAAGTGGTATATATGTGATCAGGCCCAAGCAGGTCCTGGGGCGCAAGCAAGTTACATGAGGAAGTTAACCCAAATGCCTCTGGTTTCTAGAGGAGGCACCCTTGAAGATAGCCTGTCTTAGAGCCCTTCCTACCCCTTACCCCTCACCCCTTTGCTTTCTCCATTTCTTCCTTTCCAGCTCCAGGTACATTCTGGTTCTGTATTCTTTGGCACTGTCTTTCCTAAAAGACAAAACAGAGGCACAGTCCTTGCTGCCAGGAAGTTTAAAGCCACACATTGCACAGTTGCCACAATTGCATGACCCTGTGTGGTCGGCTCATTTCTGCCTTGCCTTTCCTTGGGCCTAGCCATTTACTAACTGCATAAATTATTTTAAATCTGAGAACTGAAGAAAGGTGTGGTATAAATCTGCTCAATTTGACTACAGTGCTAAGAACGAGAATTCATCTGCCTGCCAGTACTGCACTTCAAGTCCCTGTATCCCCTCGACAGAGCCAGTTTCTGTGACTTTCTGAGAACACGGTAGTCGTCACTGTGAACATCATCACTGGAAACATTGGGGCTCAATTTTCTGTAACTGCTATTTCTTGATGGAGACTTTATCCTGCTGTGCTCCCTTAGCTGGTTAGGGTCGTCCAGGGTCGGGGCAGGGTTCAAACTCCTCTTATGTCAAGGGGTTCTTCACACCTGCCTCTAAACGACCTACAAAACCAGAAGAAAGCCCTCCTTGCTCTAGAGAGGGAAAAAAACGTATCTGGGTCACCTACCTCCAACCTTTGTATACAGATAGCGGCCATCCATCTCCACTAACAGTATGCATACGTGACACGAGCCTTGAGATCAGTACCTCTCATTCTCTTGCTGCAGGTGGACAGCAGTGCCAAGTCCTTGCTATCATTTGAAAGAATCAGTGATGCATAATCTTTCTTTTCAGCTGTATTTATTATTTTCAATTATGTGTATGTATGTACATGTAAGTGGTTATGTATACATTTGTGCCGGTGCCTGTGGAGGCCAGAGGTGTTGGATTCCCTCTGAAGCTAGGTGTGTGAGCCTCCTCATGTGGGTACTGAACTCAGGTCCTCTGCAAAAGCAACAAGTATTTTTAACCACTGAGCCATTCTTCCAGCTCCGTTTCTTTTTTTCTTTCTTGTAATATGGTCTCAATGTGTAGTACTGGCAGGCCTGAAACGGACTGTTGTAGATCAGGCTGGCTTTGAATTCAGAGACCCACCTGTTTCTGTGTACCACCACACTCTCCTCTTCCTCCTGCTGCTGCTGCTGCTGCTGCTGCTTTTCTCCTATTAAATTCAGTCTCTTGTTGGGAGTTTCTTGTCTCCACTGCTTTCCTTTGTGTGCTCTATTCTAGATATGATTGAAACAAGCCTTATTTTTAATTTTCTTGTTCATGTACTGGTAATACAGTCATTGGCAGTAGAGTGTGATAGATAGCATCAAAACAATAAAGAAAAAAAAGCTTTTCTCAGTCTAAGTCTCTTAGTAAAACTACCTAATAAACATGTTTGTGCCTTGTCTGTTGCCTGGGCCTGGATCCTCAGTCTACTGCCCCTTAGCCACAACGTCCTGGGAGTTGTCTCTGCTCTGTTCACTTCTGCTATAAAATGAGGGATCACATAGTCTCTGCCCACCCATAGATCTTTTTTTTTTTTTTTTGTCAGAATAAACTGAAAAAAAAAATGCTTTCAGTCACAAAACATTTGAAACTATGGCTGTACTTTATAAACATTCAATAAATGTCTGTTGTAGCATTTTTGTCTGGCCCGGGTGTATTGAATGCAGGCCTAGTGCCAGACCCTGAGCAATTTGCTAGGCTATAGGTTGGAAGTCATTGTCTCTGTCCTCCTGGGAATTCACAGTCAAATTGGAGATGCAGTGTGTAACTTTACAGTGTGTCTTGAGAATGCCAGCTTAGACTGTGGGAGTCAAAGGCTTGTCAGGTCCTGCTGTGGGCATTCCCTCAGGTCCAGGCTCTCAGGAAGAAGACAGTAGTTTTGAAATGGGCACAGAGGACTTTGCTTCTTGCTAAACTTCCTAGAGGGCTTACATGTTCTCCTGGGGACAGGAGGAACCCAGCACTAGATTGGGGGTCAGGTGTGGCTTGTACATCTGACCCATGAGCTCAAACTCTGATCCATAGTCACCAGGGAGCTAGTGGGGGCTTTATGACAAAAATCATATGGGCATAAGGTAAAAATTTAGAATGTTTACCTTAGACTTAATCGGCGGCTAGTAGGGCCAGGAAAGCCCCTGATGGTGATGTGGAGAAGATTGTGGGATCGAGGGCAATTTTAGGTGAAAGTAGCCTTAGCAGAGGAGAGGAAGGGAGTCGCAGGTGGGGAAGACCTATCTGAGGGTCGCCACTAGATTTCTAGCCTGGATAACATGTGGCAGCCAGAATACCACTGAACAGGAGTGGAGAGGGCTATACCATGCCCAGCACAGAAAACCTCCAGCAACTTCTCCATGCTTTTGTGGACTGAGTTAGCCATGTTTTATCTTGCTTTGTGATGGGGCTCATGTGGTTTTAAGTGTTCACAGCCTACTGTGTATCGAGAAAAGACTTGTAAAGTGCTTCACAATGTAGGTAATACTTCTCTTGGGTGATTTAAGTCAGGTTTTTTCTTTTCCCTTTTCTTATCTCTATTAAAAAAAAAACTGTGAACAAGCATTTATCAGTTTTGCAAATGAGAGGAAAACTCAGTATGTTTGGATATGTAGGCTTTGGCAGTCTGCAAGCTTCAGGACATTCCCATGACGTGGATAAAGAACAGAGGGTCAGAGTATCTGAGCAGACCTTCCCACTCATGCCCTGTACCAGTGGAGGACTACACTCATCAGAAAACAGTCCTCTCCATGAGGTAGTAAGTTTCCACAGTCCTGAGATTCAAGCAGACAAGTGTGGAAGAGGCAATTTTGCGGAGGGATGAGGGGGACCCAGCTGGAAACCTCAAGGCACTTTCAGCACAGGCTCAGGTGGCTGGACAGGTGGGAAGGAGTCCTCTGGGAGGTTTGTATAATTGGAGGCACACTTTCAGGAAGGCTCTAATCCCCAGCTGACTAATAAGCAATAATGAGAATATTACATGAGGCTCTGGTTACCTTCACAAAGGGACTTCCTCTGGCAGCCCTGTGTGGGCTCTTTAAGGTTTATAGGAAGTTCTGGGGGCTGGTACCTTCAGGTACTTCCCTGGCTTACCTCACTGCATCTGTGTCTGCACGCCAGCTCCCATCCTTGCGTCTTTCCAGTGCAGGAGTACTGTTATTTGGCCAGTGTCTGCAGTCACTTTAGCTGGAGTCTGTTCCCTGTGAGGCATCTTCTCAGTTGCAAAAGCAAACCACAACTTGCATGCATCTCTGCATTTATTAAGAAGTTTTTCCCTTCCTAAAATTCTTCCATAGGATAGAACCTAACAACCAGCTCTTGTTCCTTCTGCCTCGCTGGCCTGTTCCAGTTTGTCGGACTTAGGGGGTGGAGGGAGTGGTGTTCTGTGTGAAGCGCCCTCCCCCCCACACACCCCCTCTGGATCCTATTAGATTTTGTGGTGCAGCATAGGTGCACAGGCTTTCTCTCTGCTGACCTTGTACAGCAGCTACTGAGAGTTTAGGTGAGCTTCGTGGCTTCAGTGTTGGTGCACGGCTGGGCTCCAAATCTGAATGATCATCTCATGAGCACTCGGCTGTGGAACGCACCGTCCAAGGGCCTCCCCTAAACTTCCCGTGTGCTGTAGATCCCAGGCATTAGATAAATGGGTCACTTGTGTGTGACACAAAAGCACAGTGATGGCACCTGTTGTGGCTACACCACTGTCAAGTGTGGGACTTAGACTTAAAGCAGACCTAGTTAGTACCCCTGTGCTGTACCACTCACTGCTCCTTTTTTCCTGATCCATACTTCAAGCCATCCTGCTGGACACCTTTTCCTGGGCCAGCTGCCTCCCTGCTAGTCTGCTGTGGCTGACAGTTTACCAGCAGCTGAAAGTTCACCCCCTGTTGGCCTCACCCACAGTCATAGCTAGTTCCGCTCTACGGGCTCTGTCATGCTCTGGTACCTGAGTTTCCCTTCCACTTGTGCTGTGTCCTTAGTGAACCACCAGTAGTCACTCTGTCCATCTTCTTATCTGGCTCACAAAGCACAGGGCCCTGAGCATTTGCCTGTACCACTAATGACACTGGGCCACCCAGAGAGAGCTGCCCACCCCTAGCCTATGGCCTGGTCTGAGCTCTGGTCGCTTTTGTCCCACAGCTCTACCTGGAGTGTGCCCTTCCATTCCTCAGCGGCCCTTAGACATCAGTGTCTTAAAACTTCTGTACCTTGGTTATCAGTTATTGGCTGCTACCTCCTCTGATCGCTTAATACAGTAATTTCCACAGCACACATGGCCCAGCACCTGTGGGGGAGGCAAGGCGGACACATGGGAGGAAAACAACACAAATCCTGGAGACTGAGTCCATAGTGACGGATGGTGAGCACAGGGCTTAGCTTCAGGTAGGTGCTTGGTGGCACTGGCTATTGAGACCCTACACAAGTTGGTGTTCTGTTGTGTCCTTCTGTTCAAAAGTGTGCAGAATCCAAACAGACTCTAGAACCAGACTACAAGTATTAACGTATTACTGGTGTGGAATAACATGTCAGATACCAAAGGCGCCTATTACTGAATACAGTGTCCATCCTTCAGAATAGTCACACAGGTAAAAAAAAGTCAAGCAAAGCAGAAGCCACTGAATATCAGGCAGCGTGTTTTGGCATGGAAGAGGTGCGCTGTGGGATATGCCTCCCAGCAGTGGCCCTTCCCAAAGGCTGTGCTCTGAAGAGTCAGTGGGCCCAACCACCACCGTGATGTTCAACAAAAACAGTACTGACAAATGAAAGCAAAACATTAATCCCAAGGTCAGTATGGCCTATTGTGATCTGGAACACAGAGCCCATGTGTGTGGGGGCTTTGACATAATTGTCTCGACTACAGGGTGACAACTGACGCTGATGTCTTTCCTGTTCTCTTAGGGGGCAGTGCCCAAAGGAAATGCCACTAAAGAGTTCATCGAGAGCCTTCAGCTGAAGCCTGGGCAGGTGGTGTACAAGTGTCCCAAGTGCTGCAGCATCAAGCCTGACCGGGCACACCACTGCAGGTACCGTGGACCTTCCACAGCCCCAGGCCAGCGCTGGGACTTCTGAGTGTCCCACCCAGGCAAGGAGTGACCACTAGGTTGGAAAAGGCATTTGTGTGGGCAAGGGATGTCTGATGAAACCTTTGTCAGCATCTGTACCATTGAGAGACTCCCAGTTTCCTGATACCTCGAAGCTTTGGCCAATCTGTGAGTGTCCAGTACTCGAGACAAAGGCACCACTCAGGCCTTCCTTGAAACAACACTTGCAATGCTTGAGACAAGCACAGCTCTTAAGCAGAAGCCCATTTGCTGAGCTGTTCTGGGAGTTCCCTGTGTATCGTCGAGGTTCTCTGGGTCTTCTTGATGAGAAGATGTGGAGCTAAAATTTGCATTTCTTCATTTCAAGGGATCTATAAATGGCAAATTACAAAGACCTAGAGTGACATTTGGTTATCTTCACAACATGCTATATGTTTGGAGTGAGAAGGGTTTGGAGGAAATTGCTTTGCTAACTTGAAACACTGCGCACACACACACACACACACACACACACACACACACACACACAGAGAGAGAGAGAGAGAGAGAGAGAGAGAGAGAGAGAGAGAGAGAGATTGTAAATAATCAAGAGATCACTGAGTGGTGAAAGGTCTTGTGCAGTCTCAGTGAAAGCATCTATTTCTGTCACCCACGTGTCAGTCAGCTCCTCAGTCTTCCCTCTCTCCTCATCACAATCTCATTTCTATCTTCATAGCCACTTCTAGGGATAAGAGACTGTTGGGTGATGCCCTGGGGAGGCTAGCCTCATGGTGTTGAATGACTGCTTTAAGGTCACATAGCAAGTGGATACTTGACACAGGTCTGGATTCTGGCTTTGGGGCCTCATGGTTCTCAGTCTTTTCCTAGGTCCTCTGGTTTGAAGGGGATTTACACAGTGGCAGCTCTGAGTGTTGGGTGGGTAAGCTGTGCTTTTCCTAAGGAGCTCTGTCTTGGTTTAAACTTGCCTTTGAGGTGTGTTGAGGCTTGCTTCCTGTACCTGAGGTGGCATTTATTACCCTTCTTCTACTCCAGAGGCCTGACCTTGAAGTTGTAGAGGCTAGTGTTTTAAAATCCAGTGCAGTTCTCAGGCCAGTCCCTTCCTTGCTTTGAGGACTGAATGTAAATAGCTATGAGTGACCAGCAGTGAGCGACCGAAACCATGTGAAGGTGGTTAGAGATACAGAGGCCAGGCCAGGAACCAGAGAGTTAGCTTTGCAGGAAACAGCTTTCACACTACCAATTGGTGCTTTTCTCTCTCCTTAGTCTATGGCCCAGCACCTGGTGTTCTCTTTACGACAGCTACCACCAGCTCTTCACCTCCAACCTGAAATGAGCCAAAGTGGGCATCTAAGTGCCAGGAAACAGTTTGAGCAAAGCAAGAACTGCTAGTTCAGAGTAACCTTGTGAGGGTACTGAATTACCTGTGTGCCCCAGAAAATGTGCGCTGACAGCTGCTGTTTTATGGTGTTGTATGGTTATATATGCCCAGGCTATTAGAACATGACACATATTGGGGAGGTTCATGGTCTTTTAGCTCAGAGGCTACTATGCGGACCTAGTTAGCGAAGTGTGTGTCTGTGTCTGTCTGTCTTAGTCTTATTTTCAGATAGAGATCTACACCTGTCCCTCCTTCTGTACCTCTTTCTGTATCTCCTGCTTCTGGTAGAGTCTGTAGAAGTTGATACTGTCTCTCGGCCCAGAACTCTGGTAGGGATCACAGCCAAACACAAAACATTCCATCTAGGGCAGTGCTTCTCAACTTTGGTAATGCTGTAACCCTGTAATACAGTTCCTCATGTTGTGGTGACCCCAACCATAAAATTATTTCGTTGCTACTTCATAACTGTAATTTTGGTACTCTTATGAATTGTAGTGTGTAAATATCTGATATGCGAGATATTTGATAGGAAACCCTAGTGAAAGGGCCCTTCAAGGAGTCAGGACCCACAGACTGAGAACCCCTGATCTAGCGTGTGCCTTCCAGCCCTGCGTCTGTAGGTAGGCCTTTCCCTCTAGCAGAAACCTATAACCCAGGCTAGTCACTTCCTGCTCCCTCTGTCTAGCGTGTGTTTGTCTAACCAGTTACCCAGCACACCTTAGCCCCTGTGAGACCCAGCTTCCTGCTTTCATTCTGTTGGGGTCCTCCCATTTGTGAGGACCAGAGACCATGTGGAATCCCTAGAGTTTATGCTGTTGTAGAGCCAAGGCCTTGAGATTATATGATAGGTTCCCAGTGGAGGCAAAGCCTAGCATTGACTGGGCCTAACACCCCATGCTTCCTATAACCCTCCCCCCACCCACCCACCCCCACACACACTGAGGCTGAGCCCTCATCAGCTTCCTAGAACCCTGACAGACTCTAGTTGCTTAGTTTTTGAGTCCTCACAGTCACCAAATACATTGTCATTGACCTGGTACTCACCTGAGGAACAAGATGATGGTCTAGGCTGATTTGGAGGGCCTGTTTCTTTGTCCAGCCACAAAATGGCTATCTGCCTTGTATCTGCTCTGTTCTTCCCTTGGCTGCACTCTTTCCAGAGCTCTTTTAAGCTAGAGTACGGGATGCTGTTACCTTGCCTACAGTTTTATGAGTCAGTGAGCTGTGTAATGCAATCCTGTGTGTGAAAGCATGGCTCCCTCTATCTCTCCCCTTCTCTCTTGGGGTTCCACCCATTCTCTTTGCCTGCTTTGTATCTGTGTGGGCTCTAGCCTTCACACTCAGATCCAGCCAGGCTAAGTCCAGAGTCCCTCCACTGAGTCAGGACAGGCATATTTGTGCAGCATGACAGCGTGGCAAGTGTCCTGTGTGTCTAATGCTGGCCCAGCACCCAGGACCGTTAAGAGAACTTCTGCTAGCTGCTTAAAGGCTACACATCAAAGATTGTTCCTTATGCCTCCTGGAGATGGAACACAACCCAAGAGCGGACCTGTTAACGTATAAAAGCCAAAGAGCTTGTCACTCTCTCCTGAGACCGGGGCCTGAAATGTGGCGAGGAAGTGGTAGGCGGGAGAAGTATCAGTTTTTAAAACAGTGGCATAAAAGATAGGAGGAGTGAGAGAAATCTGGGAGGCCCAGCACCAGAAAAGATAGGAGGAGTGAGAGAAATCTGGGAGGCCCAGCACCAGAAAAGGCCTTCGTGTAGAGCATCTGCTGTGTTCAGTAACTGTTGCTTCACCCTCGGTCGCTTCAGCCTTGGGCCCTGGAGCCCTGCCTGCCCTGCATGAAGCCATCCGGCCCAAGGAGAGAAGTGCTGTTTGGAAGGCACCTTGTCCTTGAGAACAGGAAACACCCACCCATGCCACTCTCAAGGGCTACAGTCACGTCCCCTGCTCCCTCAAGCATGTGTTTGTCTAAGCTGACTGCCCAGCACAACTTAGCCCCTGTGAGACCCAGCTTCCGGCTCTTCCACATCTCTTTTCTTCAGAGTGTGAAAGATGGCTTTGCTATGAGAACTTGTTTAAAATCTCCATTGCCAGCAGAGCCAGAGGCCACTTGATGCTTGTCTGCAGTGGACCCCTCACTGACTCGAGCATGTACTGGAAAGCTGCCCAAGAAATAAGTAGGGTGGAAGAGGACCTGCTTAGGAACTTAGGCAAGAAGTGACTACTCTCAGGAGTTTGTTCCTCAAGTGAGTAGGGATGAAGGACCCTAGAGCTCGCTGCATTGGCTTGCATGCCCATAAAACAAACAGGATGTGGTGATGCCATCCACGGTGAGCAGAGGCCTGGTACACAGCGAGCAGACCCGTCTACACTGCTTGCCTGCTCTAAAATTGTGTATGGGACTGTCAGGCATGGTGATGCACACCTTTGATCTCAGCGCTGAGGAGACAAAGACAGGTGGATCTCTTGAGTTCTAGACCAGCCTGGTCTACAGAACAAGTTCCAAGACAACCAGGTTACACAGAGAAACCTTGTCTTGAAAAACAAAAAGTGTGACTCAATTTATTATGTACATAATTCACATGTGTTTTCATGTGTATTTTTAGAGCCGGTAACAGAAGAGACAGAGCAGACAGGCTAGTGGTATAGTTGCTGGGCCTGACTGTTTGCTTCTGCATCCATGTTGGACCTCCTTTTCTTGTCTTGCCTTCCTGCTCCTGGAAATCATGGAACCAGGCTTTCATTTCTGAGCAGTACCTGTTGGCAGCTTGCCTGTGTCATGAGATGAGGCCTTTGGAATGATGGGAAGAGAAAGGGTAGAGGGCAGTATGAAGCCTCTGCTCGTCTGAGTCAAACTGACAGAAACCCACTGCTTGAATAAGGTAGCCCAGCAGACCTAAGTCTGCCAAGCTACTACACTTACAGCTTGAGAAAGTATATTCCATTTCTGCTAGTGTTTGGTAGAACTTCTGGACTCCTGCCAGCCTTTCCCCATGTGCTGTCCTACAGTAGCATTTCCCAAACTTGGCCTCCTCAGGAAACCCAGTTTCTAAGTTTCATGAGGCTTCAGAATAGCCCCTTACTTGGGCCAGTTCTGGCCTGTTAATGTGTACCGATGCCTTGGAAGCAAATGCTTCTGACTCCCTAGTGGGGAATGATTTGACCCTGGAAGTCCTGACTCTGCATTCTAGTCTTCTTGCAGAGGTGTCAAGCTGAAGCCATAATTCCAGTGTTCCCCTCTGGGTCACCCCAATATCTGCTGCTTTGTTACTTGTGTAGTGGTTGTTTTAAAACTGTATGATGGTTATCCCTGCTGAAGGTCTGAATTATGGGTCATTTCAGTGTTTGTAAGCGGTGCATTCGCAAGATGGACCACCACTGTCCTTGGGTCAACAACTGTGTCGGCGAAAACAACCAGAAGTACTTTGTCCTATTCACGGTAAGTCAGCATCTGAAGTCTGCCTCCATGAGGCAGGGGGACTCATTAGTTCTTTGGAAAATCTTAGCACTCTTAACAGTCTTTGTTGCTGTTGAGAACACTGCCTACTGTGTGGCTCTCTGCCTTCTGAAGATCTCTCTGGCTCAGTAAATGTCCTTCACTTTCTGTGCATGTAGAAAGCTAATTTGGTTTGACTAGCTGGAGGCGAGTGCTATGTTCTGGGTACCATTCAAGCACTAGGCCCACATAGCGAAAAAAGGCAGTGTTGCTGGTGGCCTCAGACTCTGAGCTACAGGTAGATGGAGAATAGTTGGCGCTCTGACCTTTTAAGTTAGAAGCAGCAGCAGATTTTATTATGTGCCCCACACAGCCTGAGTCATGCCTGTATTTAGGCTGTGCTTCTGTTCTGGTTCCACATATTCCCATATTCCCAGAGAATAGCTAACATCCTACTCAAAACAAGAATAGGGGGTCTGTGGCCTGGAGGAGTCACAGGTACCTTTCTGGCCTCCGGCTAGCAGAATGTCAGTGTAGAACACGTTCTGAGTAGCCGCGCAAGGAGGCTGCACAGTTAGCAGAATCCCAACAATGGCTCAGCACTGCTTTCCTGTTTCAGATGTACATAGCTCTCATTTCCTTGCACGCCCTCATCATGGTGGGATTCCACTTCCTGCATTGCTTTGAAGAAGACTGGACAAGTAAGTATTGCCAGGGTTTCTCTTCCTTCTGTAGAGAGGGTATAAGACCTGAGTGACCTGGGGGCCTGTTCCCTGGGGGTAGTACCAGGCCCAGCCTCGCTGTATTACATCTTCTGAAACCCTACAGACTGATCAGGCCCTAAAAGGCTTTTTTTTTTAATGACAAGAAACAGACCCTTGAGTTTAGACAGGCAACTTATTAAGTTGGACAGAATCAAACTGAGCATGTCTCAAAAGAGAACGAGCCCCAGGTCAGCAGAGGCCAGGATCCTGAGGAGAGCAGTGGGAGAGAACGATGAGTCTTGGTCTGCAAGGCACTTCTTTTACTCTTTACACCACTGGGGATGGAACCCAGGGCCACACTAGGCAAGCTCGCCTTCCCCAAGCAACACCAAGCTCTAAACAGGGCACTGCAATAAGATCATCTTACCCCAGTCTCCCAGAGACCCATTTTTAACTTTGGTTTTGGTTTTGGTTTTGGTGTGTGTGTGTGTGTGTGTGTGTGTGTGTGTGTGTGTGTGTGTGTTGTTGTTGTTGTTGTTGTTGTTTTGGGTGTGTGTGTTGTTGTTGTTTTGGGGTGTGTGTGTGTTGTTGTTTTGGGGTGTGGGTGTGTGTGTGTTGTAGTAGTAGTAGTTTATTTCATATTGCTTGTCAAGATAATATTAACTTAGATAAAGATCATAGACCATGTCTCCCTGCTTTACAAGTATTCCATTTAAATGTACAGATTTAGAACAGGGAGGAACAGGGTGAAAAAGCAAACAATAATAAGCAGCCAGTGTGGAGCTAGGACTTTCACACTCGGAGTCTGGAGGCGGATGTCCTGAGCAGGGAACCCCTTTCCAGTTCTGAGAGGAGGACAGGGACAAGCAGGGTAGCATCTGCAGAAATAAGTGAGTCCAGCCAGTTCTTGTTCATTTGGTGAGCATTCTGAAATTACATGTATCAGGCTAGGCCCTGGCGATCTAGGTCAATTCTGGTGTGGCCTTGGCAACTTGATATAGGATGTCCAGTGAGATCATTTTGTCATCACAAATCTCCCTCCTGTGTCAGGTTAACTGTGGGCAATGATGGCATAACCCAGACTGTGTCACAGAAGTGACTGTCTTTGCTTTGTGGTCATGCTGACAGGGCTGTTAGAGCCCACCAGGAGCTGGGAAATGTGCAGAGTGTGTTTTGAGCAATGCAGACCCTACAAGCCTAGACTAGGAGACTGCCCTTGTTCATAGATGATGGAAATGGGTTCAGAGTAGGAGCATGGTCCCAAGATCTCTCACCCTAAAGAGAGCCTGAAGTCCAAGCCGTGGTGTCAAGTAGGCATCCAGTCTGTGCTGCCCCCCATGCCTAGGGTCCTCCCAGCCAGCTTCCTTATGGAAGGAGTGGCGTCCAGGCTTCCACTCCAGTATAGAACCTGTACAAGAGGCTCAAGCAGCGGAGCTTGGAGTTAACATTCAAATGAGAGTGGGGGAGCTCTACATTCCTAGGGCCTTGATCCATTCCTATTGGAAATTCTCAAGGCCTGGTGAAAGAAGGGAGGGAGTTGAGAGCCTCTCTGGCTCTGCCCCTAGTAACAGGGCAGCTGACAAGGATGTGACCTCTATCTTGTGAATGAACATTTGTGTGTGTGCGCACACACATACACAGAAAACACTGCACATCACACAACACACAGATGTGAGGCGCATATATATATACATATATATATATATATATATATATATATATATATATATACACACACACACACACACACACACACACACACACACACACACACACACATACATACACATATATGGAGAGAGAGAGAGAGATGTTCTATCATCACCACTTCTCCATATCCCTGTGCTGAAGGGAAAGTTAGTCTCAGGATGCCTAAGCCTCTTGCCCAGAGATCTGCAGTCAGGCCTCATTCCAAGATTGGGTGAGTGGCTGCCTAGAACCCAAAGTAGGTTTAGTGGGAGAGACAGGTGCCAGGTAAGGAAAGAGAAGGGGAATAATCCCAATTCCACTTGGAAGGGATGGAAAAGGCAGGCTAGGGCAGAATGTTAAGGTGATAATGACTGGAACCTGTGGTCAGGCTCCTTCCCTTACTCATGTCTGTCAGATCTAGAGCCCTGCTTCTTCCCAGCATCCTTCACTACAGGGCCAGCCAGGTGACCTTGCTTGCCCACAGCCAGCTCCTCTGGTTGCTGTGCTGCTAAGACCAAATTGTGCCAGTTCCAGGGAAGCAGCTAAGAGGAGGGCATGTCGGAAATGATGCTCCATGCCAGCCTCCCTAACACACACAGTGACTGGTGTCATTCCTGGTCTTTCCCACATCCCCCTCCCTAGATAGTCAAGATCCATGCAGCCTCGCCAGCAGAGGAAGCAGACCGACCCTACAAGCCAAACTGAGCAACCGGCACCACATCATTAAAGCATATCACATGTGTGGCCCAGGTTTCCTTCCCTGTTCAAACACTGTCTCCGTCAGAGCCTTCGAGTGCTATGTGTCTGAGTTAGGATTTGTTCACTGCTCAGAAACCACATCACTGCTTTACAGTGGAAGAGTGAGCAAATGCCTAGAGCCAGCCCAACCATGAACAGAACAATAAAGGCTCTCGTGAGAGACTGACAGCCTCAGTTACATAGATGTCCCTGGCAAGAAGGGGCTTTCCAGTCACTGGTCAGACCACTCCTTGGCAAATAGTCCTCTTTCAAGGTTCCAAACTACCAGGCACTCTTCCTGACCTACCCTAGTCTCTTACCTGGGACCCAAAGGAAGCATGGGGTGGCTGAGCTAGGGGCAGTTTGGGGGTGGGGGAATAACTCTCCAGGAAAGATCTGGCCAGGCCAGGACTTTGAACCTGCATCCTGCGTTCTCTAGGGAAAGGCAGGTGTCCTGGGGTGTCATGAGGCCTAATAGACTTCTAAGCTGGCTTCTGTGGCCTGGGGGTGATGAGCTGAGGCGCACTAGTTAGGGAAGAAGAATCCAACTGCCCAGTCTGTTGGGGACTTCTGGAGGGAGTAAGCGGGAGGCAGGTGGGAGCTCGGTGGGGTGAGGCAGGGAGCCATGCAGCCAGTACAGTCCTCATGCTGCTTTCCTTGCAGAGTGCAGCTCCTTCTCACCGCCCACCACTGTCATCCTGCTCATCCTGCTGTGCTTTGAGGCCCTGCTCTTCCTCATTTTCACATCAGTGATGTTTGGGACCCAAGTGCACTCCATCTGCACAGATGAGACGGTAAGCTGGGCACCCACCTCCTCTAACCTTGGCTTTGGGGACCCAGTCACCTGTCAGCCCTGAGGGCTCAGGGTGTAGGGCACAGTGCCTTCTGTTCTAGTGACCTGGTCATGTTTATGTAGGTTTGGCTGCTTGCATGAGAGTGGCCTTGCCTGCAGCCTTAGCCAACACAAGTCCTTCTTTATTATACACTGAACCCTGTCAGGCATTCTGTCAGGCTCTTGTCCTTCCCAGAAGGACTTCTAGACATCGGCTTCTAGAACTAATGTCATGGCTGGATCCAGGAGACATCTGCTTTGAGCCTCCAGGACAGCACATTCTCTCGTCTTCCTGCCCACTCACCTCATGTCCTACAGCCAATTTCTGGCCTTCCAAAGATACCCAGGAGTCTTGAAGTGGTGGTTGTGTGACATTTCTTGACTTTTGTGCTTTGGGTTCTAGAAGATGGGGTGGGTAGCACTTTCCCCTGAATGTGAAGAAGAATCCTGGAGACCCGGATTCAACCTCTTGCTTGCTCCTAGCTTTGTGAGTGCTGCCCACCCACCTTCCGAGAGAGAGCTTTCAGCTGTGGTCTGTGCTTTTAGATGGAGGGCAGCTTCTTCCATGGCTTCAGGTGCTCTGGCTTTGTGGGCCTGGAAGCAGAGGGGGCAGTGCTACCCACTGCCAGAGTGCCACTGTGAGTTCTAGGTGGTCCTCAGTGCTTTCCATGGCTTTTAGCCACTCTGTTTCATTGATAAGAATTCATGTCGTTGAAAAAAGGTTTGGTGTATATTCAGCCATATATCAAACTGATAAATGGGACCAACTGCTCCATGGAAGACCTATAGGGAGCCCAGATGTGACTGTCAGGCCCTGCCCATTTGGGAAGCACTTCCAGGTCTCCAGAACACGTTCTGGGGGCAGTAGATAAGCTGACAGTCTGGTTCTAATTGTTTTTCCTCGTCAAAATTGTTCTTAAACAGAATTGTGTTGCCTGTGACTCATGGGGAACGCATCATCATCCTTAACTGATGCCCTCCTGGGTCTCTAGGCTGTGAGAAAAGCATGGGCTGCCTCCACCCCGTTCTTGGCCAAGACTTAAAACGGACAGACAGCCCCTGCTCTTTCCTTCTCTGGCATCTCAGCTGCTCTATTTGAAGGAGGAAAGAAAACACACATTCTTCCTAGCCCTGCTTTTATTTTTGTTTTTGTTTTTCCTGAGAGTTGCCAGGGAAAGTGGCACAAGCTGGGAGAACTGCCTTGTCCTCCAAGCTCCTCTGGGAAGGAGCTCTGGGAAGACCCTCTTCTCCTCCTCACCATGACTGAGGCTGCAAGCTGCCCTCCCTCTAACCTGCACTAATTCGCTCTTCCTCTTGTGATTCCTCTCCTTATCAACTGCCTCTCACTGTCTCACCCTTTCCCTTTGTGTCTCCTTAGCCTGCCCAGCGGCTGCTCCTTGACCCTCTGGGCTGGTGAGACAGTATCAGAGCAGTCACTTCACCTGCTGCCTGTTTTTTTGTTGTTGGGTTTTTGTTTTTGTTGTTTGGGGGGGGGTTGTTGGGGGTTTTTTGTTGTTTTTTTTTGGTTTTTTTTTTTTTTTTTTTTTTTTTAGTTCTTTTTTTTTTGTTTTTTTTGTCTGCAAAGTGGTCATTGTATCTTCAGCTGTCCTATGCGTCTACCACATCAACAGCCACCATTAGTTGTCAGTTTCAGTCTCATGCATCAAAGCGTCTGCACACGCAGGTGCCTCAGAGCCCTTCCTGACCCAGCAAGGACTCAGAACTAGACAGTGTCAATCTTGTTGGCAACCGTGGCCCAGGTACCTGCCGAGAGCTCACTGTCCCTTCCTCCCCAGGGTCTTGTAAATGCATGCCCACCAGAAACCACTTTTAGTGACACTTCTTATGAGCGACGGAAGAAAGCTGTAGGTAGCTTTACTGCTTTGGAAGGGAAGTGTTGGCGCTGGTCACCTGAGGCATGTGGACATCCTTCCCAGAACTGCAGAGGTGGAATGCCTGACTGAAAGTGTGATTGTTCTTGTTTTCAGGGAATAGAACAATTGAAAAAGGAAGAGAGAAGATGGGCTAAAAAAACAAAGTGGATGAACATGAAAGCCGTTTTTGGCCACCCTTTCTCTCTAGGCTGGGCCAGCCCCTTTGCCACACCAGACCAAGGGAAGGCTGACCCGTACCAGTATGTGGTCTGAAGGACCTGACCAGCATTGCCACTCAGACCACATCATGGCACCTCCCATCTGCTCTTGTGAATGTTTAGGCCAAAACTCTTAAAACTTTTTTATGTCTTCAGAAAAATGGCTGAGCATTGCAGAGAAAAAAAAAAAAAGTCCTCATGTTTTATTTTTTAAAAAAAAAAATCATCCTTTCAATTTTTTGACGACTGGAGCTGCTCTTTTTCCTTTAAAATCACTTCTCTGGCCTCTGTTTCCTCTCTGCTGTCTGTCAGCGTGACTAACGTCGAGGGTGCTGCCCAGGCCCTGCCCCTTCTACTAATTGAATGCCCCCTCCTGATGCTGTGTGTGGATGAACTGAGCCAGTAGGAAAGCCAAGAGGGCCCTGACTTCCTCCTGCCCACAGGGGAGCACTGGCACCCGCCCACAGGACTCAACCTCATCGAAGAGGCCTAAGGATGGAAAGATTGGGCTGGGACCGCCATAAGGGTCCTTGGTGCAGTGGCCTCCTGCCCAAGTGGACAGTTTGCCTCAGTCTCAGAAGTCGATTGTCAGCCTTGTACTTGATGGGCATAGGTGCACAGAATGATTTGGGGAGGTGGGAGAGGTAAAGGGGCCTTTGTATTCTGAATCAGCAATTATGTCACTCTGGCTTTTGGGAAGACAATGAAAAATGTTTCCCAGTTGAAAATGCCTTATACAATCACAAGAGGAAAAAAATTTCAGGCAAGCTACAATTACTTCCTAACCCGGTTCCCACCCTTTCCCCGCAAGATGTCAGTCATTCTGAGGGAAACAGACATGCCACCTGTCGGGATCATCTCATTTTCAACCATGTCATGGGCATATACTTTCTGGAGTTAGAAGTCCTCCAGATGTGCACAGACCTGTGTCTTTCGTGTGTTAGCCTGGAAAGTGGTTGTAGATAGATGTTAGGTAACATTCTTAGAGTTCCAGGTAGCCCCTACTCACCTGCTTCTCAGCCTGCCACACAGACGAGCTTTCACATCAGTAGGTACTGCTAAGCAGAGTCGCACAGGGAAGAGCTGGTCTTGAGCTGGGGAAGAACCAGGGGATATAGGAGGTGCCAGGAGACTACAGCTGGGTGGAGCCTGGGCACCATGCAGTCCCCGCACCAGTGAGCTTCAAGGCAATCACCACAGAACTCCCTTCTTAGCTTTTGCTCGGGGTGGGGGTGGGGAGAAGGTTTTTCACTCTAGTTGTGGGTAGGAGGGAAGTTTATGTGGCCCTGTGGTTTTTCAGAAGTCGGTGGGACATTCTGGCTCTTTCCAACTGTCAGTGCTTCCACATGGAAACAATGCAATAAACCTTTTCCAAACCTGCCTCTGCTCTCTCCCCGTGGCCCGTGCAGAAGGCCAGGTGGTGTGCGGCTGCAGGGTAAGGGAGTTTAGTTTTGTTCTTACAGGCTATGGATGGCCTTTCTGCCAGCAGAATGTTCCGCATGTGTTGGTGGGGAGGGTGCTCCTTGGCTCCAAGAGGTCAATCTTTCTGGAGTCTAGGGCCAAAGCGTGCCCAGCAGAGAGCAAAAGCTGTGCCAGCAGAAAGTGCCTAGCACCTCTACCCACAGTGCTAGGTGCTACTCTGGGGCTTCTTGTCAATGGTGTTTAGTGATGACAGATGAGGCGACCCTGAGGAATTGGTCGCCTACCCTACCTCAGTAGGCTTTAGCTTGCCTCTGCTGTGCCGTTTAGGCTGGGTGTATGTGTGTATGTAATTTTTATACATAACTTTATATATTGACATATATAGGTTATTTCATATCAAGTTCATAGCATTTGTTCTCTAGGTGCCTTTGAAATTTTATTTATAGATCTCTTGGGATATATGAAAGAGGTGTGGCCTGTTCCAGGTTCAGCAGGCTAGACGAGTCTAGCCTTTATTCAAATTCTCAGGATAAGCCTGCTGTGGCAATGGGCAGCTACGCTGCAGCTATGGTTGTTGCCATTCTCTCTCTCTCTTTCTCTCTCTCTTTCTCTTACATACACACATTTTTCCCCTCAAGACTGAAACTCAGGAAATAGCCTTTAAGGGCATTATGTGACTGGCTCGTAGCAGTTCCCATGAGGTCTCTAAGAAATGCAGTAGATGGCACTGCAGGAATTTGAATCCTGAAACCAAAGCTCACACTAACCAGGCATGCGCCCAGCTTACCGCCCGGGGTTCCATGTGAGTCTCCCTCTGTATTACTATAGGCCAAAGGCCACAAAGTGGATGTCCTTAGTGCTCAAACTACAGCAAAGGGGACTCAAGACAGGACTACCCAATTTCATTTTCTCTGAAGCCAGCAGCACTTTTCTGCAGGCACAGTGACCAAGGCTGTATGTCAGCGAGCGACTGTGCCCTGAGTCTTCCGGTCCGTCCAGATGGAGTCAAAGGTCTTTTTGTCTGTGAGCCTTTGTAACCCATCTCCCAGAATGGTAACTAGATAGTGGGATCGAGGAAGGCATGGCCGTTGGGCTGGGTAATCCCACATACTTGTCTATTTCTTCATGTCATATCTGCATATTTGCATGAGCTCGGTGACATGTATACAGTAGAAATGTGTGCCCAGCCTCTCCTTAATACCATCTTACCTTTGTAAAACTTGGACCTTACACGACTTACAGGGCTACAGGGTAGCTAGCCTTTGCTCATTCTGGCTCAGCCACTTTGCATCCTGATGAGAGAAATCTTCCAAATAAGACAAACTACCAGTGCTTATTAAGAAATACCCATGCAAGACTGGCACCCCACCCTGGGAGGGTGGGCTTAGACTCTCCATACCAGACTAAGTTGTCAATTTCTCTTCTTTCAAAAGTATACCTGTTTCAAAGGGTCAATTAACCAAGGAACACAAACACTTCCAGCAAAAAAGGAGAGCCAGTGCTTTTTTTGCACAATGCTAAGAATCAAGCTCAGGGCCTCAGAATTTACAGGGACAGGGGCTTCAGGTTAGCCCTGCTGCAGGTGGTGGTAGGTGCAGCATCCCGGTTCCTGGGATATGGTGTCTAAGGCCAGCATGCTCCCACTGATGAGCCATTGGCCCCTTCCACTCTGTTATCTGTGTCCTCTCCCACCTGGAATGTATAAAACAGCTACTAATGATCTTTAAACATGTCATTTGAGTTTGTTTTGACCAATGGCACCTTTACTGAAGTGCCAGCAAGACAAGGGTAGAACCAAGGAACCAGCCTTCCTGTGAGGAACGTCCAGTGAGTTCTCCAGACCCACAGTGTTTGAGCAGCTCACCGACAGGCAGTGTTCTGGTCATCATTTTTCCACTGTAGCTTCACTCACACAGGGCTGGCTCTTCTCTGAAGCCAAGCACGGAGGTGCACATGTGTAAACCCAGTTTACACTGGTTCCGAACTCTGCAAACCCAGTTCAGAAGTGGAGGCAAGAGGGTCAGTTCAGGGTCATCCTTTGCCAGACAGAGAGCTCAGGATTAACCCGTGGTACATGAGACCCTAGCTCAAAATAAAAAAAAAAAAGACTTC
The DNA here is from genome assembly GCA_030674055.1 of Rhabdomys pumilio. Taxonomy (NCBI): domain Eukaryota; kingdom Metazoa; phylum Chordata; class Mammalia; order Rodentia; family Muridae; genus Rhabdomys; species Rhabdomys pumilio. Next base: position 38,280,199 of record JANHMN010000020.1, read on the forward strand.
ATAAAGAGCCAGGTACATGTGTGTCTGTAGTCCCAACACTCAGGAAGTTAGGGCCAGAATATGGCTTGAGTTCAGGAGTTCAAGACCAGCCTAGGCAGCACAGTGAGCCCCTGTTTCAAAAACAAAGAAGGTGAGAACCCACTGAGTAGCATGTTATCTCAAACCTGGGCCTTGGCCTTTCTCCCTCCTCTACTCTTCCATGGACAAAGAAAAACAGAGGTACAATGTCCGGTGCTTCAAGGTGACATGCTAGAAACCCTCTGGGGGAAAGGTGCCACCAGCTCTCCTGTGGACTAAAATTTCAGGATTCAAATTTTTCACCTGGAGTGATGGAGTTGAGTGGCAGCCTGTGTCTAACCTCAGCGTGTGTCCCAACCCCTGCTTGGCCATTTAACTGCCAATGTATGGCCTTGGAGAGCCTCCATAAGTCTTAGTGGGTCTATAAAACATGCCATCAGGTAAAGTGGTGTGGGCTTTGGTTTGTGTGTGTGACGGCTGCACGGGAGCTGCGATTTTCTAGGCTGGGTCACCAGCACCTGCCTCTGCCTCTGCCTCTCTGCCTCTCTGCCTCTCTGCCTCTGCCTCTCCTCTACCTCTCCTCTGCCTCTGCCCCCTGAGTGTTGGGATTAAAGACGTGCACCACCATGCCCAGCAAAGAACCTTTTTAAAAATACATTACCCGCTGAATGATGCTTCAGAGTATTTTGGTTGAGTACATGTGTGTTCCGGGTTGCAACAGGAAGATGTTTCATACTGTGGGCTACAGTAGGATGTGAAGCTGCTGATGAAGAGAGCTGGTATCATCTAGTCAGCTCTACAGAGCTTGCCGTGGGGATGCTGGCCAACTCATCTGCTGGCATTTGGGTCCTATTCCAGGACTTTCACAAGCCCTGAACTCATGCTTGGGGTCTCTGCCACCCTTAGGAGTTTTAGGCCTCACACATTCATGCTGCGTGTGGTGTTGGTGAGTGCTCACATGTCAGACCCCACGGGACGTTCAGGTGAGGCCAAGGCTGGCCCACGGAGTCAGTCACTCTGTTTGCTTGAGCCTGGCATGGCTCACACCTGTGATTTTTGCCGTCAGTACACCTTTAAGTCTACAACTCTTAGGGAAAGAAGCCCTGGGGTCTGTTCTATGCATCAATCTACTTAGAATATTTTCTCTCTATGCTCAAAGCTGACACTCCCGATGTCTATCTATGTAGCTGGTAAGGAATGTCCGCACGCAGGCCAGTCCATTCGAAGACACCACTTTACCATGGTGATCCTGGGCTTGCCCTGCCCCTGCCCCTGCCCCTGCCCCTGCCCCTGCCCCTGCCCCTGCCCCTGCCCCTGCCCCTGCCCCTGCCCCTGCCCCTGTCCCTGACTTTGAGACCACAGAGTGAAGCTTTGTCAGAGAATGAGGAAAATACCTGGTGGAGAGAAAAAAAAAAAGCGCCCTTCCTGTTTCTGCATAACCTTCCAACCAAGCTTGGGCTGCTGTCTCAGCCTCTTGGGACCTTAGTACTAACACTTTCTTCACAAGGTGTGTGTGTCAGGACCTGTGTGCCTGGCTTTGGAAGACTCCAAGGTAATATGGTATACCCAGTCTGTCCCACTGTAATGCCCCGGCCCCTTACTGACTGACTGCAGGTGATAACCAAGCAGGAGATGCAGGGTCTCTGCAAGTGAGTTGCCTCTGTTGTCACTGCTGCTGTAAGGTATGGCTAGGGGCTGCTGAGGGCAGCATATGTTGTGTGCATGACTTGCAGGGCTTATTAAAACTCAGGTCTTATCTGATTCCTGTCCTCATTACAAAGCTCGTGCTTGCTCCATGGCGTAAACATGAAATGGGGACAAGTCCACAGAAATGCACACTGTCTGCAGCAGTAACAGCACCGTGATGGTGTCCTGTGCAAAATGCTTCTCCGTGTGGTACAACACAGGTCGCAGGACAGCCCAGCGTCATGCACCACTGTCACCGTGGTTTCTCATTGCCACACCGTTGCAATTTATAGAGCTAGTTACTTAGTCTCAACTTTTCATTCCAACTCAGTGTCAATTCTATCTTGGGTTCTCTTGATGTTTGAACTTGTCATTGTGAAATAATTTCAGACTTATAAAACCCACCAAAAATTGTATATCTTCTGTATGACAGTCAGTGTTACCAAAGATAAACATAACAACAACAACAAATTCCTTTCTCTTTTAAGAAAGTAATTTGAAGAGAAAAATGAGGAGGGCAGGAGAAGCTTATAGTCTGCATGGTGGCACACCCCTATAGTCCTAGAGACTATAGGGCCAAGAGAGTAGAGTGGGAAGGTTATGTGAGCCTTGGAGTTTGACGCCAGCTTGAACTATGCAGCAGACTGAAACCCATTTTCTCTTTAAGAATAAAACTCTTGACACTTACTGGCCTCTGCCTCGGGAGAGGTCTCACTGCTTGCCTTTGTCTTCAGGGATTCTACATTCTACTTGCCTCTTGGCCCCATTTCTATTGGTTCCTCAGTCTTAAATTTGTCACGACCTAGATATTTTTGAGGATAAATTCATATAATGCAATACAAATCATTTTAAGTGTATAGTTGGTTCTATGACGCTTAATCAAATTCAGGATAAACCACTTCTGTCTGGTTCCAAAATAGTTCCACCACAGACCTTGGCCCTGGTGAAAACTGTAGGTGGGTTACTCCGTGAGCTGTTCGTGTGTCGGGTTAGGCTGTGGCTTGGGGCAGGAAGGGCACTGGCGAGTTACATTTGTGGTTCGCTGTAACTGGGAGCACTTGGTGCCGATCCACTCGAGTCCTGGCAATTCTGACCTTGATGGTTGTGTTAAGTCCATTTCTGGAACGTCTCCCTGCTGTAAAGTGAATGTCTCATGAAGAGAGAACATGAGATCAGATTTTTTGTTTTGCTTTTTTTGGATTTGTTTGTTTAAGACAAGATCTCTTTCTCTGGCTGTCCTGGAACTCACAGAGAGTCACCTGACTCTGCCTCCACACTCAGCTAAGGTCAGATTCTTTAGCTGATAGCTTTTACAGAGGTCGAGAAACTTAAGTCCCTGAGATGTCATGGAAAGAGTGCTGGAGTATTGGTATAGATGTGGTCAAATCAGTCTGTGTGCTTGTCTCTGCATTACAAAAAGGATGTGTCCTATTCCAGTTACAGGAGAGAATTGCATGGAAGAGAAGAATTAGGACCATAGAAGTCTTCCTTGGGGGAAGAGGGTCTTGAGTCATGATTTAGTGTACCAATATCTGTCTGGGAAACTCAGAAAATTCCCTTAGCTTCCAAAAGAGATGGAGGAAGCAGAGGCCAGACTGGGGGCTCAGAGCCTTTGTAAGGATGATATGAATCTGGAGATCTGATCTGTCTGTATCTATAACCGTTTGGGGCTTTTTCCTACCCATCACCCTCTTTCTGTGGCCTGGGGGCCGAGTCACAGCCAGTACCCACCGCAGGTGAGTGGTCAGCTTGGGAGAGGCCATGGGGAATGTCCACCGCATGAACAGGTCCAACACCAAACCTCACAGCCCGCAGTGGCCTGTGCGCCTTCTGGTGCCCACTGCATGTGGCATCTGTCGCTTCCCCTCGCATGTTTGTATCCTGTGCTGTGTCCTCAGCCCTCAGCCTTCCCCATGCCAAGCTTGCTGGTCCTACTTTGCACAAGGGGTGCCTTTCTTAATGGTTTCGTAGGTGATAGTCTAGCTCATGCCTACAGAAGCCAAATACCCTTGGCCATTGGGTATCTGGTCCCTGCTCAGTAGCAGACCACTGCCTTTGTAGAAAGGGATCTGGGGGTATGTGGGTGACAGGCAAGTCCAATGCCAGGCCTGCTTATTCTGCTTCACAGTTTCTGCTCTGCCCTGCAGCCCTAAGGGGCTTCCAGAGTGGCCTGGGCCACAGCAAGCTGTGCCATCCGTATTGGACTTCCCATCTCCTGCTCTGCCAAGGCAAAGGGTGTGTTCATGTAGCATGCTGACCTAATGCCCCATTCTCCTTCAGGGCATTGAACGCCTCCAACGAACGAAACAGCCCAGGGAGCAGTCGGGCAGCTGGAAGTCGGTCCAGGAGGCTTTTGGTGGGGACTTTTCCCTGAACTGGTTCAACCCTTTCACCAGACCTTGTCAACCAGAGACACCCATTGACAAGGGCTTGGTACGGCACGTGTCATCTCTGTCAGACATGGACAACATGGAAACAGCTGAGAGCCAGTTGGAGGAGACAAAAGACAGGGACTCTGTGGAGGTGCTGGATGAATAGAGGTCATGGAGAATAAGACACCCACAGTGACTGCCACCCTCACGAGTGTCACCAACTCTGTCACCCCACCCTCTTTTCCGTTAGGATTGGGGTGAGGGGATGGGAAGGGCAGCAGATGGTACAGGAGAATAGGGACTTTCTGAGTTTCTGTTAGCAGGATGTGTCTAAAGGGATGGTCACTAACAATTCTCCAGGCCTGGAAGGATGCCTATTCTCTATCCAGCAAGGGAAATGGTGATCAGGATGTCGGGGTGGGAGGATCCACTTCTGCCTCTTGAGGGCTGTCTTGGGGAGGCTGAGGGTCTTAGGGAAGGGATACTAACGTCAAGAAAGAGCAGGCTGGATAGCTAGAGAGACTCCAGCCATTTCCAGAGCCGGGATTCCTTCGCTGGCTGACTGGGAATCAGAACAAAGGAGGGGCTGCTGAGCCTGCCTTCAGGGCTTGGGCTTGGTTGAAAGGGCACCCCATACACCTACACACATGCATACACATGTGCAGAGCCTACCCAAATGGAAACAAGCCTGGGTTATGACAGTATCGCCATCCTGTAGCTTAGACTCTTCCCTGAAACAGCAGTGCAGCCGGCCTTTCTGTGGCCACAAGCACGCATTTCCAGAAGAGCTAGGTGAAGACATATATTGAACTGGAAAAAGTCTAGTAGGACATGGGGACAGGTGCAACCAAAAATGGCCTTTTTTTTTTGCGTTTTAGAGCAGCTTCCAAGACAGTGCCTTACAGAAAACTGCATTGCTAGACCTCGTGACACATGCCTTATCCCCGACATTTAGAGCCAGCAGCCAGACCTCTGTTACTTTGAGACGAGCCTGGTCCACATGGGTCTGGCTACATAGTGAAACCATGTCTCAAAAACAAACAAACAAACAAACAAACAAACAAAAGAACTGCATGGTGGCCAGGACATGGAGACTGCTAAACCAGGGAAGACCCCAGACACTGCTCCCCTGGGATGAGCTTGGACCTAGCCTGCTCACTGGAGCTTGAGGTATCTGGCTGTTACTGGTAGTCTGGGCAGCTTCGCATACTCCCCAGCCCATTGCAGTGGTTGCCAAAGCAGTAGCTTCTGCAGCCTAACCAGTTAGATAGTCTTAAGAAACTCACCCAACTCCCCAGCTCACGCCTTGACCCATTCCCTAGTGTTGCTGGCACTGACCCTGGCAGAGGATTGGATCGCATTTCTTCTTGCTCTAGGTAAAAGGACATGAGTCCTGGGCCAACGGAACCTGTGGCCTCAGCGACATGAGTCAATCGAGGTACTGTCTCAGGACCCGGAGAAAGGAAAGCTCTGAGGAGCCCGGTGGTAGTCTGATTCCTGGGCAGCATCCTAGGTAGTGCCACAGAGTGTCATAGCAGATGTGGCCTACTCCATCCCGTGCAAGTGCACTTCCTCCAAGCAGGTCTGCTTTAACATTTATTAACAATAACATGAGGAACCCAAGTTGGCCCTAATGTTGGCACTATGTGGGGAGAGCTGTCCTCTGGCTGCAGGGGCCCGAACCCCAAACAGACCTGGGTGGCCTATGTGCTGAACCGTAACCAGAGATTTCATACCAGGAGGAAAGCAGGGCTAGTGACTAGATCCCCAAGGGGTGGCAGTTAAAAGAAGGAAGGGGCTTTGGAGCCAGGATTTGTTAACTGAATGTCCTTACACACTGAGGCTGAAACTAATCATCCTTGGAGACAGCCTGACCTCCAACAGTGGCACCTCCCAGAGGGCAGCCATTTGTTTCCAGAGTGCTCCTAGGAAGGCTGGAGTGTGCATTTTGCTCTTAGAGGTTTAGGTCTTCCATATTCCTCAGCAAACCCATTACCATGTCAGGCCTCAGCCATATTGCTCTCATGTCCAGGAGGTACTGGACAGCCAGGGTTATGTAGGTAGTAGTCTGTCCAGCCCTGGGCCTTGTGCCTTCACACCAGAACACAATGGCCTTCTCTCCATGGCGACTCCTGAGATTCTGCTCAGCATTGCAGCTGCTAAGAGGAGGCCCAGTGTATCTGGGCCAAAGATGCTTGCACACCTGCCTCTTGCTTTGAGTAAAAGTTCTTTGGTCTACCTCTGCGGCTAGAGGTGCCTTTTTTTTTTTTTTTTTTTTTTTTAAAGCAGGAGATCCTAGCCCAAAGCCCTGGACAACATCCTTCATCTCAGGTCTAGTATGTAAAACAAGTGTCACACAGACACCAATAGTGGTTTCATGGGGTTATTAACTGATCTTTCTTGGCTCCAGCATAGACAGAGATCATCCCACAAGCACGTACCAGACATCTGCCTGCCACAGAGGTGGGCATCTGGGCAAAAGGAGTCAGGACTTGAGGTTTTCTGGTTTCGGGTGAATGAAGGAGAGATGACAAGTTTTATATTAACTTGACACAAGCTAAAGGTATGTAGGAAGACACTGAGAAAATGCCTCTGTAAGAGTGGCCTTTACACAAATGTGTAGTGCGTTTTCTTGATTGATATAGGAGGGCCAGGTCCCATTGTGAGTTGTGCCACCCCTGGGCTGGTGGTCCTAGGTGGTATAAGAAAACATGGTGGGCAAGCTAGAAGGAGCAAGCCAGTAAGCAGCACTCCAGGGTCTTGCCCTAACTTCCCTCAGAGATGGACTGTTACCTGTTAGATGCAGTTAACCCTTTCCTCCCCAGGTCGCTTTTGGTCATAGTGCTTTATCACAGCAGCAGAAACCCTGAGACAAGAATGGCCTTTGACTACACAAAATAGCCCTTATTCAGTCTGTACTCAGTATCTCTGGAATACATGTCCACTTCGAATTACAGTCCTTGAGAGAGGCTGACCATCACGAAGAGGGCCCAGACAAAGGAGGCCAGTACATTAGAGAGCCCCGGATCCATGAAATTCAGAGGCAATGACTCTCCCCAGGTTAAGTTAAGTAGCATGCTGGCATAAAAGAACAATTAACTCGGGACCACTTAGCCATCTGAAAGTTGCCAGAGTTTAATTCAAAGTACAGTGAGGGCTATGTGAGCAGATCCTTTAACAGTGGAGCAGAGCACAGACTGCAGAGAACAGGGCAGGATACATTGCTTCTTCAGATGTTGTCATTGGCCATAGACTCTTACTTAAAGAAAGGGTCTCCCTCCCATGGCCCATCTAGAGCAAGAGGGCCTCACGCCAGCGTGGGGCCTGCTTCTGAGAGTGCAAAGCCTTGGGATAAGAGCATGTAGTGCCTGGCCCAGGACCAGCTCCAGGATACTTTCTACAGGACTTCCAACACAGCCTCCAGGCACCCCTGGACTTGACAAAATCCATGGTCTAGATGGAAAATGCCTCCAGCACTTACGTCTATATCTGGGCTCTGTATTTGGTTCTGAATTCAGATGACAGTGACACTGTCTTCTGAGGCCATGATTCCTAAATATGTATTTGAGATATCTGCCTATGACATGTGCCCAGGTACCCTGGCTCCCTGGAGCTACTGCCCGTGAGTTACACTGGCCTTTGAGCTCTGTCTTTTGCTGGGCTGACTCTTGAATCTGCCTTCACATGATTAATCAAATTTAATCATCCTCGACCTGAAAGCTAAATGCAATTTAGGAAATGCTAACATGCTTAGCCAAGGCTCAGAGCCAATCAGGGCTCCTGCCTCCTTCTCCATGGCATCAAACGGGCTACTTGGTGATAAGAACGACCTTCTCGGCATGAACCTCTTTCACTTGTCTGGAAATAAACTTGACAATGAATTTCCTGGGTCCATCCTTCACGGGGGTGCATTCCATTTGGAAATTGATGGTCTTTCCAGGCGGCACTGTCCTAGAAAATTCAAAGGCACACAGTCAGCCACAGGCACCATAGACAGGAAATCGCAGTGCGTGAGGAACCAAGCAGGCATCCGGTTCCAGCGCAGCTCTTGTGCAATTCCTTGTGCGGCACAGCCAGTGAAGCAGACCTTTACCTGGAGCGTGGCCACTTGTCTCAGCTGTAGGACAAGATGGCCGACTGGAATGGCTGCTTTCCAGCTATGCCAGTAACAAACCCTCCTGAGTGCCCTCGGGAACAAGTTTTGTGATAAATCTACAAGAGTTTGTCTAACCCTAGGTATTCAAGATGGCAGTACATGGGAGTGTATCAGGCTCTGAGGCCCTGCCCCGATACTACTGAATTGAATGTAGTTTTGTTGTTATTTGTTTGTTTATTTTGGGGGTTGGTTTGGTTTTTGTTTGAGGGAGTGTGGTTTTTCAAGACAGGGTTTCTCTGGGTAGCCCTGGCTGTTCTAGAACTCACTCTGTAGACCAGGCTGGCCTCAAATTCACAAAGATTTGCCTGACTCTGCCTCCAAAGTACTGAGATTAAAAGTGTACACCACTACCACCACCTTGCCAGAATCTGTTCTTTAACAGTGGTCACGGGGAACCAACATATCTGTGGAAGTTTAAGAAACTAGTCCCAGAATAGCAGGAGTCTGCTGGGATTTACTTGGAAGATGTAGACACCTGGTAAGAAATAGGCCTGAGGAACAGAGCATTTAAGTAAAGTCCTTTACTGGATATGCTGACATACCAAAATCAATAGCATCTGTCTAGTCCATCAGACAGAAAACTGTGAGAAACACCTCTGCACAAAGGCAGCAAAGACTCCAACTGGGAACATGCCCCTTACAAAGAAGACATGTGGGTGCGTGGGAATTTATTCCATGCTCCTACAAGCTGAGAACCAGCACTGCGATTTGCTCTGAACATTTAAATGAAACAAGATTGCCTATTAGTCCAGAGACTGAGGTATATTTGGGGATTACTTGTATTGTAGATGATGTTTCAGAATACTAGGTAAATGACAGGTTAATTGACAAAGTTGGGGCTCTGCACTGTTCCACCCCGGAACTAAAGTTCACAGTAATAATTATTCAACTAGAACCATAAATTTCAGGAAAAGTGTAGACTATTTCTATATTCTTATAATGACATGAAATTCAGTATCCACAGAGAAGATTAAAATTTTAACGTGAGTTCCAGTGGTGAAGGCATCTTAGGGTTTGAAACCGTCTAGGCTGGGGTATATAGTTCCATAGGAGGGCACTTGCCTTTCATGTGCAAGGCCCTAGACTCAATTTCCAGGGCAGTATCTTAAAGCAAAGAAACTGCAGTGCCACACGTGTGAGCCACACACCTTTAATCTCAGCACTCAGTAACGGAGGTAGGCGGACCTCTCTAGTTCAAGGCCAGCCTGGTCTGTATAACAGGTTTGAAACTAGCTAGGGATACGGGGTGAGGATGTCTCAGATAATCCAACTCCTACAAGCAATTGACAACACATGCCTTACTGACTTAAGGCTTCCCTCAGGTTAATAGGAAAAGTCAATGTCTCCCCAGGGGCTGGAAATACAAACACATTACAGGAGAGAGTCAAGAAGGAAACCTGAGACGTAAATAGAGACACACATTAAAACAGAGATGCTTTGGCGTTTCTGAAGAACAACCAACTATACTGGCAAGAAACACGAGGTTTATTCTCGGTAGAGAACTAACTAGCACAATCTTTTCTGCAATTTGGCACCAGCACTATGTGTCTGCATTTTTACTGTGACATCCTAGGAGTTTACATCTCAAAAGTATGACACAGGTGCGTGAGACCCAGGTACAAAATACAAAATCGACCATTAATACAAGTTGGGAAAACTTACTCCTGCTCCCAGGACTTCATGGTTGTGAGACCTAGGCTTTCCACTGAGAACTTGATGTTAGTCAGAGGGATGGGCAGAGTGTTCTTGAAGGTGCAGGTGATGATGAGAGGGTGGTTGACCTTGCCTGTGCTCGGCATCTGTTAGAGTGGAGAAAAGACGGGTGTGACAGACTGAAGATGAGAGGTCAGAGGACAGGCTCCAGCAAGAAAGGTAATCCTTGGTCCTCTCTCTAAGCCCAGGGTGTCAGTGCTCACTTGGGAGGCTCTAGTGGGGAATCTGACTCTCTCAGATTCCACATCTTTGCACATGCTTACCGCTCTAGTTTGGCCAGACATATTTTTAGGAAACTCCAGGTGTGTAATCTCACGGTAGCCAGAAGTCCTCATATGAACTACACCCTGATCTTATCCAGCAAGTCAAGACTCCCCCTTTTCCAAAGCTTGAGGGCTAAATAGATGTTAGAACCCTCAAGCTATACTAAGGACACCAGTCCCACCTCACCAATGACCCAGAATACCAAATTGCCTCACAGGACAGCCAAGAGAAACATTCAAAACCAAGCTGTGTTCCAGACATGAAACTCCTACATGCCTCTCCCCTGCCTGCCCTGGATGTACCCTCTTCCCTAGAGCCCCACCTTCCCTGCCCAGGGCACCCCAGGACTCATTTCTTTGCCTGCATGTTTCTGGTTTTGTCTCCTTCTGTAATTCTCCTTAAGGTACCTAGGGTCTGAAGCACAGTCAACTTAATGTGTCCTGAGAAAGCTGGAGTGGCTACCTCCAGGACACATGAAACACCAACTAACTTTGTGTGACCTCAAGGACCAGTGTTCTCTGACACCCACAGATATCTGTGATGCCACCTGGAAGAGGGTGGGAGGGAGACCCCCTCCCCCCAGGAGAAGCTTTTAACTTTTTTTTTCAGATATATTTTATTTGCATGAGTGTTTCATTGCATGTATGTATATGCACCACATGCATGCCTAGTGCCCACCAAAGTCAGAAGAAGGCATTAGATCCCCTCAAACTGGAGTTACAAGTGTCTGTGAATCATGATGGAGGTACTAGGAACTGAACCTGGTTCCTCTGTAAGAAGTACTTTTAACCTCCAGACCCTCAAAAGAAATTCTCGATGATCAAGCCATGGTGGGTACACTGGAACTGCTTCCAAGATTCTCCTGTGGAGAATGCACGCTCTGCTTCAGAGTGGGGACCAGGCCAGAGCCCAACCATTTCTAAGGATAAGTTAGTGCCTCCTGTCTCAACCACACTGCTGCAGAAATGTCAAAACATGGTCTCCACAGGGGGCCATGTCCTCAGCCTGAGACATTCCTACGGGAGGTACGCCTGCTGAGACAGGCATCTTCAACAAACCCTACAATAGACCAGGCCTCACCAGGGAAGGTCTCTGGGATGATTGTATTCGACAGGTCATCAGAAACATAATGGAAGTCTCTTATGCAAGCTGCCTCTGACTCCCTCATGGGAGAAAACTGATCAGAGAGCCCAAGCAACTCTGGCACCAGCTTCATCTCACCCCATATGGGGTAAGCTCATGGCAAGCCTTGCACCTCACTGGCCTGTATCCAAAACTCTTTGATACACAATAAGCTGATGGCCTGGATCTCTTTTGACAAGAGGAACTGCACACCTGAGAAGGAGAATAGGGAGAAACCATTCACTGTGCCAACTGCGTCTTTATAATTTTGTACTGTGCACAGGTATTCCTTGTTTTTAAAAGTTTAAGTCCATTTAGCCAAACGTTGAGAAAAGAAAAACTGTTTGACATATCACGTCTCAGAAATACCTATATGGAAAAGAAAATGACGTGCTATTTTCCTTAACAATTCAATTGGCCCAAAGATCAGTCAACCAAGAGACCACAAAAGCCCTGCGCTCTGCCCCTCTCCAAGGTCAGTTTTGAGATAGAATTCCTTTCTGGACTGCAGGCAGCTCACCTCTACAGAGAAGGCAGAGTACAGGAAACACAGGGTCGTATCAGTGGCCACCCTCTCACCAGAATCCACCATTTCTGCAATGATGAACCCTTTGACGACCATCTCGTCATCAACCATGCCCAGTTTATAGATGTAGAAGCTGGGATCCATGCTGAGAAACACCTCTGATTCTGTGAAAGAATGGAAAGAAAGGAGAGGTGAGTTCTTGGGCAAGATGGAGCTGCTCGGCCATAGAGGAGTCCGGTCCTCTCTTTAGAGAGCCTGCACTCAGGGACCAAATGGATTTAGTCATTTACTGAGATCCCCAGGCCCATTCTGGGCTCCACTCTCAGGGTGGCCTGCTCATGTTGTGAGCAGCCACAGCCCACTGATGAGAAGGGGCACACCAAACAAATCTCTGCTGTTGCAGAGGCACTCCATGACACCATTAACACTTTCACTTGTGATTGTGTGCTAGACCCCAGACCCCTGGGCTGTTTTTCTTCTGTACCTAGATTCCTTGTCACCACCAAAATGTAAGTGCTCAACAAATGCTATGTCTGTTTTCGCATAGAGTTAAAACATGTGAGTGATCCACAGAGAAGAAAGAGACGTCAGATGGTGGGTATTCTGGTCTCTCTGGGGCTTGAGGCCTCATTGTCCCTGCTTCTGGTACCTTGGCCTTGCATCTGCACAGTCTTCTGGAGGACTCCCAGGTTTGTCTTCTTGTTGCCTGTGTATGTCTGTAGATCGAGGGAGCACGAAATGTTGACATTCTGTGGGGTGGTCGTTTTCCTTCTCAAAGTTATGGTCAGATTGATAGGATATCCTAGCTCCACAGAGTTCTGGAGGACAGATATCTGAAGAGCATTGTTCAGTGGCCGAGAGTTGTGCTTGTCATCAGGATGTTTGCCAGAGGCCTTCTCCATGGCCTTCCTCTCCTCTGGGGAGCCTGCAGAGACAGAATATTTTCTGAAGACACCCTTGGGATCTGAGAGAGCTTTCCCATTGTTCTGGTTAGGTTGTTTTTTGGTCTTTGATTTTTGTTTTGTTTTGTTTTGTTTTGTTTTTGTCAACAACACAAGCCCTGGGAAGAAAGAACTTGAATTGAGAAAATGCTAAAATGCTACCATTTGGCCCAAAGACAAGTCTGTGAGGCATTTTCGTAATAAATGACTGATTTAGAAAGGTCTATTCCACTGTAGGTCTAACACCCTGGGGCCTGCGTTATATAAGAAAAGTTGAGTAAGACATGAGGAACAAGTCAGTCAGCTGTGTTCCTCCATGGCTTCTGCTTCAGTTCCTACTGTGAGTTCCTGCCTCGGCTTCCTTCAGTGGACTGTGAGGCAGAATATGTAAGCCAAAGAAACCCTTTCCTTTCATCATGGACTCTATCACAGCAATAGAAACCAAACTAAAACAGAAATTGGTACCAGGAGTCAGGAATTAGTGTAACAGACATGATCATGTTCTAGGGAAGATTATGGGAAGACTTTGGAACTTATGATCTGGGAAAGAAAGCTGTAGAGTGTTCAAAGTTCAATGGGCTGTTCTGTGGGAGCTTGGGAAACAAAAATTTTGAGAGCAATGAAGTTTTGAGGGAATTTTTGTTTGTTTTGTTTTGTGTATGTGTGTGGAGGGGTTGCTTTTTCTTTTTCTTTCTTTCTTTCTTTCTTTCTTTTTTTTTTTTTTTTTTTTGAGGCATAGTTTTTCTACATAACCCTGGCTATTAGAACTCACTCTGTAGACCAGGCTGGCCTTAAATCCAGAGATCCTATGCCTCTGCCTCCCCAGTGCTTGGGTTAAAGATGTGTGCCACCACCACCCTGGCTCATGAAGCTTCAAGGGAATCTTGAGAGTGCCCTAAAGAATCTTTCAGAGCTGTCTGTATGATACATTTGAATTAAGACTCTCTAGTATCTGGTCAGCTGGAGCTGAAGCATCAGCTGTGCACTTCTCAAGAAGAGGCAGGCAGATCTCAGTGAGTTTGAAGCCAGTTTGGTCTACACAGGAAGTTCTAGCTACACAGTGAGACCCTGTCTCAAAAAAAAAAAAAAAAAAGAAAAAGAAAAAGAAAAAGAAAAAAGAAAAAAGAAATAAGTACCACCAAAGTGAAACCTCTATAAGACAATCGATTGCTGGTCAGTTAGAGCTGAGAAATCAGCTGAGATTAAGAGACTAGCATCATTGAGGTAAGATCTGGGAGTATTTCCTCATTCTCAGCACACAGAATCTGTGGTCTAGAGAAGGCCAAAGTTGCACCTCATGCTAGCAACTGAACTTGGTAGTGTAAGCGTTTCCCAGGTGGTACTGGTTTTGAAGGTGTGAAGGATTCGTGGAGAGCAGCGGGACCACGGCACTGTGAGAAGCCAGAAGCAGTCATTAGTGAAGGTGCAGCCATGTAGAACCCAGCATATTTGAATTGCAAGAAACATGGGCTAACCACTAAGGACAATGACAGGTGTAGCATGGAACCAACTTGAGCTTAAGAGACCAGTTCTGTGTGCTGCAGGCAGCGGGACCAAAGAAAGCAGAGCTGTGTAGGTGCTTGGGAGGTCTAAAGGACCACAGGCAGACCTCAGATTTGAAAACTGAACGTTTTACACTGCTGAATTTTGGTTTTGCTTTGATTTGATTGTGACTATGCCCTGGATCTTTCCTTTTGGAATAAGAAATATGTAACTTATTTTTTAATTTCCAGGAGCCCCCAGCTGAGAGTGTTTGGATGTCTTAAAGAGATGGAATTTTTAAAGACTGTGGGACTTTTAATAGTTGAAATGTTTTACATTGTGATATTGGTATTCATATGAGATCTTTGGAATAAGCAAGTCAGGAAAGGGTGTCACTTAATAGTGTTCTATGTCAAGTTGACAAGGAGTCAGTTGTCCTGGTTAGATATTTTTGTAAACTTGACACAAAGCGGGCTCATCTAGGAAGAGAAGGCTTCAATTGAGAGAATGCCTCTATTCGATTGTCTGTGAGGCATTTTCTTAATTAGTGACCGACGTGGGAGGGCTTATTCCGCTGTGGATCTGCAGGTGGGCCTGCGCTGTATAAGAAAGCAGGTTGAGCAAGACATGAGGACCAAGCCGGCCACAGTGATCCTCCATGGCCCTGCTTCAGTTCCTGCCTTGGTTTCCTCCAGTGGACTGTGACCCAGTATATGTGAGCCAAGTAAACTCTTTCCTTTCCAAACTACTTTTCATCATGGTCTTTATCACATCCATAGGAACAAAACTAAGACACCATTGACTAGCACTATGGGGGAGTCCAGGAGCTAAGGTTTCACACTAAGAAGCACCCAAGGCCCCATGCTGGGAACCTGTAATAAGCAGAAATGACAGGGAAAAAAAAAAAAAACCCAGAACACCTTTGCTCCTCCCTTAAAGCTGTGGGGTTACTAGAAAGAGAGAGTGATTTCACCTTCAACCTGCCCAGGACTGTTGAAACCAACAGAAGGATCAAAGGATCATTTAATCACAATAGCCCACTGAGTCAGGAGGATTACCATGACTTCTAAACCAACCTGGACTATATAGTGAGTTTCAAACCATCTGCAAAGTGAGACCTTATCTCAAAAAACAGGAAGAGAGGCAGGAGGAACTCAGAAGGCATGAGGAAGTCCCATTCTCTCCCCTCCTCCCAGACCCTCAGTCACCCTGAATACAGGAGGGGCTAGTCACAGTGAAGTCAGAAGCCTCCCCATCTGCGGTGTGTGGGTTTTCAGCAGACCCACAACCTCACCACAAGGGCTTCATTGTCCTGTGACCTTGGCGACAGCTCCCTGGAAGTGTCCATCCACAGAGCTCACCTTTACTTGACCAGACTCAGCTTACAACAAACGGCATCTTTCCTTGTGTATTCAAAAAAAAAAAAAAAAAAAAATTTAAAACCCTGAAGAGCCAGGGAAGAACAAAGACAAAGCAAGTTGGGAGCTGTCATCTTGAGGCTCTGTATAAACGAGGCTGAAGCAGAGCACCAATCATCCTCCATCTGGACACAGCTCCTGGGCCAAGGCAAGTGTACTTATTATCCTAGACAGTCCCCTGCTGGCCAGGAGGCAAATGGAAGAAGAGTTCAGAGGTTATGAATGATGGATACAGGGTGCACAGAGGTGCTGCAGGGAATCAATGCACAAGCATACAGCAGAGACAGCAAACAGGGTCTGGTCTCCAGACTGCCACAGTGTATCCAGCAAGCTTATAGCTTTCAAGGAAGATCAGCCCCTGTGGAAGCTTGATTTGGAACTAACTAGAGAAAAAACTTCATCTTTTTAAAATATAATCAGAGGGGACTACTGAGATGGCTCAGCCAGTCAAGGCACTTACTACAGGTTTGGCGACCTGAGTTAAATCCCCATGACCCATATGGTGGAAGGAAAAGGGCTGACTCCCACAAGTTGTCCTCTGACCCCCGTATGTACACTGTGATGTGCTCACCCACAGGTATGTACATACATGAAATTAAAGAAGTGTAAAAACCATTGTAAATATATTCAAAGAACTGAAAGAAGGGAAACAGCAGCCCACCAAGCAGATACTATCAATAAAGAACTTGCAATAGCTTTAAAGTCAGTAATAGCTTAAAGACTGCACAAGAAATCATTAGAAAATTTGAGGTTAGGTTTGTAGAGAGAATATCTTGTGTTTGTATGGATGTGGTACTTGTCCAGAATAAATGTAATGGCCCTACAGCTTAGGAGGTGGGACATCCGGGAGGCAGAAAGGCTTCTGGGATAGTGTCAGGTAGGAGATTTGTTTGAGAAGGCGTGACAGATGAGACAGATGCATGTAGTACCTGAGCACAGGCAATCAGCCATGTGGCAAAATGTAGATTAGAATAAATGGGTTATTTTAAGTTCTGAGATAGTCAGAGAAAAGCCTAGCTATATGGCCAAGGTATTTGTAAATATGTTTTGAATCTGAGTCTTATTTCTGAGAGCATGGGGCTGGGAGGAAGAATCAGACATAACTTTTACATAGGTTAATTGAAATTACTTAGTCTTCAGGGCAGAAAGGGAAAGTACAAGGAAAAAGCAACAGTACACTGAGCCCTTTCTCCTTCAGGTGCTGGCAAAGTTCTTGCCTAGCAGCCATAAAACCCTGCTTTAGTACTTTAGAAGAAAATTAAAAAACAAAAAACAAAAAAACCCTAGGTCAGGCGTGGTGGCACACACCTTTGATCCAAGCACTCAGAAGGCAGAGGCAGGCAGCTCTCTGTTAAGTCCAGGCCAGCTTGGTTTATATAGTAGTTTTCAGGCCAGCCAGAACTACTTAGTGAGATTTGTCTAAAAAACAAAAAACAAAAAAACAAAAAAAACAACCTCCTAACTCAGCCACTTCTAAGCTGGGTGGCTCTAATCCAGTAAGAACACCTCCGAGTTCTGTGTCTGCTGCCTATAGTGTCTACAGTATTGCAGGACTCTGCAAGGACACAGGAGCTGAAGGTGCCGTGTGTTTGCAGCCTGACATATGTTGACTGCCCAGGCAACCTATGATCAGCCTTTGTTTCAAATAGGACATTATAGCATAGACAAGGCTGGCTTCAAACTTACCACAATGTCACAATGTTCTTGCCCTAACCTCCAGGTGTGTGCCACCACATCTGGCTACCTCATCTTGCCCTGGAGTGGACACGCTGAGTCATCATACAGGACACGGTCACCCTCATCTCACAGGACACGGTCACCCTCATCTCACACAGCCTAAAGATACTGTCACATTCTTGCTAAAGACCATGTGGTTGGGTTGTTGTGACAGGAACCTCTGTTCAGTGATGCCCTGGATTTCTGCCATCAGCTTCTTTGGGTCTCAGATCTGCCATCCACCAGGGACTGCCCTGGTTCAGGATAATGCTCTGGTCTTGAAACTGGCCTGTGACAGCACAGCTACCTTCTGGGAACTTGTATTGCAAGGTAACGTCTTCACGCCTGTTCTCGCCCACCATCTTGGTGCTGATGTTCTTGCCGATGCTAGCGGTCTCCACAGCGATGAGGACATTCTTGTCCCTTTCCTGGTTGTGCTTCACCAGCCAGATAAACTTGTCACCGTTCACCTCCGTGTACACAAATGTGGTGTCATACTTGATTTGGACCAGTCCCTGGCGGATAGCAGTCAGTGGTGAAGGCCCAGTGCGGTAGCCTCCTGAGGAGGGGGGGAGTAAGAGAGGATGGCTGCCAAGGTCTCGTTGCTCACCCTGCCTCCCAACCTCTAAACTCATCGTAGTAACAGTAAGAAATCCCACCCAAGCAGGGAGGTAGCAGGTACTCCCCAGGCAGCCTGAACTGCTTTGTAACCATTAAGAACACATCCCAGCTTAGAACTGAAATGTCCAGTAGATCTCAGGCCCGGAGGTAGGGAGCCATCCATCCCAGCCACACTACCTACTTCCTGCATGGCCTATACCTCTGCTTCCTGGATACTGGGGATAAAGGCAGTACTGACCTCATTGGTCATCAGGCATCAAATGAACATCAAACAAAGTGGTACCCAATGGTACTTAGCACTGTAATTATCTAGGAACCATCACTAGCTGTTGTTATCGATCTAAACCAGTAGTGCCACCTTCTAAAGCTCTGACAGGAATAGAGAGGTCTCCTTGGCTGTCATTAACACCTTAGTAAGCCTTAGTCCTTCCGTTCTCCGTTGTACAGATCGGTTTGGTTTTGCATATCCCTGTACTCTGGCCTTGCCAGGACCTTTGTGTTATTTAACCTTCAATAGACCCTGGCCTCTTAATAGCAGCCAGCCCTGATTCAGTACAGTGGAGGATGCAATGCAGAACGGGGCTTCTAATCCAAACTCACAGTTTCTAACATGGCAGAGGGCTTCCCACTCTCGGCTGTCACCTTAGTTACAAAGTGACCTGGTGGTAGGCTTCTAACGTCCTTTCCACCTGGGCATAGGGCTTCTACCCCTCAGGTAGATAGAAACCCTAGGCTGTGTGTAGCTCAGTTGCCAAGGCTACTGTCTCCACCTTGACAAATACTACTGAGACCCCAGAAAAGACTATGAGCCCCATAGCTGAGCATCTGTCAGCAAAAAATGTGGCGAGCTCTCCTCCTTGTGGGGAGATACAGAGCAGCACTCTGGAGGTTCCTGGCTGGCTCCAATGGGAACTTGTGACACTGTGATTTTATTTTGGGGCGCCTTTGGGACATACTGTTTGGAAGAATACTGACACCAAAATATTTTAAATTGTAATTTGGATGTCTTTGGGGACCTGTGCCTCCTGTATCTGGGTACCCCTCCTCAATCTACAAGGTTCCTTGCCATCAGCTGGGAGCTTATGGTCCAGGTGATTTTGCTCCTTGAAAGGTTGATGGAGGCCACTGTAAGGATGCCTGTGCCTGCCCAGGCCAAGGTCCCATAAGGATGCAAGAGTGGAGGGGCTGAGTTGCAGGGAACCTGAGGTAGTCTTCTCCTCCTGTGCCCCATACAAACTCACCATCGCTGATTTCCTGCGGTGTAGAATCCAGAACCTGCCAACCATCATAGCCCTGGGGTAGATCGTGCCTTTTCATCCAGGCATCCGTCCACACATGGAAATTCCTGTGGCAGTAGAAACAGCCCCACCAGAGCCAGCCATGTAGTTAGAGAACCTGTCATCATAGCCCTCTAAGGTTGTTCTGAAGGGGGGGAACCATTGTCAACAGAGACAGGGACAGTTCTGAGTACGAGTACCTTGTGGAAAGCAGAGCTTAGAGCAGGCAGGCAGGCAGTGGGGAGGAATTCCTCAGACCCAAAGAGTCAAGAGGACATTTATTAAGCCTCTGCTGAATGAATGAATGAACGAATGAATGAATGAGCAAACAACTGTAAATTCTTTTCCGCACTCAACAGGCTTCTGACTTAATTGATGATTAATTTTGTATCTGGACAAAATTCCATATTCTTGCTTTTGTTTGCTTGTTTTTATGTTTTGTTTTTCAAGACAGGGTTTCTCTGTGTAGTTCTGGGTGTCCTAGAACTCACTTTGTAGACCAGGCTGGCCTCAAACTCACAGAGATCCTCCTGCCTCTGCCTCCTGACTACTGGGATTAAAGACATGTGCCATTGCCGAGCTATTTTTTGAGACAGTTTACCATATTGCTTAACAGATTTTGGTGTCTTCCACATATAAGGCCAAAGTGAAAGCCTTGGTGTGTGACCTGGACCTTTACAACAGTGTTTGAAGGACAGTGGTAGAAGCCATGACCACCCCAACCTCCAACCACCCCCCTCACACTCACACTCACACTCAATTCCTGCATTTTCAGCCTGCAAAGTGTTTGTGCACTAGGTCAGAGAGCACAACGGTGCCTCTTGCTGACTGAGGATGCCAGTTACCTCAGAGGGTGGGACACAGCAACCTGCCTCAGTCCCTAGGGCTGGAGGCCAGAAGTAAATACCAATTCTTGGCCTTTGCCTCCAGGCATATTTATGTTTAAGAAGCCTTCTCAAGACTTCTGGGTCACACTATGAGGCTGACTATGCAAAGTGGGTTTCTGGAGGTGATGCTGCTCAGAACTTGAACCAGTCTACAGAGAGGCTGCAAGGCTCACAGGAGAACAGAACAGAAGAACAGAGGAGACCAGCTGGAGGGAGCCTACCAGACAGAGTCTTTGGTCAGCTGTGGAATTGTCTTGCCCGATTCATCCAGGTAGATGTCTACTCTGAGGTTCTTTTCTGTATCGTGGGCTGACTCAAAGTTAGTCACGCTGCGAGCTGGGATGCCCACTGCTCTCAGTGCTGAAATGACCCCGGGCAGGATGGTTAGCTTCTGTGGGAACTGAGTAGTCCCATCCCCAACTGAAGCCTACCTGTGGTCAGGATTCCAGAGAACACCCAGCACTGGCCGTAGCGTACAGGCAACCTGGTAACGTAATGCTGCTGCAGGATGGGTACACTGCTGGTCCACACATATGGGGCAGTCCCATTGGGATAGTCTCCTGTCCAATTTCCCATCAGCACTCCACCGTTGGCAGCACACATCTGACACAGGAGAGAACAGTGGTAGCATTTGTGCCCTTTCCAAACTGAGGGTTTATCCAGGGCAGGTGAGGTACCCAGAAGGACCATAGAGCAAGTTTAAGATTAGATCTGGCTACACAGCGAGACTCAGTTTCTCCTCCTGTATTACCCCAAAGAAACCATCACTCACTGGGTGAGAGTAAAACATCAGAGAAGAGTTTCTACAGTAATCTGGAAAGGCTGTGCCAGTATGCTTGTGAGACAGACTGTTAACCAGAATGATATAACAAGGCCCCTTTATGGATGCAAACTGCAACAGATATCTATTAAGTTAGGCACTGAAGAGATTTGCCAAACTGCAAGCCACACTCCTCTCTTCACTGCATTTTACACTTCAGAAAGTTTTTTAAACACACACACACAAATACGCATTTTGTTAACTTGTAGATTTATTATTATTCTCTTAGCAGAAAACAGATTTGTTGCTTGTGTGTGTGTGCGTGCGTGCGTGTGTGCATGCGTGCGTGTGTGTGTGTGTGCGTGTGTGTGTGTGCCTGCAAAGGCCAGAAGAGTCTACTGGATCTTCATGGGGCTGCAGTTCCAGGCAGTTACAAACCATCTCATGTGGGTTCTGATAAACAAACTTGGGTCCTCTGCAAGAACAGAAAGCGCTCTTAACTTATGAGCCATCTATCTAGCACTCCTGCCCCTCCATTTCTTTTTTGAGTTAGGATTTTAGTATGTAATCTAGGCTTACCTGAAACTCTCAGCCATTCTCCTGCCTCAATATCCTGAGTGCTGAGATTACAGGTATGAACTACCATACCCAGCTAAAATAAATATGTTTAGATTTCTGAGTTTTTTCTTTCCTTCTTTTTACTGTTGGTTATTGAACCCAGAGCCCTGTATCCCCAGTTCCGTTTGTTGCTTGGTTGGTCTGTTATTTTTTATCTTGAGAAATAGTCTTGCTATGTTACCTAAGCTACCATTACCCCTGAAGTCCTGCCTAAGTCTCCTGAATAACTGGAATACTATTACCAGCTACTGAGGTGTGCATGTGCGTGTGCGTGTGCGTGTGCGTGTGTGTGTATGTACATATATATACTCAGAAATAATATAATTTCTAAATATGGTATTTATACACCTATAATAAAATATTCATATAAGTATAATCATGAAGTATAACTTCTACGCATTTGTAGACATAAGCCATATAAATATAAGCTACTTGGGGTCCTTGGTACCTTTTCACAGTGTCATGATGTCCTGAGACCACAGGCTTTGAGAACTGCTGCTTTGGATACATAGACAATGGCTGACCAGCAGCAGCCAAGCCCCTGGGATCTGGTTATTGGACTCAAGGAGCCCTGCCTAAGCTGTTCCGTATTTGTGAAATGGTGGTTTTGCAGGCTGTGCCTTGCCCTGGGGACTTCCATTTTACAAGCAGCACTTGACTCCAGGGTTCAAATGCAGAGGCAGGAGGAGGATGTTTTAGCAGGCACAGACTCTAGTTGTCAACACACCTGAGAGGCACAGACTGATACAGGACATACCTAACAATAAAAAAGGACCAGTGCATAAATGGATGACAGCAACTTAGAACCATGAGAACACAGGAAGACCAGGCCCAAGATCTGAGCAAACACCTTCATCTGGACTCGAACATTGCAACGGCGCCCTGTCACCTGTGCTTGTATGTATAGATTGTGCCAGAGCGCTCTGCTCAGCCCTATTCCCACTGCTAATATAACTTACTTAAATGGCTGTCAATCTGGACCCTGTCCTGCACTTCATCCAATGGCATCCACTGTTCCCCATTTCATTTCTACAGGTTAATCTCACCCCGAGGCTTGGATAAAACCTATAATCCCACAGCTTTATTCTGCAGCACTTTCGAATAAACCTATATCAAAGTTAATGCAGTCTCTCTCCCTCTCCCTCCCTCCCTCTCTCTCTCTCTCTCCCTCTCCCTCTCCCTCCCCCTCTCCCTCTCTCTCTCTCTCTCTCTAACACACACGCACACGCACACACACACACGCACACACACACAT
>JANHMN010000020.1:38303040-38318572 GCA_030674055.1 Rhabdomys pumilio
CACACGCACGCGCATGTGCACGCGCATGTGCACGCGCACATGCACACACACACACACACACACGCACACAGAGGCATGGCAGAGATCCCTCTACAGCTTCCTTTGCCTCTCAGGTCTCAAACTTCTTGGATTCTGCTGCAGCTTCCTTGACCCTTTTGTGACCACTATATAACCTCAATGCGTACATACATACATACATACATACATATATGTAGATATGTTGACTGATGTGCAATCTAAGAGATAATATTAGTAAGACTGAAATAAAAGAACATATGTTTGTCTTTACTGGCAAATCAGGACGACTTGGTATGTTGGGCTAAGGTAGTTGACATAGCTTATGAATTTATTAGTCAGTAAGTTCTGATACTTCGGGAAGACAAACATGTCGTGTGTGCCTCTGTCACAGTACATTCATGACAGTGTTCATCCCAGCTGTGGCCAGGCTTACAGGAGGGAGAAGACCTCGAATATTTACACCATTTCTGAATGGCTGAAAAAGCCATTTTCCTAAGGTCAACTGAGAAGTGCCAAAGTTGGCCTTCTGAGCTCAAGTTTGAAAACCTGTGCTCAGAAGGACAATGGCAGACGTACATTCCTTGAGAGTTTCGACTGACTGCTCAGCCACAGCTCCCTGTGGGCTCCATGGAGAGCAGCTTAGTGTTTGTGCGGAGAACGAAACCAGCCGGGCAGCTGTTGATGGACTACCATAGCATTTACTATATAGACTTGCAGGAGGCTGGATATAGAGTCTGGCCTATACCATACCAGAGTACAGATGGCCCTGGACACAAACACTGGGTTCTGCATTTCACTGTGCTCCATCTCCGCCAACAAGTTGAAACAACAGTTCAGGACGTGCTTCTCAAACTGTCACGGAGATAAAGAGAGAGGCGTCAAGAGTCCACCATGTCAGACAAGAAGCCACCCCAACTAATTTGCATTGCCTTTAGGGGTATCTCATCTACCAAGTAAGGCAACTTGCCCACAGTCTCCCAAAGATCCCCCACCTTCCACAGTAGAAGCCACTTAAACAACTAGACACAGAGAACAGTTAAGGACATCTGAAGGCTCACAGAGCACTGACACTGAAAAGACAGGGGACTGACTGGGGAGATGGCTCGTTGGTAAAATGCACAAAATATACAAAGAGGTTTTAATACCATGGGAGAAACTCCTTGGAAATCAAGTTAGATAAATGAAACAAGTTGTCTAAGCTGCGTACAAGAAATATTATCTCAGCTAGGTTAGTATTAGTAATGAAAAAAAAAATGAAAGAGGAGGGTGCTGGAGAGATGGCTCCGTGGTTAAGAGCATTTGTTGCTCTGGCAGAAGACCTAGGTTCAACTCCCAGTACCCACACAGTGACTCAGAGCCAGTTCCAGGAGATCCAGCGCCCTCTTCTGGCCTCCACAGGACCAGGCAAGCACATAGTATACAGACATACGCACAGGAAAAAAAAATACACATAAAACATTAAAAAAAAAAAAATAGGGAAAGCAGTTTAGTTTAGTGGTAAAGATGCCTGAATTTGATCCTCAGGCTTAACCCCATGGAAAGAGGAAATTAACTCTTGAAAGTGGTCCTGACCTACACACACACACACACACACACACACACACACACACACACACACACGGTGGCATGTGTGTGTGCAGGGTAGAAGGTCTGAGGCCAGTGCAGGGTTTGAACCCTACTCCTGAGTTTGAAAACCCACTAATCCCTGAATTCAAAATCTCACCCATCCCTGGGCTCTGCTTGAAATCTCACCAATCTCTACTCTGGGAATATCCAACCTGAGAAACTCTGCCCCCAAGAAACTCTATATAAAGCCTGCCTTCCAATCAGTTCTCTGCTGCTACTTACCCAGAGGCAGCCACCCTCTTGTGTGAGGTTTGTTGTGAGGTGTGACTTCGTGGTATTCCTTGGCTGCAGACTGCCAGAATACCCTTCCGAGCTGTAATACTTACAGTGCACCCATACACAATAATGTAAAAGGAAATACTCTTAACTGCAGAGTCGTCACTAAGGGAACCTGCCACTTCCGAATATGTTCTGTGGTTCCTTTTTTGTTCCTCCTCTCTCCACTTGGTCTTTGTTTGCTTTAGGTCTTTTTTGTTTTGTCGCCTTATTGAAACAGGGTCTGTGTAGCCTTGGCTATGTTGAAACTGCTATGTAGAACAGGCTGGCCTCATTCACATAGAAATCTGTCTGCGAGTGCCGGGATTAAAGGCACCTGGCTCGTGTAGGCGCATTGAGACAGGTTGTTACTACTTAGCTTACACTGGCTTCAGAGTCAACCTCTCTTGTGCTTATATTACAGGAATGCGCCAGCAAGCTTGGCCTGTGTGTTTTGTGATAAGCAGAGTCTGTGGAGCTTAGTCCTTTCGGGCCAGTTTGTGAGGCAGAGTGTTGCAGCTGAGGTGAACCCACTTTCCTCCACAGCCTTTGCTTGATAGCCCCTAAGAAAGAGGTGGTCTATCAGGTGTGCCTGGTGCAGCCACAAGAAGACAGTCTACATTACCTGACCATAGGTCCAGGGCTTCTCTTTAATTTGTTTGGCGAAACCCATGTACATGTAGCCGGTGTCATTGAGGACGTACTCTGCCCGCTCCTCCTCACTAGCCATGAAGACGCTGTCGTCTGGAGCAAGACCACATACACACACGTTACTGCCACCCCTGAGATAGAGGCAGGTATATCAGAGGGTTGGGACAACACAGGTAGGGGGTATGGATACAGGAAGCAGGAAGGGTCACACAATATGTTGTACATGGAAAATACAAAGGCCCATATGCAGTGGGTCATGCCTTGATCCCCGCACTTGGGAGGCAGGGGCAGGGGCAGGTGGTTCTCTAGAACTCTGAGGCCAGCCTGGTGTACACTGAGAATTCTAGGACAGCCAGGGCTACACAGAATGGCTCTGTCTCAAAAGCAGAAGTAAACAGACAAAATCAAAGGGCTTCCAAAGTACATCTTGAATCGGGTGTGAGGCTCATTCACTGGAAAAATGTGGGGAAAGGTGAACATGAGCAAAGTTGTCATTAAGTATAAATCATAAGCCATTAATAAAAGAAAGACTCCAGGGGCTGGAGAGATGGCTCTGCAGTTAAGAGCACTCGTTCTTGCAGAGGTCCCAAATTCCATCCCCAGCATCCATAAAGTGGCTTACAACCGTCCTTACCTTCAATTCCAGTACACGCATGCACATGCGTGAGCGTGTGTACACTCACGAACACATGCACATGTATACTTGCACTTGCACACACACAGACACACTTGCACACACACTGATTTAAGTGTTAGAAGTTAAACAAACAAGGCTTTGGGGCAAGTGTGAGGAAAGATCAGAGTAGAACCTGTTTGACGTGTCTCTGGTCCAGGGTTTCTGGAGTAAGGCTGGTGTATTTTTTAAAAAGTGGGGGAGGGGACACATTTGGATGGTAGGGAAGGCAACATCAAACCAGATTGTACAAAGCTCTCAGGGAACTAACAAAAACTGAGAAAAATTAATTTAAAATTAAAAAATAAATATTTGAAATAAAAGGTATCCTTGAATGAGATTTGTATTAAGGCTCAGGGGAACCACAGGGAGGAATAAGGTAGACGGAAGAGCCACATTTGCAGACGAGAGAAACCACTGTTGAAATTCAAGTCCCACCCTGGAATTGTGAGGGAAGGAGTCACGGGGCTCCCAGAAGACTCTGAACAGGGGCTGGAGCTGGAAGCAGAAGCTGGCTGGGTTTGGCAAGGCAGTGAGGAAAAGCTGAAAAGGCAGAAGAGACATGGGTCTATGGGTTTGACCCCTAGAGGATCTTCTAGGCACGCACTAACTGTGCCTGGTCATGTCCTTCAGTTGGTTGGAGAGTATCGTGAGAGCAAAGAACGGCTCAGGGACTCTGCATTGCAAACTGGGTGCAAGCATGGGTACGTCTCGCAGAGTCACACAAGACCTGCACATGAAGGGGACGCGTTCCACAGCAGAACTGAATTCCGAGTTACCTGAACACCATGGATTGAAGAGAAGGAAGAATACCCCAGCTTTATGCTCATTCACACTCAGCTTGTACCTTCCCACCGCGGCGTCGGGGGCACTGATGACATTCAGTACGACCTGCAAGAAGCACAAGACATGGTCGACTCCTTCTTCCTCGACTCAGCTCCGAATCCTTTGACGCCTCCCAGAAGAATCATCAGTCCCAACAAATCATCCTCTCTAGGGTCAGCCCAGCCACCAGGGCTGCCCCAATGTGAACAGATACAACCTACAAGGCAGCAAGGTCTAGCAAGTCCCCCAGAGTGACAGGTAAACTTGGGTCCACAGCTCACAGGTGTTGTTCACCCCAAGCTTTATTCTCTTCGTGCCTGCGTGCAGATGGTGCCGCCTCCCAGATTACAGGGTAGATCCTCCGGCTGTGATAAGAAGAGCCCGATCTCAGCCCCAATCTCTTCGGGGGCTGTGTACTGCCCACAGTAGAGCACTTGCCCACATGCTGGAAGCCCTAGATCTATGTTAGTCCTGCAGTGCATCAAGCATCTTCAAAGGCACCCAGACTGCTGTCCAGTGCTTTAGGGTAAGTAATGTCTGGATAGGAAATTAAGACATAGACAGCGCTACAGTGGCACTAAGAATTTTATTTCCTGTCAGAGCCACACAATTCAGGGTCTTCCAAATCTACAAGGATACTTGTAATGAGAAGATGTCTTTTAGAAGCAATGGCGGCCAGTTCCAAGGCTAGCTCTGTCTTCTACTAGTTGAATGGCATTGGTACTTTCTTAATTTCTCATGTGCATCGGTTTCCTCACTTGAAAACTTGCTAACTCCCTTCCCATCTCCCTAGAGTGGTTGTGCTAATTAAATGAGCAGCACAGGGCTGGAGAGATGGCTCAGTGGTTAAGAGCACTGACTCCTCTTCCTGAGGTCCTGAGTTCAATTCCCAGGAACTACATGGTGGCTCCCAACCATCTGCTGTGAGATCAGATGCCCTTTTCTGGTGTTGTCTGAAGACAGCTCCAGTGTACTCATACATAAAGTAAATAAAATCTTTTTTTAAAAAATGAGTAACATGTGCTCAAGGAGTAAGAAGAAGATTGAGCCTCCTAGAAGGTAAAATGTCTCCACCGCCAACCCAGAGTTCCATGAGAAAAGTGTTCCTAAGCACCAAGAGGACACTGGGACAAAGTCCTTCCCCAGTACTCAGGTGGCAGAGCTCTGAGCTAGTAAGACCTTTCCCGTGTGTCCTGCACATCATTCATTACCAAGCAACACAGGAAGTTCAACCTTCCGTGACATAGGTAATGTCAGGCTCCCTGACCTGCACAGGGCCCTACATAGGTGTTCACATATTTGTTTTTGTTTTGTTTTGCTTTTTTTGTTTTGAAAAAAGCAGCAGGCTGAAGAGGTGGTTCATTGGTTAAAACCCAAACTGCTCTTGTAGAGGACCTGAGTTCAACTCTCCGCACCCAAGTAAGGCTGCTCACAGCTGCCTGTAACACCAGCCCCAGGGGATGCAGTTCCTTGAGCACTTGGCTCACACATACATACCACAGGTACACACACACACACACACACACACACACACACACACACACACACAGTTGAGCAACCACTAAACAAAGGGACATTGACTGGTAAAGTCGTCAAGTTTTGTTAAGAGAAGGGGAGGAGAAGCCATGTGTCTCCATCTGCATTTGGGTTAAAATGCAGCAGAAAGTCCCGAGCGAAGAATGGGACAGCTGTGCTTGTGGTAAGAAGTGTTATTTTTTCTTTCTTTCTACCCTCTCTCCTTCCCTCTCTCCCTCCTCCCCTCCATCTCTCTTCTACTTCCCTCTCTCCTGTCTCTAACTCTCTGACTGTGTCTCCCCTCCTCTCTCCCTCTACCCTCTCTCTCTTTGAGTCAGGGTCTCTCTCTATAGCCCTGGCTATCCTGGAACTCACTGCAAACCAACCAGGTTGGTCAGGAACTCACAGAGATCTGCCTGCCTCTGTCTCCAGAGAGTGCAGGAAATTAAGGCATGCACCACACTGGCTCTGATGGATTATTCGTATTCATTTTCTTCTGTTTATTTCCTCCAGTGAATATAAATGAAAGTAAGAGCTATACAAGCCATCTGGCTAGTCAGAGTGACTGTGTGCTTATGGGTAAGAAAGAGGGATCTGAGGTACCCAGGGCCTTGGCTATGTGTAGGAAGCAGCATTACACAATTGGATGGCCAGGAAGGGATAAATAGGAAATTCTCAGTTGAGTCAGAGAACTATTCAGAAACCACTAGACAGTACCCCAACACTGTGGTGCTCACCTCTACGCCAGACTGTCTGGCAATTTTCACCTGCCAGCCCTTAGAACGGTGAGATGTCAGAGGATCAAGCTCCACCACATGGAATGGAATTCTATATCCTGGAAAAACCAATAAGAAAGTGAGATTTGACACCAACCCCAGTACGGCCATCTTTGACTACCACTCCTTCCTAGCTCCAGTTGTGCAGCCCTCAATTGATAGTTGGTCCCTCTGCCTTGACAGGGCTCATGGTCTTCCTCCACCTTGGTTATCTGGGTTGTACTGTTTGCTCAAATTAGGCAAGGCTACCCCATTTATATCCTTCTCTATAACCCTAGGTCCTTTTGCATGTCTCTATCTGTTTTGTTAAACTGTTTAGCCCTACCCAGTATAGTCAATACAACATGCATTAAACTAATTATCTCCCTGCCAAAGTGCAGTGTGTGTGTGTGTGTATGTGCCCCAGAGGTCAACATTGATCCTAGTCACTCTCCATCTCTTTTTTTTTTTTTTGAAATGAGCCCTCTCACTCAGTTTGGAGTTCATCAGTTAGCCTAAGCTGGCTGGTCAGTGGGTTCTAGGGATCGGCCTTTAGCTCCACCAAATACGCATGGTACTTCTTGGTTTTCACATGGGTGCTGGGGACCCAAACTCAGGTCCTTGTGCTTGTGTGACAGGCACATCACCGACTAGACTTTCTCCTCAGCCCCTCAGGTTATGACCGCTATTACGGTTTACCTCAAGCCCACAGAGCTACAGTGTCAGCAAACAGTCCTATAGTTCATCTCTACATGTTCCAGATCCCTCGAGGACAGCTGCCTCACTGGTTTGCTCGGCTGCTCTGACTTTTCCCTGGCTAACTCCATTGCGTGGCCAAGGATTTTACCAACTGCAGCAGCGGTGACGGATGCAGTTCTCAGACTGTTCTCGGCATGGGGAAGCTAAGGCTTAGAGATCAAAGTCACTCTTGGCCACTGCACACATATAAACCTCTGGTCCCACTCTCCATCCTGCTCCTGGGGCTGGGGCCTCACCGGTAATGAATGTCACCTTCAGTTCATCCTGAGATTGGAGAGGTCTGTTTAGTATCACCTTCAGGCTGAATATCTGGCCACGCCTGAGCACGAGCTTCTTGGTCTGGTAGTCAGATGTGTGGTGAGCAGCAGTGTTTAGCTTTTTCTCCACATTCACAGAGTGAACAACAAGCACTGTTAGCACACAGTGGGAAGACACAAGGTTAACTCCTAACTCTGACAGTTCAGGGAGGAGAAGAGGGATATATCCCTGGGGCCATGATAATCTGAGATTTGGTGTCTATGGCTATTTGAATAGGAATGGATTTATATGTTTGAATGGTTGGCCCATAGAGAGCGGGCCACTATTGGGAGGTGTGATCTGGTTGGAGGAAGTATGTCACTACATCAGTGGGCTTTAAAGTCTCATGTGCTCAAGCTATGCCCAGTGTGGTACACAGTCACTTCTGCTGCCTGTGGATAAAGATGTAGAACTCTCAGCTCCGTCTCCAGCACCATGTCTGCCCACATGCCACCATGATGATAATGAACTAAACCTCTGAAACTGTAAGCCAGCCCCAATGAAATGTTTTCATTTATAAGAGTTGCCATGGTCATAATGTCTCTTCACAGCAATAGAAACTCTTAAGACAGTCGTCTCCTATCTTTAAATTGGCTGTGTGCATACTGTCCTCACAGGATTACAGAGGACCGAGCTGACAGATGGAAGTCACAGCCCAGCCAAGCATGTCTACCAGTAGCTGTTAGGTGGTGTCCCTGCTGCTCACCCTCCCAGGTCTGTAAAGTGGTTCCTGGATGCTGAGTGAGAGGGGGGCCGTCTGACTGCTCTCCATCTTCATCAGCCCAGCTGCTGGCCTGCTGCAAATGAGCCCACACCATGAGGTGGGAGTTCACACCCAAGAGAAAATGGTAGACTATAAATTTGCCAGACTCAGCCTTTTTATCCAAACAATTGTGGCTCCAAAAGCTCCCATGGTCCAGTGAAGAGGACCAGGGCAGTGTGGAAGGTATCAGCATCATCTTCCCACTGAGTCCCTTCTCTAGTTTGCTTCTGCAAAGGAGCTCAATTGATGAAGGAAATGACAAGCCCTTTCTGGGTGCAGTTTCTTTCTCTCTGTCTCTCTATCTCTCTGTTTCTCTCTGTCTCTGTTTCTCTCACTGTCTCTCTGTTTCTGTCTCTGTCTCTCTGTCTCTCTGTTTCTGTCTCTCTGTCTCTATCTCTCTCTGTCTCTCTCTGTCTCTCTGTCTCTCTCTGTCTCTCTGTCTCTCTCTCTCTCTCTCTCTCTGTGTGTGTGTGTGTGTGTGTGTGTGTGTGTGTGTGTGTGTGTCCCCGTCCCTAACAAGCTTTCTAACAGGTAACTGCGATTACTCCCACTTGTCATGGGAGTAATGGGACGTAGACTGCATGACCCCACTGACTGAATTTCTGGTATTATCTGTCACACACTCTTTCTCCCTTTGGTGATGGTTTATTGCACCTTGTGCCACAAGAAGTTAACAGACATGAGTCCTGATGCCTGAGGTCAGCCTTCTGAGGATGAGGCTACACCCTTGTCACTTCCTCCATCAAGTGAACTCCTTTACAGGAGCAACCTAGAGACAGGGCCCTGTGGGACGGGGATGCAGACTCCCCCTACACTGCCCGGGTCCTCCTGGTGTCTCACTGGACCTCACTGTTGTCTGCATCAAGGTGGATGGTGCAGAAGTTTGTGACTGGCTACTCTGGCAGTCACTCTGGATCCACATCCTAAACTGAGCCCTGCACACTTGGGCTGCCCAGTTTGGAGGAACTTGTGCCCGGGGAGGAACTCGACCCTAGGCTGACTTCAGCATGTACCTTCTCCCTGGAGGCTCTCAGTAGATTTCCAGTCACTGGCCAGATGTGCTGGTTTTGATCCTTCAAGTTCCTATGTAAGCTGAGAGAGGCATTCTAAGACAGACTGCAAGGGCTGAGATTTGTTTACTAAACTTGGGACTCTGCAGGCACGGCAGAGAACCCTGTATGTAGTACAGGTGAGGGCTCTCCTGATGACAACTTTGCTATGTGGAATTCACGGTCAAGATCCCAGGAAGTGAGCTGTAAAGAAGTGTATCTGCAGCGGGCTGAGGTAATGCTCCCTGGAAAGGCCTGCATGCAAAGTTGGCGTCTGGGAACGTAGATGCCATGAGGTTAATCTTAATTGTCAACTTGACTGGATCTGGAGTCAACTAAGAGATAATGTGCTGGTCATAATGTTACACACTTGTAAGGTTTTTTTTTTTTTTTTTTTTTTTTAGTTGTATTATTTGAGCTGAGAAAACCTACCCTAAATGTGGATGATACCTTCCAATGGCAGTCAGATAGAAGCAGGTCCCAGGAAAGCCTGCTTACTTTCAGACCGTGCTGACAAAGTCACCTATGCTGTTGACACTTTCAAGCTTCTGTTGCCACCAGTCTAGGCTGGCAATGGAACCAACAACCGTATGGGAGTCCTCCAGACCTCAAATGCCAGCCTGGAATGGTGAGGCATCTAGGCTCCTGGACTGAGTAGCTATTGGGTTTCCAACCTCTCCAATGTGAAGATAGGCGTCGTTGAACTATGTAAGCCAATGTAATAAATACCTTTTAAAATCCATTCATTATATTGGGTCTGTCCCTCTAGAGAACCCGAGGGTACACAGTACCTAGTTTGTACAAACATACATCATTTCTTTCTAGGAGTCTAAGATCTTGGAACAGGCTTTGTGGAGGTTACATGACTGACTCCAGTAAAAGCTCAAGGCATTGGGTCTCTAACAAGCTTTCTAACAGGTAACTGTGATCGCCTGTCATGGGAGTAATGGGAGGTAGACTGCATGACCCCACTGACCGAATTTCTGGTATTATCTGTCACACACTCTTTCTCCCTTAGGTGACGGTTTATCGCACCTTGTGCCACAAGAAGTAACAGACACGAGTACAACTATTTGCCATCCTGTGTGCGCTGGTAGTTTTATGTCTACTTGACACACATTAGAGTAATTTTGGAAGATTGGACCTCAATTGAGAAATGTTCTCCCTAGGCTGGCCTATGGGGAAACCTGAAATTTCTTTGATAATTGACGTGGAAGGTCCCAGCTCACTGGGAACAGTGACATCCCTGGGTTGGTGGTCCTAGGTTTTATAAGAAGGCAGGCTAAGCATGCCATGGAAAGCAAGTCAATAAACACCACTCGTTCATGGCCTCTGCGTCACTTCCTGCCCTGACTTCCCTGTGTGATGGGACTGTGACCAGAGGGTTGTAAGCTGAAACAAGCAGCCTCCTCCCCACACATTGCTTGTGGCCATGGTGCTTTATCACAGCAATAGAAAACATAACAAAGAAAGAAATTGGTACCAGGAGTTGGGTATCGCTGGGGCAGAGATTACCATATTTCTGGAGTCGTGTTCAAACAGCTTGATGAGCTGCTGTGAGAGCTTGCGGGGGTAATGCTAAGAGAAATGCAGATGGTGTAAAGTTGTAGGGGAAGTGGAAAGTCTACGGAGGCCATTTGATATTCAGAATTAAGAATCCGCGGTGCTGGTCACCTAGGGCTGAAGATTAACAGGAGATCAGAAGCACTGAAGTAAAACTTTTGTTTTACAGGGGTAATCGATGATGGTTAGCTGGAGCTGAGAGAGTAGCAGTGATTAAGAAGAGACCAGCATGACTGAGGATCACAAACCTGGGAATACCTCCTCAGGGTCAGTATACAGAACCTGTGGTCCAGAGGGGGCGAAAGCTGCGTCTCATGCTGGCCGTTGAGTCTGATAGTTTAAGAGTCTCCCGCGGTTTTGAAGGCACGCCACTGGTGAAGATGTAGTCTCAGTAGTGATAAAACCCCCAGAACTGAAGAGGTCACAGAGAGAAGCTGAGGTCTGAGTCATGTGGCAGGGTTGGAGTCCAGGAAGAGAGCCCAGGAGAAGCTATTGGTGAGAGTTGAGCTCCATTGCACTGGACACCAGAGCATTTTGGGGATGTCAGTACATGGGAGAGCCACACAAAACAGCGGCAGCTGTGGAGTGGAGCTGGCCTGAGCCTAGAACAAACCGCACATGCCATGGATGGCAGACAGAGAAGGAGATTTGCCAAGTCCTTTGAGGCTCAGAGGGTCATGAGTGAGTTCCACACACGGTGCTAACTGATCAATGGCTGATGTGGGAGACCTCTACTAACTATGGGCAGTGATACCCCTGGGCTTCTGGTCTTAGGTGCTACAAGAAGGCAGTAGGGGCAAGTCACAGGGAGCAAGATAGTAGGTAGCATTCCTCCATGGCCTTGACTCCTCCATCAATCAGCTCTTGTCTCCAGGGTCCTGCACTGACTTCTCTGAGTGAAAGCTGTAGGCTGAAATAAACACGTTTGTTTCTTCCTAAGTTGCTTTCAGTTGTGGTATTTTATTACAAGACAGAAGTCCTAACTAAGACTCTGAGGCCACCTCCAGCTGTTGCCACTGGGCAGTCCTAGAGTCTGTATAGAACTGCTGTGGGCACCAAACACAGAAATTTTTAAGCTTGCCGAATCTTACCTCTTCCTGCAGAGGGCTGGAACCTCTTCAAATGGGGAGTGTTAACTGTTGTCCTAGACTCAAAGGCCGAAGATTTGCCACTGATTCAATCCTCATCAAAGGAACTCATTTCAGCCAGGGTTTTACAGGATTTCCACAGAAAAGGTCACAGTATTCTCTCCAAAAAAATCAAAGATTAAAGCAGGCATAGCAGCTCATCCAGTAATCCCCACACTCAGGAGGGTGGCAGTTTGAGGCCAGCCCGGGCTGCCAAAAAGAGTTTCAGACCAGGGCTACAGATTCTCAAATTGTCTCACCCCCACATCCATCCCCAAAGAAAGTACATTAGAGGCTTTGAACTATGACATATCTAAGTTAAAAACCACTAGGGATGTACGGAATTCAAAAAGACCGTGGGAGGGGAAGCTACAGACATGGCTCAGTGGTTCAGAGCACTTGCTCTTCCAAGGACTCGGGTTTGATTCTCAGCACCCACATGGTGGTTCACAACCATTTGTAATTCCAGTCCCAGAGAGCAGGTGCCCTCCCTCTTCTGGCTTCCTTGGGCACCAGACACACAAGTCATGCAAAGAAATACATGCAGGGAAAATACCCATACATATAAAATAAAATAATTTTTAAATGAAAAAAAACTTTAAAAAATATGTACCAGACATACTTAAAAAATAACTTCTAAAAATAAAAGGAGTTCCTGGAACCAAATATACAGTGA
This sequence comes from Rhabdomys pumilio, assembly GCA_030674055.1. Taxonomy (NCBI): domain Eukaryota; kingdom Metazoa; phylum Chordata; class Mammalia; order Rodentia; family Muridae; genus Rhabdomys; species Rhabdomys pumilio. The sequence goes on from JANHMN010000020.1 coordinate 38,315,593, forward strand.
CGGGAGCTGAAGAGATGAGTCAGCAGTTAAGAGCTCTGGCTGCTCCTGTAGACCAGAGTTGAATTCCTGACACCCACATGGCAACTCACAACTGTCTATAGCTCCAGTTCCAGGGGAGTCCAGCACACTTTTCTGCCTTCCATGGGCACCAGGCACACACAAAAATAAATAAAAATTTCAAAAAACAGCGAAGGGCTGGCAAGATGGCTCAGTGGCTAAAAAGGCGTGCTGCGAAGGCTGAGGACCTGAAGTTCAATCTCAGGGCCCATCGGACCCACATGGTGGAAAGAGAGAACAGACCTCTGTAAGTTGCCTCTGACTTCCACACGTGTGTAATAGTCCTTCCCCCTCTCCCTCTCCCTCTCCCATTCTTTCTCTCTCTTTAAAAAAAAATCCAGCAATCAAGATGGACGAGAACTGTCACCCAGGAAATGTGACCTGATCTCCAGAAACAGAAATCAACACGGAAGTGAGTTAGAGGGTGGGCGGAAGGGTCCAAGATGCAGGAAGAGCAGGAGCTCTGGGAGAGATGTAACTGCAGTGAGCACACACCGTCCACAGAGTCAGCAGAACCTAGAGGGCAAGATCTATTCGTGTGCCGAGAAAGGAAGTGTCAGGAAAGTTCTAGAAAGAGGACTGAAATCACCTGAGGAGAACCCTCCTGTTACTGTAACAAGCATTTGTCGACAGCAAGTGCAACTGCTGAGACACTGTACTTTCTGCCTCCGGAGGAGGAGGGACTGGAGCCATGGGTGGAGCCATGGGTGGGAGGGGCTAATTTTTGCAGTGACCAGTTATTACTTGTTACTGTTTGTGATATTGTTGTTGTTGTTCCTAAGGAAATGACTCATTCTCTCACCACGCTGAAAGTCCTCAGTCGTCCATCAGAGAGGACATGTCAAGTGTGTTAGGCCCTCCTCACGCTGCTCCACCACTGGTCACCCTGAGCTTGCAGTCTTTTGCCATTTGCCTGAGGATTTCTCCCCTCAACATGCTGGCTGGACCAGGAAACTCCATCTTTTTTTTCAAGCTGCTGTCTTGGTTAAGGTTTCTTTTTCATGATTCACTTATTTTTTATTTTGTGTGCTTTGGTGTTTTGCCTGCACGTACATCTGTGAGGATGTCTGATCCCCTGGAGCTGGAGTTACAGACAGTGGTGAGCTGCCATGTGGGTGCTGGGGTCCTCTGGAAGAGCAGTCCGTGCGCTTAACTACTGAGCCATCTCCCGTCCCTTAGTTAGGGTTCCTATTACTGTGATGAAACACCATGACTGAAGCAGCTTTCAAAAGAAAGGGTTTACTTGGCTTACATACCCCCAGTCATAGTCTATTGAGGGAAACCAAGGCAGGAACTCAAATCTGGCGGGAACCTGAAGGCAGGAGCTGATACAGAGGCTGCGAAGGAGTGCTATTTACTGGCTTGCCCCTCATGGCTTGCTCAGCCTAATTTCTTATAGACCCCAGGATTGCCTGACCATGGATAGCCCCACTCACAATGGATTGGACTCTCCCCATCAATCACTGATTAAGAAAATGCCCTACAGCCGGGCGGTGGTGGCACATGCCTTTAATCACAGCACTTGGGAAGCAGAGGCAGGCAGATTTCTGAGTTCAAGGCCAGCCTGGTCTACAGAGTGAGTTCCAGGACAGCCAGGGCTACACAGAGAAACCCTGTCTCAAAAAACAAACAAACAAAAAAGACAAAAAAAAAAAAAAAAAAAAAAAAGAAAAAAAGAAAAGAAAACAAAAAGGAAGGAAGGAAAGAAAGAAAGAAAGAAAGAAAATGCCCTACAGGTTTGTCTACAGCCTAATCTGATGGGGACATTTTCTCACTTGTGGTTCCCTCCTCTCAGATGAATCTAGCCTGTGTCAAGTTGACATAAAACAAGCCAGCACAGTTGTCCTTGGTCATTTGCAAAGCACTTTCACAGACTTGTCTTTTTATTATGGCTGGAAAACCCCAAAGACACACTGCTATGTATGCAAACTTCAACCTGAACCATCTCTCTGACCAGCAGATCCTCCCAGCAAGCACGGCCTTTACCAGGCCCCTGGCCCTGATGTATATTCCTCCTTTGAATGTGGACAAGCATTCAGCCATCTGAAGGCCACATCTAGTCTCTGTGGCCTAGGAGCTATGAAGAATCATATTTTTCATTCAGTGTCACTTAAACTACACACTTTTGCTGAACTCCAGAGCAGTCATTCCTTGCCTGACCCATGGCTCTACATCCGGAACAAGGCTGCATGATGTGTGGTGTCACGTGGCAGAGAGTACTAACTGGAGCACTAACTGGCCCACTAACTGGAGCACTAACTGGCCCACTAACTGGAGCACTAACTGGTCCACTAACTGGTGCACTAACTGGTGCACTAACTGGCCCACTAACTGGAGCACTAACTGGAGCACTAACTGGAGCACTAACTGGAGCACTAACTGGAGCACTAACTGGCCCACTAACTGGCCCACTAACTGGCGCACTAACTGGCCCACTAACTGGAGCACTAACTGGCCCACTAACTGGAGCACTAACTGGAGCACTAACTGGCCCACTAACTGGAGCACTAACTGGCCCACTAACTGGAGCACTAACTGGAGCACTAACTGGCCCACTAACTGGCCCACTAACTGGCCCACTAACTGGAGCACTAACTGGAGCACTAACTGGAGCACTAACTGGTCCACTAACTGGCCCACTAACTGGCCTACTAACTGGCCCACTAACTGGAGCACTAACTGGTCCACTAACTGGCCCACTAACTGGAGCACTAACTGGAGCACTAACTGGCCCACTAACTGGCCCACTAACTGGCGCACTAACTGGCCCACTAACTGGCCCACTAACTGGAGCACTAACTGGAGCACTAACTGGAGCACTAACTGGAGCACTAACTGGCCCACTAACTGGAGCACTAACTGGTCCACTAACTGGCCCACTAACTGGCCCACTAACTGGCCCACTAACTGGCCCACTAACTGG
>JANHMN010000020.1:38335905-38366955 GCA_030674055.1 Rhabdomys pumilio
AGAGAGAGAGAGAGAGAGAGAGAGAGAGAGAGAGAGAGAGAGAGAGAGAGACTTGCTACAATGTGGAATGGTTTCTTTACCACTGGGTCTCTCTGGCCTTGATTTGCTGATATGAGAGGCGTGACAGTGATGAAGATAAAGAATAAGGCTTAGAGAGACAGATTGGGCTGACAGTCATTCTAGTATTTGTTAGCTGTGTGTTGGGCAAGTTTCTCTCAGGCCTCTGAGACTTGGTTTCACCTAAGAGCATGGAGTAGTCAGAACCTTTTAATATGTCAAAGTGGGCTAAGCAACCAGCCAGCATTGTGTGAATCAGTTTTGCCCTGGCTCCTGTGAGAGTTTAGAGGAGTTTACAAATAGGAGCAGGGCTTGTTGCCAGGAGTAGGACAAGTAAAGGGAGTCTGGGGCGGAGAAGAAGACAAACACAAAAGCACACAGCAGAACCGGACCTGGTGACCGGACCTGGTGACCGGACCTGGTGGACCTGCAGGTCTCCCCATACTAGCTGTTTGATTCCTGTATGTAGGAACAGAAGAGATGTGAAGAAGGAAACTACCGTGGGAGTGTGAGGAGAGGTCGCAGTTAGCAGAAGCAGTGGACCTGTGTCAGCAAGCTCTTCCTGTCACCTGTACAGATGAGTATGGAGAAAAATCTTCATTTGCTGGGTCCTGGCTCAGGAAGGATCAGAGCAGAGGTGATGATATCGGCTGGGACACACAGTCTCTGTGCGCTTACTACTCCACTACCCAAGTTCTGAGAACCCACTTACCTGGCTGCAGGCCCTTACCTCCAAGTTGGAAAGAAGTCAAATTCCATACCCAGTAGCTTTAATTTACAAGGAAGTGTTTATTAGCCAGAGTCTCCTTCTTTTGCTGTAGAATCACAGGCATCACAGACTGAGGCATGACACATTACATGTTTGTTTTCAGAGAGCCTTACCAGCTGCCAACACTGGGGTACGTGAAGGGCCCTGGTCAGGTAGCAGGATTCTAATTACATGTTTGTTTGTTTGTTTTTTTCAGGTGTTGTTGTCTAACCCAATATCACAGAGTCTTCCAGGACTTCCTAGTGCACAAAAATCAAGGCACTATACCAACACCGAAGGACATGGGCCTCACGCTGTGGTGGTTATCTTCCCCTTACGGGAGCTAATGCTTTAACTCTACAGGCTGTGAGGTGGTCAGAGGCCAGTGGCTGGTCCAGCATCTCCCTGTGGCTGACAGTTAAGGGCTGCACTCCCAGGCTGCCCCGGGAAGCAGTTCCTACTTGCCAACCCATGGCTGGGTATCATGGTTATCTTTACAGTGGGTCTATCCAACCGACTGTTGTCACTGCTGCTTGCTTGCCTTCCAGGTGGGTGGAAACTTCCTGTGAATCAGGGTGAGCCCACAGAGGATGAGGAACACCCCTCCCCACCACAAGATCTCCTGGCATTCTCCATACAGCACGTAGCCTAAGATGGCCTGTGGGAGAGACAGCTGTAAGGGCCTGGCCTAGCCTGGTAGGAGCCACCATTCCTTGGCTGACTTCTTCCTGAGGGGGCTAGAGGCCATAGTCTGGTGCTTCACGTCCAGCAACTGCCTTTTCATCAATCCATTGGAAGTCAGAGGTTACCCCAGGTAAGCCCTGAGGTTTGGCAGGCCAGCAGGTAGGGCCAGTACATAGCTAGTACCTGGTAATCAATAAAGCCAAGCTAGGCTGTCTCCCAATTCAAGACTGGATTCCCTTGACCAGACCCCCTAAACTCTATAGCTAACATTAGAGTTCTTGCCAAGGGACTTCAGATAGCTGGTGTTATCCCAGAGTGACACAAGTTTCACTCCTAAGTTTTCCGTGTTTAACTGTTCCTTGTCTGGAGCCAGTCCAACCTCTGTTTTACTTCCCGTGCTCTGTAGAGCCTGGAAAAGCAGGGGTTTCCCAAGGACAACTCACCCAGAACCCTAAGAACAAGGTCACCAGGCTACTCACCGAGCAAAGTATGTTCGAAAAAGTCACTGTGACAGATGCAATGGCCGAAGACATAGAGAAACTGAGCCCCCGGCTAAAGAAGGTCCACATCAGAGAATTGGTGCTTGCCATGGCAATAATGCCTAAGACACGTAAGCCAATATTCACCTGCAGGAGAAAGTGTCACTGCAGCTACAACCACCAAGGGCACAACCTTGAAAGCCTGGGGGATCTTTACAAATCCCCTACAAAGCATATGTAGGCCCTTCTTGGACGAATGAGGAATTTGCCTGCAGACATGGGGGAGGGTTATCTTCCATGAAGACCTCAAATTTCTTGTAGCTGAGTAGTCTTCTGGAAAGGGATGACTTTACAAAAGGACTATAAATCGCCAGAAATCTAAATAATCAAGCAGTCCCAGGTCCAGGTCGGGATCGAATTCTCTGCTACAGAAGCTGGTTTGACCATCAGCCCACCTCTGCAGACGCTCAGTCGGAACTCTTGCCAAGGACAGCAAGAGATGGGCAACCGGTTATCTCACCTTGGATGTCACGTGCTGAAAAAGGCTAGGGCAAGGGGACTTACACGGTGAGGTGGCCTTGGAGGCCGTCCCCCAGAAGGCAGTGCAGAAAACCAGACGGTCCCGCACGGGCGCAGGCGGTGACCGAGCGTAAGGGCCCTCCGCCCCGTCCCCGCCCCGCCCCTCCCTGTCCCGCCCCCTCCCCCGTCCCGCCCCCTCCACGCCCCCGCGTGGCGCCCCGCGCCGCACCTGGCTCCCGAAGGCCAGCTTGGCTGCGGCGGCGGCCAGGGCACCGAACGCCCCGGCGCACAGACAGTTGAACACGCCCCGGAAGCGGCGCCGCATCGCGCCTTTCTGTAGGCGAGCAGGGAGCTCCACGGGTGAGTCAGGGTAAGCGGCCACAGACACGGCGGCACCCGAGGACTGCGGCCCGGCCGCCATGAGGTCCGCTGCGCGCGCCACCGTCCACTGCCACGCACGCCGCCAACGCCGTGAGCCCGGCGAGGGCGGAGCCAGGCGGGTGAGGCGAATCTGCCGCCGTGGGGAATCCGGTGCCCAGGCGAGCCGAGCCCCTGCAGCTGATGCAAACCGGCGACTAAGGAGAGCCCGCGGCTCAGGCGAAACTGGAGGATGGGACTCTGGTAGCTGAGAACCCTGCGCCACCGAAGGGAACGTGCTACCCTACGAGAGGCACCTACTGTCAGAGAGGAATCTGCTGCTGACGTGAATTTGGGGAGGAGGGGAACCTGCCGCGGAAGTAACCTTGCTCCGGAAAGAACCGTGCAGTCAAGGGGAACCTGCTCCTGAGAAGGCGGGGTGGCCTGTGGCTCCATATCTGCCACTTTACATGGATGTGCACCTAAAATGCTGATCCTGAAGCCGATCTGCATGTTCAAGGCACTTCTGCTCCCTTGTGGATGTAGAGGATGGATCTGGAGACCGGACGCTTGAGACAGAACGTTGCAATAACATCGTTTGTTAATCACTCTGCCTGGACCATCAGAACCACAGTCACTTCTAAGTCCATATAAAGTAATCGAAAACAACAACAAAAAACGAAACACTGCCCCGCCCCCCCCCCCCGCAAAAACAAAACAAAACAACAACAACAACAAAAAACCTAGTGTCATCTTCTGTCGGTAATTCCAGATACTCAGGGGGCTGAGGCCTGAGGCCGTTAAGATTGCAAGTTAAAGGTTATCCTGAGCAACTTAGGGAGACATTGTCTCACTTGTTGAGAAGAACAGGGCTGGGCAGCCAGGCATGGTGGCACACGCTTGTAATTCTAGCACTTCTGAGTCTGAAGCAGAATTACTGAGTTTGAGGCCAATCTGTCCAACATACCAGGTACTAGGCTAAGGACTTTTTGAGACTCTCTGAAAAAGATAGTTTTATTTGTTTTTCATAAAGGAGCGCTGAAGATACAGCTCAGAGCTGCGGTAATACATGAGAAATCCTGAACTCAATCAATGGCAGTGTATATGGACATGTGTTGGGGATAAATTTCTTAAAAAACAGAGTGCTGTAGAAGTGTATAAAGTGGGTCAGGTGTGGTGGTTGGTGCACCTTGGGGGGCAGAGGCAAGTGGATCTCTGTGAATTTGACAACAGCCTGATCTACATAGCTCTATATAGCTAGGACTACTCAGCAAAACTTGTTTTGTAGATATATAAAATACAAATAATATTTATATGTATGAGACTTGGATGAAGCCGAGCAGTGGCCGTGCCTTTAATCCCAGCATTTGGGAGGCAGAGGCAGGTGAATTTCTAAGTTCAAGGCCAGCCTGGTCTACAGAGTCAGTTCCAGGACAGCCAGGGCCACACAGAGAAACCTGTCTCAAAAAACCAAACAAACGAGAGAGAGAGAGAGAGAGAGAGAGAGAGAGAGAGAGAGAGAGAGAGAAAGAGAGAGAGAGAGAGAGACACTTGGATGAAATACTTTATCCCGTTAAAGAACTTTTTCAAGGACATTCTTACATGTCACCTTGCTTCTCATGCAGGTAGTTTTGTGGCTGAAATAAAAGGATAGATTTACTGGGGCTGGAGAGATTGCTTAGCAATTAGGCAGCTTATAACCTTCCCAGTACCTCCTATCCTCATACCTCCAGAGGATCCAGTATTCTTTTCTGGCCTCCACAGGCCCTGCCCTCATGTGTGTATGTGTGTACCTGAACACAGATACACATAATACAAAAAATTAAATTTTAAATAAAAAGCATAGATTATTCTAATTAGTCCTATGTGGTATAGACCATTCCACTTTGCAGATAAGGAAATCCAGACTCAAGGGTACTCATTGTACTGTTCCACTTAATAGTGGAGACAGTGTGTGGCAACAACAGACAGGCGAAGCTAAAACAAATGTAAGCTGCATGTGTCAGAGACTTCATCCCAGGGATTGGAAATACAGTCTCCTAGCAGAAATGGCCGTCATGTTCCGGCAGAGTAAGGTAAGCAACTATTCACACATCTCATGCATGAGCTGTAGAGAAACAGTGGGAAACAGTGTATTGTCTAGCTATGTGACTTCCAAAATTAGTGAATTTTAAACCAAACTAAGACCAAGGAAAGCTAGGGGGTTGATTTAGGTTATTATTTGTGTATCCATGTCAAAACCTGACTAACCTGGGTGTGATGGTATACAACTAAAATCCTAGACTTTGGAGTAGAGGCAGGAGGATCAAGAATTTTTAAGGGCATTTTTACCTTCACAGGGAGTTTAAAAGCAAACCTGGATTACATGAGACCCTGCTTCTCCTACAGCTTTGGTTACTATGATCCTCAAAACTAGGGCTGGAAATTTAGCTAAGATATTAAGAGCACTTGCTCTTGCAGAGAGCCTGGGTTTGGTTGTCAGAACCCACATGGTGGCTCACAATCACCAGTAACTAATTCTAGGAGATCTGACACCCTCTTCTGGCCTCAACAGATACTAGGCACACAAGTGCTACATGTAGATACACAGAGGCAAAATATTTATACACATTCTTTGAAAAAAGACTTTATTTGAAAAACTGGACATGTAGAAAATGGCCACGATAACAGTTACAAAACAAACAAACAAGCAAACACAGAAGAACAAGTTTGATACAAAATAGCCATCAGATTCACAGTGAGTTTATCAGAGTTGAATCTAAGGAGAGAAGCACCTGACCAAAATTCACCAGAGACCTCAGCTACAGACTTTTTATTTTGAGGGTCTTCCAGAATGTGACTTGAAATGCACTGTTACCCACTTAACAGTCTGCTGAGTTTACATGCAGAATATCCATCAGAATACTCAAGATTACTGCACACCATGATTCATAATTAAGGTCTTTTAGTTTAGTTCTACCATGTGAGCAAATACAATCTCACATCTAAAGAATCAATCTAAACAAAGCGATGTGTCTGAAGATAGCTGGGATCCTCAGGACTTGCTCTTTCTCTCTTCTTTCAAAAATACATTTTCAGCACGCAACTTTTCTATTTCCTGAAATTTTTAAAAAAAGGAAATTAAGTAATTGCTATAGGAGAAGCTCTTATTCATTAAGTATATACTCATATTAAAGCTATAATGTTTGATTTATAAGTTAATATTAAATAAATACCTGGCCTCTATGAGAACTTAACCTGTGCTAGCAGTATTACTGAGTCTCTCACATACTTAGAGCCCCACCCACTGGGAAGGCTCAGACAAGAGCTGTGCTGTGAGAGTTGTTTCAGACTGGATTTCAGAGTGACCCTGTCTCAAAAAACCCAAAGTGAAATAGCAACGACCAATTTTCTTCACTGAAATCTCTTTAAAACCACCATGTATTTAGAATACTTTGAGTCTCACCTCAGCAAGCCTGACATTTTCCTTCTTCAGTCGCACTACATACTGAATCTTCTGATGGAGGTTTTGATGACCTACCAATTTTCCATTTTCCTCAGCAAGAAACTCTAGTTGCTTTCTCAGCATTTCCATTTCCTGTCAATCCAAGGATGGGAAGATCACGACATGTATCTCTTTTCAAGAGCACCAATCAGGGGTGGTCAAGCTTCCGTGGGCAATAGATCTCTGCACTCCAGAGAAACTGAACCAGAGATTTGGTTTTTGCTTGTTCTGCTTACTCAAGCATTTCTACATAGCATGGAAAACCCAACACACCTGGAAAGTTCTCTCTCTTTCTTCATACATTTCTTCCAACTTTGACCGCAGTTGCTCCTTTTCCTGAAATGCTCTAGACTCCAAAGTTCTGGTTCGCTCAATTTCCTCGCTCATTCTATGGCAGACCTTCTCCTTGCTGTGAAGTGCATGCTGGACTTCTTCTAGTCTGGAATAAGTATCAGTTTATGGTATTTCAAGGAAACAGAGTTATAAAATAGGATTCAAAGTAGGTTTTTTTCTTCTAAGTATAGAATTTTGATTTGAAGGTACCACTGATCTTCAGGTCTCCTGTACATAAGCTAGAACTGGGTGGACTTAGGTGGTAGAACACTTTCCTGACATGGCCCAGGCCCTCAGCTCCACCCTTAGCACGGAAGAGAGAGTGTGCTGAATATCAGATATGATTGCTCTGTCAGGTCAAGACTTCCATCCTGAGAAAAACTCATCAAACCATTTTATTTACTTATTTGGAACCAGGCTCTTGTATAGCCAAGGCTAACCTCATAAAAAATTTTAGTATAAAACTCAGCTTGTCCAAGTGGAGGGAGAAGTAAGGTATCATTACAGTCTGTGGGCTTTATTGTGTCTGATCTCAAAATAATCATTTCTGCTTTAAAAACCTAGACATTAGACAATGGAACATTAGTCCTTTCCTCAGGGGTGTGCACTTTACCCATTTTATGTAATGCAATGAAAAAATGTAGGATTTCACCCACTTTATAAAACTGTTTCAACTTTATTATAAGGTTTCCAGTTAGGACAGTTACAATGCATACAGAATGCAATACTGACTGCCAAACTGAGGTGGCACTCAGGATCTAAACCTCCCCGCAGGCTAACTTAGTCCAGGCGATGTGTTTCCAGAGCATGCTCAGAGGTAACCAAGGAGATGATTCAGCAGGGAAGTTGTCTACGTCTGCTTTGGGGGGACAAAAAGTTCAGATGCTGTCTCTGCCTACCTTACTGTGGATGAGGTGTAACGGCCTGAATATGAAAAGTTCCCTTGGGCTCCTGTGTTTTCACTTAGTTCTTAGTTAACTGGCACTATTTTGGAAGGCTGTGGAAACTTTAGGAAGTAGAAACTTTCTGGAAGAAGTATCTAACTCTGGGGGGCCATGCCTTGAGGTTAAATGATCTGTCTGAGACAGAGTTTTCTTTATGTAGCCCTGGCTGTCCTGGAACTTACTATGTAGACAAGGATAGCCTTGAACTCAAGAGATTCACCTGCCTCTTCCTTCTGAGCACTCACTGGGATTAAAGGTGTGTGCCATCAATTTTTTTTTTTTTGGTTTTTCGAGACAGGGTTTCTCTGTGTAGTCCTGGCTGTCCTGGAACTCACTCTGTAGACCAGGCTGGCCTCGAACTCAGAAATCTGCCTGCCTCTGCCTCCCAAGTGCTGGGGTTAAAGGCGTGCGCCACCACTGCCTGGCACGCCATCAATTTTTATTGCCCAGCCATCCTTCTGTTTTCTCCCTGAACCCCGACTACAAATGAGACTGAGCTTCCTGCCCTTGAACCATGCCATTCCCACCATGATTGACTACATATCAACTGGAACTGTAAGTCAAAACAAAACCCTTCTTTTTTCTGTCAGTACTGTACTGAAGCAGTGAGAGAACTGCAGATACTTGGCTTCTTGCTTATGAAACTCCATCCGATGTAGTGACAGAGTGAGAGCTTCTCTCCTCCCAGCAGCGGCTGCTGTCTGTCTGTCCTGCGCTGAGCAGGAGCATGGTGAGCTCCACCGTTTCCCCCTTGGACACTAGTTTTCTAAGCCCTGAGGATGTCTGGTCTACAAAATAACTTTAGGTCAGCCAGGACTCCAGGGCTACAAAATGAGACCTCAGAAAAAAAGAAAAGGAAAGGAAAGAAAGAAGAAAAGCAGCAGCAGCTACTGCTGCCACCGTCCTATGAAGATATGATGTTGGAACTGTGTGGGCCTAATGTAGCCCAAAATCCCAAAAGCAGACAGACTGGGGAATCTCAGTTTCTGATGGTATCACCAAGTCCCCTGTCATATGGAATTAGTTATTTCCTGGCTATGCTACTGCAGTTTTCTATCTAGTTCCCTATAGCATTTAAGAAGACTTGCTGTCTGTCTGCCCACAGTCCAGTATGGGCTGTCTGTGTGCCCACAGTCCAGTGTGGGCTCTTCATGCTTCGAGGACCACACAACACCAAGGGCTCGGCCACCACATGCCATGCCACACAGAGAGCTACAAGGGCTCACAGGATGTGCTACATTAGCTGCAGCTCTACAGACTAGCTGGGTAGGTCGCCATCCTATAGGTCAGCTTGACTACTGCTAGCTGGAAGCATTAAACTGCTCTTATTGTCCATGAGGAGAAAACCTCAGCAACTCAATAAAACTGAAGATTGCACATGTGCTTTTGTTTGTTTGTTAAAAGTGGCTTCTTGAAACCCCTGGTGAGAAAGTGGCATCAAGAAAAACAATTTTAGCCGGGCAGTGGTGGCGCACGCCTTTAACCCCAGCACTTGGGAGGCAGAGGCAGGTGGATTTCCGAGTTTGAGGCCAGCCTGGGTTACACAGAGAAACCCTGTCTCGAAAAACCAAAAAAAAAAAAAAAAAATTGGTGCTAGAGAGATGGCTGAGAAGTTTAATTCTAAGTGCCCATAAAGGGCAGGTCACAACTGCCTGGTCAGCTGAGGGGTCCAGTGTCCTCTTTTGGCCTCTGCAGACACCTACATGCATGTGCACATACCACACATAAACAAATGCACATAAACAAACATTTTAAAATCTTTGAAAAAAGACTTTGATAAACATCAATTATACTCACATATACCACAGAAGGAAAAAAGTTATTATGTATTGTCCTTTTAGAGGAGAATTACACCCGCAAGGAGTTCCTAACTCTGTAACTCCAGTTCCAGAGGGATCTGATGACTTCTGGCCTCTGTAGATACCATGCACATACATGGTACACCAACATACATACAGGCAAAGCAAAACACCCATCCACATAAAATTAAAAAAAAAAAAAAAGACCCAGGTCTGGCAGGCAGGTTAGTTTTGCTGCATGAGCTTGAGTTTGATGCCTACAGCCCATGGTGGACGAAGAGAACGAACTCTCTCATCTGTCCTCAGACCTCCACACACTTGGCATGGCAAGCACACACCCCCCCCATAATAAAGTTTAGAAATATTTTTTAAAAGATATGAACTATAAAATAGCACACTTACTTTGCTTTCATTTTCAGCATTTCTTCAGTAAGTTTATTCTATAATAAACACAAAAGATGGTTAGATTCTTTAATATCTTTCCTTTAAAAAAAGATGAGAGGAACATCTCATCTTTTGTGCTAATTAAATTTCCTTTGTGCTAATTAAATCCATGTCTATTTCCAGAGTCCCACATGTATATACAAAAGGCTACTGGTTCACAAGCATTCCAGCATGGCGCACAGACGATCCTACACTTCTAAGTCCTAAGTGGATAACTCCATGTGGGAGACAGAGTGCTACAGAAGCACAGAGACAGATCCAGCCATCTTTCTGTCTGATGGTTAGAGCCACAGACCACGGCAACTGTTCTGTGCCAATCTCCCAAGTACTGGACTTACAGACAGATAAACCTTTACTTCTCAATTATATATTAATATATGGTTTCTAGAATAAATAACCACAAATTTATTTATAAAAGCAATTCTCACAGAAGAACTCTGTGTAAAAAAAAAAAAAAAAAAAAAGCCGTACTGTAGTAAGTCTTTGTTTGATAGCCTCTTCTTCCTGTTCGCTCTTCAGCTGCTGACTGTCTGGGTAACTCTGACTGCTGCAGAGACTAGGGAATAGACACGGAAACATCAAGTATATTCAAGAATTAATTTAACATTTATTATATGTAGCTACAGCACAGCTAACGCTGGTGATTAGTGCAGATGATCAGTGTGCCCACAGTGGAATAAATACTCAGACCAATACACAAGCAAGAAGAGTAGAGTGCAGAAATCTAACCAAAGCTTGGTGGAAGACTTAGTGGATACTCTTTGCTAAGAGTGGCAACCTGTAGATCAACTGTGAATAAACGAAGGCAGACTGTCAGCACCTACAAGAGGGTAGTCTGGTAGTCTGGCCTCTTGGGATCTGATTCTTCCCTATTTTGGGTTTTCCAGACTATTAGCTTGCAGTTTCTGATGATTACTCTGGCTTCACATGTAAACAAACATCAGGGACTCCCTTCGCAGAAAATAAATGCTTCATCAACAAATAAAGGGACTACAGTAGTCTGGATTGCACGAGCATTTCTGCAAGGCTGCCTGGGTTGGGAGAATAAATGTACTTCAGTGGGCCAGCGAGACTTGACTGTAGAACCTGCAGGCTCTGCTACGGATCTCTTACGTAAGTAGGAGGTAAAGAAGACTTAGCACAGCACAGCAGGGCTCCTCTCTTCTTTCTCAACTGTAGCCTAGGCAACTGACAATGAGACTCAATGTCCAAGTCACCCAAGGTCACGGAAAGGAGTGTAGCATGTACAATGATACATATTTAGGGGGAAGAAATTATATATATTTTATTCAGGATCCAGACAGTAGGGCTGGAAAGATGGCTCAGCAGTCCAACGTGCTTGCCATTCTTCCAGAGGACTAGGGTTTGGTTCTCACCATCCACATGGTGGCACACAACCACTTATAACTCTAGTTAGTTCCAGAACCCATCACTGTCTTATGACCACCCCAGGCACCAGGGACACATTGTGACAGACACACATATGGACAAAACACCTATGTACATAGAATAAGATCCAGACATTCAGTATTTTAGAGCTTGATTGAAAGAAAGCAAGCCAGGCTTGGTAGCATACAGTGTTGAGTCCAGTACTCAGGATGGAGAGGCATGTATATCTCTGAGTTAGAGGCCAGACAAAGCTACACAGTAAGACAGTCTCAAAAGAAAAAAAAATAAAAACCAAAAACTGGAAGGCAATTACGCAGCAACAGAGTGTCACTAAGAACGACCTGTGAATTAGATTGGGTTATAGTTCGTACAAACCTGAAAAGAAGTGAGATAAAGTATCTTAAATTGTGGTTTAATAAATGACTTGGGAAAGTTATGTAGCCCTTCAGAAGACTGGCAAGGAGTGGAGCTCATGGGAAACAGGTGAGCAGACTTGAAGATATCAGAATCACCTAGAGCAGTGCTTCTCAACCTTCCTAATGCTGTGACCCTTGAACAGAGTTCCTCGCATGGTGATTCCTACCATAAAAATTATTTCATTGCTACCTTATAACTAATTTTGCTGTTAGGAATCCCTATGTAAATATCTGATATTCAAGATATCTGAAACATTTATGCTGTCAGCAGAGCTGCCTTTAACACTCTCAGGTCTTTGTTATCCCATATATTTTAGTCTCAGGACAGTTTTTAGACTTCTAAGATTACCTTTAAAAGCAGGGACCCAATCTGGGGGTGGTGAAATTCAATAAGAGTCCCATCCCAGAGAATTCTTTCTGGTCCAATTCACCTGCCTGCTTTCTGTTGTTGTCTTACGTAGCCTAGGTTAGCCTTCAATTTGATATGTAGCCAAAGATGACTGAACATCTTGAGTAGGGTACAGACAGGCATATATTATTACACCAAGTTTATAAGTGGTCCTTTCTGTTGTTAATCCTAATGTAAAAATGTTGATAAGTAACATCAAATTTCTACACTGTATACTTAACTAGTTAATGAAAGACACACACACTAGCACCCTGTGTTTTTTGCTTTGTTTGTTGTATTGGATATTGATACAGGGCCTTAGATATGCTTAATCAAGATGCTGAAGATGGCTTGGCCTGCCAGGGTTGCTTTCCCTGAATCATATTGAGAAGTAGAGCTGACTGGTAGAGCTCCCTTTTTCTGCAGGTTTTCTTGAATCTTATTTATATATTTAAAAAACAAAAATGGCTGAGCAATGGTGGCACATACCTTTGATCTCTCTGTACTCGGGAGGAGGAAGTAGGTGGATTTCTATGAGTTCTAGGCCAGCCTAGTCTACAGAGTTCTAGGCCAGCCTAGTCTACAGAGTGAGTTCTAGGACAGCCAGAGCTACAGGTAAAAACCCTATCTCAAACAAACAAATAAACAGACAAACAAACACCAAGACAAAAAACCAAAAAGCCTGGTGTAGTGGTGCGTCCATTTAGTCCTAGCACTAGGGGATCTCTGTGAGGTAACAACGGTCAGCCAGACAGGTCTACAAAGTGAATTCTAGGACATAGTGAGGTACTGTCTCAAAAACAAACAAATAAACAAACAAAACAAAAAACTTTAGAATGCAAGTAGTTTGGTTTAAATATTTCACATCTTCTAAATATATTCCAAATGCTTAGTTCACTGAGCTCATAGGTGGTGAATGTTTTATCCTGCAATGCTAGAAAAAGCCCACAACCTCATGAGACTCAACTCAAAACCAACCAAGCACTTGTCAGGTCACGGGATGTCCCATGTCTGGTGGAGTCCACTTCAACCTAACTCACTTAAGGCCATGCAGGCAGACCAGTCCAGGAGGAGGACTTCTGGCTCTTACTCACCCACTCTCCTTCTGCTTTTTCACATCATCCAACTGACTTTGCAGGAGCCAGTTTTTTTCTCTTAATTGCTGAGACTCCAGGCGCAGATTTTCCATTTCACACAACTGATCCTGAGAATACACCAAATAACTGTTCTTTCAGAAGACAGGTTAGACTGGGTGTAGTGGCATGCACCTCTGATTCCACACTTAGGAGGCAGAGGCAAGCACAACTGTGAGTTTGAGGCTATCCTAGACTACATAGGGAGTTCCAGGACAGCCTGGGCTACGAACTGAGACCCTGTGTAACACACCCACTCGCCCAAAGAAAAGGTTGTGACCCAGACAGGTATTCCTTTTTACATTCCTCTTTAAGCACCAGGTTATTGGATTAAACAAGTTCGTGATAAGCACTTACAAGTCTTAGGACTGTAACTCACAAACATGTTTAGTGTCTTAAAGAGTTTATTAAGATAACTTAGCCAAGTTCCTCTAAGGGAAAAAATTGATGAAAATCTCTGGTAACCACTCTCAATTATTTGATTCTATTTAATAAATGCCAATTGAGCTAAACATATTAAAAACAGATGCCAAAACACACGCTTAAATTAGATCCTCACTTTATAGCCAGGTATGGTGGCATATCCATGTCAACCCAGCACTCAGGAGGCAGAAGAAAGAAGGACCCTGAGTCAGAGCTGATCTGATCTATCTGGCTATCCAGTGAGACCCTGTCTCAGCAGGTAAACGGCAGCTGGGGGATGCTCAGTGGATAAAACACTTGCCCACTAAGTGTGAGGACCTAAGCTTGAATCCTGTGAATCCACATAAACCCGGGCACATGTCCTGTTCTCTTTACAGTGATGGTGGGGAATAGAATCCCTCTAAGTTTGGATCAGCCAATCTCTGGCACACACAGCAGCAAACAAAATAGCAGATGAAGGCTGACACCTGTGGTTGTCCTTCAACTTCCACACACATTCTGTGGTATATGTGTCCCCACTCACACAATGAACACACGCACCAAACACTACATCATACACAGACCCTCATACACTCACAAAAGACAAGGGAAAGGGCAGAAGAGGAGAGGAGAAAAGAAAGAACAAGAGTTAAATCTCAAACCACACTGAAGGCCTGAGAAGACAGCTCAGTCAGTGTAGTCCTGCTCTGAGATCCTCCCTAAGAAGTAAGGCAGAAAGTAATAAATACACGGAATGCTGCCTCTGGCCTCCACAACCACACGCATGCACATTCACATAACACAAGCACACATCTGAAAAAACTGTGCTGAGATAATACGTTGCTCCTATTAAGCTGGCAAACATTCAGATACTGGACAGCACTACGAGGTGAAAATCAAGGAATCGGGCCTCTTCTTCATTGTCCATGACATGTGGTTTGTGGAAACCTCTCTCACAAGGCAGGGAAAGGGTTAGAGCCTTTAGTAAGGTATATCAGTATAAACTGGAAGGCTTTAATAGGGAAGCAAAGGAAACTGGGAGCTCCCAGGGACAATAAGCTAGATTGCAAGGGGTCAAGGGTGGGAGGAAGCCTTCTCTATCTACGATACAGTCTGACCTTTTGAATTTGGATCAGCAGCAGCTAGGAGGAAGCCGTTGCCTTTTAAACTAAAGTTCACTGAAAAAAAGAGTCATGTACCTTCATTCTGAGAATTTCTGCATTTCTGACTTCTCGCTCTTCGTTTAGCTTTGTTACAAGGTGCTGCAGAGAAGTCTTAGAGGCTCTCCCATCTTCTATCTCTTGTTCCCGGGTTTCCAAGAGTTTTGCCAAATGAGCTTGAAAATGGGGTGGTGTTTTGGGACTCTGAAATAAAACCATACTTCATGCAAATGCTTCATTCCATGATGCTATGAAGATGTCATTTTCAGCCTACACACTGAACAGATAAAATATGCATTTTCATGTACGTGCCAAGCTCCTGAGTACAGTGCACGCTGATAGAGGCCATTTACCTTATTACTTTCATTTTTATCCAAGTAAAACAAGACTTTACTAAGTAGAAAGCAGACAGGGGCACTAACAAAGAGCTTTTCCCTTAAAATAACAAAAACCTACAACAACAACAAAACAAACAACCCCCCCCCCACTATTTACAATTTTTTCCTCATTTGAAAAGCTGAAATTCTGAACTGCAGTTCTGGGAGTGTACCTGTGGACAGTCGGCAGCAGAGCCCATCACGTGCTCCAGCTGCCGCATCTTCAAGTTGTACTCAGTCTTCTTCTGCTCCACTTCCTCTTTCTCCTGGTTTAACTGGGCACATTCAACAGATAACAGGTTACAGTTTAGAAAATAACTCAGAACACACAGTCCCATTAGAAAAGCCAAGCTTCACCACTGCCAACCATCAGGGAAAAGCAAATCAATATTACAGTGCTATGTCCCTGTTGAAATGAAGGAGATGCTCTAATGAGGCCATGCAGAGACCGCATGGTTCCTGCTATGCCAGTCACTACAGACTCATGGAAAATGGGGAAGGTCATCCCTAAAACAAACTAGAACTCCACACATGGCCAGCAATTTCAGTTCTGCTCCATAGTTGAAGAAAATGAAATTACGTATGTGCGTGCGTGCGTGCGTGCGTGCGTGCGTGCGTGCGTGCGTGCGTGCGTGCGTGATGTGTGCATGCACGTATGAGTGTTCACGTGTGTAGGCTCACACATGTGTGGGATGAATGTACATGTATGTATATGGTCTGTGGGGCCAACTGCTGCTGAGGCAGTGTCTCGGTTCACTGCTTTAGCTGGTCACTTAGCTCAGGAGAACCACTGTTTTTGCTTACTGCATACTGGGATTATAAGTGGCCACCATGCCTACTTGGCTATTATGTGAGTTCTACAAATCAAAAATACTTGCCTGGCAACTGCTTTATCCACCAAACCATCTCCCCAGTCTGTGACACACCACATGAACAGAGGGCCACATTCCTATTTAACCACAGTTTTGTTCACAATAGCCAAAGAATATAGGAACCCTAAGTATCCACCAGGAGATGCAAAAAGGAGCAATGCCGAGGTACAAAAGAACACTGGCCAGTCTGAGAGACAAGCAAACTGTCGTCTGCAACAAAATGAACGAGCCTCGTGGACGTTGTGTAATTGATAGAACCCAAGTGAAGAAAGACAAGGGAGTTGCATCTCTGTGGAATGCCCAACAGCCTAGCTCAGAGGTGTTATGTAGAGTAGTGGTTACCAGAGACTGGGGAGGTGGAGAGCCCTGGACGGGAGATGTCAGACAGAAGTGTCTGACAGAAGAACAGGGTTCAAATAAAAGCGAGCTTTTGAGATCTGATGCAATGTATTTTGAGCATAAGCAAAAATAACTTATAAAGCATAGTACAAAATGACAAGGACAATAGATCTGAAACTGTATCACAAAATCATACGGTAGATCATGGATATAGTAACCAACTTGATTTGATCATGTTATGCACACATTTATGCCAAAGCCCCTAATTGATCCATTTGTTCCATCTCTATACTGCAGAGAACTCTGTCAAAGCAGGAAAGTCAGCACCATGCTATTTGTTGCCAGTGTCTGAGTGGCTTAGTGCGCGGCTTACCTTGTGCCGAAGTTCCTGGATCAGCGCCTCCTTCTTGCTCAGCTCTTCTTGGGCAGACTGCAGTAGTCCAGAGTGCTTTTTTGAGGCCTCTGTGAGCATGTTCAGCTGCTCAGTGGCATGGGCCAGGTCTTCACAAAGCATATCCCTCTGTGAGGGAATAATGTCCCAAAGGAATATTTATTAACTGTGCCGTTCAGTTCACAAGTCACTACCACATTACTATAAATTTTTAAAGTTAAGAAAGGAAACATTTAAACATTTAAAAAGTTTTTTTCCTTTGGCTTATGCGATAAACCATTTCAAGATACCACTCCCAGCTGACATATATGTAAACAGGCCTAGGTGTGATGTCAGTAGATTCAGTTTCCTGTTTGAGGTCAAGTAGAGCTGTTTTCTCAATTGGGATTTTAAAGCTGATCTTTTCATGGAGAACACTTCAGAAGCAGACCTTACTTAATGTCTCAATAGTTGAGTTTTATGGGCTTATGATTATGATATTTTGCACACATGCACGTATGTGTGTGTACATACCCTATGTGACATGTACAGATGTCAGAGGTCATGTCAGGAATCTTTACTATTGTTCACCTTATTTTCACTGAACCTGAAGTAAACCATTTTGGCTAGACTGGCTGGCCAGCAAGCACCCTGCCTCTCTCTGCCTCTGCCCTCTAGTGCTATCCTACATGGTTAGACTTCAGCTGCTGTGCCCAGCTTTTACATTTGCTGAAATCCAACATGGACTTCATGCTTATGCAGCAAGCACTTTATCTACAGAACTATACCCTTAGTCTGACTCTGGCTTCTATATCCTAGAAGGTAAATAGCTATTGAAGATGTCTGTAGCCTAGGTACTGAGAGAAGAGCTGTAACAGCTCACCACAGCACTGACTCCTGAAACCTCAGAGAATAAGGTAGTATAAAGTAGCAGAGAATTCCTAATGGCTGCATCCGTAATTCCTACTTATATAACATAGGAATACTCTGGTGACCACACCAGAGCAGAATCTGATCATCCTCTCTTCCCATATGGACATGTGCAAACCATTTTAAAAAGGAGGACCCGAGGGCTGGAGATATAGTCATCTGTTAATAAAGTGCTGTTGCAGAGGGCTGAAGGTTGGGCCCCAGCGTCCATACTGGACATCCCTTATCTACCTTAAACCCAGCTCCAGAAGATCCAAAGCCCTCTTCTGGCCTCTAAGAGTACTGCATACACTGCACTCCACACAAATATAAACAGAAAAAAACAAAAACAAAACCACATAAGTAAAATAATAAATAAATAAGGGCCTGGGGTGCTGGAAAGATAGTTCAGTCAATAAAATTCTGCCATGTATCCTAGTCATGTTGTTAACTTGATACAACACAGAGTCACCTAAGAGGAAAGCCTCACTTGAAGAACTGCCTAGATTAGACTGGCCTGTGGGTAGTACTATCTCTAGGCATGGGAGAGTTAATCACGAGCCCGTGAGTTAGCCAGAGACGGAGCATCAGGCAGTGCTCCGTTTCTGCTTTTCACTCTGCCCTGACTTCCCTCATGATGGAGTGTGGTCTGGAAGTGTAAATAAACTGAAACTTTCCTCACAAGTTGTTTTCAATCAGTGTTGCATCAGAGCAATAGAAAGGAAAGTAGTGCAGTCGTGACGACTAGAGCTCAGTTCTTAACACTCATGTAAAGGCTGGGCATAATGGCACGCCTATAAACACAGCACTGGGAAGGTAGAGACAGGAGGATGCCTGGGGTTCACGAGTTGAATAGTCTAGCCTAATCAGTGAGTTCCAAGTCACAGGAAGGAAGAATTTATCTCAAAAAACAGGATTTTGATGGTGCCTGAAAAATGAAACCTTGACCTCTGGTCTCTACATGCACCTACCCAAACACACATATACAAACAAACACACACACACACACACACACACACACACACACACGTTTGTTTTTCTAGACAGGATTTCTCTGTATAACAGGGCCCTGACTGTCCTGGACTCGATCTGTAGACCAGGCTGGCCTCGAACTCAGAGATCCTCTTGCCTCCACCTCCCAGTGCTGGGATTAAAAGTGTGCGCCACCACACCTGGCTGACTTGTAGTTTTTTGTTTGTTTGTATGTATGTACTTTATATTTATACCTGGATTCTCCCTCTCTCTCTTTGTTCCGTACTTTCAAGACAAGGGCTCACTGGGCAACTCTGGCTGACAGGGAGCTTCCTCTGTAGACTTGCTGTGGCTTCCCAAATAGTCGGATTAAAGGCAAGTGCCTCCATGCCCAGATCTCATCAACTTTTAAAAACTGGATCTGAATTGGAATTACACGAATTTTTGTGTCTACAGCAATTTGGTACTTTCCTTTTCAAGTTTTCCTTTACATTGGAATCTTTCTGATATCCTAATACTTGCTAAATTTTCTCCTTGAGATTCTGATACATTTTATTTTTGTGAATCGGACTTAACAATTTTTACTGTTGATTTTTCAACAATAAAACAGTCCTTCCTTTTACCATGTGGGTTCCGAGGATTAAAATGAGATGGTCAACTTCAGAGGGAAGTCACTTTACCTGCTGAGTCATTTTGTCTTCTTCTAATTATCAATTATTCCTTTAAAAAAAAAGTCAGAGGCAGAGGAATTCTGTGAGTTCAAGATCATCCTGGTTTACGCAGTGTGATCCTGTGGAGAAAATGAAACGAGAAATAAAGAAAAAAAGTGCCACATTAGCACCTACCTCGATGTCCTCTGAGAGGATTCTCAGTCTAAGAGCTTCTTTCAGCTCCAGGATGTCCACTTCCCGTCTCCTGATCAGCTCCTTGCTCTCTTCTTTGTCAGCCACAGCAGCGTGGTATTTGCACTGCAGTAAAGTCACAGCACAAGAGCTTTCTGCTAGAGTTCTGCTCATCCGTACACCAAAGCAACTTAGAAGTATCTGAGCTCCAAGGTGAGCACCATCTTAACAATTAATTCAGTAACACCAGGTAGTGCTGGCTGTTGTTTGTTTGTTTTTGAGTTTCATTATTTGTGTGTGTGTGTGTGTTCACGCAGCTGGAGTGACATGTGGTTATGAGATGTCGAGGGTGGGGGATGCATCAGGTCCTTGGAAGAGTAGCAATTGCTCTAACCACTAAGCCACCCCTGCAGCCCAGCAAACGCTTGCCAGGGAAGGAGTAAGAGCTCAGGCACATGGTGAGGAACAACAGGACAGTCCCACAGGGTTAGAGAAAGCCAGCTAGTTCTGTTGTCTCATCAGTCTACCTGCGAAGATAAATAAGGACTAAAGCAAGCCCTTTGGGAGCAGAACTAATGCAGATAAAAACCTTAACCTGGGCCCAAGCAAAGGGCAAAGCATCAATACTCAGCAACAGCTACTTCAGAAAATGATACTGAGTCTCAGATCAAGGCCACAATTCCATGTAATTAAATATCTGCAAATTTAACTAAAACATATTTTTTTTTTCTTAAAGCAAATAAGGAGCCCTCTTTGCCTTCTGTTAGTTTATTTCCAATCAGTGGCTGCAGAATGGTGCAGAGAACACTATTCCAGGTCACAAAGACCTGGCACAGAAATGTGCACACTGCACATCTCAGAAGTCCTCTGGGTGTTAACTTCTACAGTCAAACATACTGCAACATGCAATCTTCTTATCTGTGGGACGGCTAACAGACCCCGGAGAGCCTGTCAATCGTGCCCTGCTTAAGCTCGGCATCCTGTGACAGAACTTACATTTATGTCTTGGAGCTCCTCTTTCAGGGTATCTATGGTTTCGGATTTTTCATCAGCTGATGTTCTTAACTCCTGGATTTGGTTCATGAGGTTAGTGACAAGTTCCTGAGAAGGACAAAAACAGTTGTCTGCAAAACCAGTGACATTATGGAGATCCTTTTAAAAGATGAACAGGTGCCGTTTAAATAACATTTTCCTTATACTCTTACTCTTGAGCACTGATTCCCAGCAGCTGGTGGAGCACTGGGGCGGTCAGGCCTAGCTGGAGGGAGGAAGTGGGCACGGGGTCATAGGCACCTCCAGGACCTACCCAAGCTCTCTGTGCTTCCTATTAGATATTATGCAATAACAGCTACAGAGTTCCTTATCAACATGGAGCCATGCCTCTCGTGATTCAGAATAAATCGTTTCTACTGTAAAATTTTTCCAGGGTATTTGGTCACATCAGTAAGAAAAGTAGCTAACACACAAACTACTTCTGTTTCCGAATGATAACAAAGAAAGTCAATTTACTTTAGCAAAATATTATGTGACATTCCACCTTTTACAATTTTTTTCCCCTTGGAGATAGGGTCTCACCATGTAGCTCAGGCTAGCTTTCATATCTCTACATAGTCTAGGCTGGCCTCTTAACTACTGAGATTCTTGCCTCAGTATCCTAAGTGCTTGTATGACAGGGTTAGACCATTTTTATATTTGGACAGACAAGTCACTTTTATTATTATGGCATGATCCAGACAGTTTGTAAGCCATCCCTGCAGGAGGAAGATGGTGTGGAAGACAGGAATGCCCAAGTGGCATTATAAAGATGTAAAGCACGTACAATGACATACACCTGTGTCCCAGAAGCTTGGGTAAAAGGGATTGTGATTTCAAAGCCAGCTCAGGCTACACAGAGAAACACTAACCCTGAAAACGTTACCTACCTTGTCAGACTCTCTAGACTTTTCGAGAGAACTGATGACATTTTCAGCAGCAAGCAAGCTTTCTTCCAGTTTCTGTACTTTTGCCATCTACGGTGAAAAGTAAAAAGTCACATTAAAAAAACAACAAAAACCAAGCTGATAACTACACTGCATGTTAGTTTATATGAACAATGTGTTTTGAGGTCTCGATCAACACAGCCACCTGGGAGTTAGAAAATAAGTCAAAAATAATTGAACCAGAATACACGAACACACGAACACACACACACACACACACACACACACACACACACACACACACACACACACAGAGAGAGAGAGAGAGAGAGAGAGAGAGAGAGAGAGAGAGAGAGAGAGAAACATAATAAAAATTTCAAGCCAGGGAGTGGGAGTGATGGCATCCAATTTTACGTCTAGCACTTGGGAGGCAGAGCAGGTAGTAGGTCTCCGAGTTTGAGGCCAACCTGGCCTACAGAGTAAGTTCCAGGATAGCCAAAGCTACATAGATAAACCCAGTTTCAAAAAAACAAAACCAACAGAAAAACCAAACCAAAATAAAAGAAAATTGAAAAAACAAAAGCAAAACAGAACTAGTCAGACGTTATCCTAACACTTGGAAGGGAGGGCCTGGAGGCTCTTAAGTTCAAAAAAAGCTTGGGCTAGAGTAAACTTCAGGGTAGCTATAGTGTGACCCCGCCTCAAAAAAACAAGGGTGGCCAGGTGCAGTGGCACATGCCTGTAATCCTAGCACACTGAGAGCTGGAGACCAGTTTGGTCTACACAGCAAGCTCCAGGTCAGTCAGAATTACATAGAGAGACCCTGTCTCAACAATAAACTAACAAAGAAACAAGGTCTTTGTACCCCAGCGGTTTGAACCTTAGCAGTAACAACAACAACAAGCCTTTATTAAGTGATTTCTAACACTGTAAAGCTGTGACATTTTCTTTTTTGGACTTCAGGAATGAAAGTTACAAAGTCAAATTTTATACTCAGAATAGGAAGCTGACCTGCTTTTCACATTTGGCTATCTCTTTCTGTTTCTCTTGACGTACAGCCTCAAGAACCTTTGAGATTTCTCTGGAAAAGAAGAATTGATGAAATCATGAAATGAACATGCAGACTCAGAAACTAAACGTGATTTGAGTGAAGTCTATTAGGTAAATCCTGGGTTAGCATCTTCCCATGGAGAAAAAACAGTTGAATGTATTTGTTGACAACTATTTAATGAGGAATTATTTTTGACCACAACTTTTATTTCTTTCTAGGGTTCGGTATTTGATAACCTAGCACACAGCATACATTATCTATCGCATCTGTCTGAGATGGAATGAAAAGCCCACGGCTACAGGGATGTCTCATTCATTGCCTCACTCTGTATGCCCGTACCCACAGCACTGACCCAGGCTCACTGGACACAACTAAATGTTCATGCTCTCCCTTCAACACAGTGCACCAGGGCCAAGAACAATCACAAAAGAATGCTGGAAATAGTGACCAAAAGCCAATTATTCTCCCTAGTGTGACCACGAGATCATTGACAGAGACTTACTGAGAGAGACACGGATAAGACATGAGAGTCTGAGGGGAAAGGAATAGAAAAAGATTGATAGAAGACAGAAATAAAGTTCCTCCCTATACTCCAAAATTAAAGAAGCCTGGTGTGGTGGTATACACTAATCCCAGCACTCAGCAAGCAGAGGCAGACAGGTGGATCCCTATTAGTTCTAGGTCAGCCAGGATCACATGATAAGATGCTGTCTCCAAACAAAACAAAACAAAACAAAACCAACCAACCAACCAGCCAACCAAACACCCCTCCAAACCAACAAAAACAAAAAATAATTAGTTATATTCTTAAATGAAGTTTCATTGTCCACAGCTTTTTTTTTTTTTTTTTTAAAACAAAATTTGCTGTTCACTTTGGAATGCTTTAATGAAAATAATTCCTTTTTTTAAAAAAAAGTGCTGGGATTTAAGCCAGGGCCTCAAGTCTAATAGGAAAATGCTATATCACTGAGATATACCTCTAAATGAAAAGAACTCTCCAAATTGAAAACAACTAGGGTGTTACTGCACAAGTAAAAAGCTGTGCACAGTGGAGCGTGCCTGTATCTCAGCACATGGGAGACTGAAACAGGAGGAAGGCAGGTTTAAGGGCAGCCTATGCTGGACAGTAAGAGAGTCTAAAGTCCTTGAAGCAAGAGGAAGAATGAATATTGAACACAGTCCGATGAATAGGAAGAATTAACCACACTTACTTAGAGCTATTTTCTTTATCTTCTTCAAATTGTAATGACAATTTGTTGTTGCGTTCTTTTTCTGCCTCAAAAAGCTCCACCAAATTCTAAAAGACAACCATATATTAGGTTTGATGTGGCACTTATGAGTATCAGGCAGTTAAAACATATCAGGAACTGTGGCTGATAGAGGAAGCAGAGACCAGGACAGGAAGCAGAGACCAGGACACACTCACTAACTACAGCACTGTTCACCACTTACATGCAGATCAGACTTTAAAGTTTCATTTTCTTGTTTGCAGTTTTGGAGGCTTTTTGAAAGTTGGTCGATTTCAAATTTCATTACTTCTTGTAAGTTATCATAGGAATCCTGTAGACAGGCTTGGCTCTCAAGAAGTTTTTCATTTTCTAATCTTTACCAGAAAAAAAAATTTTAAATGCCAAGTATAAACTTTATTGAGTCAGATTTTCTTAAATTCAAGTTTTTCTATCACAAAGCATTTACATTTGTCAGAGAGTTGTCATGACCTTGTGTGGAATGCCCTTGGTACCCGTGTGAGAGCCACTAAACCAGAAGAAACAGATGAAAAGGAATTATTAGCCTCACGTATCTCTTCCACATCCTTGCTCATGTAGTTAACTGATGGGCAATTTACCAGCTAACTGACGACGCTCATTTGAGTGTTTCCAGGCACTAGAAACTCTTAATTTCCAGGTACTGTCAACGGTTCAAACCCATCCGTTAAGAACTTGGTTAACAACAAAGTCTAGCTCTAGAAGATATTTTTAGGACAGAAAACAAAGCTTCTTTCTAACCAAGAGAGAATTTACTCTCAGGAGGAACTACTAGCTGCCTGTGCAGTTACTCTTTCTTGCTCCTCTCCCCAGCACACTGCATCATGTGTAGCAGCCAGCAGTCATCCAAAGAGTCTGCCAACAACCTCATCTCTGAACTGTGGCTTACATACAGCTGACTGACGCAGAACCATGTGCTGTGCAAACTGAAGGACGGCGGAAGCAGCTGCTGAGAGGTGAGACGGGGACATGTGCACGTGCTCATGGTGTAGAGTGTAGACAGGTAGGCAAAAGTCAGTAAGAACCAAATGGCAGGGTGTACTCTACCATTCGGAAGTGTCAACAAGCACTGAGGGTCAGAGAATAAGCAGCCCAAAAGTAGCTCACATAAAACTAAAGACACTACATTTTGTTATTAAAAAATCATAATTACATTTTGACCAATATATTTTAAAGGCTAGGATAATCAGTGCTTCTAAGATAACATTTAAAAAGAGCTCAGTAGATTCTTTATACTTTTAATCTAGTTCTAGTTTCACAAATAAAGGAAATTAAAATGCAATGAGATTTAATCAGGCGTGGTGGCACATGTCTTAGATACCAGCACTCAGGAAGCAGAATAGGTTGCAGGCCAGCCAAAGTTACATAGGGGACCATGCCTCAGAAAAACACACCACACACACACACACACACACACACACACACACACACAACACACACACACACACACACCACACACACACACCGTTTATAGTGAAGCCAACTGGTATAAAAAACCACAGTGTACTTGATGGCTTATGCAGTGTGAGTTGGGATTATAGTACCTCCAGGAGTATTAAGAACAATGAAGCGGGCACCTTGAACCAGCAGAGAACTCTACCTGGCGTTGTCCAGCTGAAGCTGAGCCTGCACATGTCTTTCAGAAAGATGGCTTAGTTCTTTCTCTTGACTCTCTTTGAATGTGCTATACTCCAGTTTCACCGAAGCAAGTTCTTTGTCAGCAGAATTAAGAACAATTCGCAGGTCATGCACCTCACATTTTAAAACTAGAAAATAAAAGAAATCAAGGACTCAACGGGTCCCTTTACAGGTTCTTTGTATAAAGGAGGCAAGTAATGAGACTGTATCATTTATAAAGCAGGAGAATAACAACCGTACCACTGTGACGACAAACGTCACCAGCTAAGCACTAAACACATTTTCTAGTTTTCCTCTCCTTAGGTCATGGCTGTACCTACATTTCTTTTGCCCCAGCCTGGCCTTATTCTTACCATGTAGCAAAGAAAACACTGACCGTCATGCTTGCACTTCCTGAATTCTATTATAGGCACATGCTACCATTCCAAGCTGTTCCAACATTTCTCCAGAAACAGGAAGAGCTAACATCTCTTCCTAGTTTTTAGGGCACCAGATGTTATAAGATATTTTTTCCAGTGGAATATGCAACAAAACTATTAGTATAAGCAAACCTCAAGAGATTAACATATTTGAAGGGGTGTGCTCTTAGCTGTTGAAACACTTTAGTAATTTACCAGAACTTAAACACTAGCAGCCTCAAAAGAAAACTCCAACTAAAAAGTAGATTAAGTGGCTTATAGTTTTATTACAAACTACTGAAACTATTTTGGAGATAGGATCTCATGCAGACGTCTAAGTTGATGTGTAGCCAAGGAAGACTGCTGAATCTCCTGTCTTCACCTACTAACTGCTGGACTACCAGGCTTCTCTGAAAATGCTTGAGAAAGACAAGAATATAGTAAAATAAAATAAATAATTTATGCTTTACTTTGTCACTATTAATGCGACTCAGCTTCCAAACTAAAGACTCTTCATTTTTAAAGGACTTTAAACTGTGTGTGTGTGTGTGTGTGTGTGTGTGTGTGTGTGTGTGTGTGTGTGTGTGTGTGTGTGTCTGTCTGTCTGTCTGTGTCTGTGTGTCTGCGTGCAGGTCAGAACAGAAACGTGGATATGACTAACTGTTCAGGTGCTTCCTACTTTTGTTTGAGACAAAGTCTTTCACTGGCCTAGTGCTTAATTTAGGCAAAATTAGTCTAGTGAACTAGGATCTGTTGTCTTCCATCTTGGTATCACTAGGATAACAGATGTGTGTCACACACCATACCTAATTTTTGACATGGGCTCTAGGTTCTGAATTCAGGCCCTCAAACTTGTAAGGCAACAGAACCATCTTCCCGGCTTTTAAATAAACTTTCAGTAAACACTTGTAACATTTATTGGTGGCCAATCTTGAAGAAAATCATTTTTTCAAGAATTGAATATACCTTTACCATGAAAATTTAAGACCAATTATCTAACAATCAACAAAACAAGCAAGCCCTTAAAGTAAAAGAAACAGAACCCAATTAATTTAAATGATCAAAATGATACTGAGCTACAGTGTCCCCAGTTGTCCAAACTTACAATCATTCTTAGTCTGAGCATCCTGGAGCTGCTTTTCAAGGTCACTCAGCTGTGTGAGATGGTCTTGCTGTTGCTTGCTCCAATCGCTTCTTTCTGATGAGAAAAGCTTTGGGAAAAGTGAATATACTGGAAAAGTATGCTAAGACACAATGTAGATCATTAATTTGTTTTTGTATTTAACATCTAGTTTTAAGGTCAACGGCAAGACAAAGCTTGGTTGTTTATTTGTTTATGAACTATAATGAAGGTGGCAATCCGAGATCAGTATGAGAGTGTGGACGGACCATTTTGATTTTCTTACAAACAGTCCACTTGCACAGCTGACTAAGTGGTCTAGAACTCAGACAATGAATGTCCGTGTCACCATCAGGGAAGTACAAACAGTTGACTGGGGCTTAGTGAGGGACTTTTCATCTGACAATGTTGGGGGGGGGGGTGCTCAAAAGGATCGGAGTGCACACTAATTTATCAAGGAAAATGAGAAGAACTTCAAGACTGGAGGGTCTCTAAGGGAGAACTGTCCTCATCTCACAGTGCCTTGAGGCTGAGGGCTTTAACACCTTCCGAGGCTGGGCTCTGACCTCACCTCCTGCATCTGTGTAGAATGGTGTTCTAGTTTGTCAACATTCTGTTGAAGTTTCAGGTTTTTACATTCTTCTTCATCCAGCTTGACTTGAAGAATACTCAGTTGTTCCTGCATTAAACACATTGCAGTCATCAAAAAGGCCTTTACATTAAAAAAAAAATGTTTAGTTTTATTTTATGTATGGATATTTTAATTGAATATATGTCCATGTACCAACTGCATTCATGGTGCCCACAGGAGCCAGGAAGATGGCATCAGATCACTTGCAACTGAATTACAGAAAGATGTAAGCCACCAGGTGGGTACTGGAAACTAAACCTAGGTGCCCTGGAAAGGCAGCTGAACTGCTAAGGGAACTTTCCTGCCCTATTTCTTCTCCTCTAAAGAGCCAAGAAACTAAAACAAATAAACTCAAGCCCTTATAGAAGTAAACAGCAAAGGACCGCTGGGCCAGACATCTTCAAAAGGTTATGTTGATCATTCCTACATTTCAAAATGACACTGTCTGATCGAAATGGATAAATTCAAACACAAAGCAAGAAGTAGTTAAAATTCAACACTGAATTAAATTACAGAGTCTGAGCTGCTTATGGTGGTGCATGCATTTAATAACAAGACTAGGGAGGCAGAGGCAGGCAGATGTCTGAGTTCTAACCTAGTTTGGTCTATACAGGGAAACCTTATCTTGAAAAAAAAAAAAAACTAAACTAAAAATATAAAAAAATAAACAAAAATAAAAGAGATGGGCCTAGGAGCTGGAAAGATGGCGTGGTGATAAGAGTATACATTTTATGTGTGTGTGTGTGTGTGTGTGTGTGTGTGTGTGTGTGTGTGTGTGTGAGAGAGAGAATTTTTATTTTACATATATATGAAATTACAGAGCCCTGTAGAAACTTTTTTTTTAATGTTAGATTTAAACATTGAGCCCTCTAGAGCCCTTAAGAAGCATCCTCAGCACTGCATGGGGTTGTTTTTATCACAACTGCCTCTCTGGCCTAAAATAACATAATTGAGATTTGGAATATTCATTCCAAGTTTTACTGGACAAAGTGGTAAAAATTAATTAACAAACTAGTAGGATCCCAATATAATCAAATGTCAAATTACTTCAAATACAGTAAAACCTCCCTAAAAGTTGATCTCTATCACACAGCCAGTACGATGCTATGCCATTCACACCAGTTCTAAACTATGCCATTCACACCAGTTCTAAACTATGCCATTCACACCAGTTCTAAAAAGTGAAAGCAATAGAAAACTGGTCATTTTACACACGGAGTGAAACAACACAGAAAATGGAGAATGATTTGCTCAAGAATAAAAATTGAACTAAAAATACAGACAAGTCAGAAGAAACTTTTATATATGCAAACTTAAAAATTGTAGGGAGTTAAATTAGTACACAAATTTTATTCAAACGACCATTAAATTATTTCTTTTTCCTAAAATGTAAGCATTACCTGCACAGTTCGAAGTTCCTCAGAAACGGCCTCCAAAGCTTGTTCACTCATCTCAGGTGGCATTGGCTCATTTAAAATGTCATCATCTATCCTGCTAGAGCTCTGCGTGTGCAGAAAGCCAAAGCTCCCCGACTCAGGGCTCAACTTTGGTACTAGTTTAGAACAAAGTTGATAAGCCTTGGTTGGAGTGGTAATGATCTGAAGAACAATCATTGTGGAAAGAAACATTAGTACAAAGGGAAAAATAACTAGATCTTATCAACGGGAAAAAAATTAAAATTTTACTCATCAACTTATCAAGAGGATGTATTCTTCAAGCACAGGACCAAATAGGCCTATCAGTTCAATATAGTTGCATGCTAAGTTGTAATATGGTTTAAAAAAATGGAACTTGAAGCTGGGTGGTGGGGCCTTAACAGGATCCCATTTTTCACTCATCATATGGCAAAGATTCACGAGTCCAGGGCGGAGGCTGGAGAGAGCGCATCAGTTAAGAGCACATGCTCTTCCAGAGGACAGGCTTTGACGCCCAGCCCCACATGGTGACTCACAACCATCTATAACTCCAGTTCCAGGGATTCTGAGGCCCTCTTTTGTACTCCATGGGCACTGCATGCATGGGATACATGCACACAAAATACTTATACAAACAGAAAATGAATAAATTAAATGTAAACAAACAAAAGGAAACCTCTAAGGAATTCAGGGTGCCCGTTAGTGTAGGGAGTGCTCGAAGAGTTACAGGCTGACACTCTAACAGGAGCACCTGGCAAGTGTGTCTCCAACAGAATCGATCACAGGCACTGGGAACCTGGAAACCATTAAGGGTCACCGAGTCACTGAGTCACCGAGTCATCAAAACATAAAAGCCAAGTTGGAGATGTACTCCAAGCATGTATGAGGCCCTGGGCACAATCGCAGCAATGCCCAAAGAATGTAGGGTGACAAGGTTTACAGTAAAAAACACTTCAGACACCGGTTAACATACAAAGGCCTAGGAGCAACCTTTGGTTTTGTGTGTGTGTGTGTGTGTGTGTGTGTGTGTGTGTGTGTGTGTGTTTATGCGTGGTGGTAGTGGTGTTTGTTTTTGTTTTGTGACAAGGTTTCTCAGTGTAGCCCTGGTTGTCCTCGAACTCAAATAGATCTGACAAAGGACTGTACCACCATCCTTGGCTTAAGACCCATCTTTGATTATAAAAAACATACTGACATAGCGGCACACACCTTGTACTCACAGGGATGGAAACAAGAGAATAAAGAATTCAAGGCCAGCCGGGGCTACAGAGTGAGTTTAAGAACAGCTTTGGCTATCATGAGACCCTGTCTTGAGGGAAAGAAGGAAAAAGAAAAAATAGAAAGAGAGGGAAAAAAAAAAACAGTTCAGATGTTAGAAAGCACTGTCTAAAGTTAATGACAAAATAGAATTTGACCCCAAATGTTTTATCACTCCTCCTTGCCCTTGCCCCTGGAGTCTATCAGAATACTGAGTGTTCTGCCATCTGTGTTTGGAAATAGCTTTTATTAATAAGAGAGACTGCTCCAGTTTAAACAGAAGTTCCAGATACCAACCTTGAGTGTTTCAGCATGTATTTTATTCAGCTGAGAAACTTCCTGGCGTTTGCAGACTTTTGTTGCCTCCAAAAGGTTTTCGAGATTGAGGTTTGCTTTTTGCAAAGACTGAAGCTCTGATTCTAATTCCAGCTGCTTTTTCCTAATAGATATTGTTAAAACTTAGTACTGAGGTAGTAATAGCAAACATTTGTAAGTACATCACAGTTTATGCTCTCCTGTAACTTGGCTTTTGAGTCTGAAGTACTTCCCAACTCACTGCCTTCATTTTCCAGGCATGTAAATCAGGCTCACAGATGGATGGTTATTAAAGGTATTCAATTAGTAAATTGTAGAGCTCAAAGTCAAGTCAATATGCTGTCAGGTCAGGATTAACCTTGTTTATACTGTCACATAGTTTATCCTTTTATACAAAGAGCATCAAATTAAGAGTATTAAAAAAAATCTTTAATTTCTAAAAAGAAAATATAGATTTAGTCTGTAAGTGTGATTTAAATTGTTAATGAAATGAACTTACTCAGCAAACTCAATTGACACTCAACAAGTGAGCACTGGATAAAACATCTGCATGATCTACTGTCAGATGTATAAACATCTGCATGATCTACTGTCAGATATATAAACACCTGCATGATCTACTGT
>JANHMN010000020.1:38366965-38378404 GCA_030674055.1 Rhabdomys pumilio
TACTGTCAGATATATAAACACCTGCATGATCTACTGTCAGATATATATAGTGAGGAGATACAAGAAAAAAAGTGTTTCCATAGAACACAAGTTAGTTGCTAGGAAGGTTCATGTTTAAAGTAACATGCCAAATTATCTACCATTAACATTAAAATATTAAGAAACCAGGTGAGTATGCATATTCACACTGTACCGAGTTAATTCTTTGAACTCTTCATATTCTTGCTTTGAATTATTCAGCGCTGTTTGAAGTTGCAGGAGCTGTGCTTTTAACTTCTCGGTGTTTGTGAAGAAACTTGATTCCTTTAGTGATTTGGGAGAAAATCCTTGCAGACCTAATAAGAAGGAAACCACTCCAGTCTTTGAAGGACAGAAATGACAAGCCTTTTTTCCAAGCTCTCCTCTAGGTACAACCTGAGGCACACGGATAAGAAAGAAATGGATGGGAGGGCGAGTGCGAGAAATGTGAGGACACAGATTCACAGGACACTCGGGTGACAGTGTGCACAGAGGGAAGTGAGAGCTGTGTTCAAGGAGCAAAGACCACAGGTGAGAGAAGTGCAGTTAAGGAAACACGCTTGTCCCTAGGATGAAGAGCGAACAGAGACTAACGAGCACCGTGCTTGGTGCTGGACAGAGAAGAAAACTTGCACAACTGATCTTGCGAAAACTGGTGCTAATAGCCACTGCAAACAACAATTTTGAAGAAAAAAATGATTAATAAGGATAATTCTAACTCTGCATACAAAATCTTGAGTTTCTCTACACCCAAATACTGTAAATCTTTTTTTTTTTAAAACTAATTCACAACTGAATAATAAAAGGCT
The DNA here is from genome assembly GCA_030674055.1 of Rhabdomys pumilio. NCBI lineage: Eukaryota > Metazoa > Chordata > Mammalia > Rodentia > Muridae > Rhabdomys > Rhabdomys pumilio. The sequence goes on from JANHMN010000020.1 coordinate 38,367,793, forward strand.
TAGAAAATGTAAAAGGCAAGACAAACAACCAACATCAAACCAAAACAGCACTCAGAAGCAGAGGCAGGTAGATCTCTGAATTCAAAGCCAGCCTGCTCTATAGAGTGACTTTCATAACAGCCAGGGCTACACAGAGAAATCCTGTCTTGAAAAAAACTAAAAAACAAAGATGTATGGAAGGATGGATGGACGGGATGGACAATCAGACATATAGACAGACAGACTAAAAGGCAAGAGAAGGGATTAGGGGAAGAGCTCAGTGGCAGAGTGGATGCTTAGCATCTGAGACCCAACCCTCAGTTTGATCCCCAGAACCACAAAAAAGAAATAAAAAAAAAAGTAAAGAGGTAAACAATTCAGAATAAACACAGAATTTTTTTAACTTAAAAAGAAACAAAGAGCCAGGCAGCGGTAGTGCATGCCTTGAGGCAGGCAGGTCTCTGTGAGTTCCAAAACAGCCAAAGCTACACAGAGACCCTGTTTTGTATAATTTCAAGAAACAAAGGTAGGGGCTGAGTGTGATAGAGGAGCATTAAACACTGCCTTGAGAATGGAGCAAACAGAATATGTTACCAAATCTCAGTGAATTCACAGCAGTAACTGCTATACTGCTCCCAAAGTTACACTTAGTACCAACGAAGGCCCTGTTCATATAATAGTTATGGAAATAATGTATCACTATAGAGTATGTACAGTATAACCACAATACCAGAACCAAACACTAGTGAAACCTGAATTTGACCCACGGACATCTCTCACATTGTACAGACATTAGCCAAACTGACAAACATTTCAACTATTAATGTTTTAGTAAGAAACTTAAAATGTCCTATACTTTAAACATGAAAAGTCTCATTATGATTTAGATTTAAGATGTTCCTACAGTCTTATGTACATTGGAACTATTCTCATGGGTGATAACTAGTCCGTAGGACTCTGACCTGTGCTTAACCCTGATGAATTTATAGGCTCGTGGGCTGTTGAGTAGAAGAACCAAGTCACAGGACTGTGCTCTGAAGGTGTCCCACCCCAGTGTTCTCCCCACTTTCTGATCTGTGAGTTGAGCAGCTCTGGTGTTCCCTGACATAAAGTTCTGCTAACCAAAGGTTTGAACATAATGGAGCTAGCCAAGTATGGCCCGAGTCCTCTGAAACCTTAAACTAAACAAATCACCCTGTAAGTTGATTTCTTTTTTCAGATATTCTGTCACAGCAATGGAACACTAACATGCGGGATAAAAATTGCTATCTATCACTTTCAGCTTTTTGACTAAGATCATATATAAAAATATCTGAATAAATCTTTTATCAAAAAAAAGATAGCACTAAAAAAAGGTATATTAATAACAGGCCTTTCCTTGGTATAGCGCTTAGCTGAACAATTTATTATCTTGTGATGTGGGGAAAAAACCTTTGTAAACAAAGGGCTCGAGAGATGGCTCAGTGGTTAAGAGCACTGACTGCTCTTCCAGAGGTCCTGAGTTCAATTCCCAGCAGTCACATGGTGGCTCACATGTGGATCCAATGCTTTCTTCTGGTTTGTCTGAAGACAGCTACAGTGTACTCATAAATAAAATAGAGTAAATAAAAATAACTTATTTCATTTAAAAAAAAACATACAATTGCAATAAATTAGCCCACCAGGTTGAAAAGGCTAATCATAAGATACTGCAAATATTTCATATTCTTCTTCGGGATAGTTTTTTTGTGTTTTGTTTTGGTGGTTCTGAATTTTAAAAAAATTTTTTAATTTTTAAAAATTCTGTTTATGTGTGTATGCATGTGAGTGCAGGTATCCAAGAAGGTAAGCAGTGTTGGCTCCCCTGAAGCTGGAGTTACAAGAGATGTGAGCTGCCTACCTAACACGTGGGAACCAGACTCAAGTCCTCTAAAGAACAGCATGTTGCATTTCACCACCTAGCTGGCCCTGCTTTCAATTCTTTTTTTCTTTTGCTTTGTTTTCTGAGGTGGGAGTGGGTCTCATTTCATACATAGCCAAGGTTACCCCAAGCTGACTATCCCTCAGCCCATTAAGTGCTTGGATTTCAGGTGTGCAGCACATACACACCCTGATCTAAACGTTCTTTCCTCTTTCTCTGTATATTTGTGTGTGTACGTGAGTTATGACAGGCTAGGATCCACCTGATTGGCCTAAGAGTTTTCCTAATAGATTAGGCTGCTCGGCCAGAGAATCCCAGGATCAACCTGTCCAGGCCTCCCTGGTTCCCCAGGGCTAGGATTACAAGTACAACTCCACCTTTTTAAGTAGACTTCTAGAAACTCAGGGCTTCATGTTTATATAAGCAACCACCTTACCGACATTATCTTTCCCATCCTACAGATTAATTCTTTCATTAGATTTATTTTCGTCCTATGTGCATGACTATTTTGTCTGCATGTATGTCTGTGCACCACATACATACATGTGTATACATGGCATACATGTGTGCCTGGTACCATGGAAGCCAGAAAAGAGCATCAGATCCCTCATCAAAATGGAGTGCTGACATTGGTGCTGGGACTAGAACTTGGGTCCTCTGGAAGAGCAGCCAGGCTTTTCAGCATTGAAGTCATTGCACCAGCCCTTCTAACAACAATCATTTCTTACCTTTGCCATTTGTCTCTGTGCTAGACACTTCAGAGAAAGCCTTTTCTAGTCTTGCAACAGACTGGGCATCGATTTCATGGGCTCTTTTCACAGGTGCTAATAATTTCAGTCTTCTATTCTCTTCCCTGAGGGAATGATTTTCCATCGCATACTTTGCAACTCTGGGATGATGTTCCACCTGTGACATTGAAAAATTGCATACTTCATGTATTTATAAATTTTCCTAAGTGAATTGTCTCTCAAAAAGCCATTCAGAAATTCTAGAACACAGCAATCCTGGTTGTACACTACTACAGTTTCTACAGAAAGGGACTTGGTAGTGGTGGGTATATCAAAATATGTTTATGCTACTTTGCTTACAACCTACACTCAAGCCACATAGGACACCCAGCCAGAAGTGTGTAACTCTTCACACCAAGAAATGGCTAAATCAACATATTTGAGGATGTAACTCAAGAGACACAGCAAAATCCTAGCATGAAAAAGGGTCTGGGTTTGATCCTCAGGACAGAGAAAGATAAATAGATAAAGATAGATAGATAGATAGATAGATAGATAGATAGATAGATAGATACAGACAGACAGACAAACAGACAGACAGACAGACAGACAGGATGGAGAGATGGCTCAGCAGTTAAGAACACTGATTGCTTTTCAGAGAACTCGGGTTTATCTCCCAGCACCCACAAAGCTGTAGCTCCAGCTCCAGGAGACCCAACGCTCTCGACTGGCTTCCTTGGGCACCAGGCATGCACAGACATACACAAAGGCAAAACACCCATACACATTAAATACAAATAAATAAGTCTTTAAAAAAGAGAGGGGAGAGTAGAAAAATTTCTCACTGCTAAGACTGAACTGCCCTCTAAAATACATTAACTAGCAAAATGCAGGAAAGTATACAAAATAAACAGAAGCAGAAATATTTATCCTACTGACTAGACATTAAATGTAGTGGACACACAAAAAAGGATTACTTCAGTTTTCAAACTAGGTGCCTAGTACCTACTGACTCTCTCTAGGACAAAGAAAAAAACGAGAATTTCAAACGCTCCACCGCCCTGAGACTTGTAGAACCACAAGTGCTGCAGAGCACAGGGCCCTGGGCAGAGTACAAACCGCTGGTCTTCCTTTTTGTCTTCAGCTTAATATTTGGGAAAAGGGAAGAAAAATCACGCAGCACATACTACAGTCAAGCTGACTTAAAGGGCTGTCCTTCTGCTGTGCCACAGACCGAGCGACTGGCGGACACTCTGTACATACTTTAGATGGTGAACACCAGTCACACTTTAAAGCTCCCTCCTAGAAACAGAGGCACGCTGCACTCACATGTTCTCGAAGCGTCTGGATCTCATCCCTCAGTTCTGACAGCAGGCGATCCTGCTCCTCCGGCAGGAAGCTTCCTCGAGCCTCCTTCTGGAGCCTCTCTAGACGCATGATTTGGTCCTCCCGGAACTTCACAATCATTTTGTTAGACTGGATAAATTTTTCCTTTTTGAGGGTGAGATCTTCTAGTTGGGTAATTTTTTCTATTAGAGACTTAAGACATTTGAGATTCAGTTAAACATGAAAAATTATTCAGCTTCCCTAAATTCTCATAAACAGAGAGTACTAAGTATGAACTCAAAGGCAAGACTTTTAAAGCCTTTCCTTAGACACCTGTTACTATGTTTCACTCACTGAAGTGATGAAAATCAACCAAGACGCTAAAGTACAATGTTCTGAGTCCTTTCCCTGATTCAATTTCCTACCTTCTTCTCCTGCTCGGATTTCTTAAAGAATAACATTGCTTCCAGGAAATACTCCATGTAATTAGTTTTCTCTTTATCTAAAAGGGAAAAGGGAGAAATATGTTCATTTTTCAAAACTAAAATAGTAATTATTGCTGCCAACTATCCTAAGGAACAGAATCTCATGACTGATTGGCAATTTCACATTAACTTACTCAGCAAATTGGCTGTTTTATGAAGAAAACAAGACATTTCTCTGTATTTACTTGCACAAATAAGTAAAAAAAATTATTTGGTGAAAGAAACAAAAATGCTTTGTTTTTAAAAACTGTAGCTGGGGCTGGAGAGATAGCTCAGTGGTTAAGAGCACTGGCTGCTCCTCCAAAGGACCCAGTGATCCCAGAAAAGACCTGGGATGACATGACAACTGTCTATAACTCCTGTTCCAAGGAATTCAACATCATCACATAGACATATTTGAGTCAAAACATCAATGTACATAAAAATACATAAATTATTTTAAAAATTGTAGCCTAGGTTGGCCACAATCCTCCCAAATGCTAGACTTATTTATGAGCATGAGACACCAGATGAAGAATTGAGTCTATAAGGAACAAGGAGACACACATGTGCCTCTTGAGATCTAATGAAAATTTATTGACAGTGTCTCAGTCAGTCACTCTACAGAAAGACTAGGCTGTCTAACAGTTCTAGGCTGGCCTAGAACTCAACTAAGTAACCTAGGCTGGTCTCAATCTCACAATCTTTCATCAGCTTCCTGAGTTCTGGGAGTCAGGTTATAGACTATGCTTGGTAGAACGCATACTGGTGTTTGTTGCCTGTTGGCTTGGTTTTGTACATTACTGGAAATCATACCCAGGGCCTCATATAGGCCAGGCAATGTGTCTGTTACCAAGACACATTCCCAGCCCCGGTTCTGTTTTAGTTGTTGTTTTTACATTTTATAGCTCTCAAATGAATCCTACAAGCTATTTTTGAAAAAACATTTCCTGTTCTATCTCACGAACATATGTTGATTATATATATGCTAAGGCAGAATGTTGGGTGTGACCGAATGAAATTTATGCATGTTTCTTCTTAGCACTTATTAGGGGAGGAATTACTCAAAATCATTGTGAATCTCATTCTCACTGCACCTCACATACCATTGATTCAGACAAAGCACTATCTTTCTCCACAGGTGAAATAAGGAGAGTGGGTGTGAGAAATCTGGGAAAGCCTCACTGTCTGTTAACTATCTACCTGTCTAACAGCAGGAGTTCTTCACATAACGTTCCCATGAAGTCTTTCCAAGGGAGAAGGCAATGAGTTCAACCTACCTCTGGCCAGTAAGCTTTCTGGTATCATCTGCCCAGACGTAAATTGAGACAGTTGTTCTTTGAGCCTCTTCACTTCAGCTTGCAGCTGGCTGACATTTCCTTGGGTGTCTTCATTTACCACAGCCTAGACAAGAATCAATGAAGCACTGAAAGACCACCTTTCAAGTTGTACAATCCTGTTTCTTATTTGTTTGGTAGGAGTGGGAATGTGGAAAACTGAACAAAACTATACATCAGTCTCACCAACAGCAGAGCGGCCGCTAAAATAGTAGAAACGGGCAGTAAGCGCCTTCTTCCTGTGCCCATATAGCAACAGTCAGAGCCCAAGCAGCACAGCCGTGCTCTTCCTCTTGCCATCCCCTCCTCACCAGGCTCGCACTCATCCTGTTCATTCAATCAGTCCTATCTTAGTCCTAACAGGCTGTCTTAGGCCAGATCACTTCAGATTTGGGTGTATCATCCTGACATTTAAGAACCATGTACTCTCTTCCAAATAAGGGAACTAAACACCTTGGCAAGGCTATTTCCCCTCTGTCCATCAACTCTGGCCTGAAAGGGCACAATCTGATCCTGTCGCGTTGTTTACCTGCCTCGTTGCTGGGTGCCAGAGCACCACTGGCAAGCCACTCAGGAGAGGCAGAACACAGTTCATGATAGGGGTTCCCAGCCTGTGTTCTTCTGGGCGAGAAATAGCAAGATCTGGGACAGATGCCATGGTTCTCAATCTCCTGTGTAGCTGACACCGCTGGGGACCCCAGGGAGTTGAGAAAGGGGCAGGGGTCTGTGCATCCCCTACATACCAGGAAGGAAGGGGATGGCTAAGTCTTGGACAGGTCAAAATCTGGTTTGGTTCAGAATGAGTGCCAAGAGTACAGAGGGGCTGAAAAAGAGAAGGCCTTCTCCAGGAGATTTAGGCGTGGCTCTTCATGACAAAGGCCCATGGCGATCCTTGATGAAGGAGGTGGTCCTTGTTTGTCCAAACTGCTTTATTTTATGGCAGATGTGAATTGATAAGTCTTACTCAGGGTGAACCAGGGATTAAATACCTTTTGCAGGGAAGAATGCCCAGGAAGAGCTCACAGGCTAAACACTTAGTTCCTATCTAGACACCTCATTAGCACGGAGAACTCCAGGTTTTTATGCTAGCTGACCAACTATCATGGCCTTCTCAGTGGGGTATCATGGTTACATGTTCCAGGACAGTAGAGCTTAGCAGGGAGCTGGGTCCACACCTACCATTCTCAATCCTGAGATTCCCCAGGCTGCTGAACCTGCCTCAACCTTGCCAGTTCTTCTGTCTGGTGGCATGGTCCACTTGCCCCACAATCCCCAACATGACTAGCCTGAGCAGAAACTACCTGCCAGGGGACAACCCCAGCATCTGGGAACTGAGGAAGGCAGCTGACGGGAGGTATGGAGTTGGTGACTGTGGCCAAAGTTGCTTTACTTTTGACAAGTTCTACCTTCTTTAACTCTTTGCTATTCTGTGGCCAAAGGCTGCTGGCTTCTAGCAATTTAACTCCTTCTGATTGGAGCACGGGAGTAAGAAAAAAAGCATAGTTATCTGAGCTCTTTTCTCTCTGGCTCAAGGGCTCCTCCATGGCCAGGTAAGAAGCTAGGAGTCTTTTAACTCTTTGCAAGCCAAAGAGAAAAGAAAAAGAAGAAAGGAAGAAAGGACAAGCACACACAGAGATATATAAACACACACACACACACACACACACACACACACACACACACACACACTTTGGCCAGGCCTGACCTATTTCATCAATTCCACAAGTGTTCGTGCATACTGACACATACACATATACCTGCACACGTACAATGTACATAAATACACAGACATATACATATATACATACATTTGGTGGATGTGGCAGTGCCACAAAAGCCACATTTTACTTCTCTCTGGCATTTTTCTATCTTCTTAGACAAAAGTTCTTTATAGTAATATTACCTCATAGATGAAATGTTACACAAAGGGGAGTTACAGAAGGCTGCCGACAGTCAGTTCAAAGCAGTGTTTCGTTCTATAAGCTCATTATAAGTTCAAAGCAACACAGCCTTGCTTTATCATAGTGTGCTCCTGTGGCCTCGGCCTTGGCCCTGACCTGGAATGATCATAAATCTGTCCAAGTCTATTTCTCTTCTAGTGCAACCGTGAAAGCTCCTGTACTCCTTATGCAACCTTCGCTTACTATTCTATAAGAAGGGAGCACATCCTGCTCTTGATTCTAACTTTATTACACTATTCTGGAAAAACAACGAAGAGCATCTCCTTAAACTTTCTTCTTAAAATTTTTTGAATCAAATCAAAAATGCAATAATTAATTCATCTAGCATTAATTCACGAAAGTTCATCTTCGTGTTGCTTTGCAGATCTGCCCAAAAATGTGGGCTGATGTCCTGGAACCACTGGGCTATGTAATAGTGGCAGGAATGGCACATCGGCAGTGAGAAGCCATCCTGGGATGAAGTCTCTGAGGACCCTACATCTCAGAGAGCACCCATCACAGCCATGCAAAATGGTGGGCCATTTCCAAAACCCACCTCCCTTGCTTGCCATAGGTGGCTCCTGACAACCGCCCTCTTCAGTGAGGCCCACTTTATGTTCCTATAGCTGGGCTGCAAGCAGTGTGTATTTCTGCTCTATCATGGTAATAAATGTTACCTTCACTTTCTTAAAGTAATGTTATGGTTTCAAACAAATGCCATCACATTGGTGACTAAATAGTATCTTCCATTTCTTACAGATATTCTGTTTAAAACAACCTCTAAAAAGCTTTAAAAAAAAAAAAAGCCACCAAATGCGTCACCGTGGTGTAGAATGTGAGTGGTAGACAGGACACGCGTGAAGACAGGGACAATATGGAGTCATTCCGTAAGTTTTGCTCAATTTTGCCATAAATCTAAAGCTGCTTTAAAAGCAGTTTATTGCCGTGTGGTGGTGGTGTATGCCTTTAATCCCAGTACTCAGGAGGCAAAGACAGGTGGATCACTGTGAGTTTGTGGCCAGTCTAGTCTACCTAGAGAGCTCTAAGGACAGTCTATACACAAAAATCCTATCTAAAACAAACAAACAAACAAAAAAAAAAAAAAAAAAAAAAAACAACGAAAGGTAAAGTTTATTAATTAGATAATTTTTAAGAAGATTCATAAAACTGAAGGGTAATAACAAATGACAACAGCTAAGTATCAGACAGATCAGAGGACTAGCTATGAAATACTCAACTATTTCAGCAAGGAAAAACCTCGTGTGACAACCCAAGTGCTCTGTGTTCTTGTCTTAGGTTCAGCCTGCCCACCTGGAAAGATTAACAGTTCATTTTTAAACAAGCCCCAGAGACCTTAGCACTTTCCCATTGACAGGTTGACAGGCTGAAGAGAACTTACCATTGGGAGCAGCTAGTACAAAGATGTTGGCTTTGTTGTTCATATGTTTAAAAGTACTTTCCAATTGCTTCTGATTCATATGGCCAGCCTCATTATGAGGCATTCTGACATCACTATTCTATCAGTGACATCATAAGTGCAATCATTAACATGGTTCTACCCTTGAAAGCCTTCTGGTAAGCCAAGACAAAGTCAGGAAGTTCTCCTGATGTTTCCTCTTCATATTGCTAATATTCATGTAAGCAGTGGATGGCACCCAAAAAATAAGGAAAAGACGAGACCTATGTTCTTCTCACTTAACCAGTGGGAGGAACAACATGGTTTACTTCATTCTGCTAGATGAACTGGGTATAAGATCCCCAGTTCTCCCCTTAAAAAAGGAAAGAATTAATATACCAACTTATGGCACAGTTGTTTTGTCTGAAACCAACTCGTGTTGGTCTTTTGACAGTATGTACTAGGTATTGGTAAAACTGTGCATAGGAAAAATATGGACTGTAGCTTCTTTGCTGTGGTGGGTATTGTGTTTTATAAAAATAAAGAGAGAAGGAATGTTTGGTGGGTGTGCAGTCAGGTGTTGGGGAAGCAGGTTCTTCCTCGGGCCCATGCTGAGGTATCCCTTCCCCCTGAGGGACCAGCCACAGAGTATGAGGAGTGGAACTGAGAGGGTAGGAGACAGACAGACAGACAGAGAGGGAGGGAGGGAGGGAGGGGAGGGGAGGGGAGGGGAGGGGAGAGGAGAGGAGAGGAGAGGAGAGGAGAGGAGAGGAGAGGAGAGGAGAGGAGAGGAGAGGAGAGGAGAGGAGGACAGCCATGAGCACGTGGAGGGGAATGGGAAGAGAGGGGGAATGAGCGAAAGCAAGAATGCAAGAGAGAGTGGAGGGGACAAGCAGCCCCTTTTATAGTGAGTCAGGCATACCTGGCTCTTGCCAGGTAACTGTGGGATGGAGCTGAGACAAAATGCTAACAGTGGGCACAGCAAATGCTATTGATTATACACTGTCTATGACTGCTTTCTTATTGCAAAGGCAGACCTGAGTAGTTGAAATGGATCATATGGTACAAGAAGCATTAAGTAGTTTATCAACTAGTACTTTACAAGAAAAGCATCCTGATTCAAGGTGTATACCACTATTAAAGGGACAATTTGTATGTAAAATAAAGTGAGGAATATGCGGAGATGTACACAACTTCAAAGGCAAATTTCATTATTATCAAGTGACTTTCATAACATTATTCTTTGCTATCATATACATCCCATACGGGTTCAGGGCAGGCACACGTATGTAAACTGATGTACATACCCAAAAGCACACCGACTCTGCTTGTATAGCTTAGGCTTAGACTCTCCCATCCAACAACAAAAGGAAAACTGCCTTAAAAACAAACCACAAAATCATAACAACCACAAGACAAACCTAGAGTTTCAAATTACATGCATAAGGCTGCAAAAAATGAACAGGGCATGGTGGTGCCCGCCTTTAGAAATGAACAGGGTATGGTGGTGCACGCCTTTAGAAATGAACAGGGTATGGTGGT
>JANHMN010000020.1:38388392-38405761 GCA_030674055.1 Rhabdomys pumilio
GAGTTAGGACTGTACATCAGACACACAGTGAGTACTAAGAGTTAGGACTGTACATCAGACACACAGTGAGTACTAGGACTTAGGATTTTCTACTGCTGTTTTAGTTGGACAGTAAAAGCCATAGTATTAAGAAGCACAGAGTCATGGATTCCTAGCAGACAGAGCAATGCAGAGTGGCTTCTCTATGCTCTTGCAAGTAGGAAAGGAGACGTATATAAGAATTGTTAGAAGTCGGGTGGTGGTGGCACACGCCTTTAGTACCAGCACTTGGGATTCAGAGGCAGACAGATTTCTAAGTTCGATGCCAGCTTGGTCTACAGAGTGAGTTCCTGGATAGCTAGGGCTACACAGAGAAACCCTGTCTCGAAAAACCAAAAAAAGAATTGTTAGGAATACTATTTCAAGCTTAGGATATGATATTTACATATTGATGTGTCTTCACAGTTCCTTGTTCACAAGTTCTCTATTGTCTGTTATTCCCTAAGTGAGTAGGGTGATAAGAACATCCTTTCCTCAAGAATTTTTGCCTGTGTCCCTGATTCCAGAAGCAGCTCCAGAACAGGTCAGAGCAATACAGGAGCAAGACTATTTACAACAAGCCTACTCAAAATTGCATGGTGCTAATGAAGCCATGGTTACAAGGTCCTTAAATAATGACAGGATGAGGATGCCAGCAGACCTAGCCACATGCTCAGGGATCTCAGGTCCCAACCTCAAGGAGAGAAAAGACACTGAAGTTAAAGTTGATCACCAAGAGTCTGCTTTACATTCATTCCCAAAACAAGCTTCACACTCCGCACATACACACCCAACAAAACCACTGGGTCAGCAGTTAAGAGTACCTGCTCTTTGTGTAACTAGATTTTATATCAACTTGACACAAGCTAGGGTCACCTGAGAGGGAGAACTTCAATTGAAAACAATGACTCAAAAGATCAGGCAAGCCCATAGGGCATTTTCTCAGTGACTAACTTGGAAAAGTTCAGCCCACTGTGAGTAGTCCCCTAGGTGGGTGGTCCAGTGTTCTATAAGGAAGGAAGCCTGTTGAGCAAGCCAGCAAGCAGCACTCCTCCATGGCTTCTGCATCAGCTCCTCCCTCCAGATTTCTGCTCTGTTTGAGTTCCTGTCTTGACTTCCTCTGATAATGAACAGTAATGTGAAAATGTAAGCAGAATAAACTCTTACCTTCCCCAGCATGCTTTTGGTTATGACATTAGCAATAGTAACCCTAGCTAAGACATTATTTTTCCTGAGAACCAAAGCTCTCAGCACCCATATCAGGTGGCCCACAACTGCCTGTAACCTCAGAGGGTCCTCCTCTGGCACCTGTAAGCACCTAAACCAATGTGCATAAACCCACACACATATAAAAAAAATGTTTAAAAAAAAAAAAAACTGAGCTATGGGAGCTTGTGGATAGCTGCACACACAACTTGTGGGTGGCAGATCGCACCTACAGAGACAAAAGTTCCTCTCTTCACTAACCCTGCTATCTCTTTATCTGGCTGTGTGATAGTTGTGACAGCTTGGATAGAGAAAAAACCTAGGAGGTGAGTAAAGCAAAGCACACTTTAGGTTTGTCTTCAAGGAAACTGCCAGGGATAATTAACTACATAAGAGAAGGTGCCCTGGATGTTGGTGGCATGACCCTTCTGGCTGGGCCTAGAAGACAGAGGAAACAGGGAGAAGGCACACCAGTACAAGCGTTCTGTAGAATAGTTTTGTCAACCATTCAATGGAGCTGGCCACCCACAGACTGAAACCAGTGGCCAAAACAACTCCTTCCCCCGTTAAACTGTTCTCAGGCATTTTTTCAGTGACCAAGTAATACTATCACATACTGTTTATTTGTAATCTTTGAGGAGAAGCCCTCATGGTAAACAAGTTTCCTCCATAGCAGTGGTTCTCAATCTTCCTAATGCTGAAACCCTTTAATTCAACTCCTCATGTTGTGGCGACCTCAACCATAAAATTATTTTGTTGCTACTTCATGACTGTAACTTTGTTGTTATAAATTGTAAATATCTGGAATGTGACCCCAAAGGGGTCAGGACCCCCAGTGATTTATAGCAAATTAATCAACCCTAAGGATGGGGTTGTGGGAACCCAGTTCATAGCTGTTTAATTTGCAACATGGGCCACAAACTGCGGCTTACAATTAGTACCTGCAGTGGGAAAGGCAGTCTGCGTTGAGGACTAAGCCTTAAACCTACAGAATCTGAGAAATGAGTTAATTGCCTCAGGGGATATACAGCTGATAATTGCTTGCTAGTTGATGGGAAGAAATTCTTACCTGAGAAGACCTGAAGAATCCTAGTATGTAGGCCCACTTGGAAGCTGCAACACCAGCTTCTGCCAAGGACTAAGGAGTCCCAACCGCCTCAGATCACACAAAAGCTGTTCACTTGCAGAGCTGAGGAGCCTACTACCAGTGGCTGCAACAGCTGTGTTAACACCTCCTTCTAGTCCTCTTCACATCTGGCTGCTACTATACTCACTGATGTCAAATGCAAAGAGCTACACCAGCTGCCAACAAGCGCCTCTGAAAAGCTCCCCACCTACCTATAATTTCTGAGTAAACAATGAACTAACTAGTTACACTAGATAAAAGTCTGTTTTTCCTACAGATGACTATGTTAGAAAAGGCCTAGGTGGGTTCAAGCCCAACAGGGTCCCATCCCTAACCAGGAAGCTATTTGCAATATTTTTCTCCAATGGAATGTCACTGGGTATATCCACCATACTCCAGGGCAGGCCCTATGCCCAGGAATAGCTGGCTAACATAAAATGAACTTCAAGGGTTTTTGTAGACTTCTTTTGATTGGGCTTTTTTGCTGTTGTTGTTTTGTTTGTTTTATTGGTCTTTCGCTGTCTTGATTTTTATTTTGTTGTTTGTAAGAAGAGAGCATGGTGCCCAGCACTCGGGAGGCAGAGACAGGTGGACCTCTCAGTTTTAAGCCAGTCTAGTTAACAGAGTGAGTTCTAGGACAGCCAGAGATACACAGAGAAACCCTGTCTCAAAAAATAAATAAATAAATAAAAAACCTGTGTGCAGAGGGTACACCTGTAAACCTTGAGCTTGAGAGCTGGAGACAGAACGATGGAATTCAACCTCACCCTTGGCTACAAAGAAAGTGTGACATCATCCCGGGCTACATGAGTTCTTGAACAGAGAGGTGGGGTGGGTGGTGTCCTTGAAGAAGGATTCACACGGACAGGCAAGAAAGTAGAAGCTACATAAAGTGCTGCGCACCATTAATCTCAGCACTCACTCCAGAGGAAGGAGAGGTGGGTGAGTGTGACTTCAAGGTAGGCCGATCTATACAGCAAGGACAGCTAGGGCTACACGGGAGATCCTATCTCTCCACCCCCACAACCCCCAAACCCGCTCCAAAAAGAAAGGAGGGAAGCAGGCATAGTAGTTAGGAAAATAACTTTAGATAGCATTTTTTTTTTTAATAAAATTTCATTTGTAGACATTTCAAAGCAAGAAAACCTAACAAGTATAACAATCATCAGCTGCTTTGGGGGATAGAGTAGGAGCATAAACCAGGAATCCGGACCACACGCGCGTGCGCACACACTGGAAAATTGTGTCTAGCACCCAGTCTATACCTAGCCTGTGCCAAGCACTGAGCTATCTAGGAACTCACAGGCTGGAAGAAACATGGGCGACATCACACAAAGAAATAACGTACCCCTAAAACATGTTCCAAATGGTCACCATACAAAGAGCATTTGGATGGCAGACACTGGTCTTCACTTACCCATCATAGTAAATGTCTTTCCAGAACCAGTCTGCCCACTGAAAAAAGAAAATATTGCGTTATTTTCACACGTAAAATTGAGACTAGCCTTCTGATTTAATATGGTCTGCTAGAATGTAATGGGAGGAACCACTCCAGACTGCTCTGCAGTCTTCTTCTCCCTTAACTGCACCTCAGATACCAGTCAGTCAGTAAGCAGATGCCTGCCTTTTTTGGGTTTTTTGTTTGTTTTTTGAGACAGGGTTTCTCTGTGTAATGGTCCTGGCTGTCCTGGAATTAATATTTTGTAGATTATCGCCCCCTCTCTCTCCTGAGTGCTGGGGCTAACGGTGCGTGCTGCCTCATGTTTTATAAATAGCTACAACAGTATTTGATAGATACGGAGTCTTAAAACATAATTTATTCAAGCAGAATCAATTAGACTTCTATTTCTAACTTTCGCTAAATAATGTAGTAATTTTGAAATTCTCTGCCTTGAAAAGTCATTAAAATGTCTTTGTTTTAAAATAAGTTTAAGGGCTTCACATGGTGGAAAATGCCTTTAATCTCAGCAAAAGGCAGAAACAGGCAGATCTCAGCTCTGTATGACCACCAACTAATAAATCACTCATTTATCTCCAAGTTCTACAAACATAAAAAGAAATCTGAGTTAATATATGAACTAATGAATGTGCCTTAGATTAGCTATTCCTACAAAGCTGAATAAGTGGTGCAAGTCTTTAATCCCAGTACTCAGGAGGCAGAGGCAAGCAGAGTTCTGTAAGTTTATCTTGGTCTATATGACAAGTTCCAGGATAGCCAGAGATGCACAGTGAGATGTCTCCAATCAATCAATCAATCAATCAACCAATCAATCAATCAATGAACAAGAAAACAGATAAATAAATAAGTAAGCAAGCAAGCCAGTCTACAGAGTCTCCAAAGAAAACATCTCTGAAGATATGCAGATAACTTGTGGCAATTTCAAAATCATTTTGAATTTCACCATTCAAAATAATCTATGGAAAAAATTCTTGCTGCTTTGAGAACACATGATAGAACAGCTTTCTGTCTCATCTTGTAAAAAGAAACCATTTAAAGAGTCCTAGCTCCAAACTTTCAAATGTCAATACATACCCTGCAGAAATCAGGAAAATAAAACAGGCCCATTGTCAGGAGAGGGGAGTTAGGGAGCCAGAGAAAGGGGGAATAGCAGGGTAAAGTGGTCTGATCAGAAAAATGAGAAAGGGTGGGCTTTTTGGGGAGGGGAATGGAGGTAAATATGGAGGGAGGAAACAAAGTGAAATGATAAGGATGTCTGAAAAAGTTATAAGGAATCATACTATTAATTATTTTTAAAAGGCATGTAATGCCACATACACACATATATGTATATATATGCACAATATATATATATACACACATATGGCATGTATATGTATGTGTGTGTGTGTGTGTGTGTATATATATATATATATGACAAACACATACCTATAAAATTTTAATAAACTTCTCATCTGGGTCAAAGACACAACAAAATACTCAATAACAGACAAGTGAATCTCTCTTTTGAGTTGTTGGCTAGTGCTGTCCAAGAGATTCCCAAAAT
Organism: Rhabdomys pumilio; assembly: GCA_030674055.1. Taxonomy (NCBI): domain Eukaryota; kingdom Metazoa; phylum Chordata; class Mammalia; order Rodentia; family Muridae; genus Rhabdomys; species Rhabdomys pumilio. The sequence goes on from JANHMN010000020.1 coordinate 38,393,748, forward strand.
ATACATCTTATTGCTGTTTTGCCCTTGGTTGTCCCCTAGAGGGAGGCACCGTGCTGAGGACACTATGCACTCAGAACAGGGTCCAGAGACCTGCTGAGCTGGAATGGTCTGAAAGCTTCATCCCTGCAGACTAGTTTTCATGATACGAAAAGGCACATAAAAAAGGAATTGTATATAAATACTTAACAGTTGATATTTTTCTCACAGTGATGCATTTTAATTCTGAAACTGCTTTACGTGTATACTGGAGCTGACCAAGTTAGTAGGTAGATAATAGACAGTACAAGTAAAAGGTTTATTGCCGACAGCAAAGATAACTAAACAAGAAAGACTAGAATAAACCCGGTGGTTACTGAATTAGTGCTAGACAACAGTATAAATGCAGGGTTAGCATGATATCTACATGAGTGGATGATACAGAAACACTTCCAGGTCTTTCAGCAGACACCAAGGTATGTATATACAACAAGGGTACGTATATACATTTCCTGCCATAAAAGTCTCAAAACAGTCAATCTCCAATACTAATAAATATATCTAAGCACCCAGAGCTTGGCTGCTCATTACTATTTTCCAACAGAAGGAAGCAGAGTTTTAATGATTCTAGAACTAGGAGAAAGAAAATATAAGAGCTTGGTTGTCATGTAGCCTGATAAAACAAGGAAATGCTCAAAAAATAAAGGACAGAATTTGTCAAAGCGGCTGAGAAACCTCAAAGATCAAAGATGGAACAAGGTAGAAACAAAATATAGCATTGGGTTACTGCACTGTTAGCTTGAAAACAGAGAAAGGGGCTCTGAGCCAAGGAAGATGAGTGGTTTCTAGAAGCTAGAAAAGGAAGGAAATCTTTTCTTTCACAGCTTCCAGAAAGGATGGAGCTCCAGGGACAGCATAAGCTTAGCCCAGTGAGACTCATGTTGAAGCTGACTTTAGAGAACTGCAAATTAATCTGTTACTTATGCCACTAAGTTTGGGTGCTTTATTAAACCAGCAACAAGTAAAAACTAATATAAGGACTCTGATACTTCTCTAGAGAGATAGTTAACAACTTACTAGGCAAAGATGGTACCATTATAACCGCTCATGCAAGATTCCACAATGCTTTTAGCCACTGTTGAGAATACAGACTCCTAAAAATAGAAACACCAACATGTTAAATAAAAATACTTCTATATCTCATACAATAAAAACTAAGTGCTTTCACTTTAAGACCTATGATTACTTAAAGGTTGCATCTACTTTAGGAAGACGGCTAAAGCATATAAGATAATAAAAGGTAAAATTACAAATATCATTAGGTCCATTAATCTCTAATACAATCATAAATTTAAAGCATGTCTCTATTGCTTTGGAGCAACATAACCAGGAAAGGTCACAAACTTGACCCCTTGACAGCATCTGAGAAACCCAATAATAGTGTCAACTATATTGTTTTAACCATATCAATTTCTGTGACAGGTTTAATATTTTTAAAAGCGTTGATATTGTTTACAAATACATTTCAATTCTTTGGCTATATGAACACATATGTATATCCGTGTACACATGCCGAGGGTGGTGCTAATGACCTTGGCTATTGTTCCTCAGATGCTATCCAAGATAGGTTGTTTTTTCCTCCTTGTTTTGATTTTGAGAGGAAGTCTACTCAACAATTAGACTAGGCAGGCTGCCCAGTGAGTCCCAGGGCTCCCTGACTCTGCTTTCCCACCACTGGGATTACAAGTGTAGACCACCAAACCTGGCTTTGTTTGTAAGCCACACAGGATCTAGTTTGTACACACAGGATCTAGGGATTGAGAGCGGGTCCTTAACTCTTTAATGACTATGCTATCTTCCAGTCACTTTAGTTTTTAGTTTAAAAAAAAAAAATCCTCTTAAAAAAAAAAAGAGAAAGAAAAGGAAGCAGGCCATAGTGGAGATGAACGCCTTTAACCCCAGCACTTGGAAGGCAGAGGCAGGCAGAAGTTCAAGGCCAGCCTGGACTACATAGTAAGACCCTGCCTCAGGAAAAAGAAGAGTGCAGACAGATGACTGAAGACATAGCTCAGTGGTCTGGAGCACTATCAGCTGCTCTTCTTCCAGAGGACCCTAGTTCGAATCTCAGAACCCATATAGTGGACTCATAACTGTCTGTAACTCTAGTTCTAAGGGATCTGACACTCTCCTAGGCTTAGAAAGTACCAGGCACACATACAGTGCACAAGCATATATTCAGGCAAAACACTCATACACCTAAATAATAAAATGATTTTTTTAAATGCACATGGGGCTGGAGAATTAGCACAGTGATCACCAGCACTCATTACTCTTGTACAGGACCTGTGTTTGATTCCCAGAACACACATGGTGATCCACCACCATCCCTAACGCAACTCCAGTTCCCGAGCACCTGAAACCCTCTTCTGACTACAAGACAACAGGCATGCACATGGCACATACTAACATACATAGCCAGGTGCGATGGTATACATCTTTAACCCCAGCACTTGGGAGGCCAGCCTGGTCTACAAACAGAATTTCAGGATAGCCAGGGCTACACAGAGAAACCCTGTCTCGAAGGGAAAAAACAAAAATAACTAAAAGAAAAAAAATTAAATGCATTCATCTGAATTTCAGACAGAATTACATACAAATATTATTCAGCGTGTTAGCATCAACTCCACAGTTCTACATTGTCTTCACTTGTTCTGTCACTAGTTTGTACTCAAAGTATTTTTATTTTATTTTCACTTATAGGTAGACACAGTTTATCAACAACAAGTGGATTCTTAAACCTACACTGTTCATAAGCTCCATGTGGCTACTGAGAGCCTAGTGTAGATTACCAGTCCAAATAGAGATATTGTATAATATAGAAGATTTGAAAGACTGAATCAACAAGAATGGAAACGATCTTAATAATAGTTTATACTAATTACATATTAAAGTGGTATTTTGGATACACTGAGTTAAATAATATTTATGACCATAATTAAATTTTACTGGTTTCTTCCCCTGCCCCCTTCACTGTGTCTATTAAGATACTTTAGGTTTGGGAATCTTGTATTCCTGGAACTGGTTATGTATAGTTGAGACTGTTCTCAATCCTTCTGCCTTTGGCTTCTAAGTGCTGGGCTTACAGCCACAGGCTACCTTGCCTGCCTTTCAGAGATGAATGGGTTGTGTGTATGCAATTGAATGGGGAAGGCTCACCTTGAATATGGCTGGGGTCTTGATAGAACAGAGTGGAAGGAAGGGACAGCTTACTAGATTATTTTTGACCTGAAGTAAACTTTGCCATTTTCATTTCCAGCAACCTTAAGAACCCAGTTTTAACTGGGTGGTGGTATCACACCTTTAATCCCAGGACTTGGGAGGCAGAGGCAGGAGGATCTATGAGTTCATGGACAACCTGGTTTATAGAGTGAGTTCCAGATATAACTACACACAGAGAAGCCCTGTCTCAAAAACAAAACAAAACAAAACAAAACCAAAAACAAACAAACAAACAAAACCAACTAAACAAAGAAAAAAGATATTTTTAAATGATAAGTGTAGCTCATTTTACAGTTCTATGGACTATCAATTTTCTAGCTGAAAAGATAAAAGATCTACAAATTTTATGACAAACAAATCTCATGTGTTAACTAAAGACCTGTGAGGGTTGGGGATGGAGTTCACTCAGCAGAGTGCTTGCCTAGTACACACAGCCTGGATTCAATCCTCAGCATGGCATATACAGACATCACGGTCCATGCTGTAATCTCAGCACTCGGGTGGGGGGCAAGCAGAGCTGAAGGCTGAGGTCATCTTTGGCTACACAGTGTCATGCAGGCTGGTCTGGGATACATAAGACCCTATTTCAAGGGAAAAGATAAAGACCTATGATGTCTGGTCCAGTACCCACGAACAACATGCAAGTTTTTAGCTTTGCTCACTCAACATATTAGCCATATTCCAAATGCTTAAGCACCATGTATGGCTAATGCACCCAAGGGACCAAAACTTAAATTTTATTTAGTTTTAATTAGTTTAAATTACCAAGTAGCCAGAGGTTACTAAAGCAGGTCAAATACTAAGTATTTCCATTAATTCAGAAAGTTCTGTAAGACAGTGGTATTAGATCTTAATTAAACTGGCCTTAATTAGAAAGCAGTTACTTATATAATAGTAATCATTTTAAAAATCGTGTATGCATGGGGGCAGGCACAGATGCAGAGGTCAGAAGACAACTTTGAGGAGTAAGTTTCCTCCTCCAACCTTCATGTGGGTTCTGGACTTGAACTCACAGTGAGACCTATGCAGCAAGTGACTTTACCCACTGAGCCGTCTTCACTGACCCACAGTCATAGTCTTTTACATCCTTAAACTACAAAGTCAACTAACTCTACTAGTGATGGTCTAAACGCTTCTGAAGTCTTCAGTTATTTTCATTGGTGTGTATAAAAAGAAACATAAAGCAAGCCTGTGTGATTCTGGGACAAAGTTTAAGAACAAAGACAACTGCTAAAAAAAATTAGATTAAAAATATGTATGGAAAGTTTTAGCTTTCTTATCTTAAACCTGCCAAACTAAAAAGTGACAAATTGAACCCCTACATTATATATTTCAAACAAAAGGGCAAGTTTCCAGTGACCAGTACCTGAGTGGTGTCCATGCCTGCAACATAATCAAATACAAAGGTCTTGGGGTCTGGGTTGGAGTGTAGCTGGAGAGTAGTCTGGGAGAGCACAGATAAGCAAAAGCTCTGCTCTCCATCCGCTGGTCTGGCGCCCTCATCAGCAGGACGAATTCGCACAAACACTTTGATGGCATCGCCTTCATTACTTAGGACCAAAACAAAAGTAACAGATAAGTTTCCTGGGGAAGAAGCTGTAAGATAATCAGAATCTCAATTGCCTGTAACATTTCTATAATGAGTCCAAGTACCAGACCTACTCTGCTGAAATTCACCCCTTCTAAATCTTCACAAAGCTCACAACCTTTACAGATTTATTTTCCAGGAGATATCATCACAAACCTTTACTGTAAATAAAATCAAAGGCAGCTATTTCAAGGAGCCTGACACACTGCTTTCTGTCATTTCCCTCTTCCTAGTGCTAATGAGTCCTTGCAAGGAATTACCACACTGCTCCATGTTTTCACTGGGAATTGAGAAGGCTGGATGAACACAAGCTAACATTTTTAAATGAACATCTCTGACCAAACTAAACAGTTATCTTAGAAATACTATATTGGGGTCTGGAGAGATGGCTCAGCGGTTAAGAGCGCTGACTGCTCTTCCAGAGGTCCTGAGTTCAAATTCCCAGCAATCTGATGGGGGCTCACAACCAACTGTAACGAGACCTGATGCCTTCTTCTGGTGTTTCTGAAGACAGTGTAGTCACATATATAAAATAAATAAATCTTAAAAGAAAAAAGGAAGGAAGGAAGGAAGAAAGGAAGGAAGGAAGGAATACAGACAGACTATATCCTAGTTTTTCCATGCTCATCAGCAAGACTTTTTCTTACCTTGGCTGGTTACAATGAGAATTTGTCACATTCCGTAACTCAGCTAGGAAAAAAAAAAGATAAGGGAGCTATAAGGATAAAAATAAATGCAAAACCCTCACCACAGCAATCAGGCCACAAGTCCTTGGAGCCCAGTAACACTGCTTCATTTTAGTAAATGACAAATCAATCTTTCTTTTCTCAGGCCTAAAACCACAGAATCCGGTCTTATTCTATAATCACAGACACTTCTGCTATCAGATTACTGAAACAATGGTCTCCCTCTTCCCCTCCATCAGCTAAAATCTTAAATTTTTTCTAAGGGTCTCATGCTGGAAAAAGGGAAGAGTATCCAAGGAGACTCATGAATTCTAACTGTGGTCAGAACACCCCGTAGGACAGGCCAGAACCCAGACAGAGATGGGCCAATGGATGGAACCAGACCTTGACTTTGTTTTAAGTATCTTTTACCCTCTAATGAAAACTAAACTTAATGTTAGGACTGTAAACTGGGACTTGGGAGTCAGCAGACCTGTCTGAGGTCATGTGAGGTCATATTAATCTCCTCTCTTTGGTTTTCAATATCACTGTCTATTCAGTTGGCATACTAGAGACTGGTGGCCAACATTAGCCCATGAGATCTGTCAGAGCCATTGCTCTAGTCCTAAAAACAATTCTGTCAGGAGCCATCATAAGAGAATCTAAAAACTAGCAGGAGATCTTCCTGAGACAGTCCGCCTTGGATTATAATCTATGATGGATTTTGCTCTGGTAGGCAAAGCCCAGGAGAAATTCATTTTAGAAAAGATCCCTGCTATTAATATGCTTTTCCTGTTATTATTAAACATATACAGCAATCACTAGGTACTAGCCCATCCGTTTGAGCAGATCTCTGTGGAACAATGAAGATGTACTGTCTTGTAGTGAGTGATTTCTTAATCCTTAATGATGATCCTGTAAGAATTCCTAAATTTATAGCATTATGAAGCTCTTTTAATAACACTGTATTAAATTCTTTCTGGTGTCAAAACTGCAGTGAGAACTCTGCCAGTCTTTAGTGTCATGAGATAATTGCTTCTGAAATAGTAAACAGGCATTCTGCAACTTAGAGCACATTCTAAGAGGTTGTAAAACCATTAACCAAAGGTCATAAAAAGGGAACTAATGATTTACTATAGGTGTTAGGACAAAAGATAAAATATTGACTGGGTTTAGCTATACAAAAGTTTACTAATACCTTGGTCACATAAATTATGACTTTTAATTCTCCATAAACCTGGTGACAAGTGACGAATGATTAGCCAGATAATTACTCCTAATGGATATGCATGTAAGCATTCTCTGTTGTAAACTTATTGATTTATGATTTGAATTTATGTGTAAACTTGTGATGAACATTTTACCATGTGATCATGTATTCTGAAAGATGTATAAGTACTGAGGACAAAGAGAGCTCGTTCTCTCCTCCACCCCTCTTTTCTTGCATTCTCCTTACCCCGCTTTTATAGGTTCCGCTTATCCCCTTTTTTCCTTAGACCCTTATCCCCCTTTTTCTTACAAGCTCTTTCTCCCTTTTCTTAGAGAGCTTTCATAGGACATTTTTTTGCAACTTAGAAATAATCACTAAAATCACTTTCCTAACTGTCCCTTTTTCTTCCTGCAACTTCAATTAGCAAGCTCAAAGTTAGAGCCTCACAATTCCTGCAGAGACACATCAAAGGCTACCTTACTTAATCTCCTGCTGTTTTAGGATGAGGTGCTAAACAGCTTCTCTTGACAGAGGAACTCAGACAGGCAGGTTAGCTACCACAGCTAAACGACTGACTTAGATTTGTTTTACTGTTACACAGCAATCCTAAATCTTACCCCTGCTGATGCTCTTCCCCCTCCGCTGCCTCAAGAAGAGCCAAACAAGAAAAAAAAAAAGACCCGCCAGGGCTGGCCCCCACCACAACTCCATTCTTCTTCATTCTTCATATACAATCTTTCAGTAAATACTTGATTCTAGGTTAAAATCCACTGTCACCAGCACGGAATAAACAATTATTTTTTATGTGGACTATTACAAGTCTCCTCCTTCTTGCCTTACCAGTTGTCATGTTGACCTAGCAGGCAAAAGAGGGGCAAAATAAAGAGGTTAGAGATGGACTTCTAGAGTGACAGCATGACCACAGCCTGGAAACTGATGAATCAGGTGTGGGGGAATAACACCTCTCAAAATACTTCTGAAGGCAAAAAGCAAACACAGAAACAGCTATTGAAGAAAACTGAAAATTCAGTCAGAAAGGTGAGCAAGTCATTTTCACACAGAGATACACATACATTATGAAGGCAAAACATAATTTTAAAAAATTTAATCTATTAAAATTTTCTCTAATTTTTTATTTATCTACCTATTTATTTTGTGTGTATATAGAAGGTGCAGGAGTCCATTCTTTTCTTCTACCATGTGGGTCCTGGGTATGAAACTCAGGTAGTCCGGTTTGGTGGTAAGTGTCTTAATCCAATAAAGCCATCTTTCCAGCCCTCAAATATTATCTTATACAATAAGGCATTCTACAACCACACTATGTAACAGCATGTATAATCCTTTGTTAGCAACAGAAAATTTACTTTAGGACTCCAGATACCAAGCAAATCTGTGGATGTTTAACTTCCTCATATAAAATGGTTATCATTCCATACACATCCTCTTGTATATGTCAAAAGATCTCCAGATAACTTATACTACCTAATATGGTATAAAAGTTATCAAGTAAGCAGTTATATTATTTAGAGAATAAAAACAATTCTGTGCATATTCTATACAGATGGATGTATTTTGTCCTGAATATTTCCTGTGTACAGATAAGCAGATGTGGAGCCCACAGACACAAACTGCCAGCCTCTTTGCTACCCCACCTCATGCACTGTATCCCTCAGTGCCCTTTCTTGGCACTGTTCATCTTCGAAGAGCCTATTACTGTTTCTATGATAATAAGTATTATTCTTCTTTATAAAGCATACCTAAAGAAGTACCTGGTCCGTAGTAAGCACATGGTATCTCTGATGATCACAACTAGGACAATAATAACGTTTCCATTCTGCTCACACAAAAATCAAAAGCATGATAGCTCCAGTCAGAGGCAGCAAGAGCAACCGACATCAAAGACAACCAAATGGTGAGAGGCAACTGCAAGAATGTTACCAACAGAAACCAAGGCTACTTGGCATCATCAGAACCCAGTTCTCCCACCACAACAAGTCCTGGACACCCCAACACACCGGAAAAGTAAGATTCAGATTTAAAATCACATTTCATAATGACAATAGAGGACTTTAAGAAGGACATAAATAACTCTCTTAAAGAAATACAGGAGAGGGGGCTGGAGAGATGGCTCAGCGGTTAAGAGCACTGACTGCTCTTCCAGAGGTCCTGAGTTCAATTCCCAACAACCATATGGTGGCTCACAACCATCTGTAATAGAATCCGATGCCCTCTTCCGGTGTGTCTGAAGATAGTGACAGTGTACCCATATGAATATAATAAATAAATAAATAAATATTTAAAAAAAATACAGGAGAACACAGGTAAACAAGTAGAAGCCCTTAAAGAGGAAACAAAAAAATCCCTTAAAGAATTACAAGAAAATAGAACCAAAACAGGTGAAGAAACTGAGCAAAACTATCCAGGATATAAAAATGGAAATAGAAACAATAAAGAAATCACAAAGGGGGCCTCGGTGGTGGCACATGCCTTTAATCCCAGCACTTGGGAGGCAGAGGCAGGTGGATTTCTGAGTTCGAGGCCAGCCTGGTCTACAGAGTGAGTTCCAGGACAGCTAGGACTACACAGAGAAACTCTGTCTTGAAAAACCAAAAGAAAGAGAGAGAGAGAGTGAGTGAGAGAGAGAGAGAGAGAGAGAGAGAGAGAGAGAGAAATCAGAGTACTAGCTGAGGCGGACAGAATTACTGATAACACGAATACAGCTGTCCCTAGCACTTGGGAGGAGAAATCAAGAGGATCAGAAGCCCTGTCTGACTTCAAAGAAATCTTAAAACCAGCCTGGATTATGTAAGACCCTGGCTTTAAAAAGAATTATAGTACTGTGATGATTCAAAAACCATTATGGGCATTAAAGTTCCATAATGTACTAGTTTTATGCTTAAATTCTCTTACTACTGAAGTGGTAGAGGGAAAAGGCTACTTTATTTTTATTTTTTTATTTTTTTTTTTTTTTTAGTTTTTCGAGACAAGGTTTCTATGTGTAGCCATGGGCTGTCCTGAACTCACTCTGTAGACCAGGCTGGCCTTGAACTCAGAAATCCACCTGCCTCTGCCTCCCAAGTGCTGGGATTAAAGGCGTGTGCCACCACTGCCCAGCCTGAAAAGGCTACTTTAAATAGAGAAAAAGATCACAAAGTTGTTCAACTAATGGTGTAATAGACTTCAAGGGTTAATAAAACAACTCAACAGGAAACAATTACAATTGACAAAGAGCTACAAACATGAACGCTATTGTAAAATTCAAATGTATGATTTCACAGTTTTCTCAAGCATCTCACTGTATTCTCAAATCTTATCATCAGTCTAAAAACTAACAAAGAAACAAACAAAAAACAAATGCCAACACCCATATTCAGAGGCTCACAATCATCCATAATGACAGCTCTAGCGTGTCCAATCACTCCAAGGGCATCTCCACCTATGTGTGTACAACTACACAAGCAACACTGGCACCCACACACACATATACTCACACACACATGTGCATGTGTGCTCACACGCACACCAACAATTTAAAAAAATTTAAGAAAGATAACTTATAGTATTAGGCAATATAAGAGGTGGCACTCAAATACACTGGAGGTGGGGGATTAAATCAGTCTCTGGGATGAAAACAGATTAATATATATATTAATATATATAATCTGCACTTCTTTTTTGTTTTTCCCTCAGCCATCAACCACAGTCTAAAACAAGTAAATAAAAAATTCAGAATCCAACAATTTCTAAGTTATGTTTTTTGTTTTGTTTTGTTTTTTTGAAACAAGGTCTCAGTATAAAGGCTGGCCTCAAGCAGCCTTCTATTCTCAGAAGCATGATGAAGCCTCACGCTACACAACTCTCTTTAGCCAGGTCCTTATACACACTGTAAGTACTACTCCCCGAACACTCTAAGCCTTTTGTTATCGGATCAAGTGGCTATATCACAAAGCTTGTGTTCAAATGACTTTTGGATACTAACTCTGTCACACTGTCTACAGCACTTCTCTCAGCAGGTGGACACCGTAGCATCTCATAGGATAAAAGTAAAGACACAGGATAAAAGTACAATAAAGCACTATGTCAAAGACCACTTTCAAATAACTACTGCATATTACTATAACTTCCGTATTTTAGTATTAGCTAATCTTAGTATACTTAATTTACAAAGCAAAGTTATCTATAGGGTCCTGTACTAAGATACAATTCTGTTTCCAGGAATTCGTGAAGTCTTGGATGAAGAATGGGAACTATTGTAAAGAGACCATTCATTGCAACTCGCTTTAAAGTTCCCTCCTCTGAGGGTAGGCCACCGAAGGGAACGCAAATCCCTTCCCTTCCAGAAAGTTAGAAATGTGTAATCAAGCAGCAAGTGCAGAGCGCAAGGGCCGCTCTCCGGACACTGGAAGCCGGCAGGGAAACAGCAGGGTCCACGGCACAGAGAAGAGCGCACGGGGCTAGGGCCGTGGCGGGGCGCCCGCGCTCCGTGAGGAACTCAGGTTCCCACCGCGCGCGCTGCCACCGCCCTAAGAGATAATGCCCCATAACACCGGCATCTGCCAGCGGCGATGAGCTCACCAGGCAGGATCGTAACTTACATTTGGAGCCAGGGGCCATAGCGACCACGGTCCAGATTCGCTTATTCCACGACCGACACAGGCCTCCCGCCAAGATGGCCGCAGATTTGAATTTGGCGCCGCCCAAGTACCACACCTCCTGGGCGTGGTCGGATGACGCCACGAACTCGGTGACGTCAGAAGTCGGCGCGGGCGACTGACACCTTGAACCCTGCCAAGTTTGAGGAGTCCTATTGTTGGTCAGAACCACCATGAGCAAGCGGAACCAAGTGTCCTATGTACGGCCCGCAGAGCCCGCCTTCCTGTCCCGCTTCAAAGAGCGAGTCGGCTACAGGGAGGGGCCCACCGTAGAGACCAAGGTGAGCCCACGGGAGTCGCCCCGTTTCAGCCCCTCGGTCTACACGCCACTTCCGACTCCCTGGTGCCGGTGTAACTGGCAGGTCCGTCACTCGCGACCAGCCGGACCCCAGGTCTCGCCTCTCGCGCTCAGGGAGTTCTTACTCGCAGAGTGCTGTTCTTGAAAACGATTTGGGCTTCTTTTTCTTCTCTCTCTTCTCTCCCTGCCCACCCCTGCCCCCTTTTCCCATGGCAGCTGCACTGACCTCAACGAGGCCAGTGAACTCACCTGAGAGCAGTTTCCCAATAAACCTGCCTTTAATATAATCTTAAAAAAAGAAAGAAAGAAAGAAAGAAAGAAAGAAAGAAAGAAAGAAAGAAAGAAA
>JANHMN010000020.1:38419769-38437560 GCA_030674055.1 Rhabdomys pumilio
TCTCTCTCTCTCTCTCTCTCTCTCTCTCTCTCTCTCTCTCTCTCTCTGGTTTTTAGAGACAGGTTTTTTTTTTCTGTGTAGCTCTGGCTGTCCTGGAACTCACTCTGTAGACCAGGCTGGCCTCAAACTCAGAAATCTGCCTGCCTCTGCCTCCCAAGTGCTGGGATTAAAGGTCTGCGCCACCACCGCCTGGCATTTATTTATTTTTATTAATATGAGTACACACTGCAACTATCTTCAGACACACATTAGAAGAGTACATCAAATCACATTACTGATAGTTGTGAGCCAATATGTAGTTCCTGAGAATTGAACTCAGGACCTCTGGCAGAGCAGTCAGACTCTTAACCACTGAGCCATCTCTCCAGTCCCATTTGGAGTTTCTAACGGTCACACAGATAAGCACTCTGGCTAAAGCTTCTCACTCACACTGGGTGCATTAGTAGGGTTCCTCTCTGCTCTTCATCCTTTTATGGTCAGTGAGGTTTGATTGGAACTAAAACTCTTCCTACTTTTCACAACCAAGTTTTCCTTCTCTGTTTGGACTCACTGGCGTAAGAGGAGGCTTCTACTTTGAATGAGAACTTGTCCATAATCTGCACTGTGAAGTCACTGATGGGCAACAAGGCAGGTGATCTGAGCAAACGTTTTCCCACACTCAGCACATTCATAGGTGTCGCCTCCCTAGCAAAGCTGTGCCCTTTTTGTTTCATGCCCCCCCAGCTATTCCATATTGTTGCTGTAATATGCCTACCAGTCATCGATACAGAAAAAAATAACTTGACTCAGAGCAGGGTCATGCTGACCACAAACCCTGTTGTGTTCTATATGTCATGAGATTTGTTAACCTTAAGAAATTCCACACTCTAAGCTTCATGTAGGACCCATCAAATTAAAGATGAACTATTATGTCTAAAATAGCTTGAGTCAGGGCTGACCGACCACTGGGCAGTACTTCCTGCAACTATGTGTGAGCTCAATGTGCTCTTTCCGGTTTTAGCCTTTATAAGCTGGCTCTGGGAAATGTTCAAGGTTGCAGCTCCCAGCTCCTGAGTCTGAAGCTGCAACCCTGGTTGATCAGTCTTAGGGTGTACGTTCAATAAACTATCCCTGTCTGACTGAGATTGGTGTTTTGTGTGGTTTGTGGGGTGACTCCTGAACCCCAACAACTTTCCCAGACTGGATTCTCTGCTGCAGGATAAGGCTCTCTCTCTCTCTCTCTCTTTTTTTTTTTAAATGAAAGCTTTGTGAGGCTTGTTGCTTTAATAAGGCTCATTTCTGTCCTCGAGAAGAATGTACTTTAAAAACATGTTTGTAGATTTATTTATGTCTATTTATTTATTTCATGTGAATGAGTGTTTGCCTGCCTGCATGTCTGTGCATCACATGCATGCGTGGTGCCCACAGAGGCTAGAAGGGGGCATCCGATCCTCTGGAACTGGAGTTACAGACGGGTGTTAGCCACCATGTGGGTGCTGGGAATCAAACCCTGTTCCTCTGGAAGAGTCGTTAGTATTCTTAACCACTGAGTCATCTCATCCCTCCCCTCCCTTAAGATAAATAAATGAATGTAATACTATTTGAAAAAAACTTACTTATTTTTATTCTATGTATATTGCCTGCATGTATGTCTATGTGCCACATGTTTGCTTGGCGCCTAGAGAGGACAAAAAAAAGGAGCAGGAGGTACTGGGTACCCTGCACCTGGAAATATGAATGGTTATAAATTGTCATATAGGTTCTGGGAGTGAAATCTGGGTATGCCACCAAACAAACAAAAAACCCACAAGTGCTCTAACCATTGAGGCATCTCTCAAGCCTCAAATGTGCTAAACAATTTTCTAAGGTTTAAAAAAAAAACAATTCATAAACAACACTGAAAAGCAAACAGACAGACAAAACGTGGCACAACATTTTACAAAGAAAAATGTAGGAGAGATATAGTTGTATATTTTACAATAAACTCAGTAATATGGGAGGAGTGAAGGAGAGGAAGAAGAAGGAAGAGGAGGAGCTAGGAGGAGGGAGCTGTAGGAGCCGTGGAGAACCATGCATGTATCGAGAACAGTCCTGGGTAACAACTTATATCTAGGTTAGTTAATTGTGTAACACTTCCAATTATGTGGGCATCTTGTTATTAGAGCATTACCAAACATATAAAGCCTTTGGATAATCATTAAGCATTAGAGTCTCATTTCTACTGGGTACCTCGTGGATGGTGGGATGGACTGGGCTCAGCCAAGCGTGGTGGAGACAGGGTGGTAGATTGGCAGAGCCACTTCCCACGCTGGTGTCTTGTGGGTGGCAGGGCCTGTGCTTCCAACTGGTCTGAGTCACAGCATCAGTGAGAACACATGGCCCTAGGCCTTGCCTAGTTGAGAACATGGCGGCCCCGTAACAACAAGATAGGTCGGGTGCTGTGGGTGCTGCTGCTTTAAATATTACCCTTAACAGAGAGACATGAATAGGAATCAAAAGGCTCATACACCTCTGAAGAGAAAGAAAATGAAAGCTCCCGCTGTTAATTTACCTAATGGAGGCTGGGGAAGCACCAGTAATATCATAAGCACATGCAGGAAGTAGCTTCTTGTCCATTTAGGTGGGGTGGGGGAGAAGGTACCTTGGTAATATGCTTCAAAGTTTAAATTTTATAGATATTTGAGCTACCACTACTGCTGAGATGCTGAAGAACACAGTCTCATAAGTGTAAAACTCCATGGTGCAAATTGCTATGGACAATGAAACAATAAGGTTGCTAGAGTGTGGAGAACACTGCCTGGAAGATCTAAGGCAAACATTAAAACTAGCATTGTCGTTTGCTTTCTGATGCTGTGATTACACACGGCACCCAAAAGCAGCTCAGGGGAAAAAAGGGTTTACTTGGCTTATACTTCCAGTTACAATCTATTGTGGGGAGTCAGGACCAGAACTCATTCAGAAACCATAGAAGAATGCTGCTTGCATGCTTGCTTACTCTCAGGCCCAGATACACCTGCCTAGGATTGGTTTGGAGCTCTGCCACATAATTATCAATCAAGACACAATCTCTCCATAAGCCAATCTGATTAAGGTAATTAATTCTTCAATTGAGGTCCTTCTTCCCAACTGACTCAAAACTGTATAGTGTTGACTATAGATAAAAAGTATGACAGTTACCCTGGAGCAAAAGCCAGAACTCCTAGAGCCTAATCAACTCCAGGAATAGACACTTCCAGGGTGTAAGATTCTAGAGTGCCTCCTTTGACAAAAGTCCCCTGCCATGCAGGACAGATATGTATGAGACCAAATACATAGAATGGTTTTGGTCTATAAACCTGAAAGTTCTACCTACTTATAATAAAGTGTACCTAATGCTGACCAAGAGGCTTCCTGGATGGTGTTGTAGCCAGAGCAGGTTATCTCATGTCTAAGCTTGGTTTCCGAGCTTGTGACAGAGACCACAGTGGTTTGTATTTCGGAATTGTGAGACTGTGGTGTCTGAATACTTCAAGGCTTTTGTTTTGGTTTGTCTTGTGGCACTGGGGGCACACATCAGGTGTATGTTCTGCCACTGAGCTGCACATCCTTAGCTCATTCAAGTTTCTGTACAGTGCCTGATCCTTGGGTTTAGCGAACCTTACCCATATGTCACTAGCTTTCTTTTGAAGTTTAGCGAAGATTAATGGTGACATGTATATGGAGTGATCCCAATGCTCAGTTAACAAGGGGAGGCTGGATGAAGTTGTGTAGTTGGGTTGGACCTATAGTTTTCTCTGAGAAGTGTTCATTATGTTAACTGAAATATTTTGATAACCTTGAATAGGATCCTGGGCTGTGGCTCTCCAGAAATCATGTGATCATCAGAAACAGCATTGTTTGGATCCAAAATTAAAAAAAAAATTCTGTAAAACTAGTAAACACACACAAAACAGAACTTAATTGTTATTATTAAATGTTTAGTTATAGCTCTTGTTCATTTCTCCAGGATACACTTCTAGAAGAAAAATGGATGGGCCAAAGGGTGCAAACATCTTACAAGTTTTAAGGTTTAACAGTTACATTACTGAGCTATGAGACTCCTCATCGATTTACTACAGTCAGACCCTTACAAGCTTGCTGATAACCAATCAGGGGTGGCAGAAACCTAAACAAGAGTTCAATGTGTGAACACACCTAGGAGAACCCATAAGCACACAAGCACAGATGGCATTCGTGAGAGGTAACCCTGAACTGTAGTTAAAGGAAGAATATAGAAAGCCCACTCAGGAAAGTTACTTCAGGAAGACATTGTCTTTTCAAAGGAAGAGGGTGACAGCTGAGTCTTGTTAACTCATATGCTCCCGATAGCAAAGGAATGGCAGTGCTTTGCTGACTGTAAGGAGCAAGCCACCAGAGCCCAGACTTCTCAGAAGCAATTCTCCCACTTTGCTTCTCCAGTTTGTTAACAGGGTCAAATGGGGTTCATATTTCCAGGCTCGGGGATCTGCTCCCACTCTGCCCCTCCAAATATTTTCTTAATTGCCTGATAAACTGGTAAAAGGATGTAAACCTGGCTGTTATTTTAACAAAGGTTTCTGAATTGTAAAAAAATAAATAAATAACCAATTGCCTGCCAAGCCCTCATCAACTGCATGCAGCTATCCCGCTGGCTCCTTTGTTCCCTTGAGCTCCAGATCAAACACCTAGGAGTTAAGGGCCTTAAAGCCCAGGTGTCCTGGAAAAGGCCCAGTCTCCAACAGATACTCCCTCACTTAACCCTTAATGTCAAAACAAGATTGGGTAACCCTAAGCCCCTAAGCTCACCTTAGCCTCCTTCATTTTCCTCTAAATAAGTAATACAGCTTCCCCTCGGGGACGAGGTTCAGATCCCAAACTGACTGCCTCCCTAAGTGTTCAGAAAGTAAACCCTCCATTTTTAAGCTTCCGTCTTTGGAGTGAGTTTTCTTGGCTTCCATCCCAACTCTGACAATTGGAACTGCATGTTTTTTCCAGTTTATTTTTTTGAGACAAGGTCTGGAACTGGCTAGGTAGACCAGGCTAGCCTCCTACTCACAGAGATCCACTTCCTGAGAGTTTGGAGGAAGGCATGAACTGTGACAGCCAACCCCAGTTCGTAATGTATCTGTGTCTTTGTGGTTATAATGGTTGGTGACACGTAATAGACCTTTCCCTTCATCGCTTCTGGGTCTGGGGCATTGACTAGAAAGAGCTTTCAGTCTCTGACTGAACATGATGGAAGTCTAATAGACACAGAAAGAATAATGGAGTGGGAAGGATCAGATTAACAGAAAGGTCAGCTCAGGTTTTCCAAGGCTAGTCAAATAATCATATTCTAAATAAAGAGGTGACAGGTAGAAGACAAATAAGACACCTGGCATTCTTGGTAACCCATCTATGAGTGATGGGAAGAAATTTTGTTTGTTTTATTTTTTGAGACAGTGTTTGTGTAGTCCTGACTGTCCCTTCTTCTGTAGATCAGTTTGGCCTCAAAGTCAAGAGATGCACCTGCTTCTGCCTCCCCAGTGCTGTGCCACCACAGCTGACTTGATGGAACGGGATTTTAATAAATTATTTAAAATAACTTTCTACAGCTGATAAGTTCCATACTGTAAAAAAAATGTATTGTTATTTTATGTGTGTAGCAGATGTGGGCACGTGTGAGTGTGTGCAGGCACTCACATGCCACGGCACAAGTGTGGAGGTCAGAAGACGACTTTGTGGAGTCCGTTCTCTCCTTCCACCTTTATGTGGTTCTGGGGTGACACTCAGGCTCGTCAGGCAAGTGCCTCTGCACACTGGGCCATGTGACCTGACCCCTTGAGTTTCATACTTTGCACACAAAAACAAATCTCATATTTTTCTTGCTTCTCACAAAAGGTTTGTGAAGCAGCAGTGCTGTCAAAAGCAGATTCAGAAGCTGAGTGGCTCACACCTGAGCATCAGGGGCTACAGCATGGGAGCCAACTCTGAATCCAAGAACTCCAAGCTAAAAACATCCAGCACTTGCCGTCTAAGAGGAGGCTCTAGACACCAGACCAGCTGTTATAAGACAATGTGTTCAATCACTAGCTGGAGATAAAGCTTTAAGCTATTAGACTAAAAAAACAGAAAGAAGTAGTTATTGCCAGTTGGTCAAGACTTTTTTTTCCGCAGAGCACTGCATTTTTCTTGCGTTCACAGCCTTCTCACTTCAGTGATGCTTACTCTTCTGTAGAGACGATAGTTTGCTTTTCTTCAGGTTATAAAACAATGACAGTAGAGCCATCCCTAAACACAAAAACAAACCCCTCTCTAGAAGACTGGAAACTATTGCCCTAGAGACATGTCAAGTGTTTAGGGTATCGTTGAGGACCGTTCTCTGCCAGGCTTGGGGGCCAAAATGTCCCGGCCTGTGCTGCTGCTCAGGTCCACTGGTCAGGGTTTAGCAAGCGAGAGAGAGAGAGAGAGAGAGAGAGAGTAGGGGGAAGACGCGAAGAATAATGACAAACCAGAGGGTCCGTAGTCAAGTCTGGTTACTCCTTTATTACCCCACTATTGACTCTCATTCAATTCAATCACTCCTACTGATTCTCATTCTGACTCTCGTTGACTCTTATTGACGCTATTACAAGGAAATCCTGGGTATTTATAAGCGCACGCAGGAGAACACAGGTGAAAACATTTTACCACGTGCACTATGCAGCTGGGGTCACTAAACAGCAAAACAAGCTATATGGGATAAACAAGATATTTGTTAGAGTGTGCTCAGCTGTTGTAGGCTGCTGAAAAACAAGTCTCTATCAGGGTAAATGGTTCCAGATGGCTGCAAAGATGATAGCTGCTTTCTAGCTGCTTTCTGCTTAAAGTCGGCTCCCAACAGGGTATTTATTGTCAGCCTGCAAGACTAGAAAGGCGGAGACAGTGGATGTGGAGAACCAGCCTACTGAGCTCCATCTAGAATGCAGTACACATGATTTACAAAACATCTCTAAGCACTGGGAGAATACCTTCCAGCTTTGTCTTACAGATTTCCCTTTAATCAAAGCCATATAAAATGATATTTTGGAGGCTGGAGAGATGGCTCAGCGGGTAAGAGCACTGGCTGTTCTTTTATTTGATTTATTTATTTATTTATTTATTTATTTTGGTTTTTCGAGACAGGGTTTCTCTGTGTAGCCCTAGCTGTCCTGGAACTCACTCTGTAGACCAGGCTGGCCTCGAATTCAGAAATCCACCTGCCTCTGCCTCCCAAGTGCTGGGACTAAAGGCATGCAACACCACCGCCCAGCTGCACTGGCTGTTCTTACAGAGAACCTAGGTTCAATTCCCAGCAACCGTATGACAGCTCACAACTGTCTGTAATTCTAGTTTCAGGAGATTTAACACCTCCACCCCCAACACATATGCAGGAAAAACATGAATAAAATAAAAATAAATATATCATTAAAAAAATTAAAATGATACTTCGTTACCCATTTTCCTCTCAACTCAGACAAGTTTTGTTTGTTTTTCAAGACAGGATTCCTGTGTAGTCCTGGTTGTCCTGGAGTCCACGGTGTAGATCAGAGTGGGCTTGAATTCAAGAGATCTGCCTGCTTCTGCTTCCCAAATGCTGGGATTAAAGGCGTGTGCTCTGTTCAGCCACATGCCAGGTGCGGCACCATCACTAGCATCAGCTTACTTAATCCGCACGCATTCCTCTGAGGTGAAAAGCCTTTCCCTCCTCACACAAGTCCAAGTGGTGGCATCATTCATCCAAAGTAGTTAAGCTGGCGCTCTGCCAGTGAATCAGGACACGGCCTCTCATCCTAACTACACTCCACTCAACCACCTCACACAACAAGTTGAAGGCAGAATTCTCCACTTCCTACTTTTTGAGTCTACAGTTTCTCCAGCTCATTAAGAGAAACACTTTCTCCTCTAACTGTCTAGACATCTCTGCCGGAAGAGTGGAGCTCAGGTAGTCATCCATCATAGGACAGTTACTTCACGATGCAGGAAAGAAGGTGAACTAAAGTCCCGCTGTGCTCCAGCCTAACAGTGACCACAGAGTCTGACCCTGCTGAGAACAAAAGGCAGCGCTGTGGATCACAGTGACCCTGCAAAGAACAAAGGCAGTGCCAGTGATCACAGAGTCTGATGCTGCAGAGATCAAAAGGCAACACTGTTGATCACAGAGTGACCCTGCAAAGAACAAAGGCGCACCAGTGATCACAGAGTCTGATGCTGCAGAGATCAAAAGGCAACACTGTTGATCACAGAGTGACCCTGCAAAGAACAAAGGCGCACCAGTGATCAGAGTCTGACGCTGCAGAGATCAAAGGCAGCCCCAGTTTCAGTAGCAGGCAGTGGATTCTAAAAGAAATGGGTTCACTCATAATTCCACTTCCACCAGTGCCAGTATTAGGGTGAAACCCAAGATTTTAAGGACTACACAATAGTTACTTTCCTACCACTGAATAAAAACAAGCACGTACTCGTATTTAAAATAGATTATACCTTTTTGTAACTATAAAAGTAACACTCTCATTGTAGAAAATCTAGAAAGCCTAGAAAAGTATACAGAAGAAAATAGACATCATCTACAACCTATAGCCTAGAGGTAACTATGGTGAAAACTTAGGTTTGCTTTTCCTCCCTCTCCCCTGTTTTTCCTAGGTGAAAATATTCTATCTGCATATTTCATTCCTTCACTTTCCATGGTATCTAGAAATTTCTCCCATGGCATACATTAAAAATTCTTTAAAAAGCAAAATGGTTTCAGAAGCGTAATATGAATAGACTATCCTTCCTTTCACCCTGCACATGTAATAATCTACAGTTTGGGTGGTCTCTGGTTGGTTGGTTTGGTATTTTGAGTCTTTGTTTGTTTTCCCTTCCCGTTACTTATAATGCTGGCATGACTATCTCTTGTTAGCCTTTAGCTACTTACTATTTTCCATGTATGGATTCATAGAAGCAGAATTAAGTTTAATATTACTAAAAATCTAATTTTCAGAAAAGTAGCAATTAATATTATTGCCAATTTTGTTTTCCTAAGACAGGGTCTCATTTTGTGACCTTGCCTAGTCTAGAATTCACTATGTAGACCAGACTGGCCTAAAAGTCACTTAGACCTCCCTGTCACTGCCTTCTAAATACCAGGATTAATGGTGTATGCCATCACACATGGCTGGTAAATAGTAAGGTTTCTTTCTCTTCATTATGCTTTCTTTGATGCTGAATGAGCTGTGAGCTGTAACGATAAGCTTTCCCACAGTCGCTACACTTGTAAGGTTTTTCTTTAGTATGGGTTCTCAAATGTAGGATAACCTGAGACGTCTGCCTAAAGGTTTTCCCACATTCGTTACATTTATAAGGCTTCTCTCCAGTGTGGACTCTCTGATGATCTATAAGGTTCCGGTTAGAAGTAAAAGCTTTCCCACATTCGTTACATTTGTAAGGTTTCTCTCTGCGGTGGAGTCTCTGGTGTTCATTAAGAGCCTTCCTGAAGATGAAGGCTTTTCCACACTCGTCGCACTCGTAGGGCTTCTCCCCAGTGTGAATTCTCTGATGGTCCATAATCTTTGTATTAGAACCACATGTTTTCCCACACTCTTTACATTTGTAAATCTTTTTCCCTCTGTGCATTCTCTGATGTTGAGTGAGGTTTGAACTCCTGCTAAACGCTTTCCCACACTCAATACAAGTGTAGGGCTTCTCTCCAGTGTGAACTCTGTGATGAGAGATAAGTCCCGAGCTCCGGCTGAAGGCTTTCCCACACTCTTTACATTTGTATGTTTTCTCCTCACTGTGGACTTCCCGGTGCCGGATGAGGTGTGACTTCCCACCGAATGACTTCCCACAGTCACTGCACGTATACGGCTTCACTCCAGTGTGAATTCTTCGATGAACCACAAGGTTGGAGCTGTGACTGAAGGCTTTCCCACATTGCTTGCATTTATAAGGCTTCTCTCCTGTGTGGATTCGCTCGTGCACAGTAAGGTTGGCACTCTGGCTGAAGGCTTTTCCACACTCAGTGCACACAAACTGCCTCCTTTCACCATGACCTCTCTTCCCTGTTGTGGAGGCACAGAATTGATGACCACTGTTCTCACGATTGTGGTCACCACCTTCGGTGGGCGACTCGTTATCTTCCAGTGTCTTACGTTTGAACTTTGTTGTCTTTCTCCGCATCCTCTCCAGCTGGGGCATCCCCGTGGCCCTTCTCTCCTTATCTTTTCCTTTTAAATCTTTTACTTCCTCTGCAACACTTACGTGGAATTGTCTTGGGAGTAAGACATGACTCTGATTTTCAGGAACGATGCCTTAGAATTAATAACCCCTCAGTCTATTTCACACCTGACAGGAAAGAGAACGTGTATATACCCCACCTTCTCTGGAGTAGGGTGACAATTATTCAAGGAAGACAAGACGGAGTAGGTCGCAGAGTCTCACGTAGAAGGGCATGTGTTCAAAAGCAGAGAACTGTTCAAAATAATGAGAAAAGTGAGGTCAGATAAAAGCTAATAAAAGTTAGAGACAGACAAAGAGAAGAGCCAAGCATGTCCAGTCTCAGGAAAAGCAATGCACAGTATAAAATCTACTCTGTTCTCGTCTTCTTCAACTGTCTAAAATGGGAGCAAAATGACTGAAAGGCAGGGTCAGGTATACTCTTGAACTGAGAGGAAGTATGCCCAGAGGTCCTTGGTACCTGAAATGCTCAGATGTTCAGACTGGTCTGGTTTTTATTTCTTGCCGAACTATTTCCTTAAGCAACAGTGATGCACTGGACAGCATTGAGCAAACACAGCCACAGAATAGCAACTAAGACTGTATCAGGGCACAGCTAAGGTTTTATGTTTTTCACGAGGTCTGGGCACCAGGCCCCAGCCCGCACCTCTGTGTGTAAGCTGCCTGGTGGCTGTTCACACCATTCTTCTAACACTGACGTGAGTCCAGCAAAGCACAGCTTGCAGGGCTTATCTGAGGCTAGAGCCAGCTTTCTGTGTTAGTTTTAGGCATCTGTTTTGCAACTGGAGGAACTTGAGGAACAGGGTCTACCAGGACTGTGTACTGTGTAACAGTAATGTGAGCAGAGACAGCAGGGGACAGCACCACAAGAAGGGCTCTGACATGAAACTGTTGGGAGCCGACTTTAAGCAGAAAGCGGCTAGAAAGCAGCTATCAGCTTTGCAGCCATCTTGAGCCATATACCCTGACATGAGACTTGGTTTTCAACAGCCTACAACAGCTGAAGCACACTCTGATATCCCACATAGCTTGTTTTGCTGTTTAGTGCCCACAGCTGAAAGGAGCATGCGGTATCCATGCCTATAAAGCATGTGGTACATGTGTTATCCACGTGCTATCCACGACTGTAAGGCTTACGTCATATCCACACCTGCAAGGCACGTGGTATCCACACGCCTACAAGGCACGTGCCAAAAACGTATAAATACCCCAGATTTCCTTATAATAGAGAGAATATGAGTCAAGAGAAAATATGAGTCAAGGGAGAATATGAGTCAAGAGAGAATATGAGTCAAGGAGAATTTGAATCAGGGAGAATATGAGTCAAGAGAGACAATAAAGGAGAAAATGAGGAAAAATAAGAGAGAGAAAATAAGAGAGAAAAATAAGAGGAGCCCTTCAACGAGATAGACAATAAAAGAGACGTGAGAGACGTGAGACTTGACTACGGACCCTCTGGCTTGTCATAATTCTTCTCGTCTTCCCCCTACTCTCTCTCTTGCTAAACCCTGACCCGTGGACCGGAGCAGCAGCGCAGGCCAGGATGGTTTTGGCCCCCAAATCAAGCAGAGTACGGGTCTCAATATTTTGGCGCCAAGCGTAGGGCAGCTTGGGTCTCAACATGAAACCATGTATCAGGAACAAACAGGGATTTCCTGATCAACTGGATACAAAACTCTGCATGTGTGTAACCTCTGCCACCCTCAATCCTGGAAGTGCTGAAGTACAGAAGCACTGACAGTCAGGTGACTGCACCACACCGATGCACACGTCCTCACACTGTACTTCCTCCAGACAATGAACACACTACTGAATAGTTAAACATACAGACGATACAACCCTGCACCCTACAACCTTACCCTTATTTAGCAAATATTGTACTGCATAAGCTTCTGCCTCAAAAAAAAAAAAAAAAAGCTAAAAATAAAAATTCTGTGTATTCATAGTGTGTTCTCTGATAGTTAAGTGAAGCTACTATAACCATTTAATATGTACGTCGTGAGAGGAACTTAAGGATACAACATGCTGTTAATAACGATGACCGATACATTTCCTGAACTTATTCTTCTGTAAAAATGAAATCTGCCCTCCGCTCACTAACATCTTGGTAAGTTGTTGTGATGAAGCCCCACAGTATTTATGTAGAACTCAAGGAGGAAGATGGGTACCAGATCATATCTGATGAAGAAGGGCTACTTTGGAACTGGAGAATGGTTCAGCGCTCTCTCCCTGCTGTTCTTACAGAGGACCTGGGTTCAATTCCTAGCACTCCCATGGCAGATCACAACCGTCTGTAACTCTAGTTCTACAGACTCAGACACCCTCTTTTGAACTTCATGGGCACCAGGCATGTACAGGATGCACACATGTACATGGAGGTAAAATACCCATAAACACACACACACACACACACACACACACACACACACACACACACACACGGAAGCACTGGCTTTCTGTTAAGTAGATTGGGCTGGCTTTGAACTCACAGAGATCTGCCTGCCTCTGCCTCATATTTCAAGTGCTAGTATCAAAGGCAAGTACCACCATGCCTGGCTACAATAACTATTAATTATTTAAATATTTTTAAATAATAATTATTTTTAAAAGACTCCATATTCTAAGTAAATATGACAATGTATTTGTAGCCCTAGCAACTATATCTCAGTACAAACCATCCAAGAGTTTACATTCACTAGGAAACTGGTCAAACTCTTCAGAGACTGTCAGGATTTTGGAAGCTAGAATGGACATATCAGCATACTAAACTTTTTTGGTTTTTATTTTTCAGACAAGGTCTCACTAGGTAGCCCAGGCTGACCTAGAACTCACAGCAACTTGAGTGATGGAAACTGGATCATCATATTTCATGTGATGACCCAGCTCCAAGTCTTACATCCAATGGACAGATAGGGAGACTAGACTTCATAGGATTCAAATTTAAGTCTCAGGACACCCAAGTCTGAGTTCCTTCATATCACTCTTTCCCATCACCCCAACCTCTCTCCTCAAGGCCCAGAGGTTTCCCCCCTCTCATCTCTGTGTTCTCTATTACTTGATGATATCCTCAAGAAATTCTGCCTTTCTGCCAGACATAGTGGTGTAGGTATATAATCTTGGAAGGTGGAGACAGGCGGATCAGGAGTTCAAGGCCAGTCTTTGACTATATAGCAGTTTAGAGGGTGGCATAGGGTACTGAGGCCAGAGAGAGAGAGAGAGAGAGAGAGAGAGAGAGGAGGGGAACTGCAGGGAGGAGAAAGGAAAGGATCGTTTTCATCCTGATCTCATTTCCTTTAATAGGCAAGATTCCCATCTCCAGACTATCTTCACAGGCAGACTGGCTGTCGCTCACTCAGGAGAGAAGAAAACAACTCACCCTCATTCCCAGGCATAGTAAATGCTTTGCTCCAAAGGATCTGTCCAGCAGACTTTTCCTGATCGCTTCCTTGAGTTCAGTGCAGAAGCTCCTAATGGGTTCTTGAGTAGCTGTAAACAGATGCACGTAAGAGATTTACACCCAGGGCAGTGTGTCCTGACCTGCAGAACTGTGAACCATCCTCCTCCTCTTAAAGATGAAGATATGGTTTCCAGATAGTGGATGAGTTGCTCTAAATCATGTAACTAGGGACAAGCCTTGTGTCGGAAAGAAACCCTCATTCTAACATGGCAAGCCCATTCCTTCCCACCACTTGTTTGTATAGCTAAGATTCTCCATATTCTTTTCTTGCAAAATACACTCCAACTGAGAATTCCCCCGAAGCCTTGCATTCGCATTGGAAGAGCAAGTACCTTGGCTGTAAAGTGTCCTTAAGAAGACTAGGATAGAGGCCCGGAGAGGTGGCCCAGTGGTTAAGAGTTTATCCTGTTCCCCCAGAAGAGCCAAGTTCAGTTTCCAACACCCATTTCAGGTGAACTCCAACCCTCTTCTAGACTGTACTTCTAGACTTACATGCAAATGCCATAAATATATACACATAAATAGAACTTTAAAAAGGAGGGGGAGGAGACAAGGATACAGGGTTTGGCAAGATGGCCCAGTGTGTAAAAGTGCTTGCCAAGCAAGCCTGAAAATCTTCACAAAGTTGTCCTCTAAATTCTGCATGTGCACACACACACACACACACACACACACACACACACCACAATAATATAAATTAAGTTTTTTCAAAAAGATTAGTAGGTGGCTGAATATGTTTTTAATCCCAGCACTCCAGAGGCAGGTGAAGACCAACCTGGTCTACAGAGCAAGTTTTAAGTCAGCAAGGGTTACACGATGAGACCGTATCTCAAATTACAACAATAGTAATAATAACAGTAACAAGGATAATTAAGTATTAAATATAAAGCCTTTAGTGGAAGCTAAATGTTTTCCTGATTAGTGATTTCTTAAAATTGTTCGGCCTCAGAATATGCTGTCTCCCCTTTTGATAAGCAGGATCAGCCTATAAGGTTTTTCCATATCTTCTCTTTCAGCGAAGGGTGGTGTTGGTTGAGGGCATAAATGAGTAACTATTCCTAGGCAAGCCTACCCCCTCCTCCAGACCCCAGTGCCTTCGCTGGCGACACAGCTGGGCTTGGACACAGCTCCGCGGTTGGGTCGTCCTGGGAGAGCCTGGTCCCCGACAGCCTTGGCAGGTCCTATCACACGCACAGGAGATGCTGGACAAAGGCAGGCACCCCTGAGACCCACGGCCGAACCATCCGCGGGAGCCCCGCGCTACTGGAGCCCAGAGCGCTGCCGAGTACCCCTCACCGAACCACACCCAGTCCTCAGAACAAAGCCGGCGAGTGGCAGCAGAGACTTGCACGCCTTCCTTATGCCTGAGGACCTTCTAGGCACCGGGAGGTCTCCGCATCTCTGTACCCATGACTGAGTCGTCCAGCTGACCCGCCCCTCAGTCCCTCAGGCCTTTCTAGGCAGCCGGAGGTCTCAGCATCTCTGTGCCCCAGAGCTGAGCTGTCCAGGTTCCTTAGAAACTCAGAAGATCTGCAGATGCCCTGGCCTCCAGACATCACTATTATTAAATGGGTGGGCAGTCTTGGAGAGTTCCGCCAAGGCCTCAGGTAGCACGGGAAAAGAAACCAATTACCTGGTCAGTCTGGCCTCTTCCTGATACTGAGGCTCTCGGAGACAACCCCAAGCCTCACAGTTAGAACTGGTTATTTATTGCATCAAGTGAAAATACATAATGGTGGGTTACTTCTCTGCCACTGTTTGAAGAACTGCACACGCAGTGGTAAAGAAAACGAGGCTACCTGCTTCGTGGGCTGGATTAAAGTAAAGGGAGGTGAAAAGAAGGACCCGGTAGCTATTAGGTAGCGAATCAAAAGAAGGAGAGGTGGCAGACTGTTTGCATAGACAGAGCATATTCAGGAAATGATGGAAAAGTAGACATCTGGGGAAAGTGTGTTCCTGATGGATGGAACATTAGAGCAAAACTCTTGGATCAGGAATTATGTGAGGCAGGTAAGGATATTGGAAGCAATGGTAAGAGCTTTGGATCTCTCTGGATGCTGCAGGAAGTAAGCTGTTAAGAACGCGGAACCAAGGAAAGACATAAGCTTTGTTGTTGTTGTTGTTGTTGTTGTTGTTGTTGTTGTTGTTGTTGGTTTTGGTTTTTGTCACACATCCCAGTATTTGTTGCCCATGTGATATGAAATGAGGTAAGAAAGCGGTTCCTGTAAATTCTGTGAATTCTCTGCTCTGTGTTTGGAGGTATTCTAAAATGACCTGGTGTGAAAGCTCAGCCATTTGTCTTAGCCTTTTAAAGTCAGTAGTGCCTGCTACCCTTTGGAGAACTGACTGAGAGACAGAAAGGATAAACACAAATTTATGAAGAAAGTATTGCATTTTGTGCCGTGGGAAATGACTTCGACTAGAAACAAAGTAGCTGGTAAAAATGGGGACTACACATATTTTGAAAGGGTGATCAGAGTTATTTACTAATGAATTATATGTTGGTCACTATTGTTTAAATCTGAAATGTCTCTCAGAGACTCCTGTGTTAAAAACTTATTGCTTCTTTGTTTCCTTGAATTCCTGTTCTTGTGTCAGCTGTGTTGGGTAATGTTTCCAGGGGATATGTAAACAATTTCTATTTCCTCCAGATTGGACACCACCAACAGACCAAAGAATTACAGGAACATACATGAGAGATTGCTTATAAGAACATGGATGGGTCAGGGGCAGCTCCACCACAGGAACCCACATGTACATGGGTGGGTATTCTCAAATATCTAAATATTGCTCCCCTAGAGAGAGTTCTGCACAACTTATATCCCCTAGAGTTCTGTTACATCGTGACTGGTCAAAGAGTCTCTTTTCTCTTGTGGGTTTTTTTGCTTGTTTTTGTTGAGACACAATTTCTCTGTGTAGCCCTGGCTGTCCTGGAACTCACTCTGAGGACCAGACTGGCCTTAACCTCAGAGATCCACCTGCCTCTGCCTCCCACATACTAGGATTGCATGCAAGCACCACCACTTCTTGGCTTATGTTCTTACTACTTGTATAAACTTGGGGAGGAGCCTTATGAATTTTCTAGGTTTCAGGGTCTTCCTGAGCCTTGTAAGATAAAAAAAAAAATTGGTGTGTATGTGTCGCTCTGTGTGTACATAAAGACATACATACATGTTGGTGCCCACAGAGGCCCAAAGAGGTCATCAGATCTCTGGAACTGGAGTTTTAAATCCAACATGAGTGCTAGGAGCCTAACTTGGGTCCCCTGTAAGGGCTTGTAACTGCTAACTACCTCTCCAGCAATACCTTTTAAGTTGTGTTTACTTCTTGAGCCTTTTGAGTTTTACTTCCCTAGTGTTAGCAGCTTTCCTACTTCCTTTAGGTGGAAATGTATCAATTCAGAGGAAGTAGCTACACAACTTGAGAACACCCACTGTGTGGCTCTCATAAGTAACTGGGCAGCATTGTTTTGTTTTGTTTTGCCCATTGTTGAGTCAACCTAATGCTGACTGGAAAAGTTTCACTGTGGCTTCTTGCTGACATCGTGAAATGTTCTGAATTTTTCCAAGACTGCCACAGGTATGCTGTTACTGAAATAGTTCTGGCATCCTCTGCTTTGGAGGACAGCATGTACACCCTCAAGGAACATAGCATGTTCCAGTCTCTAAAAGTGGAACTGGAATTAGTGCATCTAGTCTTGTGGTTGCATATGTAGGAATATGTTCCACAGCCCAAATGCATACCCTTCAGCTCTGGTCACCACCCTTTACTCAGCCTAGGATAAATGCATTTTTTCCTTGGGGTTACTTTGTCTGCTTACCTGATTGTTTGTTTGTTTGTTTGTTTGTTTGTTTCATCTAATCCTTGAGTGACTGATGGTCCTTAGAAAACTGAATCCATCTGTAACTGCCCCGAGCTGTAAAAGACCTTTCTGTCCCACGCTTGGCGCCAAACTGTAAAAGCCCCGCTTACTGGAGCCCCACGTCAGGCGCCAAACTGTAAAAAACCTTTCGCTGTAAACTGTAAAAGCCCTGAGCTAACTGTAATGGACCACTCTTGCCCACATTTGGGGGCCAAACTATAGCGGCCCGCTCTGTTCCACAGGTCCGGGTTTAGCAAGAGAGAGAGTGGGGGGGGGGGGGG
>JANHMN010000020.1:38437660-38449347 GCA_030674055.1 Rhabdomys pumilio
GGGGGGGGGGGGGGGGGGGGGGAAGAGCCGTGAAGAATAGAGACAAGCCAGAGGATCTGTAGTAAAGTCTTCTTTACTGTCTCCACCATACACACACCACTACACCTACTACTACTACACCACACACACACACACA
The DNA here is from genome assembly GCA_030674055.1 of Rhabdomys pumilio. Classification (NCBI taxonomy): domain Eukaryota; kingdom Metazoa; phylum Chordata; class Mammalia; order Rodentia; family Muridae; genus Rhabdomys; species Rhabdomys pumilio. Next base: position 38,437,797 of record JANHMN010000020.1, read on the forward strand.
CACACACACACACACACACACACATACACACTACAACAAGGAAATCCTGGGTATTTATAGGCTTTTGCCATGTGCCTTGTAGGCGCGTGGATACCACGTGCCTTGCAGGTGTGGATATGATGTAAGCCTTAGAGGCGTGGACGGCACGTGCGCCTTACAGGCATATATGGCGTGGATAGCACGTGGATAGCACATGCACCGCATGCCTTGTAGGCGTGGATACCACGTGCTCCTTGCAGCTGGGGACACTTAACAGCAAAACAAGATATGTGGGATATCAGAGTGTGCTTCAGCTGTTGTAGGCTGTTGAAAACCAAGTCTCATGTCAGGGTATATGGCTCAAGATGGCTGCAAAGCTGATAGCTGCTTTCTAGCCGCTTTCTGCTTAAAGTCGGCTCCCAACATCCATCATCCTTATACATGTTGGGAAGCTGAACATTTAACATATGCAATACAGAAGACAATGAAACTAGAGGAATTTGGGGAAGAACTTCATTGTCTGTCATCGTGTGATGCCAGCTATACACTCATTCCTAAAAAGTTTTTGAAGTATGTAGAATTGGTTAACAAGGAGGGAAACGTTGTAGTTTTTGTCAACTTGCAATTTTAATCAGGCAGTTTTTCAGGAATATCTACTACCAAGAAAAAGGAATGAACAACATGTGTCTTCTACTGTGTTTTGGAGCAAAAAATGTGTATGCCTTAAAAGATAATCTGCCCCTCCCTCTGCTTGGTATCCTGCACAGTAGCTCAATGCTCTACTAGTGGGAGGACTGGTTTGGTCCAGTGAAGAATAAATGGACAATGCCTCTTCACAATCGGAGTACTATGGGGAGCCGACAGAAGGCGGCTATCATCCTTGCAGCCATCTTGAGCCATATACCCTGATAAGAGACTTGTTTACAACAGTTTACAATAGCTGAGCACACTCTGATAACATCTTGTTTTAGATACCCAGGATTTTCCCTTGAGTGTGTGAGACTTAAAGGTGTGTGACTTAAAGGTGACTTAGAGATCAGATTTAGAGACAAGACTTAAGGGCATGATGTAAAGGTGTGATTTAGAGATAAGACTTAAAGGCGTGATTTAAGGGTGTGACTTAAAGGTGTGACTTAGAAGTGAGACATATAAAAGGTGAGAGGCAGACAGAAGACAATTAGACCAGAGAACTCAGAAGAAGTACTTGGGATTAGACACTTGTACTTGGAAGAGTACTTGAGACTTGAGACTTAAGGCAGGTAACTTGGAACTGGGAAAGAGACTAGCAATTTAGAACTAGGATTAGGACTTGAGAGTTGGTGCCTAAGCCCAGGACCTGATACTTGGTATTAGGAACTAGGGATTTGGAGAGAAGAAGAGAGACTGAAGAATAAATGGGATTGAATCACACTCTGTCTGGTCTCCATTCTTTGCATCCATCCTCATTCTCTCTCTTGCTGAACCCCAACCTGTGGACTGGAGCAGCTTGGGGCAGTGTGGGCTCTAACAATTTAGCCTCTAAGGCTTTTGGCAGTGCGGGTTCCAACACTGACAGAGAGGTCCTCGACATTTTGGCCCCCAAGAGTAGGGCAGAGTGGTTCTCAACAGAGTACTACAAGCAACAAAAAACTAATACCTTGGACTAAAAGGCTGCTTAGCAGTCACGTGCATTGGCTGGTCTTCTATAAGACTTGGGTTCAATCCCAAGCACCCACATGGTGTCTCATGACTATCTCTCCTGTTCTAAGGATCTTGCATGGGTTCAATCCCTAGCACCCACATGGTGTCTCATAACTATCTCTCCTGTTCTAAGAATCTTGCATGGGTTCAATTCCAAGCACCCACATGGTGTCTCATGACCATTTCTCCTGTTCTAAGGATCTTGCATGTTCTTCTGGCCTCTCCAGGTACCAATCACACATGACATACACAGACAAATATGTAGGCAAAATATCCATATAAAAAAGAGATTTTTAAAATAGGCCCACTCTGATTCCCTGACCTAAGTAGTTAAAAATGCCGGGCAGCATGTCTGTTAGGCCAGGGCCCAGTTAATCAGTCATAGAGAATGTGGAGTTACAGGACAGAGGCCTGTTGTATCATCCAAGGAACTGGCTGGCTGTGAAAGATAAAAAAGTATGCAAGGACATCCTTGAAAGAACAGAAATACGCCTCAAGCATGTCCAAATGAGTAATGGGCCATCTGGTGTTCTTCCACCCTTCCCCCTTTGTGGGCCCGGCTCGGCATTCCAAAAAAGTCGTAGTTCTGGTTTAACCAGATGTTCTGTTAGCCTAGATAAGCATCAGCCCACTGAAGCTGTACTCTGTCTGGCTCCTCTTACAAAGCCTGCTGATGTTCAAAAATGTAAAACATGTAACCTCGCGATCTCCTGTCCCCCGTCCCCCAACCCTTGCCAATAAAACCCCCATGCCTTTGGGGGGTCTTTCACATACACATGAGTTATAACTGCATGACTTTCCTTCCTAGTTACAGAATATAGTTGTGATGTACGTTGTTTTCATGTGTCAGAGGCAAATGGTTCAGTGTATACCTCTTAGCCCCTTTACCACCATGTTTGGCCATCAGAACTATTTTCAATGTTTGAATTCTGATTTAAAGTAAGTTGTATCTCCTCTAGTGCCCTAACCTGTGGGGGCGGTGTGAACTGGGACTGGGGGATCACCTGAAAGAGAGAATGGGGGACAAGGGTATGCAAAGGATGGACAGCAAGTCAAGAAGTCTGATCAAGCTGTCAAATTTTTATTGTTCCCATACCAGGTTATATACACATAGAAGCAGGATATGGGGTAGAGGGGTGACGTAGGATCTCTTTGTTTCTGGGGAGTGCAGGTGTTGTCAGGGGGGAGTGCAGGTGATCTCAAGAGCAGAATGTTGGCTGGGTGAAAAGTTCAGCAGAAGGAACAGAGCAGAACAGGTTGCTATGTACCTGTCCATAAGGTCTATAATTACTTGTTCTTAACTAAGCTAGTACTTTCCCACGGAGGTTACCTGTCCACAAGATCTATAGCTACTTGTTCTCAACTGGGTTAGTACTTTCCCACAGAGGCCAAGACTTTGTGTCAGTAAGCACGTATGGCCGACAAAGCAATTGTTTGAGCAAAGTCGCTCCCGACACTCTAGGGTCTATCACCTCTCCAGCCATGAGTAGGTTGTTTTACAGTACCAGGCATGAATTCACACATACTGAGAAGCCATAAAGGTCAATTAGACAATAGTTACTACCAATCGTCAAGAAAAAAGTACCACTATTGCTCCATTGGGATACCTTGTCAGAGCTCACATTGGTAGGTAGGGTTTGTAAGTTTTGGACTATTGATTGCTTGTCTCCCATGGCATTTTGCACCACACCTTCAAATCCTATGAAAGCTAGACTCTCATAGGAGGAGGCTTCTGGCCAATTCCAGCTCAATTTCTCCAAATTTTGTGTTCCACATGTGTGCTGTCTTCAGAAATAGGGTCTTAATGTCAAATTCTTGGAAGCAAACAAGGACAACAGGTATAGCCATATTGTTTAGGGAATTATTGGACCCCCATAACCAACAGCTCAACTGGATTGTTTCCCATCTGGCACTGAGGTTTTTGTTAACTTTTGGCTCTTGTAGTGAAATTTATCACCTGTTGGGAGCCGACTTTAAGCAGAAAGCAGCTAGAAAGCAGCTATCATCTTTGCAGCCATCTGGAACCATTTACCCTGGTAGAGGTTTTCAACAGCCTACAACAGCTGAGCGCACTCTAACAAATATCTTGTTTATCCCACATAGCTTGTTTTGCTGTTTAGTGACTCCCAGCTGCATAGTACACGTGGTAAAATGTTTTCACCTGTGTTCTCCTGCTTGTGCTTATAAAAATCCAGGATTTCCTTGTAGTGGTGTGTGGTGTGGTGTAGTAGTAGTAGGTGTAGTGGTGTGTGTATGGTGGAGACAGTAAAGAAGTCTTGACTACAGATCCTCTGGCTTGTCTCTATTCTTCGCGGCTCTTCCCCTTCTTCCTCCCACTCTCTCTTGCTAGACCCTGACCTGCGGAACAGAGTGGGCCGCTATAGTTTGGCCCCCAAACGTGGGCCAGAGTGGTCCTTTACAGTTTACAGCTCAGGTTTTTACAATCACCCAATAAGATGTTACTGCATCTGAATTTTATATGTGCATATATGTATATATGTATGCATGATAGATTGTTATCTCTTTTGAAATGTAAACCAAAATAGACCATTTTCTTCTCTCAGTTGCTTTTGGTCATGGTATTTTATCACGGCAACTGAAAAGGAACAAATACAGGAGCTAATGAGATGGCTCAGTGGATGCTTTCTGAGCAAGCCCAGTGACCTGAGTCCAATCTCCATGAAGAAGGAAGGAGAAGACAAACTCCACAAAGTTGTTATCTAGTCTCCACATACATGCTGTGACACACACACACACACACACACACACACACACACACACACGAAAGGGGGGTCAGATTTTTAAAAAAACTTTCTATTTATTCGTTGTTTTACATCATGCACTCCAGCCCCATTCGTTTCCATCCTCATATCCACCCTTCACCCTTGCAACCTCCTCTCCCGCTCAAATAAAAAACCAACAAAAAATTAAAATATGTGGCTCTTATTTTTCCAGTAGTAAGGAAGGAGAGACTTTACTAAGTTATTATTATTACCCTGCCTTCATGGCCGAATAGAAAGTACTCATTTGAAAGTGAGTAAAATAAATATCCCTTTTGTTTGTTTGTTTGTCTTTTCAAGACAAGGTTTCTCTGTGTACCCTTGGCTGTCCTAGAACTCACTCTGTATACCAGGCTGGCCTCGAACTCAGACATCCACCCGCCTCTGCCTCTCCAGTGCTGGGATGCAAGACATGCACCACCACTGCCCATCTTCCTTCTTCTAAACAAACTAACTCAGAATTCTTTATTCTCTGTCTCAGGAAACCTTAAGATACTTAAGATACTGCCTGAAGCAGACTTGAGGGCTTCTCCACATTGTGAGTTCGCTGATGGTGATTAAAGGTGGAGCGCTGACTAAAGGCTTTCCCACATTCAATACATTCATAAGGCTTCTCACCAGTGTGAACTCTCTGGTGCACAATAAGCTGAGAACTGTCACCAAAGGCTTTCATGCAGTCTTTACATTTATAGGGCTTTTCACCAGTATGGGTTCTCTGATGAACCATGAGGCTAGAACTATAACTGAAGACTTTCCCACACTCAGTACATCCATAAGGCTTCTCACCAGTGTGAATTCTCTGGTGTATAATGAGGTGAGAGTTCTGATTGAAGGATTTTCCACACTCATTGCATTTATAGGGCTTTTCTCCAGTGTGAAGTCTCTGGTGCCGAATAAGGCATTTACTTAAACTGAATTTCTTACCACATTCACCACATTCAAACGGCTTTTCACCAGTATGAATTCGTTCATGGTCAATGAGCTGAGAGTTCTGATTGAAGGCTTTCCCACATTCACTACATCTGTATGGTTTTTCCCCAGTGTGGAGACTCTGATGCCGAGTCAGACACTTACTCCGACTGAAGGCCTTGCCACACTCAATACATTCATAAGGCTTCTCCCCAGTGTGGATTCTCTGGTGGTCAATGAGATTTCTGTTGGAACAGAAGGCTTTCCCACACTCGTTACACTCATAGGGCTTCTTACTAGTGTGAAGGACCTGATGCTGGATAAGACTTTTCCTCCAAATGAATGCTTCCCCAGACTCATTAGGTTTCTCTCCTGTGTGTGTTCTCTTGCAGTCCGTGAGCTGGGAACTCTGAATGGAAGCTTTTCCACATTCATTACCTTTATAAGGTTTCTCCCCATTATGGAGACTCTGGTGTTGAATGAGATGGAAACTGTGACAATAAGTCTTCCCACACTCAGGACACTCATAAGGTCTTTCCTGAGCATGTTTTCTGAGGTGAACAATTAGCTGAGATGTCTGTCGGAAGGTCTTCCCACACTCATTACATTCAAAGCGTCTCTCTCCAGTGTGGATTCTCTGATGTCCAAGAAGGTGTGAGCTCTGGTTAAAAACTTTGCCACATTCATCACACTGATAGGACTTCTGCCTCTTTGCTTCTCCCTGATGCTCAACAGGACTGGAGGGCATATCTGGATGTTCCCCTACGTCACTACATTCCTCATTCCTGTCTTTTGTGGAATTTTTCTTACCTTTCTTTTCCAAGAAATCACTTTCTAGTCTGCTGCCTTCTTCATCTGAAGGATGTCTTTCCATCTGTGCTAAAGGATCGTCACAGATATCTCCAGACTCTGGTTCTACCAGGGCCACTCTAAAGAGTCCCCGTGAAGATGTGTCAAGTGAATGTGATCCTTTAGAAATGTCCTGCTTTGGACTGTACTCAGAACTTCCCATCCTGTTCTTACCTATTGCCAAAAGAAATAAGAATTTTTTTTTTTTTTACTATTTATTTATTGCTTTGTAGCTGAAAAAAAAAAAGTCATACTATATAGCTAAGGAATGAGACAACATTTGAGAAGCACAGAAAAAAAATAGTTCCTTTTTTCTTCAGGAATATTAAAACACAGAGGGACAATGGTCCATAGAGGAGAATGGGGAGGAAAGGCAAGGATAGAGAAAACTGAGCTAATGCAGTCTAGGTAGGAGACAGACTGGAAGGCAGAGGTAGATTGTGTGGCACAGCGTTGTATCATCGTCCAGAGCCATTGTAAAACTGTCTTCTTAGTGAATGGCTAAATTAAGTTCCTCTCCACCATGACATTGTACAGTTCCATGTTTCCAAAAAGATGTTGGGCCATGTGTGGTGGTGCTTCGAATCTCAGTTCTTGAGAGGAGGGGCAGGTAGATCTCTTTGAGATCAAGACCGGCCTTATCTACACAGAGATCCAGGCCAGACAAAGCTAAGTTGATAGAGGGAGGAAAGATTGGCAAGAAATAAAGGAGGCAAGAATGGCCGTGAGCTGGTGAGACTTTCCACTGTGATGGTGTGAGGTGAGCAGACAGATCTGTGTGACATGAGAATGGGGGCATGTACATTGGTTCAGAACAGTGTTGAAGGGGGCAGCAGAGTTAGGACATGGGACTGGGCAAAGGCAGTTCTATATACCTATAAAAATTAAAAGAAGCATCAGTGATTTGGAATACAAATTCAAGCATGCCCTTGTGAGCTTGTCTCTTAAATAATAATTTAGTTAAATAATTAAAAAAAATAATTTAATAAAGAAATTAAATAGTTAAACACTGGTCTGCAGTTTTGGAGATTCAAATGCAAAATCTGAGAAAGGGTGCAGTAGCCATTCATGGTTATCAACAAATACCAAAATGTTGGTTTCTTTAAACCATGTTGCAATGAGGCCAAGACCAGCATATCTTTAACAAATCAAACTATAAAATACTTAGGTTAGTAACTTTCATGTCCACCCTCTGCCAAGCTGGCTACTGTCCTGAGTTTGCTGATCACAGGATGGGTCTCAGGTTTTGTAAAGGGAATCTCATACAACTGAACACGCCTCAAGGATGACAGGTGGTTAGATCTGAGCCAGGTACCAGAAAGACTCAAGTCCGGCTTATCTGTAGCTCGTCATCAGCATCTGTTGTGGCCTGGGCCAGTGACTTCTAAAACACAGAAGAGACTAATCACTGTCTTGGTCAGAGTTCTTTCTAGGGAGATCCTGACCCCAAGACAGGGCATAATTATAAGTAAGATGGAAAGCTGAATGAATGATGAATGTGGAGCCAGGCGAACAGAGCTGAGAAGAAGCTATGATAGGGACAGAGTTTCAGAGCTCAAGAGTATCGATGGAAGGAAAGGCAGAGAGAACAAACATGCTGAGTGCAGCTGCGGTAGTCACATAGTCAGGCCAGCCACATTTGTCCTGGTGTAAAACTCATGTGCTGGGACTGCTGGGTCTCCTGGACCACCAGTTCCCAGCACCCAATCTGACTGTTCTGGGTCCCCCATTCTTGTAATCCCTCAAACACAAAGACCTTTACTTCCAGAATCCAAGGGACTCTTTCTTATGGCTGAGAAAACCCAAGTTAGCTCCCTACCGCTGATCAGTCATTAAATAAAGAAAATGATGACGACTTTTAAACTGGGTGACAGGCGCAGGGGTGTTCATTATACACACACACATATATATATATATACTTCATGTTTGCAAAAGTTAAAACAAATCAAACCAAAAGAATACAGGGTATGTGATGTAGAAGACAGACTGCTAGTTACTAGGAGCCATTACCCAGAGAGGCCAGGCCGTGTTCATCTCTCACTACCTCCGTCTCACACAGGACACTCCACTTTTCCTGCGTACAGTCCTTGTTCACTGTAGTCTCCTGGAATGACAAGCTTCTATTGTTCAGAAACAACCTCAGCCAGAGGAGCAGAGTTCTCAGGCGTAACAAGTCACACAGAACTAAAGTGTAGTGGACACATCAGAGAGGACAAAACTGGGCTAAATGAAACCTGTTAAAACCAGGGGCAGGGGCCTAGCTCCAAGGGAAGCACTAGGTAGGAGAGCCAAAGGAGCTGCCTCAGGTGGGTAGGGTCTGCAGGTGAGTCCCAGCCATCCCTCCCAACATATGGACCACACACCCAGATACAGACTCAAGAAAAACAGAGCCACACTCACCTGAGGTCTGACCATCCTAAGCACACTAGCCACTGCCTGGGCTCTGGAGTTCCCCACTTTGGGAAAAGCAGGATCTGGGGGTAAAAGGTGAACTCAGTGGGTCAAGCCCCACTCTCTGCTCCCTAAGACCCATGTGCCTAAGGTGGGATCTGCAAGCATCCAGGGAATTCCACATACACTGACTCTTAGCTTTTTCCTAGAGACCGTATCCTAAGTGTGCTGAGAATGCTCTTTAGAGGGCACAACAGGCAATATTTGTCAAACTGAAAACTGGGGGTTCCTTCCAGGACCCTCTCCAGCCTGTCTGAAGCTTTACTTCTGACTATATTCTCTCTGCCTTAATTTCCTTACCACTTCCAAGACTGATTTACACTCCTGCCTTTAAAAAAATCTTATCTATTGTAATGGGTATGGGTGTTTTGTCTTCACATCTGTCTGTGCATCACCTGTGTGTGCCTGGTGCAGAGACCAGGAGGTGGCATTGAATCCCATGGAACTGGAATTATACATGGTGATAAAGCATTATATAGGTGCTGGAAATTGAGCCTGGAAGAGCAGCCAGTGCTTTTAACTCCTTAGCCATCTCTTCAGGCAGTCTCCTGCCATCTGGAACAGGAGCCCAGCCCTGTGCTTCCTCGTCTCCTCCGTCAGTGGCCCTTCTGACCTTCATGGCTTTATTCACACTTCCCCATCCTCACTACTCTCTCAGACCTGCCACATACCTGCATCCCGGACACAGCAAACTCATCTTTTCTCTCTCTCTCTCTCTCTAAAACTGGGTCTCACTATGTATCCCTGGTTGGCCTGGAGCTTGCTATATAAACCAAGGTGGCCTCAAATTCACAGAGATCTGTCTGCTTCTGCCTCCTAAGTGCTAGGATTAAAGGCATATAGCACTGCATCCAACCTCCATTCTTTACTTTTTAGCAATGAAATCTCTTGCTTGTTACTCCAGTACCCCACCCCTACTCTGCCAGATACACTTTATCTAATAATCTCCTTTGACAATACCAGTATTATGCCTGAGGACAGATACCATCCATATGTATCTTTTGTTTGTGGTAGCTGGTTTGTGTGTGTGTGTGTGTGTGTTTTGTTTGATACAGGGTATTAATCTGAAGCACAGGCTAGCCCAAAACTTATAAAGTAGTCCAGACTCACCTTCAGCTCCGAAAAATTCTCTTGCCTTAGCTTTCAAAGTACTGGAATGACAGGTGTGATCTACCACGCCCAGCTTCACCCAAACGTATCTTATGAGGTAAGATATATATATATATATATATATATATATATATATATATATGAATATGACTGACTCCCTGCCACCTACACTCTTAAAGACAATCATAGTAGACAGCATGTCTCCAGTCCCCAGTGGCACGCGCTTGAGGTAGGAGACTGCTCTGGCTTGAGGGAAACTTGGTACGTACATGCATGACTAGAAAACAGACAAAAGGGTTACTAAGAAAGGGACCAGCTGTAAGGCTACACGGGATTTCGGTGAGGTGCAAGTGGGTTGATGGAAGAAAGCGACTCTAGGGGCGGAACTGAGAAGATGAGTACCGAAGCGTCCACTGAGGAAGTGGTGTGCTCCAGGGTCACAGGGAGGATCCAAGAGGGCGTCAGGGGCCGAGCCCTGACTGGAGGCTGAGGTAGGCGACTCTGTTGCACTCAGAGCTACCATCTTCTTTAAATGCACGTCCTGTTCTTGCACTGGAGGGGAAGCCTAGAGATTAGGAAACAGAACTGGGTTCAAAGTGCATTCTTGAAGGCAGAAAATCCAGACCTCCAAGACAGTCCATACAGGAAAAAGGCCAAGGAAATGAAGGACCGGTCTATCTTTCCACTAATCACAAAGCTTGCAATCTTTCCTGCCATCCCTCCCTTAACTCTCCTTGTAGGAGCTAGAAGAACAGATAGCCAGCTCCACTGTGTCAGGTCTTTGGGGGTACGTTAGCTTAAGAACCACTGAAGCTATTAAGATAGCTCAGATGGTAAATACTGCTAAGCCTGAGGACCTTAGTTCCCGAGTTGTTTACTGAATAGTTCCTTGTGTGTATAAATTGCCAAGGCTGCCTTCTAAGAACCACGGGGCTAAGTGGCCTGCTTAGTCTTACTTAGGTCTATGTCGATCCCCTGAGAGTCACAGGCCAGAAACCTTGCCTAACCACTGATTCCCTGGTTAAAGAAATCCTGTCTCAAAAAACCAACGTAGCTATGCATATCCATGTTCAAGCAGGAAAGCAGAAACAGTTGGAGATGTGTGTCTAATGAGATTTATTGCCTGTAAATGGTTTATGTGGCCTAAGGGAAGGAAACCCATGTGCCTGAGTCCTGGGTAAAAGACTAGAACTTTAGCAGGATTTAAATGCTGATTGATCAGAAGATTAAGTTACTATAGTGCATTAAATTCTATCTTTTGCCTGTATCTACAGCTACTACACTAAAGAGCTTTTATCTGCACATAGTATAAGAACCAACCAGGTTGGTTCAGTCAATACAGTGCTTTACATACAATCATGACAACCTACGCTGGGATTCCCAGAACTAATGTTAAAAAGTCAGGCGTGATAGCACATGTTTGTAATTCCAGCTCTGGAGAGAGACATAATAGTCAGACTCACTAAGGTTCCTAGGCCAGGACCCTGCCTAATCACTGATTCAGGTCAGGGAAGTCTTTTCTGCACCAGAGGAACATCACCTAAGGTTGTTCTCTAGCCTACACACACACACACACACACACACACACACACACACACACACACAAAGGTGATTTGAATGACCCACAGGCTCATAGATCTGAATGCTTAGTCACCAGGGAGTGGCACTATTTAAAAGGTTAGGTGTGGCTTTGTTAGATAAAGCGCCACTGGGGTGGGCTTTGATGTTTCTCAGTCTCAGAGTCAGTCTCTCTCTCTCTCTCTCTCTCTCTCTCTCTCTCTCTCTCTCTCTCT
>JANHMN010000020.1:38449357-38464058 GCA_030674055.1 Rhabdomys pumilio
TCTCTCTCTCTCTCTCTCTCTCTCTCTCTCTCTCTCTCTCTCTCTCTCTCGACCAGGATCTGGAGCTTACAGCTACTTCTCCAGCACCATGCAAACCTATGTGCTACCAAGCTACCTGCCATAAGGGACTAATGTCTAAAAGCGGGAAGCAAGTCCGCAATTAAATACTTCTATGAGATGCTTTGGTCATGGTATATCTTTGCAGCAATAAAACAGTGACCAAGAAAGCTGAGATTTGTATTTTTGCTTATGCCTTGCAGCAGAAAACTATTTTCCATCTATCAGTGGAGCAAGTTCAGGAATCCTAAGGGCAAACCAGCCGAAAGTGTGGGGAATAGAGAATACTTGTTCTCAGGCTAGCCCAAGTCTAGAGAGTGGTTCTAGATGTTCCTATAGGCTGACTGCTTACCTCCCCTGACTCACTAAGGTGTCTCTGGAAATCCTCTACCACAGCCACAGCCTCCTCGCCAGTCTCTGGGTGATGGAGCTGTACCCAGGTCTGAAGCTCCCTGGGCAGGATGCTCAGGAATTGCTCCAGCACCAGCAGCTCCAGGATCTGCTCCTTGGTGTGGACCTCTGGCATCAACCACCAGTGGCAGAGCTCTCTGAGCCGGCTCAGGGCCTGCTGAGGCCCAGACATCTCATGGTAGCACAGCTGCCTAAAGTGCAGTCGGAATATTTCACACACGGGAGGGCAGTTCTTCTGTCCCCAGGTCTGGCTTCCTGATTCCTGCTTCATAGTCAAGCTCCCCTCCTGTTTCTGATACACAGCAGTCCTGGGGGTGATATCTAACGTCCCCCTGCCTTCCATGGTCATTGTGATCCCAGAGAAGCTGGTCCCAGCTACAGCAGGCAACACTGAAAATGAGTCTCTGCTTCAAACTGCAGGAGCTGTTCTTTTCAGAGTCAAAAAAGGAAGTGAGGAAAGTGTCACCTACAGAAACACAAAGAGAAACAATCAGAGTCCTGGAGCACCTAACTTTTATCTTACCTGGTGACAGATTCTTCAGCTAAAAGCAAAGCTTCAGGGGGAAGAAGAGCACAGAGAACACACTCCAAGTGACTTGTCCCTTCTCAAACTTTTAGCAGCTCACCTGCAGGATAAAAGCTAACTAAATGTCTAGGCTTAGCTTTCATAGCCTTTCACACAAACCTCCAACCATTCTCTTCAAATACCCAGATTAAAAGAACGGCAATGGTCTCTAAAGTAGGGTATGCAAGAAAACGGTTGTTAAAGAAAATACTAAATAATTTAACTCCTTTTCAATATGTCCTCTAGTAAGCTCTGAGATTCAAATAGGATTTATCTTTAATTTTTTAATAAACTCGTGCTGGGAGTGGAGGTTCAAAACCTTCAGCTGGTAAAGATGTACAGAAGTTTGGAGCTAATATTCTACAAATAAGGGGGTGGGTGGGGAACACCACACTTTACCTGTCTGCACCTTCCCTGTTCTTCTTCTTCATTTCTGACAAACTCTTACTCAAGTGTCAAGAACTAGAATAAATACTTCTCTTGAAAGATATTTTCCTGCTTTTTTCAGATATAAAACAATGGCTCATTTCCCTTGCTGTAACTGGCTTATGCAATGCACCAGTCATGGCCTCTAAATTACTGAAGGGCCACCCAAAGGGAGGAACTAGTATAAAAACTTTTGGAAGTTTTTTCTATGTAACTTGGAGCCTTCCTGGTCTTTCCGGGCACATCGGTGCTTATAGCTTCAATAATCCCACTGACTACAGTCCCACCCATACCTCTTCTGATCACCTCTGTTAATGCAATTGTTTGCAGTTTGCACAGTCCTGGGAAGACTCAAAAAGCAGGACTGGCTTCCCAGTCGTGCACGCGTGCATATGTGTTATACAGGGGCAGAGATATGTTAAACGAATGTGGTTAGTTTAGCGGACAAAATTTGGAGAATACATTTTCCCGTTTATTCATGCCGTTTGAAAACCAGTTCCTCTGGGGCAACTAGGATGTGTGCCGTGGTTTGAGATAACAGGAACTGGAGACTCCGGAGCTAGACATTTTCCTGAGCTTTTTTTTTTTTTTTTTTTTTAGACAGATGTAGTAATCTGTGAACTCTCCGAGAGTACACAAGATCACAGGACACTTTCCTGCTGTCCTTATTGTCCCGAGTGCTAAGCGGCAGATCTCGCTGCACATCTGAACTGCGAGCTCGCGTGGGGCTCACCCCAGAGTCACCGCTCCTGCCTCGGTGGCCGCTCACCTGGCCGCGTCTGACCCGTGCAGCGCTGACGCACAGGCGCCAACAACTCGAGCCGACCCCAAGCCAAGTGACCCCAGAAGGAGGACAAGGCGGCTCCGCCTCGGGCAAGCACGCCAGCACTGCCGGCGTCGCGGCCCGAGTGCGGGTCGCACTTTCCACCGCGTCGCCACCGGCATGCGTGATGGTTTACCGATCCCACACACCTCCAGGATACTAAGAAACGGCAACAATGGCGGGACGGGAAGCATGAGAGCGTCACTTCCGGTACCTCTTGTATCCCGGAAGTCTTGGTTGCCAAGGTGAGCGATAATCTTGGACGCTAAGATCTTACCCATGGCTCATCTGGGGCACAAGCGGGTGTCTCGCTGAACTTCGAGCCATTCAGATTCCAGGGACCTCACTATTGAAACAAAAAGGCAAAGAAAAAAAATAATCCGTACTTTCCAACAATCAGACTTTGACAGCTACCAGTCTGTCCTAATGATGCCCTTTACAATTAGAGTCCAATTCCTAATTGTGTTACAGCTCTGCTCTAATAAGGGGAAGGTTTCCCCAACTGTACAGTTCTGCTTAGGTGGGGAAGGTTCCCCCATGCAAGTATTACAGCTCTCCTGGGAAAGGTACCCTGGCAATCAGGAGTCAAGGAATACCACAAAGTCACACCATGTAACAAACCTCACATAGATTTATTGGAAGGGAAAACCCAGAAGAGTGGCTGCCTCTTCTCTGACAAGGAGCAGGGAACTGAGGAGAAGGCGAGAGAAGGGATGGAGCTTCCGGGGTGGTCTGGGATTTGTAGGAGTCTAGTCAGAGTCTGGGGCAAGCACGGGATTGGTGGAACTCTATTTCTTGGCCTGATCTCGGGGTCAAGTCTGGGTTAGGCTGTTCTTTCCTTGACTCCTTTACCCTAAATTTGTCTGTCATCTTTCCTCAAAGCGCCAGTCTCAGGAAGGATTAATTGTGTTATAAAGTTTGCTAACTAACAAGATAGAGAATTTCATCTACTATAGAAGGGTAGCTCCCTCTCAGAGGACAATTCTCTGAGAATTCAAATTGCTATGATTCTACCTGTCCAACAGCAGATACTCTTTATTGAAATGTCTTTAACTACTGTAGTTTGGTAAATACTTTTATTCCTATGCTTTGGATTTATGAAATCCACATTTCTGGGCTCAAATAGTACAATCTGTGGAACCCCTTCTTTGTGTGTAAGGTGTGATGCTGACTGTTTGCTTTTTTGACTCACAGGTTAGTCAAGACACATGATCTAATGCACCAGGCCTTTAGCTTTGTAGTGTCTATGTTAAGAGGCGTTGCTCACAGATCTGCAAGTTCTGCAGTTTGCATTTTTCAGATGGAAAACAGATTTAGGTGGACTGTGTGTCAGCACAGTGTGTGGGAAGAACTTTATATTGTCCCAGAACTTGGTTGACGTTGACTTTGTCTATGTTAGTAACTTGGTTTTTGAGAAACTGTATTATTAGGCATGGGGCCAGAAGGAAGAGGCCTCCAATGGCTGTGATCAGGCCCATCAAAGGCAAGAGCCAGGTAATGAGGGGGTTGGAGTACCAGGGAGCAGGGTCGTTGAAGGTTTACCAGGACCTCAAATTGTTGCAGAAGTTGCAAAGGGTCTTAATACTTTGTTCAACCAATTTCAATTCATTTACATAGAAACAACATTCTTCCTCCAGGATGACACGGGCTCCCCTCCTCCACCCTGTTCTGCTGTCAGGAGGTCCAGAGTCCTTCTGTTTTGTAGTACAACTCAGGGAATGGTGGTCATCTGTACCTGGAAAATAGTTATAACAGGAATGTAGAGGTGGGGGATCCTCAAAGAGGAAGACCTCCTATGAGGGTTTATTAAAGGAGAAACCCAGGTCTGAGGAGGAACCATGCAAGGTAGCATTAACAGGTTCCATGACTAAGAGGGGATCCAGAAAGGAGGCACAGAAGAAACATCTTGGACATTGAGGTAGGATGTGAGGAGCAGTAGGCAGAAGTGCATTGAACATGTTGTAGCCAGGATTGAGTATTTCTTCTCTGTGTTTCCCGTTAAAGAATATTTTTATGGGTTAATGTGGACTGGGAGTCCTGCAACAGCTATTGAGAGACATGAACATCAACGAGGGTCATGCAACATAACTGGTGGGATATGGTTTCCCATGATTTCCGTTCTTTATATTTCATCCCAGGGTCATCTATAGCAATGATGAGACAATTAGTTAGGTTTTTCAGGCTATTTCTGTGAGAGCTGAGTTCAATTTTATAGGACCAATAACAGTAGCCTCCATAAAAATCCTGATCCAAGAGGCAGCCTTGTTGGGAGCCGACTCCTAGCAGAGAGCGGCTATCATCTTTGCAGCCATCTTGAGCCATATACCCTGACAAGAGACTTGTTTTTCAATAGCCCACAACAGCTGAGCACACTCTGATAAACATCTTGTTTATCCCACATATCTTGTTTTGCTGTTTAGTGCCCCCAGCTGCAAGGCACGTGATATCCATGCCTGCAAGGCACGTGGCAAACTGTATAAATATTCAGGATTTCCTTTCAATAAAGTAGACTAGAGACTTGATCAGACCCTCTGTCTTGTCTCCATTCTTCACATCTCTTCCCATCCATCCCCACTCTCTCTCTTGCTAGACCCTGACCTGGGCCGGGACACAGTGGCCCCCAAGCCGGGCAGTGTGGGCCTCAAAACATAGTGGCCCCCAAGCGTGAGGCAGAACGGTCCTAAACACAGCCTGCTTCTTTGTGACCGTTTTGTCAATAGGGGAGGCAGAGAAAGGGTTACAGACGTGGAGTTAGGATAGACAGGGATAGAAACAAACAAACAAACAAACAAACAAAATACCCTTCCCACTGTCAGGAGGAGGCGGTCAGGTCCCTTCCAGATCTTGCCTAGGGGGTCCCACAATTTCACCAACAAGTGTGTGTGTGGAATCAGTTGTGGTGTATTCCAATGAAGAATAATGGGTATTTTTTGTTTTTATATACATCAAGAATGTTTGGTGTTGTTAGGGCCATTGTCTACTGAACATTAGGAGGGTGAGGGGTTACATCTTGCCTTTTTTTAAATCTGGGTTTTGAGGGTTTGGTATGTTCTTTTAATTATACCTTGTCCTTGGGGATTATAAAGGATCCCTGCATAGTGAGTAATTTCCCACATAGAGCAGAAGGTCTTAAAATGAATGCTGATGAAGGCAGGACCATTATCAGTCTTGATTTGTTGCAGCAGGCCCACAACGGTGAATGAGGAGAGCATGTGGGATATAAGTATTTTAGAGGTTTTTACCATTTGGGCTGAGATCCTTATGAAATGGGAGTGTTTATTGTAACAAAAACATATTTTCCCACCCAAATTGGCCTTGACTCCCATTGATTGTATTATAGGGGTGTTAATTTGTGAGGCACATGAATTGCAAGAGTTTATGATCTGATGTAGTTGATTGGATGGAATATTGGGGAATCAGGATTTATTAACCTTTAAGGTTAACATGGATGTGTGAGAGAAAATTCTGTTCTTGTTTAAGTGTGGCTATAAAAATTCCCATTGAGGCTACTTGAGCATCCAAAGCATGTATAGGCTTATATTTTTCAAAACCTACTTTAATGAGTGTATTTAAATACTTTAACCTCCTTTCTAGCCCACCGCCCACCAGAGATTGTGGAAAGGAAAGGTTAATAGGGCAAAGGAAGATATGGATCTGTTTAGAAATAGTTCTTTGGGGTGAATCCAATCGGTGTTGTCAGGGTATCAGCAGTTCAGTTCACAGGAATCAGCAGTGGTAGCTCAATCCACTCCCAAACACCGTTCATGAATCAGCACTGGCAGTTCAATCCAGAAGAAACCTCAAGGCTCTGCCAATCATCCCAAGTCTCTGGAAGTGGCAAGAAGCTGCTAGAGCACTAAGAGAAGATCTTTGACACATTTCTCTCAATGAAGCCATGACAAATGAAGAGCAGCAAAGAGTGGTAAGGTGAACCAATACACCATTGTCCACTGTCTGTTGGGTTATATTTATATCCTTTGCAGACATAATGTGTTCTCTCAAGTGTCCACTCTAGCAAAACATCACATGCCCCCTTTGCAGACAGTTTCCAAACAAACAAAACAAAACACCATGTGTCTGCTTCAGCAAGAACATCCTCTCATAAAACAATTTCTAGAAAAACATCACACAGCTGAGTTTCCAAAGAAACCAGAAATTTCCACTTTAAAGGAGTTTCCCTTGGATGTAGGGTGAGGTAGGGGGACGAGATCGAACATGTTGGACAAAGAGAAGAGCAGTCCTCCCTTGAATCAAATTGGAAACTCTTGGGAGCAGTAGGGAGAGGGGATTTTCATCTAACTGGACAAAGGATACAGTGAGCTAGAGGAGTAGGTTAACAACTTACACACTGTCAGAAAATAAGCTGAACGAGGCATCTTTCTCCTTAAGGTTTGTGTAGACAGCATAGATTCCCCGGATTTGAGGGAGCAGTCAAAGAGCTCCCAAAAATGAATAGTTAGGGCTAGATCTCTGGGGTGGAAAATTATGATGGCAAGTTCCCCCCATCTCCCCCATCTCCCCCCATCAGTGAGGATGGAAGGAGCCTCAGGAATTGGTTTTCATGAAAAAAGGAAGGAGGGGGAGTCCATGTTAACAGTGGCTTGGCTGGAATAATGGTTATTAATTTGCCCAGAGAACCTCATTAGGCTGACGGCAAAGCAGGAGTGATTTTTTTGGGGGGGATTTTTAGAGACAGGGTTTCTCTGTGTAGCCCTGGCTGTCCTGGAACTCACTCTGTAGACCAGGCTGGCCTCGAACTCAGTAATCTGCCTGCCTCTGCCTTCCAAGTGCTGGGATTAAAGGCGTGCGCCACCACTACCTGGCTAGCAGGAGTGATTTTTAAGTAACCATTGGACATCTGAGAGAGAGAAGGGGGTCACAAGGATGTCTTGTACTTTGCACAGTATTTATAAGGCTCTGTCTTCTTCCTAGCTTTATCGTAGAGGCCAGGGCATCAACCTGTTAGCAGTCTGATACAGGATCCCCGTGGAAGTTGGGGAAGGGTTGAATGTGAGAAGTTTGACAGGTTTATCTGGTGTGTGTCAAGCCAGGGACATGCCCTGGAGCAACTCATTAATCTTACAAAGGGCTTCTTTGACTTTGAAGGTGAGTGTTGGGGTTGTGTGTGTGATTTTTCCTTTTTTTTTTGGGAGGTCAAAAAGAGGCTATAGGGTTTTTGTAAAGATGGGCAGCCTTGGCTGGAGCCAATTGAGGTTTCCCAGGTAACTCTGAAAGGTATTGAGATTTAACATCTGGGGGAATGTTAGAACAGGCAATGTGGACAAAATGAGATTACGGAAATTTCTGTCCCCAAGATGGTGATGAGGGGGAATGATTTATATCTTATTCAGAAATATTTTGAATCCTATTTTTGGTAGAGTGGAGAGCAGTGAATCTTTGAGGCCATTAGATGAAGTTTTCTGACGTCCCCAGGCCAAGATATCATTCATATAATGATAAATGTACACTCCCTTTCTAAATATGGCTTTAGCGTGGCAGCAACCACTTCCTGGCATATAATGGGACTGTTGGCCATCTCTCGAGGGAGGACTCTCCATTCGTATCTAGCGGTTGGCCCAGAGATGATAGTGTGGGGGGCTGAAAAGGCAAAACTTTAATAATTTTGAGGGTGTAGGGGACAGAGAAAAAAATCTTTAATATCTATGGTAAATAGTGGAGTATTGACCAGGATGGCAGAGACAAGGGGAAGTTGCCTCTGGGTAATCGGTAATCCGGAGATCCACATGGTCTTGTTGGTGGCCCATAGGTCTTGTGATAGTTGTCATCCCCTGGAATTCTTTTTAATTGCAAAGATGGAAATATTCCATGGACTATAGGAAGGGTATGGGAGAGGTAAATATGTTGGAGTTGTTCTTTAATGAGCTGAATAAGAGCTTCTAATTTTTCCCTGGGTAAAGGCCATTGCTCACCTGAGATGGCCTCATCTGAGACCCAGTCAAGGGAGGGAGTATCATATCTAACAGTGGCTCTTAGAATTCAGGGCGACCCCTGGGAGGATGTTTTCTGTAGCCCTCTATCTGGATATGTTCACTTTCTATGTTATTGGTGAGGACTACATCCAGGGCTTCTAAGATAGTTCTCCCCAACTGGTTGGTGGTCATGTCCAACATAAGAGGTCTGAGAAGGCCAGAAACACCATCTGGTTCCTCCTCCCGTTTGAAGGCCTCTTTGTGGTATACATCTGGAGGAGCCTCCTATGCCTGTTAGTTGTGACACAGGGATTAGTTCCCAGTGGTGGGGGACCTCAGATCATTTAAACATAGTTCTGTGTGCTCTGATGTGATTTAGGCATTTAAACAGTTTCCCCCCAATTTTTTATATTTGGGGTACGAGTCCTCCAAGATGTTAGTGATCCACATGATGTTCTGGGGCTTCCTTCTTATTGCTGGGGCTGAGGGTTGCCACTTTTAGAGTTTAAAGGCTTGAGAGGATATCTTTGTCGTATGTGGAACAACAATCCTTTATCCAGTGGAATCTTTTACAGCATTGAAGACAGATGGTTTTAGGAGGAGTGGCTTCCAAGCCCTTAGATGGGCTAGACATAGGCTATTCCTCCTTCCATTGTCCCTCTTTTCTACACTTAAAACATTCTCGTTTTGTCTTAAGGGCCACCTCAAAGGCCTGGGAGAGGAAAGTGGCCTTATGGGAAGCCATCACAATGTCTGGAGTGGCAACTATCCATTTATTGTACTGTTCAATTTTCAATGAACATTGCACTAAATATTCGGAACATTCACTGACATGCCAACCAGTGTTCTGAGGTTTTGCCTTTCCAAATTATGCTTTAAGGAGGATTTCTATAGCCATAGGATAAGAAATTTGGCATTCTAGGCTCATTCTTTTTTTTTTTTTTTTTTTTTTTTTTTTTTTTGCTGGGGTCCAGCCCCAGGGTTTCAGTGCCTGGAGGAGGATATGTGGAGCAGGAGAAAGAAGTCTTTAACCCAGAGGCACAGCTCACACACTGGCACTGAGACAACTCAGGCCACCGTTATTTATACATCTGATTTTTTCACAGCTGAAAAGGTTTTACATTTATTTTCTCATGTAATATCTTTGAAGACCTTCTTATGTTTAATAATAATGTGAACCCTTTACATTTTTTCCTTCCTTCTCCTCAGTCTCTACAGTTTTCTGCTACCCCACGAACTGCATTAAGAAAGACAAAACAACTTCAGCAAGTAGTTAATATCTAACCCAGCACATTGGTGCATAAACAAGTGACTATGGTTGGCAGCAATTGCAGATACAGTACAGAAAGGTGCCAGACTACATAACTAGGAAATTCTGATTTAATTATTGGCATCTAGCACGTCCCCATATCTTGAGGAGGAGATCTAATTCCTCTAACATCCAGGCGTCTCAGCCAAATAGTAACCTGGGTCAGTTCCTCATCATTGCTAGCCTCACCTCTGAATGTTCCCATTTGGTCTTGGATCCAATGATCCAGCAAGATCTTTCTAACTTTTTAGTTTTTTGAGACAGGGTTTCTCTGTGTAATCCTGGCTGTCCTGGAACTCACTCTGTAGACCAGGCTGGCCTCGAACTCAGAAATCTGCCTCTGCCTCCCAAGTGCTGGGATTAAAGACATGTGCCACCAATGCCCGACTTTCCTTCTAACTTTTTGGTAGACAACTAACTGCTGTTTGGAACAGGTTGATGGGCAAATTTTTGTCAGAACTAAGTTTCTATTGAAAGAGAACATCTGGATGTTAGCTGATGCACCCAGATCTGGGCTTTGTTTTAACTCAACCTCATCACCATTATTAACAGAGGAGTAGTGATCTATTTCCCTCCCACAATCCTCAGAGACAAACAAGAATGCATCATGGCCAGAGCTTTCTTTTTCTGATACTGGGGAAACATCTGTCACAGACAAAGTGAAAGTAAGGACTTCCAGCCGGGCAGTAGTGGCACACGCCTTTAATCCTAGCACTTAGGAGGCAGAGGCAGGTGGATTTCTGAGTTCGAGGCCAGCCTGGTCTACAGAGTGAGTTCAGGACAGCCAGGGCTACACAGAGAAACCCTGTCTCGAAAAACAAAAAAACAAAACAAAACAAAAAAACAAACAAACAAAAAAAAAAGACTTCCAATAGCAAAGCCAAAAATGCAAGGGAAAAGTAAACCCTTCACTTTTTCCCCTGAGGGAAAGTAAAAGCATTTCCTCAGGAAAGGCCAGGAGATTCTACATAAATATCCCCACAGGTCCTTGCTGTGTGTGGACCTAACTCCTCAGGCCTTGCCGTAAGGAGAGCAGTCTGTATTACACTCACACACCTTTACCAGGAGAGGCTTGGTTACCTCCAATTTTTGTTCTAAGAACATCAGCAAGAAACCCTCCTTGGGTTGCTGATAGAGGAAGAGAATCGAGGAATCCCTGTCTTGGAATTGGAAGGGAGTGGAGGCTATGAGATCCCAGGCCTGAAGGGCACAAGGGCATACTGGAAAGTACCCTGGAGGTTGGATAACCTGTTGTGCTCCTGTGGACAGATTACCTTGGTCCAAAAGCTCATGGAAACCCCAAGGGATAGTTTGTTGGCTTTGGTTTTGATTTTTTTCTGACCTGTTGCAGGCATCTATTCCTAGATAAAGCCTCCCACTGAAGTAATGGGACTATGCAAGGAACGGTGACAGATAGCGTGATATATTAAGGGCAGCATGAAGGATCAGGAGAATGTATTTGGTCCAAGGGACATGAAACCATCTTCTCATTCCAGTTGTCTAATCTTTTAATTCACTGGCCTGGTAAGGATAGCAGTCTTGGGGCTGAGAGCGAGTGTGATGAACATTAACAGGGAAAGTCAAGGTGTTATTTCCACTGTAAACAGGTTTGAAGGAGTCTCTAATCTTGCACAATTGTTGTGGTGGTGTTTAGGGAACAGAATTTTTGAGTATCATTAGTGGATAAGGCAGGAGGGCCATAAGGCAGCAGTGGGTGATAAAGAGAAGTGGGTATGTGTGTGTGTGGGTCATGGGCTATTTTCTGTCTAATATATTCGATGGCTCCTCCAAGGACATCGAGGTCTGGCATAGGGCAGTCTTCAGGGCTTTCCTTGTCAGAGTCATCAATGGGAGGTAAAGAGTTTGGGTTTAATCCTTATTTTCCTTCTGGGAGGGATCAAAGCATTGCCAAAAGGCTACAATGTTGGGGAGGAAGGAGAGGTGTCCCTTCTTGGACTTCTTACCTTCATTAGATGTAGGACACCCAGGTCCACACCTCAACATGGAAACCATGCAAGGAGCTGAAGGACCTCCTCTCTCAGAAGAAACTCAAGAAGGAAATTGCTTCCTTTTGGGAGATTTTAACCCCTGACAGCTTGAAAGGGACCAAAGGCCCCTAATTTTGGAATCCTTCTGGTGAGAAGCAGAATTTAAGGAAGAGGGTATAGGCACTCAGTCAAAGAGAGAACGTTCGGAGGACTGCAGGGGTTTGGGGGAATTTTACTGAGGATGGACTCAAAGCCTGTCTATAAATTTAAGAAAACCAGTGATGCCCCTGAAAGGCATGGAAAATTTTTAGAACCCCTAGCAGACTGAGTGGAGCCAACTAGCTAGGTCAGCTGGGCCTTGAACTCTGTGTTCCAGGAAACAGGCCAACCACAGAACAGATGGTTGCACAAGATTAAGTTCTTGAGAAAAACATGTACAGGATGTTTCCCTTGTGACCATTTCTTGAACC
Organism: Rhabdomys pumilio; assembly: GCA_030674055.1. NCBI lineage: Eukaryota > Metazoa > Chordata > Mammalia > Rodentia > Muridae > Rhabdomys > Rhabdomys pumilio. The sequence continues at coordinate 38,461,337 of JANHMN010000020.1, forward strand.
CTGCTGTGCAAACTGAACAAGGAACTGCTTCTCCCTTGTGATCCCCCTAATGTTCCCCCTTTGGTTTGTGGTTTTTTCCTTAAAAACTTTACTCTTTTCCTGCTCGAGCTCGAACTCCTCTGCCCTTGTGTGGGGTATGAGTCTCGGTCCCAGCGTGCTGGTCCTGACAATAAACCTCTTGCTGTTTGCATCAAGATTGGCCTCTCGTGAGTTGTTGGGTGTCCGAAATATCCTGAGAGTAGAGTGAGGCTCTCCCTCTTTGGGGGTCTTACACACCTAAGGGTTTTTAACTGGTTGTTGTTACTGAGCTTTTTGCATAGAACTTTAGAGAGGTGATTTTTGCCAATGCATGAAGGGCTGTCAGGGTCCAACCAGAGAATTAAAGGCCTCAGTCAATGCTGGGAAGCATTCCTGGCCCAAACCAGCTTTGTTTCTCCAGATGGCTCACATAGAAAGTAAAGGAGGAAGGAGCAGTTGATTATCAGGTTGGGATGCAAGGCAAGACATCAATGTCCCTTGGAGGGGGAGTGCTCACTGTCTTCTGGCCTCCTGGAGGGTCCCTGTTTGGGTGCCAGGTGTGTGTCCCCCACCCCCACCCCTGTTGGCTATTGCCCACCAGCAGTCTCAGGGTGTGGAAGAGCTGAGGAACGGGGTGTTGTACAGCAGTGAGTATGGCTAGACTGTGTTGGAGGACAGCTCATTTATTGAAATAGAGGGGCTAGATTATATAACTCGAGTCAGGGGAGAAGGGAGGAAAACGATAAGGAAGGATATGCTATGTAGGAGAACTCTACTTCCTGTTATTCACAGATTGTGAGGTCATCAGAGACCATCAGAGACCACCAGGAGTCCAACTCCTATGCAAAAGCAAAGAGTCTTTATACAAGTTCAAGCTCGGACCCTCCAACCTCTCCAGCACAGTGGAAGGCATGGAAGGTCTTGAGCTGGTACAAGCCTTGCCTATTTATGGTTGTTGTAGCAGAGGGAGGGACTTTCCAACTTGGCAGTTATATGATTGGTTGACATTTGCTTGGCACACTTCTGTTGGCCAGTAATGATTTCAACTTGGTATGAACAATGGTTGCTAGCTTAAGCAATATACTTTAAGACATTAGGTACTTTCCCCTTAAATACTGATTGGTTGTTGCTAGGAGTGGAGTGGCTATTTGTCTAGGGGAATTGTGATTGTTGCCAAGGTGACTTGGTTCTCGGGAAAAGTTGGGGTTTTTCCAGTAGCTGAGTTCATTCAGAGGGCAAGTTAATCATAAAAATTGAGTCTGAAAACAAAATGGAATTTGTAATGTAAAGCTGGGCCCTTCATTCCCTTCTTCACAAGTACCTAAGAGGGCCCAATCATGAGACCTCAGCATCTATGGTGTTAAGTTCTAATGGTTGATATCAAGACTTAAGTACCAAGAGCTGTACAGCATTAACTCATTCTTTGACAAAGTTATCTAGTCTATTAAGGTTACAGGAGCAGTATAATGAGTGAGCAAGCCAAAGAGGAGGACATCAGGGTAGTTAACCAGGGGAATCAATGGACTTCAACTGCCCCAGTAGTCTTCTCTTGACAATAACCCAGAGACACTTGGCCAAAACTGCCAAAGTTCTGCTGCTTGCTGGGGTTGGAACATACCCCCCTCCTTGTTCTATTACATCATCACCAGCTTTCTGTTTTCTAACACCTTCACTGCCTAGCTTGGGCTGTCCTGGAACTTTCTCTGTAGATTGACCTTGAACTCAGAAACATGCATGGCTATGCCTCCTGGGATTAAAGGCCTGTACTATCATGCCTGGACCTAAAACTTAGCTGAGTTATTGCACCAAGGTCACCACTCTCTTAATTCAATTTAATATCTCTGAACACAGGATTTAGCTCCATTTCACTTCTTGATGTCCTTTTAATACTCAAACCATATATTTTATATTTTTTTCTCTAAACTTTCTATGCTTATTCAAAATGCTCTTCATGAGACTTAACCAGAGAACAGGGGCTATGAGAAAATGGGCATTTCTGAGACTTCCTCTGTCAATGTCATTAATCTGAATCTCTTTGCTTTAACCTCAGACTCTTCAGACAAAAAAAAAAAAAGCAGCCACATTCCTCACCAAATACTATAAAAAACAGTCTGTAGGCCACATACTGAAGTTCTTCTCCACTGAAACCTCTTGGGTCAGTTCTGCACAGTTCAAAATCACTCACAGCAACAAAGTCTTCCATATTCCTACTAGGATGGCTCATTAAGCCCCACTTAAAACATTCCACTGCTTTCCAAATCCAAAGTCCCCAAATCTACATTCTTCCAAACAAAAGCATGGTCAGGCCTATCATAGCAATACTCCAGTCTTTACTACCAACTTTTGTCTTAGTTAGGATTTTACTGCTGTCAACAGACATCATGACGAAGGCAACCCTTATAAGGACAACATTTAATTGGGGCTGACTTACAGGTTCAGAGGTTCAGTCCATTATCATAAAGGCAGGAACATGGCAGCATCCAGGCAGGCATGGTGAAGGAGGAGTTGAGAGTTCTACATCTTCATCTGAAAGCTGCTAGCAGAATACTGGTTTACATCCCATACTCACAGTGGCACACCTATTTCAACAAGACTACACTTACTCCAACAGGGCCACATCTTCTAATAGTGCCACTCCCTGGGCCAAGCATACATAAACCATAACAGTATGTCTTGGGTGTTTGGTTTTCTCTGGATCCCACAT
>JANHMN010000020.1:38464068-38491943 GCA_030674055.1 Rhabdomys pumilio
ACCATAACAGTATGTCTTGGGTGTTTGGTTTTCTCTGGATCCCACATCACTAGGCTGAATTGGTAAGTTCTAAATGTGGGATTTTCAATTGTTGAAACTTGGTGATCAGCCTTAAGAATAAGAAAGTGCCAGCATAAAAAAGTGGCCAAATAAGGGAATAGACCTTGGTGGCTATCATTAGAAACATGAAGGTGCCTAAATAAGGAAATCAAATGGTTTAGGTAGGGAGCGAGAAGGGGGAAAGCAAGACCTGTTAGTGCCATATTTGCCATGCTTGGGCCTGTTAATGCCCTGCAGTTCCTATGAAGGACCCTAAGGGCTTTTGCCAGTCTTATACTTCCCTTCCCCCCTACAACTTCCTCCTCCTGCCTAGGGTCAAGGCTAGGCTAAGTTCCATTCTCTACCCACAGGAACATTGTTGAGTAAACTATTCTCAGAAAAACCACAGAATGTACTGATTGATAGTCACCTGACCCTCTGGAAAGTCCCAGGTAGAGTTTAAATGTGTGTCATGATCTGCCCATGCTTACTAGCCAATAGATTTAAAGGTCAATTTGCTTAGCCAACAAGTTTAAACTGTAACCTTGCTGATGTAACCTGTGCCCCTAAAAAGTATAAAAACTGCTTGTAATAGTCATTCAGGGTTGCTTTCTAGTCACTTGCCTTGAGGGACTAATTGAAGGGTGATCCCTACACACTGGAAAATAAACCTCTTGCTTTTGCATGGATCTGTGTCTCCATGTCTCCCTGGGGAGTGTCTCAACATAAGTACCACTGACCAAGGGTCAGAGTCTTACTTTGGGGGCTCGTCTGGGATTTGAGAAGACCCTCCCCCCACCCTGCCCCAGTGACCACCATCTAGATTGTTTGGAGGGGAAAAGAAAAAAACGAGCTCAGCAACAGGGGCCTATGCGTGTTTGTCTCTTGTTGAGAACAGCTCTAACCCACGCTTGGGGGCCAAAATGTTGCGATGTTGGAACCCGAATTGCCAAAAGCCTTGGGGGCTAAGTAGTTAGAGCCCGCACTGCCCTAGGATGCTCCAGTTCTCGGGTCGGGGTTCAGCAAGAGAAAGAGTGAGGACGGACTTGAGGAATGTAGACCTGACAGAGTGTGATTCAATTTCATTTATTCTTCAGTCTCTCTTCCTAGTCCAAGTCCCAAGTCCTGAGTTCCTAGTCCCTAGTTCCTAGTCCCTAGTGCCTCCAAGTTCCAAGTTTCCAGTTCCAAGTTCTAATCTTGAGACTCAAGTGCCTACTCCAAGTGTCTAATTCCTAGTTCTCTTTCCAAGTCTCGAGTGTCTAATGTCTACTTCCAAGTTCTTTCTCCAAATGCCAAGTGCCTGCCTTTTATATGTCTCACTTCTAAGCCATACCCTTAGGTCTTATCTCTAAATCACACACTTAAGTCTCGGCTCTAATCACACCTTTAAGTCTCACACACCCAAGGGAAAATCCTGGGTATCTAAAACAAGATGCTATCAGAGTGTGCTCAGCTATTGTAGGCTATTGTAAACAAGTCTCTTGTCAGGGTATATGGCTCAAGATGGCTGCAAGGATGATAGCTGCCTTCTGTCAGCTCCCCACAGTCTCTCTGTCTTTTGCTTTCACTTTTGGCTCACAAGCACAGTGTGCTATAGATCTGGACATTGAGAGAATTGAAACATCGACCTCCCACCTACAGCAGTCTCTGACCTTTCGGTCGGAAGTGGTCTTACAGAATATAAGTGTGGGAAGCGGCTCCGCTCTCGCCGTTACAAGATGACACTTGGCACAGGCATTGCTTGAGACCATATATGGCATGCCTGCGCTGAGAGGTGTGGCTACCTGATCGCCTTACCTCGCATCATTGAGTGTGACCAATTAATTAGTGACATCGTGGCAGCTGCTGATAGGTTTAAGGGAATGCTTATAAGGGGCTGCGGGAGCGGAGGAGGAAAAAGAAGAGGAAGATCGCTGTACAGGGATAGCTGAATAAACCGTTTGAAGAAGAACACGGTTGCCGCTGCCGGACGTGGGTAGCGACAAATAAGAGGGTTAGATTTCCTGTTCCTCCAGCAGGAAGGATTGTGTGCTGCCCTCAATGAAGAATGTTGCTTTTACATAGACCATTCCAGGGTAGTTAAGGATTCCATGGCCAAGGTGAGAGAAGGGGTAGCCAAGCAGAAGAGAGAGAACAGAGTCAGGGCTGGCTCGAGTCTTGGTTTAACTCCTCCCCTTGGTTAACCACCCTCATATCCACTTTGTTAGGACCCCTAATGGTTCACCTGCTGTTGTTGACCTTTGGACCCTACATATTGAACAAGCTTACAGCCTTCATAAAAGAGAGAGTAGGAGCAATACAGCTGATGGTCTTGCCATCAGTGTGAGACCCTGAGGACAGGCCCTGAAGAATATGAGTTAGTTACCAGAGACCCCGGAGTGTAGTTCCAGGATTGGAGCTTGTACAAGAAAAAGGGCCTTAGGGGCTTTTGCCAGCCTTACACCCACCCGCCTCGGGTCAAGGCCAAGTTCCATTCTCCACCCACAGGAACATTCTTGAGTAAAAAATTCTCAGAATGCACTGACTGATAGTTACCTGACCCTCTGGAAAATCCCAGGTAGAGTTCAAATGTGTGTCGTGCTTGCTAGCCAATAGATTTAAAGGTCAATATGCTTAGCCAGTAAATTTGAACTGTAACCTTGCTGCTGTAATCTGTGCCCATAAAAAGTATAAAAACTGCTTGTAATAGCCATTGGGGTCACCTTCTTGTCCCTCACCTAGAGGGATTAATTGTTTATCCCCAAGCGTTGGAAAATAAACCTCTTGCTTTTGCTTGGATCTGCATCTCGGTGTCTCATTCCGGGGTGGGAGTGGGGGGCGTCTCGAAGTAAGTATCACTGACGAGGGTCAGGGTCTTACAAGGGCAGGACATGGAAGTTAGGACAACATCCAGCATTTGGCCACATTGTCAAGTCAGAGCTCAGACATCAAGGGCGCCAGAGCGGAATCTGGGCGGAGAGCAACTGAGATGGCATTCCTCCGGGTTTCCTAGCTAGTCCTCAGACGGGTACTTCCGCTCTCCTAGAGAGGCCCGCTGAGGAAGTGGGCCCAGCAAGCGAGAAGCCATCAGGAAGAGCGCTGAGTGCTCCATTTTGCGTTGGTAAGCGGGTGGGAGATCGGGTGCAGGAGCGGGCGGCGGGGCACAGTTGCGGTGACCGGGCGGCGTCATGGTCCAGGGTGGCGTTCTCCAGGGAGCGGGGACGGTTGGAGCGGTGCTGACCAGCATTCCGGTGGCCGCCATTATGACTCTTGGTATTCCAACTTCTCGACAAACTACACACGTAGGTCCACGTTTAACTGTGTGGGTCGGTTATGCTAGTGCCTTGAAAAAATAATAATAAAAAGAAAGCCCTACGGTTGTGATGTAAAATGTTTGAGATTAAGGAAAAAAGAAAAAAAGCTTGCAATAGCTTGGTGTGGTGGCTTCGGCCTGTAATCGCCGCTACTGAGGAAGCTGAGGCAGAAAGACCGGGCACTTGGGCAGTTTAATGAGCCCTTTTCTCAAATTTTGAAGTAATAAAGGTAGAATGTTTTTTTTAAGCTGGAAGGGCGCGTTTGAAATTAAGCTTTAATAACGCACTTGAAAGCTGAAAAGTGCTCACGGTCCCACCCTCAATGTTTTTGTGGCTTCTGGTGCCCAGGAAGTATTTTGTGATGTCGAAATTGCTTGAGAGTAAAATGATAAAAAGAAAGAAGTGACTGGTGGGGGTTGGGAAACCTCAGTTAGCTTTAGGTGACTTGGTTTCGTGAGCTTCACTTTCAGGCTTCCCAGCCCAGCTTCATTCCTGACATACAGCTCCAGGAAGTCCATGGCTCTAATTAACTAAGCTTTGCAAACCTATCTTACAGTAACTTGGAAATTTCTGTCACTGGTTCTGCCTCTGGCACAATGCAATTGTGGATTTTAGCTTTATAAAACCCTAACCTCCCCCTCTGGAAGTCAAATATCATACATATGGGCAGACTGGCATAGAACTAGAAATCCACCTATTTCTACATCCTAAGTGCTGGGATTAAAGGTGTGTGCCACCACACCTGGCCCTACATCTTATTTTTGTGTGTGTGTGTGTGTGTGTGTGTGTGTGTGTGTGTGTGTATGTATGTGAGGCAGTGGTACATGTGAGGATCGGAAGACAACTTGTGGGTGTGTCTCTCTCGATGCTCTGTTGGCTCTTGCAATTGAACTCAAGTTCACCTGAACTGCAGTCTTGACACTAGATAACTTTACTCAGTGGGCCATCCTATAGGCCTTTCCGGCCTTATTTTCCAAGACCTTGACAAAAAAAAATTTTTTAAAATTATTTTAGTGTGTAAATGTTTCATCTGCGTGTGTGTGTCTACACCACGTGTGTCCCTGGTGCCCATGGAAACCAGAAGAGACTGTCAGATCTCTTAAGACATGCTTGCAGGTGGGCACAAGGAATTGAGCTGGGGTCAGCTAGGCTCCTGTGGAAGCAGTGGCCAGTGCTCTTAAATCAACAATCCACCTCACCTCTCCAGTCCCCAAGATCTTTTTTGAACTCTTTTGTTACTTGGAATTTTAGAATGTTCTTCCCACACCGCCATTTTTTTTTTTTTTTTTTTTTTTTTTTTTTTTTTTTTTTTTTTTTTTTAAGAATGTTCTTATATTTGATGTTTTCTTGTGCTTAGATAAGGTTGATGTGTTCTTGTTTTTGGCACTTGTGAAATTTCACCACTTTAAAATCTCTGTGTTTAATTTTGTAATTTGTACTGTTTGTGGGGGAGAGAATTTTGAATTCTGCATTCAAGTATTCTGTTTCTCCTCAGCGTTCTCCTCCTGGTTAGCATCTTGTCTGCAGCAGTGAGCTTGGTGTTCTATATTTTTTATTGGGAGGCCTTGTGAGGAAGATTTCCTCTCCCTTCACTTTGTTGTTTGTTTTCGAGACAGAGTCTCACATAGCCCTGGCTGGAATTTGCTTTACCTCCAAGTCACAAAAGTCTGCTCTCCTCTGTCTCCTAAATGGTGGGATTAAAGTCATGTCACTAGCTGACTTGGCTATCCGAGCTTCTTAAAATCGAATCGGTTTATATCAGTGTGAACTTCTGACCCCACTGCTTTGTTTTGAGACAGGGCCTATGTAGCCAGTCCAGGCTGGCCTTGAATTCCTTATCTTTCTGCCTCCATTTTCCAAGTGCTGGGATGATAGACATCATCTCCATGCCTGGCTTGCTTTAAATTTTTTCTTTGTTTTAAAATTTAATTTATTATTTCTCTGTGTGTGTGTGTGTGTATTAATGTGGGCATGGAGTCAGTTGTATGTGTGTGTCTGTGTGTATTAATGTGGGCATGGAGTCTCTCTCTCTCTCTCTCTCTCTCTGTGTGTGTGTGTATACAGTGTACTAATGTGGGCATGGAGTCAGTTCTTTCCACTTCTTTGTGGGTTCTGGGGATGGGACTCAGGTTGCTGGTAAAGTCAGTTCTTTTACCTGTTGAGCTATCTGCCCCTGCTTAAATACATAATTTTTGCCTTTCACTGGTTTTCTGATATTACAAAACACTTGTGTTTTCTCTGTCCAGCATGGCATCAAGCACTTCTTCACAGAGCCCTGCCTCTTTTATTGGAGAATGGTATTAGAGACCAAGTTCTGGACATGCTAGGTATCATTGCCATAATCACCATATCATCATCATCTTATTCTAGATTTATTTATGTGTATCTGCGTGAGTGAATGCAGACATGTATGTATGTTTATATATACATACAGAGTCCAGAAGAACAGTGATCCCTCAGAGCTGGCGTGTAACTGACACTTAGCCTCCTATGTAGGTGCTGGAATCAGAACTTCAGTCCTTGTAATTGCATAGCAAGTGCTTTTAACCACTGAGACATGTCTATAGTCCCGTGTAGTCTTACTGCTTAATTGCTCTATCAGTTTCAATACTATTTTAAAATTTCATCATGTAACTAGAGCAGAAGGCTCTACCTCCTTCAGATTTTGCTTCCATATATGCTTTTCCTTAATCTGTATGTTTATTCTCTACCCATGCCATACTGGCTTGATTTCTGAAGCTATCTCTATGGCTATAAGTCTTATAAGTAAGATGGCTAAGTGTGTAAAGGCACCTGAGTTTGGTCCTTGAAACCCAGAGAATGACTCCTTTAAGTTGATGTCTGACCACCTCAGCATGCTTGCTGTGACACATAGCACCCAGACACACAAAATAAAAATTTAACAAATTCAGGTATACCTATTTCTCACACTTTAGTTTTCAAAGTAATTTTTAGCTAATCCCCTATGCCTTTTAATATAATTTGTAGTATCCTTTTTGCATAGCCCTTCTCCTGCCAAGCTTCTTCTCTCCTCTCCCTTGTGGTTCTGAGTGTTCATTCCAGGGACTTATGTGTTAGGCAATTGTTCTATCACTAAATTGCATTCGTAGCTTCCTGAAATTCTGATAGGAAATAAACTAAATATCAACTTGGTAAGAATTGATAGCACAGCTTTTCATGTCATGTCTCCCAATACATGACCGTAGTATGGTGTGTCTGTCTACTTATTTAGATGCTCCTCGATGGTTTTTATCAGCCACTTGTGTTTTCCAGCCCTCTGACTGTCTTAACTCTACTCTGTTAGCTTACCACCCTAGGTCTCATCCACAGGCGCTCATGCACATGTGTCTTCTCACACATCCACGTGATCCCCACTTCCAGAGCCTCGCTTCCTCCATCATGTGTGTGGTGTGGACATCGTTGTCTTGTCTGTTCTCTTCTGAACGTCAGTGTTGGTTATTTTAGTCTTTTACCAGTGACTTCTGATGACCTAGCAAGTGACACCTCACACCGCGGGACTGTGAAGATACTTGAAAGGAAGGACACAGCAGTGATTCAGTGACAGCAACAGATTTGTTTTATGTTCATCTGGGTGACTCTGGATAGGAGTGATGCCTCCGGGCAAGTGGTATGCTGCCCGCTCAGCTCAGGTGTCAAGGGAACAAGGCTGCCTTCGTACGGTAAAGAAGGAAGAGGAGAAGAATGGCTATTTTTCAGTGCAGACTGCCAGGCCACAGACACTTAACCGCCCTGGCCAGGAGCTATTCCGTCAGCTCTTTAGACAGCTTCGCTACCATGAATCTTCTGGACCCCTAGAAACTCTGAGCCGGCTCCAGGAGCTCTGCCGCTGGTGGATGAGGCCTGATGTTCTTTCCAAAGCACAGATGTTAGAGTTGTTGGTGTTGGAGCAATTCCTGAGCATCCTGCCTGGAGAGCTCCGGACATGGGTACAACTCCATTGCCCTGAAAGTGGGGCAGAGGTTGTGGCCCTGCTGGAAGAGCTGCAGAGGGATCTTGATGGAACACCACCGAAGGTAGGTGATACACAGTAAGTTTTGCCTGCCTTTTTAAAGATGAGATGGTCCTCTGAACTGTGAGCTTGAGAAATGTAGAGGAGCTTCCCTTTGTTAATTCTTGACACCTGAGCATCTAAGAACTGGACTCTGATCATGGACCCTTTAGCAAGGTGCTCCTTCCATTTTACAGATGAAGACTACCTCAAAAGAGGATCAGCAGGTATTGACTGATACATCATAGAATTACTTTTTGGATATGTGTTTATGTCATAGAATGTCTATCTCCACATAAGATTTGATTTTGCTTGATATTTACCATAGCCTTGAAGAGCGATAGGGGCTACAGGAAACTGAAAGGAATCAGGAATCGTGATATCTGAATGAAAGAACACAAAAGAACAGTCTGCGTGAGCCATGTTTCCTTTTCTGAAGGTTTTTGAGGATATAGGAGCGGGAGTGGGCACAAGAGCTGGGCCATCTCTGAGCTGGAAGATTGGAAGGCCTCAACTTTAAGCTTTGTCCAACAGCCTTACTATTCTTAGACATATTATTGTGGGGTTCCTACCGGGAAAGACCACTCAGATACAGTCTGTGTAATTGAGAGTTTTTATTTTAGCTGGCTAGTGACTACATATGGGTTATTCCTGAGCCTTTCTTGGAGTTTATATTTGAGCAAGAAAACCACATTCTGATTGGAAAATTCCCAAGGTTTCCATTTTGCAGCTGTAAACTAAGTAGATAGTTAGGAAAGCCAAACTACCCAACTAGCAAAATTGAGGAAGTTAGGCTAATTGTTGCAATGATCCTGTATTGCCACTATTCTAGTGCTGTGAAGAGACGAATGACCATGCAGCTTTTATAAAGAAAAGTATTTAACTGGGGCTTGGTTATACTTTCAGAGGTTTAGTCCATTATCATTCATGGTGGCTGTCTTAGTTAGGCTTTTCTGCTGTGAACAGACACCATGACCAAGGCAACTCTTATAAAAAGCAACATTTAATTGAGGCTGACTTAACAGGTTCAGAGATTCAGTCCATTATCATCAAGGTGAGAACATGGCAGCATCTAGGCAGGCATGGTGCAGGAGGAACTGAGAGTTTATCTTCATCTGAAGGCTGCTAGGAGAAGACTGACTTCCAGGCAGCTAGGATGAGGGTCTTAAAGTCCACACCCACAGTGACACATAAGGCCACACCTACTCCAACAGGGCCACACCTCCTAACAGTGCTACTCCCTGTGCTGAGCACATACAAACATCACAGTGGGGAATATAGTAGCCTGCAAGCAGGTGCTGGAGCAGTAGATGAGAACTGCATCCTGATTCATAGGCAGAGACTGGGCCTGATGTGAGCTTTTGAAACCTCAAAGCCCACCCCCATAAACACTTTCCAAGAAGGCCAACCTGCTAATCATTTTATTCCTTTCAAATAGTGCCACTCCCTAGGGAGTCTTCCTGGGATTGTTTGTTTTTAGTTACTGGTACTTTGCTCAGAAAGACAAATTTTATCTGAGGTAACAAAATGGAGTCCACATAGTTAACCTTTCAGGATGTCAGTTTATTGAGAAAGAAATGCAAAAATGGTATAATTATGAGGATTTGTTCAGTAACCATTTGAATGCTTTATCATGTGTCTGGTCCTAACTCCTAGTACAGAGAAGCAGAGCTGTGTACCAGCCTGACAGTAAAGTGGTGACAGTACTTCTTTCATTTTACTCCTTTGCCTTTTGAGGTTTTTGTTTTGTTTTGAAACGGGGTCTCTCTATATAGCTCTGGCCTTGAACCAACAAAGATCTATATGTCTCCTGAGTGCTGGGATTAAAGGTTTGTGCCACCACATATGGCACATTTTGAGTTTTTTCAAAAAGCATTTATCATTTTTTTTAGGTTTTGAAATTTTATTTATATAAAAACATGAGCCTATATATACATAATTCATGTGTTGAAAATTACTAATACTTCTGAACTTTATCTCTCAAATTTGTTACAAAAATTAGATTAAGATTAGATCATAGTCTATCAGTAGTAAATGGTAACATCAACATAAATAATGCTTATTTTAAAATGTGCCTTTTTAAAAGTCTAAAAGTACATTTATCATTTTTACCAAAAAAGACGTGCACAGGGATGTGATAGTAATTTGTAAAATGACGTAAGATAGAACATAAGAGTATGGCTTGGTTATGACTAGTTCATTTAGGTCTAGATGTCTGTCATATGTTCAGTGGCCTCAGTCTAAGGCTTCTTCACATCAATTTAGAAAAAGTGTCAGCCACTGTGCCAGGAAGACTCTTCTAAGTTCATTAACTGAAGCCTTCTGCATTCATTTTACATTAAGGAAGCTGTGTCTTAGAGACAAAGCTGTTTGAAGTCCAGTGGCAAAGCCCCCACTTCCTGTTCTCTGTTTGAATGAGCATAGGAGGAGAGGTTTTCTTTGTGGTTTGATTCTGTTGGACCTAAAGATCCAAACCAGTGGACGCGCTCCCCCAGAAACACCCACAGACAGCAGATTCAATGCAATAACATAAGATGTATTGATGATAAAATAATGACCAGTATACTGGGGCTCCCTTACGCACAGGTAAGAGGAACCCCGAGCTGAAGCTAAAAGCAGCTTATATACCATTTTTATAGACTTCACATGGACAGTTAATTACTTCTCAAACAATAACAGTAAAGGATTTCAAACAGCCGTTCCCAGGCCCAGTTTCTAGGTAACTCAAAGTTGCACCTTATCTTTACAACAAAGACAGTCAGCTTAAGTGGCTTCTGTTTACTCATGTGTACTGTGTACTGTGTATTGTGTTAAGGGCTCATCTCCCTGATAAACTATTGTTTTTTGTTTTGTTTTTCAAGACAGAGTTTCTCTGTGTAGCCCTGGCTGTCCTGGAACTCACTCTGTAGACCAGGCTGGCCTCAAACTCAGAAATCCACCTGCCTCTGCCTCCCAAGTGCTGGGATTAAAGGTGTGTGCCTCCACTGCCCAGCGATAAACTCTTATCTTGGGCCCTTCTTCCCAGAATGTTTGTTTGAGTCTTTGGAATGTGCTCCTCCTGGAATGTGCCTGGGGGCAGCTAATATTTGAGTGTAAACCGAAACTCAAACTTAAGGATCTTTTAATTTTAAGTTCAAACTGAGACCTGAAATCCTTACATTCAAGCTGAGGCCTGAAATTACATTCTTGCAATTCCTGGTTGGCCCTTAAAATTAATATTGTGTCTCTAGTGGTGATACTGTTCTGTGAGGTTCTCTGAGGTCACTGTATATTTCAGTGTCCGTGTCTGGATCTCTGCTAAGAACCAGTGCTCCTTGTATTCCATCTCTCATCTTTAGTCCTGGAGTCAAGTAGGTTTCCTTGTGGCGTGTGAGGGTTGCTATTACTGACTTGCCCAGTGCAGCCTTATGTTAAGTGGGAACCTGTTGAACTCTCCCAGATGCAGGAAGGCCAAGGGATGGAAAGTTTCTCTATCACTTTCTTCTCTTGGTCTCTTCTGCCAGTAAGTGATTCAAGGGCCTGGTGACCTAAACCTTTACAGATTGCCTCATGGGAATATCCTCTGAATTTGCTTTCTGATTCCTATAGAAACGTTCTCATAACATTTACTTCTTGCCAGGACCCATGCCTTACTCAGAACCCAGATGTGCATTGGATAGGCACTGGCGCTCTGCAGCCTGCACAGATATGCTCCCCTGCTCCACATCTCAGGAACAGCTCTGCTCTGGAGGGCCACTTGGAGACTCCACATGGAATAGGAGTTTGTGACTTCCTGGCTGAACAAGCTGGTACTCATTGCCTAGACCCTAACTTTATGTCATGCCTCTTATGTCTCCTATACTGTTGTCCTGTTGTCATCTATTCTCTCATTTATGTCATCTCTTATATCTCCTATACTGTTGTCTTGTTGTCATCTATTCTCTCACAAGAATCTTTTGTCATCTAGCTCTGGGTTCTCTTGAACACTTCTGTGATTCATGTCTGGTTGGCTTCTTCCATTCCACTTTCCCTTTCCTGGTCCCCAACAGACACTGAGGATATGTCTGTGAATCTTGAATAGCAATCTGCTTGCTTGTAGGCCCAGGAATCCTCTAGGAGTGAGAAGAGAGGGCTTCTTGGGTTTTCAGAGCTGGATGACTCTCTCATGGCTCTTTTCTCCTTCAGATTCTCCTGCTGTCTCCGTGTCTGACTATTTCCAGATAGAAGAGGGCATAAAATACCAGGTAACAGCCAGCAAGCCTTTAGTAATCAAGCTGCAGGTGAGCCCCAGGGTTTTGGGTTTTTCCTGGTGTCACATGCATGGCTACCCAATGGGTAGTGCAGCTCTCTTCATCCTGGGTTGTCATTTAACTTTATAGTCAGCATCCAGAGCTGTCTGATGAGTGATGGCCTTTCACCTTTGTCAGGCCCGTGACCCTCTTGACAGCTGAGAGCTGTGAATCAGCTCTAAGTCATATTTCTTTATTTTTTCAGGAAGCTTTGACTTTCCAGGATGTGGAAGTGACCTTCTCTCAAGAAGAGTGGGGATGTTTGAACTCAGCTCAGCGAAATCTTTATCGGGATGTTATCCTGGAGAATTATAGGAATGTAGTTTCTGTGGGTAAGTCTTTAGTATCCCTAGCTACTTTCACTTTTGGTTTTTCTCCTTTTTTGATCTTAAAAAAATATTTATTTATGTGCATGGAAATGTATGCATGTAGGTGCTTGCATGCCATGGCTCATACAGTCAGAAGATAGCTAGTGAGAGTAGTTTCTGGCCTTTTTACCATATGGATCCTATGAGTCAAACTCTAGCTAAGTTTGGTGGCAAGTGCCTTTACCCACTGAGCCATTTTCACTGGCCTTTTTTTTTTTTTTATTACAATGTATAGAAAGAGGCCTTGCTATAGATTTTGTTTCTATGGCCACCAAGCTTATTACTCAATCTATTACTAAACTGTCCTTGAATAATGGAGATGGTAATATCTATCATGTGAGGTTATTGGGAAGACTGAGTCTGTCTCAAGTTCCTAGTCCATTGAGGCACTCAAACATTGCTAACTGAGGTAGCCAGTTGAGTAGTTGTGTGCTTCTCATCTCTCTTAGGGCAGCAATTCTAAACGTGTGGGTCACAACCCCTTTGGCAAATGTGTATCTCCAAAAATATTTACATTGTGATTCAAAACAGTAGTAAAACTGTTATGAAGTAGTAGTGAGAATAAGTTTATGGTTAGGAGTCAACACAACGTGAGGAACTGTTAAAGGGTTTCAGCATTAGGAAGGCTGAGAACCACTGTCTTAGGGCTATCACAAATGGCTGGCCAGGCATTCTATCCTAGTTTCTTGCATTTTGTCTTATTGGCCTTCTCTCCTCTCTGCCAGGACTGTAGGTCCTAGAAAGTAGTTCTGTGTGGTCTGTTTTACCTCACATCACATTTCTTTTCTGCAGTGGGCTCCTCTTCCAAACCTGCTCTGATCTCCTGGCTAGAAGCAAGGAAGCCATGGGGCGTGAATATCTGCACAGTTCAGTTTAAGAGGGGTCCCAGTGCTGTGACTGAAGGTGAGCTCGGTCATACCTACCACATCGTGCCCCTCTCACATTTGCTCTTTCCTTTCATATGGACAAATATATCACTAGGGACTTAGTCCATTATTTGCTAGGAGTTACTAAGGGGCCACTTCCCACTGATGTATGATAGGCCGTTTCTTTCCAGCCTCGACCTTTCCCTAGCATCTCAGTATCAGCTCTTGCTCATCATAGGGCTTCCCTGTTTGCTTTTGCATGTTTCCAATGTTCCTCATTTCTGTGCCTGCACTAACTCTGATTACCTGTGTTCCTCCATCCCATTCTGGCTCTAACTCCTCGTTTGATTCTTCCTTCTATGATGAGCTTAGATCTAGTTTTTCTAGCAAGGCCCTACTTGAAACCCCAGGTCTTAGCTTTCAGGGACTTTTATGTGGTGCTCCTGTGCCATAATTTTTCTCTATTGTCTTGCTATTAATATTCTTCTTTAGGTCTGTTTATTGCCGTGTCTCTCCCTCTACCTGCTGTATCTGGCCCTTCCTTCTCCCTTTCCTGTTATTTGAAATACTCTTTCTTTGTCTTATCCTTTACTGTTTTGTATAAAGGTAATGACAGTCAGGCAAAAATCTTGCTACCAATAATCTTATTTATGCCTTGATGCCTTTTTCAGTTCCAAATGTGGAAGAAAAATACACTTTCTTGTGGTGTGGGTGCTTGTATATATTTGTGTTTTTGTTTGTTTTTTTTTTCTCTTCCCCCCCCCCCCCCCAGGAGGTAACCTTCAAAATAAGTCAAGCAAGTTCATCTTGAAACAGAAAGCTTCAGAATACACAGAAACCTGTGTAAAGCCGTCAGTGTGTTCGGAGACAAGTGTTTCTGAGGAAGCAGGGCTCAAAGAATCTTTTAAACAGAGGAGCATGCTACAGAAGTCCTGTGGAGACTCCATACAAATGAAAAAGATGAAGGAAGAGACTGACGTTAGTCAAAGGACAGGAAGAGAATCTGATGTATTGAGAAACAGTGATACTCTTGAGTTAAAACATGTTAAGTATGTGAGTATTTCTAGGAAAAAGCTATCCTTTAAACATGGCTATAACAGAAACTTCAGAAGAAGTTCACACTGTTACAATAATAAATATGGGGAAGGGCTCAGAGATAGAGTTGAGGGGTTTGGTGTGTATCAGCATTCAGGACTGAAAGAGAGTGGAAAGGACAGATGTGGGGAGACCTTAAGGAAGAGCTCCTATTCCCATCTTGAATGTCATCAGAGATGTCATAGTCAAGGGAGCCTGTTTAAGTGCAGGGTGTGTGAGAAAGCCTTCAAGTGGCGATCAAACTGTATACGTCATGAGAAAATTCACACTGGAGTGAAACCTTACAAATGCAGTTTGTGTGAGAAAGCTTTCCAACGTTTGTCTGCCTACCGTCTACACCAGGAAACCCATACTAAACAGAAATATGAATCCATTAAGTACAAAAATGCTCTCACCCACAGATTGGATGTCAGTCATCATTTGACAGACCAGGATGAGGAGAAATACTTACACTGTAACCAGTGTGGAAAAAGCTTCTCCTGTAAGTCCTATGCTCTTGCACACCAAAGGATTCACACACAGGAGAAACCTTATAAATGCACCAGATGTAGGAAAACCTTTCGGTGGAAGTCAAACTTTACTCGTCATATGAAGTTACATCACAAAGAGGTCTATAAACAAGAGAAATATCAACAAGACTTGAAGCAGAGTTACAGTCATTCTCAGATTATCTCTACTATAGAGAACACTTTTCCATGTCAGAACTGTGGGAAAACTTTTACTCAGAAGAAATCACTCATTGAGCACCAGAGGACTCATACAGGGGAGAAACCGTACCAGTGTAGTGGGTGTGGAAAAACATTTACCTATAGGTCATCTTATATTATTCATATGAAGCGAAAGCAACATGCTATTAAAATAAAACCTGAACGCGGCTGCCTACCTTTTAGTCAGAGTACAGTGTTTCCCATTCCTCAACGTAGTCATAATACAGAGGAGCCTAATAAGTGTAAATACTGTGGCAAAGCCTTTCATAATCACTCCTTTCTTCTCATTCATGAGAGAATTCACACTAGAGAGAAGCCCTATAAGTGCAGGGAGTGTGAAAAGGCTTTCCGATGGAGTTCCAATCTCTCCCGACAT
Organism: Rhabdomys pumilio; assembly: GCA_030674055.1. Classification (NCBI taxonomy): domain Eukaryota; kingdom Metazoa; phylum Chordata; class Mammalia; order Rodentia; family Muridae; genus Rhabdomys; species Rhabdomys pumilio. The sequence goes on from JANHMN010000020.1 coordinate 38,479,090, forward strand.
GAGAGGAAACACTTTTTGCACAAGCGGTATGAGTATCATGAAAGTAAAGAGACTTCAAATCTGCAGTCAAAATTCCTCATTGATCAGAAGCCCTTTTGGTGTCAAGAATGTGGGAAAACCTTTACACGTAAAAGAAGCCTTTTAGACCATAAGGGAATACACAGTGGAGAGAGACGCTTTAAGTGCAACTTCTGTGAAAAATCTTTTGATAGAAACTATCGACTTGTTAATCATCAGAAGATCCACACTACAGAGCAACCTTTTCAATCGCAGTGGCATGATAAAAACTTTGTTGACCAGAGAAAACACAGCAGACCACTGCAGTCTGAATATGGCCTACATGCAGATAAGCCTGGCTTATCTTACTGTCAGGACGTAAGGTTAAATATTCAGGAGTTAGGACTAAGTGGAGAGCCCCGTAAAGAGTGTGATGAGAATTCCAAGGCCATTGCATTCCAGAATGTGCCCACTAAGAAGAAAGCCTGCCACAAGTGCAACACTTGTGGGAAGACATTTAGGAAGCATTCACATCTCATTAGCCACAAGAGATGTCACACAAAAGAGAGGCCCTTCAAATGCACAGTGTGTGGGAAGACCTTCAGGTGGTCTTCCAATTTGACTCGGCATGTGAAGAACCATGTTAGAAATTAGCCTGGGGTCTTTGATAACAGTGGGAGTTGAGAATAGTTCCTGGTTACATTTCTAGAGAACTTTAGTGGTAGGCACTGGGGAAAACCTTTGTAAAGGCCCAGTTCTTTCTGGCTTGAATGTTCCTGGTGTTGAATCTTGATGAATTCAAAACCTAGGGACTTCTCAGTCTTCTGCTGAAAAGTGATGCTGGGAATGAACAGAATGTTCCCTGGGGGTCTTACAGAGGTCCTGGCCCCTACATTTAGCCCAGGACTCTGACACTAGGTCTCCTTAGATAATTCTTGCTGTTTGTGATTGGAAAGCATGTCTGTAGCCTAGTAATCTGTGTCTGTTGGGAAGGCCCCATGTAGATCCCCAGTTCTTTAGGGTCGGCTTGTGTTGGTGCCTGTTCTATTGACTTTAAAACCAAGAACTTGTATTCTCAGATGTCTCCTGGGGCGCTCTCTTGGGGCTTCAGTTTATAATTGATATTTGGTTATTAACTGTGGTTCTAAAGTAGTCTCAGTGGCAAGTGAAAAGGATAGGGTGCTGGGTTCCATTGCTTGATTTAGACAGGCAGAATTAATCCATTATTTCAGCTGAGATATAAGAGCATTCCCCATGTGCCAGTGACCAGAACAGATGAAAAACTCTGCTGCTTTTGGATCTATAAGTCACTAAATGAGTTAGATCATATTCTGGATGGTGATATGTGTTGAGACAAAGTAATCCAGAGAAGAATGGTAAGGAATCTGGTTAGGATGTGGATTGTAATTTTAAACAAGCTGTCCAGGAAGTAGTGTTGCTGACAGAGTGAAACTAAGTGGGACCAGATGTTGGGAGGCAGTGGCATCTCTAGGAGTTCCAAGACAGACAGACAGGGCTATATAGAGAAACCTTATCTGAAAAAAAAAAATTAAAAAACTAAAGCAACACCCCCTCCCCCCCCCCCAAAAAAAACCCAACAAACAAAATCCCTAATTGACTAAAAAGCTAAAGATTTTGGATGGGGGGGGGGGCTGTGAGCCATGTTGCTCTATTGGGAAAGAATACAAGACAGAAAAGGTAGGCTCTTGTCTGGTGACTTTAGGGGTAGTATAGAGCCCCTTGGGTGGAGTAGATGAGCTGTCTGAAGAATGGACTGGAAGTGAGTCCTGGGACCAAGCTTTATTTACAGAGGTACTGTTTACACATTAGATATAATGATGTCTCTGGTATAGCCCTTTGTTCATAGTCATGATTATCCTGGAACTTTGTCCTTTAATGTCTCCTGTTCCCATCTCTTGAGGACTATGCCTTAACTGCCAGTGTAACCTGGGTTCCCAGTTATGCTTGTCACTGCAGCCTGACCAAACACTTGGGAAAGCTGTGCTAGGGTGCTTATGTTGACAGATTTTGCAAAACAATCAAACCAACAAAATATGCTGCTTCTTCGATCTGGAAAAATGAGTGTGTATAGTACTTGTGTTGCTCTTGCCTGGGTTCAGTTCCTAGTATCCACGTGGCAGCTCACAACCATCTACAGTGACAGAGCATCCCATACCCTGTCCTGAATTATATGTGCACCAGGCATGAATGTGGCTCACAGACATGCAAACAAAACACTCATACAAAGTACATTTTAAAAATAGCATGAGTATAAAAAAAAAATCTGTATTTTAAAATTGCCTCTCAGAAAGAATCTAGTTCTGCCAAGTCAAGAGTAGAACATTATTTTAAATGGGTCTTGATCAGACAGGTTGGGGGGGGGGTGCTTTATAAAACAGGCCTTGAGTCAAGTATTGAATGAAAGTCGTACTCAAAAGTACACAGCTGCTAGGTATGAGCCCAATTATTGATGTTTTTGAGTAGTGGAGTACCAGTTAAATCAGAAGTGACAGCTTCTGATTGTCTTGGCAACCATGTCTAATCTTATACTTGACCTGGAAAGCACGGTCTTCTTTGAGCATGGTCTTTCTCTCCACTGCCTAAGGAACTAAAGTTGTGGATGGGGCTAGACAGATGGACTGAGACCATTATGGAGTAATGGATATTGGATGGCCTCTTCCTCACCTGATTAGTGTGGTCAGTTACATCCTTACTCATGGATGTCAAACCACAGTGTGCAGAGATGAAACCATGTAGACTTTCTTAGTAATCTCTTAGAGAAATTAGTTTTTGAAAGCTTAAGTATGAAATGGGTGGAATAACTGGGATTCAGACCCCCTTGTAAATGGGAATAAAGACAGATTGCAAGGCAACTTGGAAAGTCTTATAAAACTGTGTATTCTATCCAGTGGGTCCCGTCCTGGACCAGTGTGAAGAGTGATGAACATGAGTCAACACTACAAGTGTTTACATAGTGGGACTGGCAGAATCCTGTTTGCCATTAGCAGAACAGACAATGGAGGAAATGTTTGGTACTTAAGAAAGAGTATAAAAGTCAGTGTGGTGGTGCACACTGTGATCCTACTGTGGGATGTCAAAGCAAGAGGACCAAAAGTTCAAAGCCACTTAGGGATAAAGAATAATAAGATCCTGTTGAAGCAAGTACCACCACCACCACTACAAAAAAAAACAAAAAAAAAATGATTATAGCGAATGTGGAAGACTTACATCCTCCAGCTGAGAAAACCCCATGAAGAGTTGCAGAAACTGTATATAATACACCATTTATATGAATTTTAAGCACATTCAAAATGCTCACATCACTTTTACTGGTCTGGGTTTCATTATTCTGTACGTGGGATGGAGTTCTAACCTCATAGGGTGGTGGTGGGGACAGTAATGAAATGCATGTGTGACATTGAGACTAGTGTCTGTTGTATAACCGTTCCTGTTGTATAGTAGAGTTAACTTTCTGTGGATTCAAAAGACATGACATAAGAGTGTAAACTTATGAAATGGGATGTTGTATGCTATACTGCGCTATATTCTCTGGGTATTGGATGCTAGTGAAATCAGAATGGAAACATTCTTGTTTTTCTAATTATTGCTGCAGATACAACCTAAGGTTATGATTTAACAGGATACTATGGTGACTTAACTGTTAAAGTACATACAAATAAACAAAAATTAATTATGGCCTCTGAAATCTCTATTATTATTATGCAGAAATCACAACTCTGCCACTCACTCGCAATGCTGCTACCTTTTCCCCCCAACTCCCTCCCCCAGCCCCTGTCTGTCTTGGAACTTGCACTATAGACCAGGCTGGCTTCAAACTCATAAAGATCCTCCTACCTTCCTACAGAGTGCTGGGATTTAAGGTGTGCACCACCACACCTGACCTACTTTATTTCTTAAATTCTCAGCATTATTCTGCCAAATATGGAATAACACAAAATGGCTGTTGGTGAAGAGACTGTTAAACAGCTGCAATGTGACAATGGAATGTCACAGACTTTTCTGTGTCTCCTCAGCACTATTTTCAAGTTATGAGATGGTGAGCTATTTTCTTTTTTCTTTTTTTTCTTTTCCCATTTTTATAATCAATTTATTCAACTCAGAAAGGTTCTGGAAGTACTTTAAATACAGAGATGAAAAAGAAAAGCAAGCTATAGTTAGTGTCAGTATGCTTGTATTTTTAATATTTATTGATAATGTTAATGATTTGAAAGCATGAAGTGTTTAACATCAACATATCGAACAGATATGTTTGAAATGATTTTAAGCATCACATCACTTAAGAACAATATTCTTAAGGTTATATGAAATAGAAAACGTTTGAAAGGGTAAAAAAGTCTATTTAGATCCTTTTATCAAATAATATATTTCAGTAGATCCTTTTTTCCATTAATCTCTTCACATAGAGATAAAAATAAAGATTAAATGGTAATAACTATTTTGCCTCAAATTTATTACAGTCTCCTGTTTCATATATTCCTTGCACTTATGTTATTTAAATATACAAGTAAAACAGAATCATAACAGTAAATACTTTGCTCTGCATTTATGAAGATATTATCAAAGATTATCTAGTGTTTTTTTAAAGATACTAAGGTGTTTATTTATTTTCTAGTTATGCTCCAGTAAGTTGTCCTATATCCATGCATAAACACATACAGTTAGTTTTCAAGTGAAATAATTGTGCTATAAAAAATATTAAGAAAGGAAGAAAAAAATGAAAATAAAAAAGACCATCTGGAAGGAAAAGAATTGGAGAGGAAAACATTGGGGGATAATTGTGATCAAAATGCATATTTACATGTAAAACTGTCTCCAACAATAAAAGAAAAACAAAATAACAATTTAATATAATTTGATTCAGGACATAGAGCACCTTGAACATTTTCAAGAGTTGATAAATATTTCATTTTATAATTGTCAGTGCTGTAAACACTTCTTTATTATTATTATTATCAAATCATAATTTTTACTTTTTAACACAGGGGTCATAAACACAAAAATGCAGGATGTGGGGAAGGGGATGACACAGGAGTGTAGATGTTCAGGGGGAGTACAGATATCTTTCAGAACAGGGTATCACCTGAGTGAAGGTTCAAGGGTCAGGTCACTATAACTGCCTATGATTCACTTGTCCTTATCTAATTTGGTGCTATCCACCAAGGCTGCCTATTTACAAGGTCTGTGACTACTCAGGCTGGTAGATTTCCACAAAAGCTGCCTGTTTACAATAGTTTATAGCCATCTGTTTCAGTGTTTTTCCATAGAGACCCAAGACTTTGTGTTAGCAGGCATGTATGTCAGGCCTATCCAGATTTTAGGCTTATGGCTGATTTTAGGCCTTCAGTGTATAAGCAGGGCTGCCCCTGACATCTCTTCCCTTCTCCAAGTATAGAATGGCCTTGACAATTATAATCTTGCCAAGGCGGGGATAGAGGCCTGACCTCCAATAATTAAAGGGGACCTTGTAATGGCTCCGGTCCTCTTGTCGTTGCCCAGTGAGGCAGGGCCATACCCGTCCCGATGTCTTTTTCCTGGAGAGGGGATACTTTTGACATCAACCCCTATGCAGTCAGGCTTGTCCCTCAGGGAACCTAGAAACATATTTTTAACTTTTATTTATATTCCTTTGCAGTGCTTAGCCTCATAGCCTAAGCAAGAATTCAGATCGCCAGACAGAGGGGGCTCTGGGTGGCCCCTCTCTGCTTGGTCTAGGGGTGGAAGTCCTCTCTTTTAGGTTGGGTGGAGATGGGACTTGGGAACACCCTGGATAGAGTAACAACCTCATCTAGAGTCTCGTGGTCCTCCATAGCTAACTTACAATAATGTATCTGAATAGATTTTGCTATCAGATTATCAATCTGTTGTTTCACAAAGTTAGCCCATTTAAGGCCCAGGGACCAAAGGAAATAAGCAAAAATAACCCAATTAATGGTCCCAAGATGGAAGGAAGTAGGGTTAACAATCATGGAGAGGTTGAGGACCAATTCTTGTACAAGCTCTCCTTTTTCTCTTTCTCTCTCTGTCTTTTCTCAAGACCTTCTCTGGCCTTTTTCATGCTTTCTTTAATCATCCCTGTTTTGTCTATGTAAAAGCAGCATTCTTCTTTAAGGGCTGTGCACAGTCTAGAGCTATACACAGTCTTTTCTATTGTAAAAGAGAAAATCAAGTCCAATAAAGTCCTTTGCAATTTTTGGAGATTGCATCAGACAGCGAAACGAGGGATTTCTTCAGATTAGTGATGTCAATCTATAGCTGTTTGATGTCCTTGGCCCATTGGAGGTCTGAGTAGTATAAGTCCGGAGGCCAGCATCAGGATTAGAACTCCTAACAGCAGACATTACGGGTGATTAATTTTTACCTGGAAAGGAAAAAAGAAGGGAATTCTCAGGAAAATTTCTCTTCCCTGGATGTCAATTGTTATTCATCTTATTTATAATTGGACCTGGTTTTGTGGGGGTATCTATTTAATTCATTAATCTTTTTGGTGGCCATTTAGCTGTGCCTTCTGTGGTATCAAACAGGCATATCAATCCTCGGCCCCATATAGGAACTGGGTCCTGGCCATTCCATTTAAGGGTAAGAGGGTCCTTCCACATAGTTGTGGCATAGTTTTTATTGGTCTCAGCGATGCCAGAGGCAATCAGCAGCAGATTTGCTGTGAGCTTTCAGTTTTAGAAAGTTAAGAGTAAACAAGGCATGCTCCTTCTACCCTCAGAGAGTCATGAAGACACTATTTAAAGAAATACAATTCTTTATTAATAATCTCTTTTATCAGAGGACTATTATAAAACAGCCAACAATTAATCAATCTATATAATATATCAATTAATGAGACTTTTACTTTTTGTAAAATTACTCCTCTTTTGTCAATTAATTGTTGAGGGAAATTAGGATTTGCATCTCTCTTGAGAATATTAAACAGAGACATAAATTATTTTGTGAAGAGCTTAAAATAAGATCTTAGCCAATAAGCATCTCCTGGAAACTTGAAAATCGTTTGAAATAAGTAAACTATCTTTTTTTTTTTTTTTTTTTTTTTTTTTTTTTTTTTTTTTTTTGCCAGACCCATTATCTGTTTTTTTTTTTAAATTGGATATTTTACGTATTTACCTTTCACTGTTATCTCCTCTTCCTTTCTCCTCCCCAAACCCTTTATCCCGTACCCCTTTCCAATTTTTATTATGGTGTGCTCCCACCATTCTCCCAATCCCACCTCGCTGCTTTCGCATTCCCCAACACTAGGGATCCAAACTTTCGGGAACCATGGCCCTCCACCTCCACTGATACCTAACGAGGTTACCTGTTGCGGCCGAGCTACCCCATGTTTGGGAGCCAAAAATATCTCGGACCGCTCTAAAGCCTTGGGGGCTAAACTGTTAGAGCTCGCACTGCCCCAGGCTGCAGGTCAGGGTTCAACAAGAGATAAAGTGAGGACGGACATGAGGAATGGAGACCAGACAGAGTGTGATTCAATCCTGTTTATTCTTCAGTCTCCCTTCCTAGTCCAAGTCCCAAGTCTTGAGTTCCTAGTCCCTAGTCCCTAGTCCCTAGTCCCTAGTGCCTCCAAGTTCCGAGTTTCCAGTTCCAAGTTCTCTTCCAAGTGTTTGCTACCTAATGCCTAATAACTAACTCCGAGTTGTACTCTCTAATTCCAAGTTCTTCCTCCAAGTGCCAAGTGCCTAATACCTAATTCTCTGTTCCAAGTTGTACTGTTGTCAAGTAATCTGTTGTCTGGTTCTCTGATCTCTCTTCTGTCTGCCTCTTGTCTTTTATATGTCTCACTTCTAAGCCATGCCTCTAAGTCATGCCCTTAAGTCATGCCCTTGGGCCTTGTCTCTAAATCTAATCTTTAACTCACACCCTTAAGTCTCAGCTCTAAATCACACCCAAGGGAAGATCCTGGGTATCTAAAACAAGATGTTATCAGAGTGTGCTCAGCTGTTGTAGGCTAATGTAATCAAGTCTCTTGTCAGGGTATATGGCTCAAAATGGCTGCAAGGGTGATAGCTGCCTTCTGTCGGCTCCCCACAGCCACCCTCAGTTACCTATACAAGTGGCGCCATGAGTCCCTCCCTTTCTGTTCTCAGACTGGAGGTTTAGACCCTGGGAGCTCTGGTTGAGTATTTTGCTACTTGTGAGCTATTTTCAATACCTCTTGCCCACCCCCTCTCCAAAAAGAAAAAGTGAAACTAGAAAAGAGATAATCCCAATGATGGCATGGAGCCTGGGACAGTGATGCTTGTTAACCATCCCACTTTCCTGGCAAATGGGGGAAACATGAGTATTTATGTGTCAAGTACCACATCTTTTAATATTTATGGTGCTATAAATGGCATATTGTTTCAGCTGGCATCTATTGAAAAGCCAAAAACAAAAACAAAAACATACCAGTTATTTAAACAGCTTGGAACTATTGAGTGCATATGTTTAAGTAAAGGCAAAAAGAATGCCAGGGTGTATTAGGGCAGAAACTGCTCTAGCAGTCTCTATACAGGACCAGGAGAGCTGTGCAAGTGTCTCCATATTTGAGGTGAGGATGCTGACCAAGACTTTTTCTCACATCTGGGCAAACTGGTGGAGAAGGGAAGTTCAGCCTGTTTAATGTTTTTTTGCCTGAAAAACATGTAATACATAAGGGTATGTATTTTCAGTCTACCCGCACTGTTCTCTCCCACCTTTAAACCAGCATCCAGAGAAGCAGAGAGTGCTTGCTTGCAGAGAACCTGAGTTTGGATCCTGGTACCCAAATCAGGTGATTCACACGACCTGTAATTAACTCCAGAATATCAAAATGTCCTATTCTGGCCTCTGTGGGTATCTGTGCTCAATGGTGTGACCATATTCATATACATACATTAAAAACAGCCAGATTCCTATCTTAATAGGTTACAAAGTGTGGCTGAACAGGTACAATATATTCCCATAATGGCATCATTTTGTCAGTTTTTACTGACAAATCCAAAGAACATTTAGGATTGCACTTTAAGGATATCTGAAGTAAGATTGGAGCGACTCAACTTTTGTTAGCACTGGGCAGGATTTAGGCGCTGTTGCACACTGAGAACAGTTGAGTGCTGAGGCGAATGTTAGTTTATGTTGAGTTTTTAAATCTTTATTATAAGTTATCCTAGACTCCCTCCATGTGAATGAGTGAAATTGCCAGAAACGAACAGTTCAAGCTTCTCAGTAGCAGTGAATAGACTTCTCCATCAAGTCTGGCAGCTTAGAGCTGAGAACTGTCAGCTAGCCGAGCATTTCCTGTCAACCAGGTGGACTGTGCACAACAACTCTAAGAACATTCTGGTTGCAAGGACCGTAAGTATCTGGAAAGCCTCAGTAGGCCTTGCCTCAGCCCAACCATTCTAGATAAAGGCAGCATCTCAGACTTGAAATTTAAATGGCCTTGAAGCTGTTCTCAAAATGGGTAGGGGAGCCTCTAGCTCGGCAAAAGCAGTATTGTAATTAATTGGTACATGTGCCAGTCCATTTGCGGCCCACTCTCAAACTCCCTCCCTGTATATAATCAATATTATTCAGCTGAGAGACAAACCCCTGTACGGCTCCATAGTGCTCTTACATTAGGTCCAATTAAAGACTGTGGTGACATACTATGAAAATGTCTCTTACATTCTAAGAGGCTGGAACTTCTGCTGGGCCTCATGGCCAAACAAATAATATACCCTGAGATCACTTAAGACGGCTCTCCTACTGTGTGCCAAATCTGTTTAGCCTGCCTCCTCAGTGCTGTGATTAAAGGCATGGGCTACCGCCACCCAGCTATGCTTAACCTGCCTTTGAGTTAGATAACAATTTAGAAACCAACTGTATTTGCCTTGGCAATCGTCTTTATAACCTAAGCTAATATATAGCTTTAATTTTAAATTATGTATTCTTCCTCTGATCCATGCATATGTATGTTTGTATGCATGTTGTGGTACTAAATGCTAATAGGTTGAAAGCAACCTTGTACAGTAAGTGCCTGCCATAAGTGCTAGAAAGAGCATAGTTAATGGTAAGTGAATGCTTGCTTTTCTTAGTGTTCCTGAGTCAGATGAAGTCAGTAATGTTTAATCCTATGCAAAACTGTAAAATATCTCTCATTTTTTTCTCCATGTGGTATTGTCTGTTCTGCCCAGTAAAAAAGAGAGTAAAGCCCTTAGAAACATACATGAAAGGCAGACAGATTCATAAGACAGCATTCAAGCAGACTTTACAACAGATTACAGACAGGAGAGAGATGGAAGACACAGGGAGAAGTAGAGAATTCTCACTCTTGGTTAAACTTCTCCAAGGCAAAGTGCTTTGATTTTTTTTTTTTTTTCTTAATGCAACACGGATGCATTTGGGATACTCTAAGGTCATTACTAACATGTTTAAATTGACACAGATTTCTCTGAAATTGTCCTTTTGTTTTCTCCTGAGTAGAGCATGGGGAGCATGTTCTCTGAAGAGGATTGGCAGAGTCTACAATGGACTCCCCAAGATGTGTCTGCCTCTGGTTATGCTGTCCCTTTTATCTACAATAAACTTTTCCCTCCGCCATATCTAGGAACAATCATGCTCTTTTCCTTTTTTATTTTTAATTTTTTTCATTTAGTACCACTTGCCACATGACAGACATAAGGCTAGAATAGTTTGGGCCACCCCAGGTCAGAAGCAGCTGGCTGAGGATTTGAGGTGCACCTAGGCTCAAGGAGAGTCTAGACAGATGCGAACAAGACCTCTTGTTCTCGTTGGCAGGGTCTTGTTCTGTTGAAGACAAGGACATGAAGAGGTGTGAGGTGAGAGGGTCTGCGTTGAATGTATAGTAACCTGGCATATTGCTGCTTGGTTATACATTTATGTTTTGGAAGAGAAGCCATATGGTGGACTGCCACAAAGCAGAGCTATGGGAAGAAAAAACAGTGCCAGGCTCACCTCCAGGTTGGAAACATCTGACATAAGAACAGAGAGGCTCAGAGAAGTGGTGTGTGGTCCCCAGGAGGAATCAGGCCTGGACACGATGGATGGAATGCTTTACATAACAAAGACCAGGTTGCTAGGAACACCCAGCTTCTAACACTCTCCCTACTCTGTGAAGGTAGCTGCACAGATTCGTCATCCAGTAACCTTCCAATATTCCTGCAGGTCAGCCTCCTGGGCCTGAGAGGGTGGAGTGGACTCTTACGGCAGGAAGGAGGCTCTTTCGCCTGTGCAAGCAGAGGCTTAGAGAATGCAGAGTCAAAATCCTGCTGGTTGGCCTGGGTGATACATTAAGTAGAGCACCTTGAAGTTATTCAAGACAGTAGCTGCTGTTTCCATTCTAAAGAAAGCAAAGCCATTGCCAAGCTCCCTGGAAAGTGTACAGCCCTTCTTGTGCCTGCCCCAGGGCAGCATTCACATACTACCTGAGCTTCCTGTTGCCACTAGAACAATTGCTGGTTTATTCATTGGTATTTAAAGGTCTTGAACTCCTGATCCTCCTGCCTCCACCTCAAAGTGCTGAGACACAACTGTGCCACCATGTCTGGTACTGATAGCTGTTTCTGTTGTAGTGTTGGAGTCTCAGAGACAGCAATGTTGCAAGGCAAAAGAGTTCTATTACAGCCAAGTCAACTTACTCTTTGTGGGAGTAGGAGAAGGAAGCGGGCCCCCGGCTGCAGCAGAGGGACTCTTCTATAGGTCTTTCATGACCTTTGTAAGCAAGCAGAGCCTAAGACAAAAGTGGACCTTTGGTGGTTGGCATTTAGCACAAGCACATTGGCAAAAGTGCTTGAAGTCATTGTGGTTTGCCAGTTTCAAGAAGCCCTGCGTTTCAAGTCGCACTGACCTAGTTATCAGAAGGTCTTTGTGGTCTGTTGATTTGAAAAACAGTTTGAACAAGAGAAACATAAATCTCATTTTACTTAAGAAATACAAATATCAAGATCACAGAAACAAGACGAAAGGAGGAAGGGAGGCCCTCTTATTTTTAGTAGACGAAGTAAATCATTCAACTCATTAAAAAAAAATTAATAGTGAAGGCAGAAGAGTCAGCTTTCAACAGTTTCCTTCTCATGGTTTCGACTTAGCTCCTTCCATGTTCAAGTTCATAACAGTAAGTTAAATCCTTCTCTTGTTTAGACTATTATGGAGAGTTCTCGAGAGAAGACCACTCAGGCATACTTTATAGTCAAACGAATGTCTTGATTCCAGTTGGCTGGGACTATACTCAGGTATTTGGGACCCAAATGTAACCCGGGTGTTTAGAGCAAGTTTTTTTTTTTTTTAAAGGCAAAACTACATCCTGTAATCTTGCTTGGCAGCTTCATGGGGATGTTTTGCACCCCATAAAGCAGGTAGTTTAATAGAAACCAAGATAAGTTAGCCTGGGCATCTTGATCTCAGATTCCTAGAATAGAGTTGGGCAATTTTCCAGAGGACTTTCCATCACAGATATAAAATTTTACTTAAACTTAATATGACCTCAACGAGAATACAAGATGGAGGAACCTTTGTACTGCCTTCCCCTGTCATATCTGCTTCTCCATCTCTGAATTAGAGCAAAATGGCTCTTGTAGGGCTCAAGTGCTAGACTGAGCCACCTAGATAGTGCATGGGGAAAATGCTCTGTAAGGTCCACAACACAATTATGCTTGGAACCTATCTTAGTTAGGGTTTTACTGCTATGAACAGACGCTATGACCAAGGCAACTCTTATAAGGACAACATTTAATTGGGGCTGGCTTACAGGTTCAGAGGTTCAGTCCATTATCATCAATGTGGGAGCAAGACAGGATCCAGGCAGGCATGGTGCAGGAGGAGCTGAGAGTTCTTCCTCCTCCTCCTCCTCCTCCTCCTCCTCCTCCTCCTCCTCC
>JANHMN010000020.1:38492043-38514952 GCA_030674055.1 Rhabdomys pumilio
CTCCTCCTCCTCCTCCTCCTCCTCCTCCTCCTCCTTCTTCTTCTTCTTCTTCTTCTTCTTCTTCTTCTTTTGGTTTTTTGAGACAGGGTTTCTCTGTGTAGCCCTGGCTATCCTGGAACTCACTCTGTAGACCAGGCTGGCCTCAAACTCAGAAATCCGCCTGCCTCTGCCTCCCAAGTGCTGGGATTAAAGGCGTGCACCACCACCGCCCAGCTAAATTCTACATCTTCATCTGAAGGCTGCTAGCAGAATACTGGCTCCCAGGCAGCTAGGACGAGGGTCTTAAAGCCCATACCCACAGTGACACACCTACTCCAACAAGGCCACACCTCCAAATAGTGCCACTTCCTGAGCCAAGCATATTCAAACCATGACATTCCACTCCCTGACCCCCATAGGCTTGTTCAAACACATGAGTCTATAGGGGCCATATCTAGCCATAGCATAATAATAATAAAAAAAGTACGTTTAGTTCAACTTCCAAAATCTCCATAGTCTATAGCAGTCTCAACAATGTTAAAAGTCCAAAGTTCAAAGTCTCTTTTGATATCCATCCAGTCACTTAACTGAAATCCCCAAAGTAAGACAGGAAACCAGCTAGGCAAACTCCACACTCTTGTATCTCCATGTCTTCAGATCTCCAACTCCTTTTTCATCTTTGTTGGTTTCAACAAACTTCTTTTCCCGGGCTGGTTCCACTCCCTGTTAGCAGCATTGCTCAGGAGATATCCAATGACTCTGGCATCTTGAAATATTGGGGTCTCTAAGGCAACTTCAATGTTACAGCTTCCTGTTTCAATGTCTGGGATCACACATGATCTTCTGGGCTCCTCGAAAGAGCTGGTGTCAGTCACTTCTCCAGCTCTGCCCCCTGTAGCACTCTAAGCTCAGGTTGATCCACTCCTCTGCTGCTGCTGATCTTGGTGATTATCCCATGGTACTGGCATTTCCAGTGCTCTGGGGTCTTCTGCTGCAACCAGCCCTTACCAATAGCCTCTCATGGGCTCTCTTCATGGTGCCAAGCCTCAAACCCTTTGTATGACCCCTTCAGTCCTAGACCATCAACTACAACTGAGGCTACACCTTCATCAGTGGCCTTCCCTGGCCTCTCACATGGCCAAGCCCCAGCTGCTCTTCATGGTCCCTTAATGCTTCCCAAATCAGTACCACCTGGGTGATTCACAGTACCAAGTCCAGCTGCAGCATGAAGTACAACCTTGACTATCTCTGGAACACAGCTTCTTAATATTCTCAGAAAACAATTCCCAGATTTTACCTCAGTGATGCTGGTCTCTTCTTAATCACCACTAATTTCTTAGATCCAGCTAGCCAGCACCAATTGTCCCAGTAGTCCCTTCTATTTTTCATTCTAAAGCCAAAGTCACGTGGCCGAAGCTGCTGAGGTCTGCTGCTTGCTGGGCCTGGAACACAGCCCCCTTGTTCTGTTACATTGTCACCAGCTTTCTGTTTTCCAACTCCTTCACTGCCTAAGCTTGGCTGTCCTGGAACTTACTCTGTAGACTGACTTTGAACTCAGAAATCTGGATGCCTGTCTCCTGAGATTAAAGGTGTGTACCACCACAACTGAACCTAAATTTAGCTGGGTGGGATCTTATCCCAAAGTCCTGAAAGATCCCCAAGAGGGGAGACCCTCACTCAAGTCTTGGGATATCACGGTCACCCAATAACTGGCAAGACACCAATCTTGATGCAAACAGCAAGAGGCTTTATTTCTGGATCAGCTGGCTGAGGTCGAGACTCATAACCCGCACAGGGGTTATGTTCGACCCCGAGCCCAGAGGGAGAAGGGTTTTTAAAGGAAAATACCACAAACCAAGGGGTGAGGGGGGATACCAGTGGAAAGTACCAGTCCATCATTTAGTCAGTCATGTGGGGAACACCCTGTACATGTTTTTCTCAGGAATTTAATCTTGCTCAACCATCTACTTTGTGGTTAGCCAGGTTCCTGGAACCTAGAGCTTGTGAACCAGATGACCTGCATTCTTGGTTCCTCCTTTTTGTGGTCAGCTAAGTTCCTGGAACATAACCGGCCTGGCTCCACTTTATCTGCTAGGGGTCTTAGGCTCCATTCTATCTGCTAGGGGTCTCAAAAAGTTTCTGTTCCTTTCAGTTCCACTCCCTTAATCTGTTATCTCCTAGAACACAGGATTCAGTTCCACTTCACTTCCTGGTGCCCCTTTAATACTTGAACCATATATTTTTTATTTTTCCTTTCTAAGTTGCTTTGCTTGTTCAAAATGTGCTTCATGAGACTTAACCAGAGAACAAAGTCTCTGCTGGGCTTTTTTGAGACTTCCTTTGTCAATGCAATTAGTATAAATCTCTTTACCTTTGCCTCAGGTGGACTCTTCAGACAAGGGCAAAAAGCAGCCACATTCTTTACCAAAATACCACAAAAACAGTCTCTACACCACATACTGAAATTCTCCTCTGAAACTCCTTGGGCCAGGTCTGCACAGTTCAAATCACTCAGAGCAACAAAGTATTTCATATTCCTACTAGGATGGCCCATTAAGCCCCATTTAAAGCATCCCACTGCTTTCCAAATCCAAAGTCCCCAAATCCACATTCTTCCAAACAAAACTGTGGTCAGGCCTATCCACAACAAAACCCAAGTCCCTGGTACCATATTCTGTCTTAGATAGGGTGTTACTGCTGTGAACAGACACCATGACCAAGGCAACTCTTACAAGGACAACATTTAATTGGGGCTGGCTTACAGGGTCAGAGGTTCAGTCTATCATCATCAAAGTGAGAGCATGGCAGCACCCAGGCAGGCATGGTGCAGGAGGAGCTGAGGGTTCTACATCTTCATTTGAAGGCTGCTAGCAGAACACTGACTTCCAAGCAGCTAGGAAGAGGGTCTTAAAGCCCACACCCGCAGTAACACACCTACTCTAACAAGGCCACACCTTCTAATAATGCCACTCATTGGGCAAAGCATATTCAACCATGACAGAACCACTTTTGTCATGTAAGGAACTTAGTTACAGAGTCCAGATGCATGGTCATTTTTTATGTGCCACTTTGCTGATTATAAATGAGCATGTCTTATAAAATTTAGCAGAAGCAGTGGGGGTAGGGGTGCGACAGGAGGACCTTCCTTGGTTGTTAGTCTTGAACTCACTATGTAGCCCAGGCTCTTCTCAACTCCAGCCTCAGTCCTTTGAGTCCTGGGATTGTAGGCACGTCCATGACACTGTTTCTGTCTTTGCTCTGTGCCATATTTTTCATGTCAAACTGTTTTAATTGATAGTCATTTAATTATTGTTGCTTTCCTTCTAAAATGAATTTAAGGAATGGTGACCAACCTGTTCAAAGAATATAACAGAATTTCCTGTGTAGAAAATATTATAGATTTGATCATTTACCTTCCATTTAAATCGTTAGCATACACACATAGATAACTGAGTCAGGAAAATAGGTAAAATATGCTTAGTGTACAGTTGTCCTTCATTCTTGGGATTGGCACCAGGAAGTGCAGCCAACACTGAGTGTGTATATGCTCAGAGTCCCAGTGTGAAATGGGATGGTGTTTACATCCAGTGCACTCTCACCTTCTCCAGTACTTAAAACCATCTCTAAAGCACAGTGCAATGTAAATGCTGTGGGGCTCAGGGAGTATCAAGAAAAAAATCTGTGTATATTCAGTACATCTATACATCTTATTTCGTTTTCTATTGCTGTGATAAAACACAATAACCAAAAGCAACTTGGGGAGTTATTTATTTATTTATTTAGGATTTATTTCAGCTTACAACTTTCAGGTCATACTCCATCACTAAGGGAACTCAGTGTAGAAACTTAAGGCAGGAACCTCGAAGTAGAGGTCATGGAGGAATGTTGGTACCCCAGAATCCTTCTATATCATTAATCAAGAAACTGAATCTGGGCATGGTGACACACAACTTTAATTCCAGCACTTGGGAAGAAGGCAGGCAGATCTGAGAGTTGGAGGCCAGTCTGGTCTACACAGGGAGCTCCAGGACAGCCAGGGATACACAGAGACCCTGTCTTGAATAAAAAAAAAAAATTTCAGAAAAGACTAAACAAAAGTTAAGAGCAGCTTTTATCCTGCGCCACCTGATCCCGTTTTATCCTGTTTTAGATATGTCTAGGAGTCAGCTTGAACAGAAGAAATCTCTAGATTCTTTTGTCTGGGTAAACGAGATCACTGGAGAAATCACCTTCCCTCCAGGGGAGGAGACCACACCTGCAGCCTCTGGAGAGAAGAGTCGGGCAAGGTCGGGGTCTCCGCGAGCGAGCGTGACCTGCGCGGCGGTTGTTCACAGACCGGGTTCCCCAGTGAACCCCGAGGCTGCGGGCAGAGGGTCTGGGACAGGAAGCATGCTTCTACCAGACCTGCCCGTGCCCCGTGTCCTGTCCCCACCAGGGAACGCTCTGACGATGCAGCATTACCCGGGAACGTCCCCTCCTCTGGCCACGATGTTTCCAGCCAGCCCTTCTGCGCCCTGGGCCCTGCCCTGCAAGCTTAGGAATGTTCTGACAGGAAACAACCGGTTTTCCTTTTGAGCTAGGGAGTGCCAAGAGGGTGATCGTCCATCTACACCTGCAGCGCCCTCTGAAGGTTACATCAGCCCCACCCCCCAGAAACACAAGTTTACAGGAATCTGCAAAAAAACGCTTTCAGACTCAATACAAACTTTTCTTGAGATTTTTCAGATTGCCTTCTGCGGCTTCCTTTACTTCCTCAGCTATCTTGACACTTTAAGGGTGAATACAGCAGTTTCGGTGTTGGAGCCAAATCACCTGTGGGACAGAAGCAGGCCTTGGGTCGGATGAGAACAGGCCAGAGTGAGTGCGACTCACTTGCGGAACACTGGGCACAGCCAGACACTTGGAGTGGAAAGGGGCAGAAAGTTGTTTTTCAAGCTTCAGGCTTGTGCTTATAGTATCCCTGCTGTCTTCCAGCTCGAGCCTAGGACAAGTCCTCATGTCCAAGTTCCTTGAAAGTGTGAGAATAAATTTTAGGTCGAAGCATGAAAGACTCTTAGGTTTGGAGTTTCAATTTACACTCAAGTGTTAGCTGCCCCTGGGGTGCATCCCAAGGGCTTGAACAAACATTTCAAAAGCACAAAAGACCCAAGATAGAGGCAATAAAAACCTGGGTAAACAGAAGTCACTTAAAAGGAATTCTCCCAGAGCAAGACACAGATGTAAATTAGGACAGAGACTGGATGGAAACCAGGCTTGGGAAAGGATGCTTGAAATCTCTTTTGTTGTCTAAGAAGCAATTAACTGTCTTTGTGAACTTTGTATATAAACCATTCTTTTCGGTCACTTGAGGTCTGCCTTCTTGCTTGAGAGTGGAGGGCCTGTGCACTGGCTACTGTTATTCACCTATTCATCAAATAAATCTCATGCGATTGCAGTGATTCCCTTCAGTGAGTATTTCTGAAGGAGCGCTTCCTGTGGGTTTGGATCCTTAGAATCCAACAAAAGGTGGTCACTTCAGTGTCTTTCACCATTCTCAAGATGTAGACCAGGCCACCTGCCTCTGCCTCCCAGTACTGGGATTCCCAGCTTTTACTGTTTTAATTTAATGTGCATGCATGTCTTGACTGCATGTCTGTCTGTCTATCTATCTATCTATCTATCTATCTATCTATCTATCTACGCACCATATCTGTGCCTGGTGCTCACAAAGGTAAGAATGGTGTCATATCCTCTTGAACTGGAGTTACAGTTATAAGCGACCATATAGGTGCTGGGACTCCTGGTTCTCTAGAAGAGCAGCTAATGCTCTTAACCACTGAGCCACTCTTGAACACGCCTTCCTGTACCTCTTGTGTGTGATGAAGACTCTAGTCAAGGAAGTGTTGTGAAGGCTGGAATCTGGCTTGGTTCTCGTTTCCCACTGCCAGGATGGCTTCAGTTGGCTGCAAATACAACCTGTATAACATCAGGAAAACTTCTGTGGAGGGTCAGATCTTTCCCATCCTTTTTCTTCTGACTTATGAGGAGGTGGATAGGCAGGTGCAATTGTACCCAGCTAGAAAGAGCTTTAGGTTAGCGAACCAAGACACAAGAAGCATGTTTAGATCTGTTTATTGGTCTGTAGAGACATTAAAGGCTTTGGGGAGATAATGGTTACAATGGTTCTTGATTGGATGCAGCTGTGTTTTACAAGGTGCCAACACAGACTGAAAAGACTCCTCCAAAGGAAATAGGTAGTTTATGTAGAGACAAAGGAAAGGAAGGGCAGGCTCTGGCAGCCCATGCTGAGAACAGATACAGCCCTGGAATTAAGGACATTGCTCCAGCTCTCTTTGGAGGGAGGGGATGGGAGTCAGCTCAGATGTGAGCAGAGCTCAGATTCCTTTGGAGACCATTTTGTATCAGAGGCTTCACCTGTGCCCTCTGTGGTGGAGGGAGGACAGACATCTGCAGTGAAGCTCTAAGAACTTCCTGCCACTGAAGTCATGAAACTCAACGGCTGGAACACATGGAAAGCAGCTGTGTGCTGGCCACAGCACAGTTTATTATGTAACAGGTAGTTCTGAGACAACCCAATGCAACACACATTATAGAAGATTCCATGTTAGTTGATATTTAGACATGGCACAAACCAAGCAATTTTCTAATAAATTTCATTTTTGATGCCCCCTCTCCCCACCCCCCAACCCCAAGACAGGGTCTCTGTGTTTAACATTCTTGGCTGTCCTGAAACTACTTTATAGACCAGGCTGGCCTTAAACTCACAGAGATCCACCTGCCTCTGCTTCCCAAGAGCTGGGATTAAAGATGTGTGCCACCAAATAAGGACTGTTTCTTATAAAGAGTATTTACAGCAACATTCGTCACTTAGCATGGGTCAAAAGCCACCCATGGCACACACAAGCCTTTTATACATCACTTCTTATTTTGAACATAAATTTGAACTGTTTAAATTACTGATGTTTCGTAAAAACCCAAAACATGAAAAACTGATTTTCGCATCTTTGTTCTAATGCACTGTGGGTCTGCTCTGAAGAGAGAGTAGGCCTCTCACTGTGTAGGAGACACCTGAGACCACAGGCGGCCATGCTTCTGAGAACGAGCCATAGCACAAGGCTCTGCCTGGGCCAGAGCTGAAGAAATGAAGAAAGCTTGTTCAGGAGTTTCAGGCTAGGTTATAATATGACATCTTACTCATCTTGGGGATGCCTGTGCCTACCAAAAATGTGTTCTACCGATATTTTAATTGGTAGAAGAAATAATGTATTTAAATTCTTTGTCACTGACGTTTTAGTAAACTAGTATAAGACAATGTTAGTAGTATATATTCAATAGGGTTTTAAAAAACCTTTCTCTTCAGCAGAATTTTGGTTATTTTTAATTTGGTTATTTAATTTTTGCTATTCATCAGTCATCTGTTTTGAATAACTGTCTATTACTGGCTACAAAGTGTGTGTATCTATGAGATGTAACTATGAAGGTGCACATTAAACTGTGTTGCATGTAAGAACCGAGTTCCAGTCCTAAAGAGCTATACTGAATGAGACCAGTTTACATACACTCATATTCACTATAGAAAAATATATATATGACTCTAAAGAACCTTCTATTGCATATCTTTAAAATAGTTTTTTTCCTTCTAGTATCTTTTGCCTAGCCATCAGCATCGTAAGTCTAGGGGGATAAAACCTTTTAAAAACAGGTTTCTTAGCATAAAATCACTAAAAAGAAAACCCACTCCACGTTTATAGCAGCAGTTAGACACTTAATTCTAACATGTAAATACTAATGTTATATCAAACTGAATTTAAATAAATTCAACAGTTTTTCATTTCTTCAGAAAATAAAACAGAGATCTGTGTTATTTCATGGCTTCTCCTTTCTCCAGTTCCATGGGATGCACAGGTCTCCATCTTGCATGACAGAATAGAAATGTGAGACACAGAGGTGCATCCCATGTAGATAAGGCAGCGATTGTTCCAGAAGTCTCTTACAGCAATCCACCATCTGTCTACTAGAAATGCTGGGTTCTTTATACAACTTCTCCAGAGAAAATTTCTTTGTTGAAGCCTGTATCAATTCATTTTCAATAACTTTTAACCTATTAAATAAAAAAGCTACCATAAGTTATTACTAAATAGAAGGCAGAATATAAACATATTCTTAAATGTTGGGGTGATGGCACACTGTCCATACAAGACAGTCAAGTGAAAGAACATGTCAAGAGTCATCTTGCGCCCAGCACTGGCTGATTTATTTCACTCTTCAGGTATTTAGTCAATCTCTTAGCATCAGAGAGGTAAAAACAGTATGCAACTTTTTCTAATTCTCAAAGATTTATTATTTTTAATGTTTTGGGTGTTTTATCTACATGCATGTCTGTGCACCACCTGTGTGCTAGGTGCCCTCAGACATCAGAAGAAAGTGGTAGAATCCTGGAACTGGAGTTGTGGATGGTTGTGAGCCATCATTTGGGTACTAGAAATCAAATGTGAGTCCTCTGGAAGAGCAGTCAGTGTTCTTAACCACTGAGCCGTCTTTCCAAACCAATAATACATAGTTTAAAAAGCTGTTATATATCCCCCTTAGCCACAGCTAGTGACTAAGTGAAGAAACTGACTATCTATCTATCTATCTATCTATCTATCTATCTATCCATCCATCCATCCATCCATCCATCCATCCATCTTTACTGGGATGCTGAGGTCGGGCTGTGCTTGCCCTAAGCTGCTCATCCCTTCTTGCTCATCTGTGTGAACCTGCTGTCCATCCGTCTGCCCATTCTGTCATATGGACCCACTCCTACCGTTTCTCCTCTACACTGGATACAATACTACAGCTTCACACCTGTAAGAAGGAAACCACTGGCTGTCAAGTGGTTCAAAATACAAACAACATGGAAACAGGACTACTTATGAACTACAACCTTTATGCTTTAAAATTTAAATATATTAGGGCTAGAGAGATGGCTCAGTCCTTTTTAGCCTTTGTGGCTCTTCCAGAGATGCAAGTTCAAATTCCAGCACCCACATGGTGGCTCACAACTGCCTGTAACTGCAGCTTTGGGGGGGGGTCCAACTGCCCTCTTTGTCCCCACTGATACCAACAGACAGGACACCTATTCGTGAATAAAACAGCTGAAATGTTATGTTATGTGCCTCAAGTCAGGCCTCATGAGTCAGAGCAGATCTCGAGCCTCCTGGAGATGGGCAGTACTTACCTCTCCCTTCTTGTCATGTTTTCTCTTGCCTGCTGGGCTTTGGTTCTCATGAATGATTGCAGGCTTGCAGGATCCGAGAGGGCTGGGATATTAAAATGCCCAAGTTCATGCAAGCTTGGTGCATACCTGTCACTGAAATGAAGCATGTATTAAGGGAAATATCACCACCTCCAAAGACAATACTGCTTTTTCTTCTTTTTTTTTTTTTAAATTGCAAGTGACTGAAAAGTAATCATCAAAATCCACCTTAAGCTGGATGTGATGGTGCATACCTCTAACCCTAGCATGTGGGAGGCAGAGGCGGGTGGATCTCTGAGTTTGAGGCCGGCCTGGTCTACAAAGCTAGTTCTAGGTTCAGAACAGTCAGGGCTACAACAAAGAAATCCTGTCTCAGAAAAACAAAAGAAAAAAGAAAGGAAATCTCCCTTCAACTGACAGCGAAGCAGCTGCTGCTGAGGCCATGCTCACTGTAATGAGCAACGTGAGTCTGTCAGGGAGGACCTGGGATTGCAGCTAAGGAGCACACAGCAAAGGGCAGGTGAAGAGCACACAAGCGCACGCACGACAGCTCTTCACCTGACATCTCATGTTTCTATAGGACTGAGTTCACTGATTAGTGAACACGTCTTCAGAGAATGTTCTAGAGATCCACTCTTCAGGCTCTTAGTTTGGTTTCTGATATATGTGGAACAGGGCTGTGGACACAATTCTTTTCACAAGTAGGTGACATTCTTTTGTTTTGTTTTTGAGATAGGGTTACATTGTTTAGCTCAGGCTGGCCTTTAATTTACAGTGATCCTCCTTCTTCTGTCTCTTGAGGAATGGGATTAAAGTTGTGCACTACATGCCTGGCTTCCCTTAAAAAAAGCCATATAAAATTATACATATTAAGTATAATTTCATATAAAGCCATACATAATAAAATTTATTATATACTAATGTATAAATAATATGTAACACATTATATATTTTAACCAATATATTATATACAATGATTATATTTTTAAAAATTATATATTTACATATAATTATAGAATATATAGCATATATCTAATTGTATAAAATTATATAAAATCATATATAATCATATTTATATAGCAGATATATAATTATATAAGATATACTTTATATAATTATATAAATAATATATAATTTTATGTAATTAATAATTATATATAAATAAATAATAAGATATAGTATATAAGAATATAAAATTATACATAACATAGCATAACACATACATATATAAAATTTGTTATATAAAAGTATACTTATAAAAAATATACACATACTAATATATTAGTATATATTCTCTATATAATATATATGTATGTGTGTCTTTTAGTCTCTATATGTGAGTGTAGTGCCTGAGGGGGTCAAAGGCACTGGCTCCCCAGGAGCTGGCATTCTAGGTGGTTGTGAGCTGCCTGATATTGGCACCGGGGAACTGAACTTGAATCCTCTATAAAAGGAGTATCTACTCTGAACCACTCATTTATTTGACTTGATTAATTTACAAGAACCACACAATGAAATAAAAACCACCTCAATGTATACACACACACACACACACACACACACACACACACACACACCACCCAGTTCCAGATCTCACCTGTTCAGGATCATCTGCAAACCGCTCAGACTCTGAGGGTGGGGCGGCGTCCGGCTTCTCAGCAGCTGGTTATAGAAGGTGTCCAGGAGAGAGTAGTACTCATCCAGTGTGAGCGCCGGCTGTAGCTCTTCCATGTAAACCACCTGGATCCCCCCTAGAAGATTGCTTATTCGGGCTTCTAAGGCTGACATTCTCCTCTGAAGGTCAAAATAACTTGGCAAGCTTTCAAAAAGCTATAGTATCGAAAAAAGGAGAGAGCCGTACTCAGCTTGATATTACTATAACTTTAGGAGTTCAATAAATGAGATTATTTAAAAAATTATTTTAATGTTTTTTTTTTTGAGACAGGATTTCACTGTGTAGCCCTGTCAGTCCTGGAGCTCATTTGATACACAGACATATATATATGCACTTACATATAAAATAAATCTAAAATTAAATTTAACAATGTAAAAAATGCTCACATCAGCTTTATTTGTAAGATTTTAAAACTAACACATGGGCCTGTGAGATGACCTGTGAGCAAACGCACACAAGTGCTCAAGTGTGAGGACCGGAACCCAGTCCCCCGCGGGGCCCAGGCAGGGAAAGAGAACAACTACTTCAGCCTGCCCTCTGACTTCTGGGTGCACACGTGCACACGCACTAAATAAACAAATGCACAAGAGAACGATCTTCACCCTCAAGTACTAGTTATGTGATACTACTGGACTGGGAACTACATTCAAATGCTATGCATTCAAATGCTGGTCTGCTGACATAATAGTATTGTTTGCCATCAAAGTACACAGAGGCAAGTCAGAAAGGTCTGCTTGGTTTTGGCTCTGCCTTACCCTTGTCCAGTGGTGGTGGACATCCATGGTTCCCAGCATCACGTGGCCCAATGCACTCATACCAGAGCGGTCTGTGAAGACAACGGTGCAACCTGATGACGAAATACAAACCCTTGGTTATGGCCTAGAGGATTCGTCCTTCTAACAGTGTGCAAATAATTACTTAAACCTAGTATATACACTTAGGACTAAATCCAGTAGATCTCAGAGGCTTGTATTATATTTCTGTTATTGAAAGGAACAAATTTAAACATTAAAAAAATTTTTTTTCAAGACAAAGTTTTTCTGTGTAGCCCTGGCTGTCCATGAACTCAGAGATTTGCCTGCCTTTCTCTGCCTCCTGAATGCTGGAATTAAAGGTATGTGCTACCCCTACCCTGTAAGTCAGAATTTAACCCTGATAAAGTCAGCCAGCCACGGCATGTTACAGGGCACACTGCAGCGTGTGCTGTGGTGAAAGAGGGTGGACAACAGTTACCTTTCACATTCTGAAGCGGCTCCAGATTCTGCTGCGCAAGGCGGCTAAGACTGTGTAGCTGGCTGCAGCGATGGGCAACTCCCCAGCCCCTTTGCCACCTAAGCCAACAGACACGACCACGTTAACAGCAGCGCCTTGGAGGATGAACAGGCTCTCACCCCAGCTGCCCGCTTCTTAAGGTCAATGGCTGCTACCTGAAGCAGACACGCACCATGCTTTAACTGACCTTATGGTTCCAAGATGGTTTCTATCTCTCTTACTTTTTTTTAAAAAAAAAAAATAATTCCTATTATTCTCATAGCTGTGTGTGGTGGTGGTGGTGGTGGTGGGTTGTATGTCACTGCACGGTCATAAGGTCAGAGGACACTGTCAGGAGTTGGCTCTCTCCTTCCGCAGTAGGATGTAAGGACTGAACTCAAGTCGTCAAGTTTGCATAGTGAGCACTTTTTACCCACTGAACCATCTCTCCAGCTCCACTTGTATCCCCCTTAAACCTCCCTCCATGACCTCACTATGTAGCCCAAGCTACTTGGCCCTGAGGTGAGGATCCTGGGTATTACAGATGTGTGCTACTAAACTTGGTATTAGATGATTTACTACTGTGTGAGTGCATGATGTCCGTACATAGGTGTGTAATGTGTGCATATGTGCACATGTCTATGTTTATGGAGGCCAGAGGACAACTTTGTGGAATCAAGTCTCTCCTTCCCCCTTTATGTGGGATATGGGGGGGGGGGTAGAATTCAGGTCATCAGGCTTGGTGACAGGTGCCTTCAACCATTGAGCCATCTTGTCAGCCCCAAGAGATAGTGGATTTTTAAATGCAGCAACCAAAAAAAAAAAAAAAAAAAAAAAAAGGAATTATCAGGTATTGTGATTTGAGTAAGAATGGCCCCCATAGGCTCACAGATTTGACTGGCACTATTTGAAAGGATTAGGTGTGGCCTTGTTGGAGGAAGTGGAGCACTGGGTGTGGGCTTCTGAGGTTCCAAAAGTCCATGCCAGGCTCAGTGTCTTTCTCTGCCTATCAATCATGATGCAGAACTATCAGCTACTGTTTTAGTGTCTTCCTGCATGCTGCCATGCTTCCTGCCAGAATAATAATGAACTAACCCTCTGAAACTATAAGCAAGCCCCCAATGAAATGCTTTCTTTTGTAAGAGTTGCCTTGGTCATGGTGTCTCTTCAGAGCAATGGAACAGTGACTAAGACACAGGGCCTTGGTCATGGCGTCTCCTCAGAGCAATGGAACAGTGACTAAGACACAGGGCCTTGGTCATGGCGTCTCTTCACAGCAATGGAACAGTGACTAAGGCACAGGGCCTTGGTCATGGTGTCTCTTCACAGCAATAGAACGATGACTAAGGCACAGGGCCTTGGTCATGGCGTCTCTTCACAGCAATAGAACGATAACTAAGACACAGGGCCTTGGTCATGGCGTCTCTTCACAGCAATAGAACGATGACTAAGACACAGGAGTAAAAGCATTGTTGCCATGTCAATGTACTACAAAGACTTAAAAAACAAATATGTTGTTCCTTGGGGTTTGGAGTAGAGCATGATGCTGGAGTAGAGACTGTGAACAGTACCTGGGTTCAGTCCTCTGCATGACACAGACACACACACATACACATGGCGGAAGAGGGAACTGATTAACTGATTCCTGTAGGATGTTCCCTGTTATCCATACACATGCTGTTGCACGTGTACACACACACACGCACACACACACACACACACACACACACACACACACACACACACACACAAATGTAATAAAAATTCAACTATTATGCCCAAAATATCAGAACTTAAATCTTCCTTCTGTGCTTTAAACAAAAATTCATCATAGTGTTCTTACAGATATTTGATTATATTCACAAAATGACAATTGAAAAACATTAGATTATCAGAGAAATTAAAGAGCCAAATACTTAACTACTGGAAAGTATTAACATTAGGTAATTCCTACACTTTCATTATTTTTTTTTTTTAATTAAAAAAGTATTTTTTTGAGACAAGGTCTCATTAGTCTCAGGCTAGAACTTGTCATTTGGCCAAAGACTCCCATCTTCTGATTATTCCGTCTCTCCCTCCTTAATCATGTGATTACAGGTGTGTACCGCCATGCCCAGGTTTTATGGGACGAAACCCAGGGCCCACTGTGTACTGAGTAAGCACTTTATTAACTGAGCGACATTCACTCTTGCGTATCTGAATGTGTGCACAGTGTGGAGGTCTGATGAGACTGGCCTCCACAGGCTGCGTATCTGAATGTGTGCACAGTGTGGAGGTCTGATGAGACTGGCCTCCACAGGCTCATAGGTTTCAGTGGCTGCTCACTAGCTGGTGGAACTATTTGAGAAGAATTAGGAGGCCTGGCCTTGTGGGAGGAAGTGTGCCATTGGGGATAGGCAGCAGTGTTTAAAAGGCCCAGGATCTCTCCACTCCATGGTCGTTGTTTCAACATGTGAGCTCTCAGCTGTTGCTCTAACGCCATACCTATCTGTCTCCTGACCACGATGGTCATGGACTCAGCTTTTGAAACTGTGAGCAAGCTCCCAGTTAGATGCTTTCTTCTGTAAACTGCCTTGGTCATGGTATCTCTTCATAGGAGTGGGATGGTACCTAAGACAACTAGGGCTTTATTACCTGATATCTGAAAGTTGCAGAAGCTCAGATAGTTCGTTCTTCAGACGATCCAGCTCCTTCCTAAGTGGCAGACTGTTCTTCAGCTTTTTAACAGCACCTTTCCCATTGCTACCTAACCAGGACCTAGACGCAAAACAGAAGAAACACTTTAGCTTCCCACCAGTACCACACATGTGTGTCTGTGGATGGGCTCAGTGTCAGAGCACATGCCCACATGTGAGGCCCCAGGACTGCAAACAAAAATAAAACCAACCAACCACCAGTCCAAACACACACCTTACACTAGTCCTCAGTTAAGCTGAGTTGTCAGTCAGAGCCATATCCTGGAATTTGTTCTGTAGAACAGGCTTTCCTTGATCTCAGAAATTTGCCTGCCTCTTCCTCCCAAGTGCTGATTAAAGGCCTGCGCCACTCCTGCCTGGCTCCTTTACTTCTAACGAGCCTGCTTCAGGCGGCTGCCTATCCTTGTGGAGTCATGTTACTGTTATAGCAACTTCTTTAAGTATTGCAAAAACTTAAATTTTAATCACACCAAATCTATCACTAGGTTCTAGAGATGAAACAGTTATGAAGAATGTGAAGAATCTCTTAAGCTGTAAGCCTTGCTGGCTGCATTAGTTCTTTACTCTGCACAGTACTCAACAGCTAAGGGCACAACTGACAGCCATGAAGCTGTGAGCAAACATGGGGGTGTGCACAGCTGGAAGAGAGAGGGACTGTGTCCTGAAGAAGGAATGTCAAGACTCCTTGTGGATTCTAACCTGGCAGAACCTCATTCTGCCTTTAATTTTAATACCGAGTGGCAGTACCCTATGCTCTCAAAGACACCTCCTTCCTCTTTGCCCAGTCTTCTATTGGGAAAACCTCATCATTCTAGTTCTTTAGCTCCGGAGTTCCCGGAGCACACTCAGGCGTGCCTGTCTACCACCCTGGGGTCTACTTCTTTTTCCCCAGCCCAGTGCCCAGCTAAAGTCTTTTTTTTGGGGGGGGGGGGGTGGGGGGGTTTTTTTTTTTTTTTTTTTTTTTTTTTTTTGGGTTTCTCTATATAGCTCTGGCTGTCCTGGAGCTCACTCTGTAAACCAGGTTGGCCTTGGACTCAGAAATCCGCCTGCCTCTGCCTCCCAAGTGCTGGGATTAAAGGTGTGCGCCACCACCGCCCGGCCCAGCTAAAGTCTTGACTCATCTTCATCAAACTCATAATAAAACAGGCTCAATAGAAAAGATGTTCTCTTATTCTTATTTCTTACAACATTTTCTTCAATGACCTTATAAGGAAAAATAAATGTTAAAGGATGTTTTAAGGATTGGAGGGGAGTGGCTGTCAGGAGATATATCGAAGGCTTCCAAAGCCTTTCTTTGATGATGTCACTTGCTGTGCTAAGAACAGCCACAGGCACACTTGTTGTTGCCTGCAGTCTTTGGCTGTTCAAAGGAAAAGATGATACTTGGGTGGAGTCCTGGGAATGGGGCTGACAAGGTAATGTATGCAGTGTCTGTGTGTGTGTGTGTGTGTGTGTGTGTGTGTGTGTGTGTGTTCATGTGCTCACAGAATGAGAAGATGACTGAGCCAAGGGAAACATTTCAGTGTGGGTGGGCCCCAGGGATTCCTGGGCAAGAGAAAGCTCCAGGAGCTGAAAGAGCAGTTTAAAGAGTGAACAGAGCACTCACACAACTCCTCACAGGGGAAACCTGAAGAAGTGTGGGATAGAAAGCTTAAATGTGCCTGACACAGCCCTGGCAGAAGGTGCTTCCATCAATCATTTATATGTGAGCTAAAGCATTAAGATGTATACAGTTTAAAACCTGCAAAACAATGAAATCATTATACATTTATCAGACATTTACCCCAGATAACCACTATGGTGGAGCACTGGGAATAAAGGGATGATAAAGTCTTCATAGAAAAGACGACTTACTAAAAGGAGAACAGAGTATCACAAAAAGAAGAGAGGACTCCTAAGTTAATTTCAGCTGGAAGGCTCTGTAACGGGTACTGTGGACCTGAACCTGAGGCGTGTGGGTAAGAAGGGAGAGTGTGCTGATCATGCAAACTCACCTACAGAAGAACCAGAATGCACAGATCAGACAGGTCTGCAGAGGGGAGGGCCTGGGATGGGATCAAAGGGAAGAGGGGAAGATCATGAAGGGCTCTGCATGGCGGGACCACCAAGTGGGTCCTTACAGTTAGGGAAATGTGCTCATTATTTTGGATTCACTACTTGGCATATCAATTAGTCCTGCCCATACCCTCTTTTAAGAATTCTGAGCTCCGAAGTTGAACACAATGGTGCACATCTTTAATCCCAGCACATGGGATGCAGAAGCAGGCAGATCTCTGTGAATTCAAGGCCAGCTTGGTCTACATAGTAAATTTTGGTACTGGCACACATTTTTATTTCAGTACTATGCAGGGCAAGGCAGCTAGATCTCTGGAAGTTCAAGACTGGCCTGGACTACACAGTGAGTTTTAGCCTCGTCACAGATAACTAATGAGACCCTGTGTCAAAACCAAAACAAAAGAGAAGTACAGGGATCAGAGGTCCAGTGTCGGCTCTGAGGCTCAGTCTACACTGCGGTCCACTTTCAAGACTCTTTCTCTTACAGTACTGCCCTCTCTCGAGTTTGTCCTGGACCTTCTGCCATAAAATTATACTTGCTTAAAGCTAAACTCCCTAAGGCATTCTAGTGGGTTCATGAAGTCCCTGAGATATGAACGTTCAAATCATCTAAAGGACTTTGTGTGACGCTAAGCATCTGTCACAAAGCTAAGTCATTATCCATTTCATCTGTGAAGCTAACAAAGATTCTGTTGAACTCATGACAAGTTCACCATCATGTCATGACAAATAGTTACGGACAACTGAACTGATGATTAACAGTGATCAATTTTCCCTGACTTTATTTCCTGTAGTTTACAAAGCTGTTCTCCTCCTTAAGGGTACAGAGTCAGCCACAGGAGTCTGAATGGAAAACAAAGCAAGCTCTTGGGGAGACTGGGAATTCACAGCAGTGTGGTTCACAAGATAAAGGCAAATTCAGAAGTAGTGCTTTTAGTACATGCTAATGAAGCTAACAGGAGGGCTCTAAGGTGACTGCACCAGCAATGCTAAGTCCCACCTGTCATGCTGACCTGCCTGCCTCTGTACAGAACCCTGAATTTGCCGATGACCACTCAGCCCATCACATGTTTACTCCAACCAATGCTTGCGTTGTTTCCCTAGTGCCTGTGCACTGAGCTATACCTCCCACCTTCATACTTATTTTATAGTTTTAAATTCAGGTCATTTAAGGTATTGGGTAGGTTCTGTGGACACACGCAGGTTAGCACTCAGTGCTCACAGACACATGCCAATTTTGAGAACTCATTAGCTAGGACAATATAGTAAAATAAAGTCTATATATTAAAGATGGGGAAGTTACAGAATATTTAAATGGAGAATTATGAAAAATCAGCTTATACATGAAACCCTGAAGAATACTGCTGAATTGTCTTTTTCTGGTTTCAGTCTGTTTTCATCATTTTGCCAGATAGCCAGAACTTAGTTCGGGGTGCTTGGGACAATCATTCAGTAGTAGCTACTCACTCACTCACTCACTCACTCACTCACTCACTCACTCACTCACTCAGTGGGGACTAGAACTGTCGTCTACACAGCACTCCACAGAGTCA
Organism: Rhabdomys pumilio; assembly: GCA_030674055.1. Classification (NCBI taxonomy): domain Eukaryota; kingdom Metazoa; phylum Chordata; class Mammalia; order Rodentia; family Muridae; genus Rhabdomys; species Rhabdomys pumilio. The sequence goes on from JANHMN010000020.1 coordinate 38,510,491, forward strand.
CAGACAATGCTTGTCTGAAACTCCTTGACACTTTACCCTTAGCCCCCTAGTTTGAGCAAGGCCCAACATCTTCATATTTTTTTTTGTCTCGACCTAAGCATTCTCATTTTTTCTATATCCTTTAGGTCAAATATTCCCAGCACCATGTCCACCTTGACAGAGGCCAAGGTAAGCGAACAGCACCATCTTACGGGAGATGCAGACTCTGGCAGGCGGCAGCAGACGACAGCTGTCTATGTCCACCTTCCCCTCTGGATTGCTAAGCTAGCACCCGAATGTGACAATTTCCACCCCACATGCCTGCTGCCCCATCACTAAATCATCTCCCACATCTCCACCTCCCTCTACCATGTTTGCAGAAGGAGATTTGGGCAATGGAATACATGTAAGAGGTGATGCGTCTACTAGTTATCAATATGCACGGGTGTCACTAGACTCCTGCCCCCACACACTCGTGCCACAGCCACACATTTGTCTCCCTTTCTGCTAACTTCCTCTTCACCTTGGGGAAATGTGGCCGGAGGACAAGGGGTCCTGTGTCAGAGCAGATAACACATGGGAGGGTCAGTGGCACTGGACAGCAAAGGATAATGTCCTAAGTTACGGCCAGTCACTGGCTTCTTTGGATACAACTGCTGAAATAGAATGGAACTGGCTTTAAGGAGTCTACTCTTAAAAAATGGAAAAGAAAAAGGGAAAAAAAAAAAAGCATTATGTTTGGCTGGGCATGGTTGGCTGGGCCTTGAATCCCAGAAGACAGAGACAGGCAGACCTCTGTCAGTTCAAAACCAAGCTGGTCTACATAGGGAATTCCAGGCTAGCCAGGGCTACACAGGCTGTTAGCCTGTCTCAGAAAACAAAACAAAACAAACAAAAAAGGATTATGCAAAATTACCAAACTGATATATTGAAATATATAATGCTAATACTTTGATAAATCATCTGTCCTTTTACTTTACAAAATATATTTTATAAAAATGGGCTCATATTGGGTTTTACAAACAGCTTTCTATACTTACCATTATGCTACGAACAGCTGTCCTAATCATAAAGTAAGTACAAAACCATAAAGTTATTAAAACATTAACAGCAGTTTACTAAACAAAGCATGCCAAATATTTCATACCTGCTTTTTGAGGCAGGGTCTCACTATGTAGCCCTGGCTGCCCTGGGAACTCAACTGTGGCCTCAAACCAAGCTGCACTTGAAGTAACAGAGATCCTCCTGCCTCCGTTTTCCAAATGTTGAGAGTAAAAGAAAGCACTACACACCATACTCAAATCTGATTTTTATAATTTAAAAATCTTCTTTTTCAATTATTTATTCAGGATGACATTTTATTGAGGTATTTGTTTGTTCATTTTTCAGACAGGGTTCATTATGCACCTCAGACTGGCCTGCCTTATCTGCTCATCTTCATGACAACTTCCAAACTACTTTCCAAAGGCTGGATAACAGCCATGTGCTACTATACCTGTGTGCTTTTCTGTAAGTATAGATTATTAAACTTAATTACCTCTGAACTCTCCACATAGACTGCAGATGTCCAACATGTAAAGAGCTGATTATAAAAACTTAAATCTTATACGTGTATCTGGTATCAAATAATAACAAAAAAATGAGTGTTTCTTCAACTTTAAGAAACATGAAATATGCCGGGTGTTGGTGTTGCATGCCTTTAATCCCAGCACTTGGGAGGCAGAGGCAGGTAGATTTCTGAGTTCGAGGCCAGCCTGGTCTACAGAGTGAGTTCCAGGACAGCCAGGGCTACACAGAGAGACCCTGTCTCAAAAACAAACAAATAAACAAAAAACAAACAAACAAACAAACAAACAAACAAAAAGAAACATGAAATATATTTCCTCTAGTATATTACTAAAATTTCTTCTCCTGCAAAACCAGAACTACATTTAAACAGAAACTACACGAGGGCATTTAGATAAAACCTTTCACTTACGTTAGGGTCGTTTCCACTCTTGAGACATGTTCGAGGTCTTCATCAGGGTCCTTGAACCCAGTAAAGGAGTAATAGGACCTATGCCATTTGATGGGTCTGTCAGGCATCCCTGTAGCTTCCTTGAGAGGCTGGGAATGCACATTAGTGTTCAAGCTTTGGACGTGTTCAACAGGCAAACTGCAGGAGTTGAGAATATACAATACTGTGCTTAGCAGATCGCTGCTGTGCAAAGTAAATCTGACTGCTCGGAATCCTAGAGAATATAATTCCCCCAGACAATTAATACAGATGATTACTTGCTTTAGAATCATTTTCATGAAACAATTATAAAATCAGAATCTTTAATAAAAACATTTCATTACCCATTAAAATCTCCCCATTGGTAAATCATCAGCAAATGAAAAAAACAAAACAAAACAAAAACAAAAACAAAAACAAAAAACCACTTCCTCTTCCAAACTCTATAGCAGAATTTTCATTTCCATGGATTTCTTTCTAGTTTGGTACCAGGAAGTAGGTGCCATCTCAGCAGAGAAGGGGATGGAGACTATTTTCAGTTCTGCCTGTGGTGAATCTTATCCCTAAAGAGAGGGGAGTGTTCCATCACACAGATCCTAGCAGAAAGCAGGGTGTTGGGGACACCTGCATTGGCAGGGCATGCTAGGAGAGGCAGGCCCAGGCTATCTACCTAGTGTGTGTGTGTGTGCGTGTGTGTGTGTGTGTATGCAGCACATGTATGCCTGGTGTCCAGAGAGGCCAGAAGAGGGTGTAAAATCCTCTTGGAACTGGAGTTGCAGATGGCTGTGAATTGCTATATGGGTTCTTGGAATTGAACCCAGGTCCTCTGGAAGAACAGCTGGTGCTCTTAACCACTGAACCATCTCTCCAGGCCCAACCCTCAAATTTAAAAAAGCTTGAAAATGACACAAGAGAGCAGTGGTAGGGTTCGTGCCTAGAAAACACAAGGCCGTAGGTTTGATTCATAACCCTGACAAAAAATTAAATTCTGTTAAGTATTATTATTATTAGTTATAATTTAGACAAATTCTCATTATGTAACCCTGGCTGGCCTCCAGCTCACAGATATCTGCTGGCCTCTGCTTTCGAAGTGGTGGGATTAAATTGTGCTACCATTTTGGGCTACAAAACTTTATTAACACAGCCTCCTTGTAAAGTTTCACACACATACGCATGAGTAAAAGTCTGTTAACAGGCATATAATCTCATACCTTTACTAGCTATAACCACTGTTAACTGTTGGTGCATAGTCTTCCAACATGTATTAATCATGTAGCTAGCCACACAATGTGGATGTTCACAATTAAATTAATTAAATAATTAAAAATGAGCTGGACATGGTGGTATAGGCCTGTAACTCCAGCGTGTGTTGGGGGGCAGATAAATGGGACTTCAAGGTTATTCTTGGCTACATGGTGAGTCTGAGGCCAGTTTGGGCTAATTTTTTTTTTTCTCAAAACAATAACCACCTCTTAAACCCACCATCACTGCCACCATAAAAAACATTTAAATAAAACTTAAAATGTATTCCTTGATCATATTAGCAACCCTTCAAGTACTCAGAACCACACAGCTAGTGCTTGGTAATATTGGAGGGTTCATCTGTGGAATACTCATAAGCTCCCTCGTACAAGCTCTCTTAGACAGTGCTGGCCTAAATTGTTACTCTATTCTTCTCTGAACTGTATTATGACATACATGCTAATGTTATCATGTTTATCTGCATGTATATTTATAAACACACATTTGCTCATTTTAAATTGCTCCTTTTAGTAATGATGGTGTCACTATGGATCTATTATTTTGAACCTTCTGCCACCTAATTTGGTGGACCAGCCTGACTTCTTGTTACAAAGTCAAAATAAGTTCATTCTTGTTTTTTATAAAACTTTAGTTTGACTAAGTCTTGATCCATTTTTCTGAATCTGACTTGTTCCACACCCCATACACTGACTATACCCTCAGCTTTACCCTGGTAAGATGTTCTGTCAAATAATTTTGAGATGTTCAGCCAGTTTCCTACATAACTACAAATTCCTCAACCCTTGGAAAGCCCCAGCCTTGCAGTTTGGGGGCTATAAAAAATGACTGTCTCCAATATTCAATGCTATTTTCTCAGACCCTGTTTTAGGGAGATAGCCCTGTCTGACAGAAAACAGAGCTTGGGTTGGTGGTTTCACTCTCATTCGGTCGGATCAACCCCTTCCATGTCTATGTGTAGAAACGAGTCCACTCTTTTCAGCAACTACACAAACACTAGTCAATTTAACAATAGGACATATTTATCACTTCCAACAGTGACGGGCTTGAAAGTAATTTCCAATATTCTATGTGAGACTGAAATGTGCTTTGCTTGCCTGCCTCCCTGCCTTCCTTTCTGGTTGTGTGTGTTGGCGTGTGCACCTTATGTCTATGTATGGGCATGCTTTCGGAGGCGTTGGTGTGTGCACCTTCATGTCTGTGTATGGGCATGCTTGTGGAGGTGTG
>JANHMN010000020.1:38514962-38545059 GCA_030674055.1 Rhabdomys pumilio
GTGTGTGCACCTTCATGTCTGTGTATGGGCATGCTTGTGGAGGTGTGAGTGTGTGTACCTTCATGTCTGTGTATGGGCATGCTGTGAAGGTCAGTGCCAACCTCAGGGGCTGTTCTCCTGGCACAGTCCACCTTATCTTGAGGGATCTGGGTAACCCCTTAAGTGAAGCTTGTTGACTCCTGGCTCCAGGGATCCTCCTGTTACAACCACCCTGCCTCGCAGTGCTAGGATTACATGGCATGCTGTCACAGTTGGCTTTTTTACGTAGGTGCTGGAATCTGAGATTAGGTCTTTATTGTATGCTAAGTACCCTGCTGACTGAACTATCTCCTCAACCCTCTTAGTAAGAGCCAGAGCTTAACTCCTTTTTGCAGATATACTCTGCTTGACAAACATACAGAATACAGAACATGTAAAAGTAAGACATTTTTCTTAATAGGATCATTTTGAGGACTACTGGCAGGAGAAAAGAAAAATTAAAACTATTTCCCTTGAAGGCCAGGAAGAAGGAGCTCAGACTTAAAATACCTAATTTAATAGTTTAACAGGAATACACCCAGCACTCAGGAGGCAGAAGCTGGGGGACTCTCTGTGACAAAGTCAACTTGGTCTACATAAGCTCTGGCTTTAAAAAGCAGAGTTGGGGTGACAGATGGTTCTGCACTTGCTCTTGCAAGTGGTGGCTTACAGCAACCTGCAGTTTCAGTTCCAGGGGATCTGATGTCCTTCTGACCTTGGGCACCAAGAATGCCTATGATATACAGACATACAAGCAGGCAAAATGCTCAGCTGAGAAATGGTTACATCTAGCTGGGCATAGTGGCATATTCCTTTAATCTCAGCACTCAGGAGGTAGAGGCAGATGGATCTCTTGAAATGGAGGCTAGCTGGTCTACAAAGTGAATTCTAGGAGAGCCAAGGCTGTTACACATAGAAACCCTGTCTTGAAAATCAAAAACAAAAAAGATTAAATCTAATAAAAATTTAAATTAAGTCAAGGAATAAACTGTACTTCTATATTAGTTTAGCAATTCATTGATTACTGACTCTATCATATAGGCTGCTATCCAGAATGACAGGCCTTAGTTCCTTAGGACTCCTTTTGAGAATAGCAGTTTCGCTGTTTTGGGTGAGATCATTACTATGTATGTTATAGATATTTCTGTGGGGCCGGGAATAATGCCACTCATGTGTAAAGCACTGGCTAGTTAATGTATATGAAGCCCCCAGAACTAAAAAGAAAGTCTGAATTTACATAGTCACAGCAGAGCATGAAGAAACTTTACTTTTTTTTTCTTTTCCTCATTCTTTTTGAGACAAAGTCTTACTATATAGCTCTGATCTGTAACTTACTCTGTAGCCCAGGCTGGCCTTAAACTCACAGATCCTTCTGCTGCTGCCTCCACCACACTCACCGTGTGCAGAGAATATCGGTGTAAAGGGTGACCAGCAGACAGAGCAGCGCCTGGTCATTCTGGCTTGCTCTTTTATTGTTATCTGAGTTATAGTCCATTTTGTAAGGGAGATATTCTGATTTCTTCTGGTATATAAAAAAACTTTATGTATTAATACTATCTTTTTAAAAATCAAGTTTCCTTTCAATTTAAACTTAATTTCTGCCTAATGAATAGTTTCCAGTTAACCATTAGCTGACAGTGAAGGACTTCTGGACCTTGCTCAGCCAGGGCTGGCTACAGCTACTTGTTTAAGCATTAATTCAGAGAAATTCTTACTGAATCCTATCTTGTTTTGCTGCTTACTCTGATCATCAAGTTCACTTCCACTTGGACCAAAAGAAGCCAAGGCTGAAAAATGACTTAGGTCTTTAAGAATGAAAAGTATTGTCATGAAAACAAACAAACAAAAAAACGTCCTAACAAAGCAATGAGAGTTGAGAGTGCTTGTGGGGAAAAGGTTGTGTGGAAATGGGAGGGGTGGAAGGAGTATCAGGGGTTTCCAATGACCACAATATATCACCTATGTATGAAATTGACAAAGAAACACCAACCTCTTAGTAATGTCAAACTGTTAATGAGCACTCAGTAATGAAAAAGAACAATTTAATTGTAATTTTCTAACTGTTAGGTCCTCGTAAACGGCAGTGCTGGTGACAATGTCCCAGACTCCCAGACTCGGCATCCTCAGGCATCCCAGGTTATCTGAACAGTCTGAGTCAGCTCAGACCCCACCCCGCTGACTGACTGACTGACTGAAGTGCTCTTGCTTGCCCATCACCTGGCTTCCCTTTGGGCTACACACCATCATGGATGGATTAGAACTCACTATGTAGATCAGGTTGGCCTCAAACTCACAGAGATGTGCCTGCTCTGTCTCCTTAGTGCTGGGATCAAAGGCAAGCACCCCAAACAACATTTGACTGGAATACTTCGGGAAACAGTTTAAACAAAAATGACTTGTTTAAACACATCCAGCTAGGAACAGAATCTAATTCTAGAAAAACAATTATTGTCAATAATCAAGGCTCAAATCCAAAGGTATTCTGGCAATGTCAGACTTAATGAGTACATTTCACATGAAGCAATCAGTCAGGGACACAATAGAAATTAACAACGTACCGGGAGTGGTAGTACTGATAGGCTCCTGGCCTTCAGAGGAATTTTGGGCTGTTTTTTCTCTTATATAAAATGTAAGCTGAGTTGGTTTCAGAGATTTGAAGCCTGGTTTCTGGAGATTTTCTAAATAGACACTTAATCTCTTAAGAGAATTTTCATTGACTTCCTAAAAAAACAAAACCAAAAACAACGGTATTTACATATGAGCAAAGAAAGAAGAAATCATTATGTAGTCTTTAAATATATTGAAGATATTAAGTAATTTACTGTTAAAAAAAATGTTGAGGGAACTTAGCCTGGTGGTATAAGCCTTTAATCCCAGCACTTGGAGACCGAAGCAGGCAGATCTCGGTGAGTTCCAGACCTCTGTTTCAAAACCAAACCAAACCAAACCAAACCAAACCAAACCAAACCAAACCAAACCAAACCAAACCAAACCAAACCAAACCAAACCAAACCAAACCAAACCAAACCAAACCAAACCACAAACCAAACCAACAGGGCTAGGTCTGGGTGGCGCAAACCCTTTGGTACGCTGAAGCAAGAGGAGTAATGTCCTGAGCTTGAGAGGCTCTCTGAGGCTAGTAGTGACACCCTGTCTCAAAACCAAAATCCACGCCCAAACTCTACCCAAAATAAAACTGAAATCCTCGAAGTTACAAAGTTACTTTTGATGTTTTTATTTTGCCAGAAGAGTGGAGGGGTCTAGTGGGAGTCAGTATACACGATGTTCTGTAGCAAATGAACAGGAACAGGCAAAGGAAAGCCGGACCTGACTGAGATTTTTAAGGGAACTTTGAATTGATCTGTGAATTTTGAATCTATTAATAGTCCATATTTTAAAATTAGAGTACTAAAAGGAAAAGAACCACAGCAGTGGGTGCCAGTGTGAAATCCTGGTCTTGGAGTAGGATGCTACAAGCATTTGGAGCCTCGCGAGTGTGTGCTCATCAGAGAGCAGGGTGAGCCAGAGCTTCGTGGGTAATGGGCAGAAGAGTGAGAAGCGTTTATGGGCCTGCATTTCACTGACGATAGAGGAAAACAACAGACCTAATAAACGAGGAGTCAGGCACCTGGGAATGGAAACAGACACAGAGAAAATACTGATGGGTAAGAAGAGGAGCCACCGGAAAGGAAGGTAGAGTCAAAGCTGTCAGTGGCCTGGGAGAGGCTCCCTGAGAGGCAGAGGTAAGCCATCTCTGAGGAGGTCAGTCCAAGCTGAGCAAGCAGTGAGCACAAAGGCTTGGAGAGGGGTGAGTGCTTAGAGCACAGTGGCTGAGGGAGGGAAGACACATGATCAGGTCAGAGACACTGGGTGAGCGAGGGCCCAAGACCACACTCAGTGGCTGGTTGGGATTCATACAACTCAGAAAAGTCATTATATTCAGACAAGGTTTATGAAAGTAGAAGTCTGGCTGCCGGTGGGCAGCTGTACAGGGCAGAGAGCGAGCCTGCTCTTAGTTGTCCCACAGTGTAGACCACAGCCAGGTCTTCACCCCAGTAGTGAAGTGCGGCAATGTTCAAGGTGTGCCGCGCACACTACCAGGCGGGATGTTCACGTGAGCCTGGTGCCCAGGGTTCGTTATTTCAGGTTAAATCAGGATCAATGTCAAACAAACAAACAAAGGGACTAACGAGATAATTCTAATGCACTTAGCTCTATAATACTATCTAATATTAAACAACACCGATGGTTCTGAGTTTGCATCCCCTGAGCACAAGACAGGTAGCACAGCTTCAACAGCACACAGTAGACACAGGGAGTCTCCAGGCACTGAAAACCTGCCCAGGGCACCCTTACAAGAAAGATTCTATCAGGTGAAGAAAGGCATTTTCCTCTCAAGCCTTTCATTTCACTCCAAAAACCAGTGCAGAAACACGGCTATTACACTCTTCAACGTACGTGGCGGCAACTTTACTGTTTATATAAATAATGGTAGCTTCGAACAAACAATGGTTTCAATTGCTATATTACAAACATTCACTACATTTACTAATTGGAAACCATTATTTTTCAAGTTAGTATTGCTTCTAGGTCAACCGTTATCATGACAGAGTAATCCAAACTGACAGGACTTTCAGCATTATATTGACTCAAAGGTAAATCAACTAGACACAGACACAGTAAGTTAAAAAATAAGTGTTTACCCTTTCCCTGGGGTGCTGTCCAAAGAAATCAGGGTGAACTGCAAAGTAGAAAGGCCTCAAGGCATTGATGGCTTCTGCCCCTGATAAAGCTCGAGAGTAGTGAAGCCAATGAGGGAGGACCTTCCTCAGGCAGAACCTATCGGAGACACAGGGATTATTCTCTGTGACGTACTTACATCTATCATCCAACACCATGTAGGAGGTGCAGCCAACCTAAACGTACCACACGGAGGGGGGGGGGAGTCGGAGTAACAAGGTGGAAACTGACGTGCTGCATCTGCCAGGTTTCTACATAGCACACTTCTAAGCCCTTCACTGCAGCATGCGCAGCCGTAGTGAGTGAGAGCAGAACTTCCCTCCATGGCACTCTAGGAGCTGGCTTCACCGCAGATGACAGTTTTCTCCTTGAAGTTCTGTTTTGTTCTCCTTAATTTACATCAGTGGACTTTCTCCAGTGCGGTGGAGAATGCCCTGTTTCTCATACAGTGGGGAATACCCTGAGAACCTCAGTATTGACAGGAAGAGATCCTTCAGTTTCCTCATTAGCAGAGTGGTAACAGAACTCTAATCAGATAACTCCACATTCCCATTCTTAAATCATGTCTCAAACTGTCTGGAATGTTCTTAAAGTACTGTTTGTTTATTTTCTTCAATGAAATAACACTACAGTATTTTAGTCCAAAGGAAATGACTTAGAATTCTTGGGGAGCAATTTCACAGTGCCGATCTTTGAATACTGCAATTTCTGGTCTAATTATTCTATATAGAAGTGTCTTATAACTGTTGGGCATGCTTTACAACCTGTCAGGCATGCTGAGTCTCTGGAAATGTTTCATGATGTTAAAATGACAGAGTCCAGAACTAACTTGAAGATTTCTTTTTAAGAGATTATTATTTTTCTTTATGTGCATTTGTGTGACTGAATGCCGAATACGCACAGGTGACTGTGGAGACCAGAAGAGTGCACTGGATACGTATGGTCAGCTGTGAGCAGCCTGACGTGGGTGCGGGGACCTTCAGGTCCTAAGCAAGAGCACTGTTTTTAGCCTCTGAGCCACCCCTCCAGCCTACAGAAGACTTAACAGTCTGGAAAAAAAAAACTGGTATATTTTCAGGTTACCTTCTGTTGTATTTTGCAGTATTTGAGCCTTTTATAAAGTAAGTGTACAGATGGCCCAGTAAAGGACTCTGACTAATAAGACGGCTAGTGGGATTGCTCAGTGGGTAAAGCGCTGTATAAGTATGAAAGCTCGAGTCCTTCCCGGCCAGGGATGCACAGTGAGAATCTGTCTCAGACAGACAGATGGACGGCAAGGAAGACAGTTCATCCCTTACTCATCTCCTCTCCTTCTGAACTTGTCCCTGGGTGGCCCAAGCTTGAGGTCTTCCTGCTTTGACCTCTGAAAGCCCCGGGACCCCACCTTCACACTGCTATTTTTGATTCTGCGGCATAATGTCCTTTCACGGTGCTGCCAGAGCACAGAACCCGAGTGAGGTCACACTGCTTACACCTGTTCTCAAGTTAGCCTGGCAGCTTCTCTCTACGCTGCCTCCTGAAATCGGTCCTGTCTACTTTCTCTGCTCCCAGGCTGTTACCGCTAAGGCAGCTTATGCAGCCTGCTTGTCTGTCTCCTCCCAAACACTACATGCTGTTCAGGTTTTTCTTTTTAAAACTTATTTAAAAAACAAAAACAAAAAACTTTTCACTGATCCTTTGGGAGTCCCACATCATGCACCCCAATCCTACTCATGTCCCCGTCTCTTCATAACCACCCTCTGCCCTTGCAACCTGCCCCCCAAAGAAAGTAAAATAAGATAGAATTAAAAAAAAAACAAACCTCACCGTGGAAGCTGAAATGCGTCACACACTATATAGTCTTGCAACACAGCTTTATTTGCAAATGTTCAGTACAATGAGGCACTGGTCTGTTGCAAGGCCGCTGGCTTCTGCTACACTATCTATAACAAATCCTCACTGGGATTCCTCTTGGATACCCTGCGTTCGCCCTGTGGCCTGCCTCTGCAGGACAGGCTCTTTCACTCGCTCCAGCAGATTGTGGATCAGGCAGATGCTGGGGTGGACAACACAAAGCCATGGCTCTGGGCCTAGGAGGTAGCTGAGTTGGTGGCTCAGGAGTCCACCTGCTGCCACACCACCAGGGTGAGCTCTCCAGGACTGCTCTGGCTATCTCACCCAACACCACATCAGGCAAGGGCAGGGCCAGAGCCAGCTCTACAGTGCTGCAGCCAGTAAGGGGCAGGGCCAGCTCTCCCACTCTCACCACCTCAGGGCTAGCTCACCCACCTGCTGCAGCCAGAGTTAGGAGAGTGGTGCTACCCCAGTGCAGATGAGTGATGGGACCTGCTGTCCCTTGCTTGCCTGACCCCGCCCCCCACAAAGGTCATCTCTACTGTGCTGCCTAGGTGGAGTACAGAGCCAGGGTGGGGTGGGGGCAGGGCAATTTTATTTTTGTATTTTTTATTATTTTTTTGGTTTTTCGAGACAGAGTTTCTCTGTGTAGTCCTGGCTATCCTGGAACTCACTCTGTAGACCAGGCTGGCCTTGAACTCAGAAATCCGTCTGCCTCTGCCTCCCGAGTGCTGGGATTAAAGGCGTGCGCCACCACCGCCCGGGTGCAATTTTATTTTTTATACAAACACCTTTGATGTCTTCCACAGTTCCTACAAGGCAAGACCCATTTTTGAGTCTTTAATCAATCCTTTTAAGTTGCTCTCAAATACTCCTTATAAAAACTTGTAGTTAAGTATGGTGGTAGAAGTCTGTAACTCCAATAGGGTGGAGGGGGAAGGATCAGGAATTTAAGACTCACCATGGCTACACAATGAATTTGAGGTTAGCTTGGGCTATGAGAGACTGTCTCATTATCTCTTCCACAGACCCCCTCAGTCAGGCCCCAGTGATCTTCCTTAGTCTTCGAGTTTTCATGATTTACAAACCCTCACACTTCCTCTGTGCCACAACCTGCCACCTATCCAAGCTGTACTTATACCAGTGCTGCATATCATCCACTATGCCAGGAGGAGGAATTTGTATAATTCCTCCTGGGAGAGGTTTAATTTACTTTTTCCTCTTCATGTTTCATATAGAATTATTCTGTTAGGATCCGTTGTCTCCTGCTTTGAATGGAGCCTTACTCAGTTTGGCTACTTATATTAGTTTTTTTTTTTTCTTTCTTTTTGTTCCTGCCTAAAACCATAAAATGATAGTTTTGAGATCTGAAAAACAAGTTGAAACTAGCTTGATACATAACAGACCCTCCTCTCAACAAACGGAGTGCACCACAGAGCTTACCTCCTCAAAGGCCTCAGGTGGCAAAACATTTCTGAATAAGCACACCAACTTCCAAGCATCCATTAATTGCCTAAAGGACGAAGTGAACAGAAGAAATGAACAAGTAACAAGTTAAGAACTTATTACGATCATGTTATCATCCTCAAAGTGAGATGCGTAAGCACTGAGCTAACAGAACGTCCACACGCTACGTGTGAGGATGTGGTTTAGTTATTTTTCTGTTGCTGTGATAAAAAAAAAAAAATACCCCGCAATATAAGAAGAGTATATTTTGGTTTAGCACTCTCTTTCTCTCTCTCTCTCTGTATGTGTGAGAAAGAGAGAGAGAGAAAGGAAAAGAGAGAGACAGAGAGCATTAGGCAAGAAGGTATGATGGAGAGAGACGGACTATAAACTTTCAAGGCTGCCCTGGTATCATTCTTCCAACTTCCTGACCTTCCATAACCATCTCCAATAGTGCCACCAGCTATTTACGACTTTCTTTTGTTCTGTGACTAAAAGCCCATGTAACTGCTTCTATGTTGGAATGCATTACTCAGGGAAAACTGAATCCATCTTCCCAGGCTATAGTCATTCCTATTTGATATGTAATATGAACCCTTTCTATAATCACTGCCTTTGTGGGAAGAGAGATGTCTTCTGTTAGCACCCCTAACTGTATATGAAAATCTTCACTTAATAAGCTCTATCCTGTCCTCACACTGTTTTAACCTGAAGTTTGTTTGTTTGTTTGTTTGTTTGTTTTCTGCAGCGTAAAGCAAGATCTCAGCTTCAGCTGTGTAAAATCCCTGAAAGAACTCAGTCTGCACAGCCAGTGGCAAGGGACTGTCTCTTCCATGGCTGCAGTCAGCTACACAGAGAATCAAAGACTCTCAGAGGGCTGAAGACACACTGCTTCAGAACATGGGTTTTGAAAAACCAAAACAGGTTTTGGTGAACGCTGGTGACACTAGCTCTAAAAGCCTATTGTAGCTATGTCAGCTGCAGGAGTTCTGCCTGCAGACAAGTTCTCATGATGTCTGTCTGTCAGCACTCCACAGAATATACTGCCCTTCCATTTAGAGAAAACCTCAGGCATGCTACAGACGGACGAGAGACACTCCTCACTCTCTCATCAGACTCAGTCGGCATTCTGAGTCCTTAATTTATCACTTCAGCAATGCTTATGTGTTAGGGTAAAGCATTGAGAATAAAGCATTAAGACAACTGCTGTTTTTACTAAACTTAGCCTATGAGGAAAGGGTAGAAAAGCAGGACACAGACACAAACAGATAACCATAAAAAAAACAGCAAATGCAATGCTTCAGACTCGCAGAGTAATGGTATACTTCCTGGGGCTATGCCTTTAGGGTAGGGAGGACATCCTGGAAAGCCTTGTCCTAAAGAAATGGTCTACTGTGTGGACAGAAAGCAGATATGGAAGGATAAAATCCATCTACAAGCCAGTATAAACGACTATCCGAATCTATTTAATAGTGATATTATTTTCTGTTCCCTCCCTCCCTTCCAGGTCTACAACTCTCTATGTAGCTCAGGCTGGCCTGAAACTCGTTATGTAGATCTAACTGCATCTGTCCATTACTTTGGACAAGCACAGAAATTATCAAATAGAGGTCTTCAAGATTGAGCTTTGGCCTCTTGGCACAATCTGTATTTGAAAGTAATTTATTTCAATTAAGTTAACTTTCATGCTAATTTCACTTTAGTCATGGTTTTCCTTTGTAACTATCTTGTAATTTCTTAGGGGAAAAAAACTGTTCTCTCAAGTAAATGAGAGAACACACCTACCTACCCGACTTTCTTTTCTGCTTCTTTTTGTTTGTTTTTGGAGACAGGATATCACTGTGTAGACTTGGCTGGTCTGGAACTCACTCAAGCTGGCACCCAACTTGGAGAGATCTACCTGCTTCTACCTATGGAGTGCTGGAATTAAAAGCATGCATCCTCTCACCAGAGACCAGGCTTTTTTTTTTTTTTTTCCTACTTAGAGTAGGGCACTAAGTAAACAACAAGAGGCAAAGCAGGAAACAGTATTAGATGTGGTTTGTTTGTTTTTGGAAACATGGTTTCTTTGTGTAACAGCCCTGGCTGTCCCAGACCTCATTCTGTAGACCATGCTGGCCTAGAACTCACAGAGATCCAACTGCTTCTGCCTCCCATTGCTGGGATTAATGGTATTCCACCATCACCTGGCTGGATAATAAATTCTTGAGCTTTCCTTTTATATCTTGCTGGAGAGTTAAATCATAGCTACAAACGCTACAGTTTCAAGAAAGATACAGGCACTTGTGGCCCAGCCTCACCTATATACAGGCCTTGGTGCTACTGGGCCTTCAATTACGGAGGATCAGGTGTGTCACACAGTACCTACTCTAGCATTGCAATTTCCCTGGGCTTAAAATTCCTTCATCAACACGAAGGGATGCCAAGCATCTCCAGCTCCTTTTCAGTAGGCCATCTTTAGACAAATGCTTCATCTAACCAACCAACCAACCAACCAACCAACCAACCAACCAACCAACCAAACAAACAAACAAACTTTGACACCTTTTTAAGACTCTATGAGCGCCACATTCCACTCGGTGGTCTCAAACTGATATTACCATTATCCTACAATCTTAAATCCACTCGCACACACATTCAACGGATGTCTTGAATGAATTAGCACACTCTTTAAGCTCTTCGGTGGTGTAGTGCACCACTTCATGGACGACATTTGAGTAATCTATGCCTCATAGACGAAGAGTCTACTTAGCCATAAGTCTGATTCCAGGTCTAGAGGTGAACTGGTAGGTTTGCAACTTGGGGCGGGGCTACTCCCAGGGCCCCATCAGCCTCAAGGCTCTCCCAGCAGCAGCCTAAACCCAGCTCCCGTCTGACAGCCTCGCCTCCGTCTCAGCACTCATAGACCAAGGCCTGTGTGGAGTCCCTGGGCAACTTTCGCTAAGCAAGGAGCTCCTGACAGGTCTTGCCCACTGTCTCAGATTGCGCACAGGCCTGGGTCCATGGTTGGAGGCCCCCGTCACTCTGAGCCTGCAGGCCGCACGAACCATGCTCATTGGCTACAGCGGACCGACCTTCCTCCTAGAACGCCTGCGCAAGGCCGGCAAGCGGTTCCCAGCCAGGACGTCGGCTCTCGGCGGCCTCCCTCCCCGCTTCAAAGCCGCACTTGTTGGTGTCCTTACCCCGCTATCTGCGGGTTTCCGAAGGGAGCTTCGGGAGACACAAGCCGGCTCTTTCCGCCGACTAGGTCTGAGGGAGAAAGATGATTGGCAGGCAGGTGGGAGGGCGATAAGCAAAGGTAAAGGGGCAGCCGGAGCCAGGGGGCGGGGCTAATACGCGCACGCGCAGCCCCCTGGTTGGGGAGAGGGCGGAGCTGCGCAGGGCGCTCTGGTGACGCAGTCCTCGCTGAGCAGCCGTTGGTACTCTTGGTAGGCTTCCCAGTTGCAGCTGAGTTTGAAAGGTCCGGTTCCTCTGGCTTACATTTCCCACTTGACTTTGCCTCAATCATTATCTGGATTTATTCATTATTATTTGAGACAGTGATTCACACTGTAACCCACGCTGGCCTTGAACTTGCGGCAATTCTCCTGTCTCTGTCTCCGAAGTGCTGTGAAAACAAGCGTCCCTACTAGGCTGGTTTTAAATGTTCAGTGTACTCAGCATGGGCTTTTACTGCTTTATTGGTCGTCTCTAACTGATCTCCAGACCTGCAAACGATGGAACAGAAACTGCTTTTCGCTATGCTACCTCTCGGCTTGGTCGACCAGCAAGAAGCCTGTGTTTTCTCACCCTTTCTCTCGGATCTCCGTTCTTCTGAAGACGACCTACCTTGTGGCCCACATCACTGCCCTTTGTCTGCAGGAGCGTGGTTTATTACTGCCCACGCGAAGTTCACCTGTGTCTCTGAGGCAGCGTGTGCGCCTCACGTCACTCAAGCTTGAGAGTGCTGGGACTTAATTTTCCTGCCCTTGTGAGACTGTAGATTTAAGGACACTTCCTCTACCCATTTTTAAGAACTCCTTTAAATACTTGTCCCATTCATTATCCCATATAGGGTCCCCTCCCCCCAAACGACTTGAATTTGTGGCTCACAGTAGTATTAAGAATGAGGATTTTGCTAAAGAGAATAGGCTACAGATGCTGAAGATGGCTTCTGGAGTTTCTGTTTTGTTTTGTTTTGGTTTGGTTTTTGAGACAGGATTTCTCTGTGTAGTCCTATAGACCAGACTGGCCTTGAATTTGAGAGATCTGCTGGCCTCTGCCTTCCAAGTGCTGGGATCAAAGGCATGGGCCACCACCTGACAACTTCTGAAGTTTTAACTTCCTAGTGTTTTGGGACAATCCTTGTTAGATACTTACATTTTGGCGTATTTGTTTAAAATACTTTCTTTAGCAATGTCTAACCTAGCACTTATTAGTCACAGATTATCATAAAGCATACAGTACTGTGCTGGCCAAGTCGGCCAGCAGATGAAAGTGTTTGCTACCACAAGCCTGACCACCTTGGTTTGATCACCAGAACCAGATAAAGGTGGAAGGAAAGAACAGATTCTAAAAAGCTGTCCTGCAACTTCCACATGCATGTGTGCTCCTCCTACACCATTCACATAGTAATCACATGAAATACACTAAAAGGAAATTGACGAGGGTCATTTAGACGTTTGGTATATAGTGCCCTGGATTTTAGTGTGTTAAGTCTGCTGTTAGTTTACGTCAACTTGATACACGGCTAAAGTCCTCAGAGCCTCAACTGAGAAAACATCTCTTGAGATCATGCTGCAGGAAAGCATTTTCTTAGTGATTGATGTAGGCGGTCCCAGCCTATTGTGAGTGGTGCCATTCCTGGGCTGGCAGTCCTCGGTTTTATAAAAAAGCAGGTTGAGCAAACCTCGAGGAGCAAGTCTTACTGAGCAGCACCCTCCATGGCCTCTGCATCAGCTCCTGCCTGTAGGTTTCTATCCTGCCTGGGTTCCTGCCCGACTTCAGTGATGGACTATGATATGGAAGCACAAGCCAAATAAACCATTCATCCCCAAGTTGCTGTTGGTCACTTTTATTCCAGTGGTAGTAACCCTGACTAGGTAAAAGTCAACCATAGATAGCATTTGGTGATTCGTAGTCACCATACTGAACACCTGTGGGCACTGATGTTAAATGCACCCAGTGTGTGGCTTTTCACTCTGAATTACATTATTAAAAAGGAATTTTCCATACTTAGGTCCTTCTAAATTTAAGTAAAAAAAGGATTTAAAAATCACTTTTTGTTAATAAAACCATTGCCATGTAAATGAAATTTTTTTTGCTTGAAAACTATTTGATAATTTCTAGTGTCAATAAGATACACATGTTTAATACGATGAGTTATTTTTATTCTTTATTTTCAACAATGATTACTTGAACTTAAAAAGAAAACCCAACAACAACCCTTTACTAATGGTTAGTGAAAAGCCAAACCTTTCCAGCCCACTTCATATTCTCTTTCAGCCATTTCAAGGCAGAACAGTGCTCCAGACTGTACACCTGCTCTTTGTTGATATTGACAGTCATGTGCTTAATGAAAAGCTTGGGGTCCGATATTCGAGCAGCCACGATCAGTCTTTCTGCTGCAGCCTGATAGTCGTCCTTGCTTCGAGATTTGCTTTCTTCACATCTGTAAAGTGAACCCAAAGGCAGGAATTCTCAGAAGCAGCAGCAGTGTGGTTTCTGTAGGAAAGTCATCTGCATTTATTGTTTCCAAACTACCATAGCATCTTAGCAGTGATTCTTAAGCTTTTTGAACCGTGGCTTACAGTGTGAGAGGCATTTCATATCAGGACCCAGTAGTAATTGGTACTTTGAGAAACACTCATCTAGAACACAGCTAGTTACCTGTGTTTGTATTTTCAAATCTAGTAACTATAAATATTAAGCTGTATATGTTTAGTGTTGAGTGCAATACAGCTTGAATGGTTAACAATCATATTACTTTTCTCTTGGTATTAGTTGTTTCTAGCTTCAAGCAAGTACTTAATATGCAGCTAACATTTAGTAACGACTGTGGAGCTGTATGGCTTCCTTGGTCCTGATGGGCACTTAGTTACTACGTGTTAGAATTTTCTTCGAACTCCATCTGCCATCCATGTGATTGCATTTACTAGCATGAAACTCTTCATTTATGGTAGCTTTTTTTGTGGAGAAGGGAAACAGTTAAAAGTATTTAAAATATGAGACTGTTTCTTGCTCTTGGTATCTTGCATACTATGAATGTAAGTTCTGAGAATGGTTTTACCTGAATTAATACCAGTGTAGGCCAATTGGTGACCTCAATGAGGCTCATGCTTCAACATAGAAATGAGTGTCCAAGAGCCTTCTAGGGCCTCCTAAGTGAGATGAGGTATTTTAGAGCCTGGAAGACTGACAACTGTCTACAAATGGATAGCTTGTAGAGCTTAGTAACCCATGGCAGGGCTGAAGAGCTAGCTATGTCACGAGCTATGGACTAGGGCTACCACCACCCTCACACTAACAGTGACTAGAGAGTAAGAATAAAACCTGGACATCTCGTGCCACACAGTGCATGGTGTCAGTAAAGGAAGCCCATCCTTCACTGAAAGTAGAGCTGTAAGAACAAGGGCTAGTTCCAATGGGTTTTCAAAAAAAAGGTGCAAGGAAAATGATGTCCTCTTGTTAAACTGGGCTGTACCACAAAACTCTGAAACAAACTGAAGACAGAAGACTCAGCACTTCTGAGTATGGGACAGATGTGAGGGACAATTTGCTGCGAGCCAACTAGATTTGGGGAACTTTTGTTAGAGACACTGACTATTCCTTGTTCCAATTTTCAAGCATCTTTAAATAGTGAAGAAACTTGGAAGACAAAGGCGGTTGCTCCTGGAGCAAAAGACACAGCCTTAGTGTCTTCCTATAGAGAAAATGGAAAGCAGGCTTTGGGTTCTTGAGGCTTGGGCCTGCCTTCCTGTCAGAGAACCTGCCACATGCCCAGGAGTCCCTGCGGGTTATCAGTAGGACTCTGGGATGATAAGCTGACCATCGGGCTGCTTGTTCCACAGCGAAAATGCACCCTGTCACCAACATAGGAATCTTGTGTCTCACGGGTCTGTGGCACACCAGTTTACAATCAGGAAACATCTCAGACCTTCACAATCTTTCTGGAGAGAAGTGACAAAGGGCACCTGAGTTTTCCTACACTTTTCTCACTTGTATCATTCATTCTGGGAGAATCTTGCACTCAAATATCCTTTTTATTTTTAAAATGTTGTTTTATATTAAATTTTATATTTAAAAATTAAGATTCTACAGATGAAAAACTGAGCAATTTCCCAGAGATAAGGGTTTCGTAAGTGTCCACACTGGCATGGCATTTATGTCAGATTGTATGGATCTATAAGGAATAAAGAAAAGATTCATAGCTAATTTTTTTGGATAAAGACCCTTTAAGGCACCACACTATTTAACACAAGAAAGGTTGCTACTTAAAGGAGATCCATATTTTAAGACAGCTGTTAACATCTTCAAATCACTAAAGTGTTTGCTGGGTGTTATGAACCTGTTTGGTCTTTTGCTTTGGTTGGAAACCAAACCCAGGACCCCCATGCATGGACACACTCTCCCCCTGAAGTTCACCCCTAGCTCCTTAATTTGTTTGGTCTTAGGCCGTCAGTAGGTCTTGTGCTTTCTTAGTTTAAATGTTAGCCAAGTTTATAACACACATACAAAGTATAAATAAATAACATGCACACATTGCATTACAGGGCAGGTATAGAGCTGCATCTGTGTTCAGAGAATATGGCTGAAATTCTATTAACCCACCTTTTTAAAACGATCTGTAGCATCTGTGTGGGAGTTCCCGGGCTCTGAATAATACTAGCATTAGACACCAGAAATATTTCGATAGCTAAAAGCATTTCAATCTCAGATAAATAGGAAGGAACCAGTAGAAGTTTCCGGTATAAGTTTCCCTCTAATGGTGGGTAGCAACCCAGGGAAAGAGCACCTGAAAATCAAACAACAGGTCACACTTCACCAAACTTCAATGGGTAAGACTTATGGCTCTAATTGCCCACAGCTGACAGCCACTCACAGGTCAGGGCAGCTTTTTACACTTGCAGATTTATTACACCGTTTACGACCGTAAGCATTTGGCACATTTGACATTGATCTTTTATGAAAACTCTGAAAAATGGCATTTGAGTTTTACTGCAGCAAGTACCCACATTTTTCAAGTTCATAGTAACATATATGACATAATTTCAGAATTAATAAGGAAGCCAGGTGTAGTGACATGTGCCTGTAATCTCAACACCTAGGCTAAAGCAAAAGGGCTAAGCTGAAGGGACTAACTGTGCTACATATAGTGATATTATCTCCAAACAAAAGAAAACCAAGAAGGAAAACTTCCTAACTGGAACATAACCAGAACAGCTATTTCGGTTTAATGGGGTTTGGTCTATGAACAACTTCATGCTCTTATGGTCACTGTCTCTCAGTACACTCCAGAGAGAGTGCTATTTCTGCTACATACATATTGTAGCAGTCTGAGTTTACTTAGACCGTTCCTACTCTGCTTGACAAGTGCGGAGCACAGAACGTAGCCCCATCCTCTGTGTGGCTGCCACATTCACCGGCTCAAGTCTAAAAACTTCGTGTTTCGAGAGAACAATTTTGACTCAGCTTAAAACTGTGTGGCTGATTATTAGAAGTGATAGTCCTCTTAGGATTAACTATCCAATTGGACATGGACAATATTATATACAGTTTATCAAGATCAAATTAAATCTGGATGTATATTTTGTTTAAAATGTTTGGAGGCTGGAGAGATGGCTCAGTGGTTAAGAGCACTGACTGCTCTTTCAAAGGTCCTGAGTTCAATTCCCAGCAACCACATGGTGGCTCACAACCATCTGTACTGGGATACAATGCCCTCTTCTGGCGTGTCTGAAGACAGCTACAGTGTACTCACATACATAAAATAAATAATTCTTAACTTAAAATAAATAAACAAACAAACATTTAGCTGGGCAGTGGTGGCACACGCCTTTAATCTCAGCGCTTGGGAGGCAGAGGCAGGCGGATTTCTGAGTTTGAGGCCAGCCTGGTCTACAGAGTGAGTTCCAGGACAGCCAAGGCTACACTGAGAAACCCTGTCTTGAAAAACAAAACAAAACAAAACAAAATGTTTGGGGTTATTTTCTCCTTCAAGAAACCACCCCAGTGTAGGTGATGATGCTAACCTCTGAGAACTATATCTGAACATAATCCAAAGATGTCCCAGTAAAATTTTAATATTTAAACTTGAATTATTTTATGTTTATGTGGGTGTACATGCATGAAACATGAGACTCTGTTAAAAAATCAAAACCTAAAGAACCTTCCAAAAAATAGTGTATTGAATACTTATTACCTATAATACAAGCTAATTATTTTCCCATTTCATTGGGAAGAAAAGTTATCACTTGCTAAAAGTGATCATAGCTGGGAGTTTGAGAAAACACTTCTAGCTCAGGTGGAGTAGTCAGGATGTCTGACACCCAAACATTTAAATTTCATCCATCCAACTCCTTTACAACGTATTTTAAGATATGTCAAACTACTTTAATTTTTTTCCTTTATGTCCTTTACTTGCCTTTTACTGGAATTGATAACAAGCCAAGAAAAAATATGACACTTTTAAACAAAAGACAAAAAAACAGGTTTCAAAAGACAGCACAGACCTGTCAGACCACTTCCTCTGAATATGTACCAACCATTATTTTTGCATATGTAAAAATTTAGTTTTAAACATTACAGGTAGATCTTGGAGTAGAAAATAATCAGAACCAACATATTAATTAAAGTATCTCAATGGAACTTACTTTTGTAGTGGGCTCTGGCTTTGAGCCACAGACAACTCCTTCCTAAGGAAGTGATGAGTCTCCTGAGAAAGGAGAAGTCAATGGGGATGCTTTTTGCAACCATGAACTCTGCTACAGAAGATGAAATGCCAAGACTGTTACTTTGTATACAGGCATCCAGAAGCTCATTAAAGAGAAGGCTGGACTGGGAAATCCCCATTGTTTCTAAAATGAAGAAAACAATGATACAATAAAATGAAAAGTGATCAATGACATGACGACCAATATCTCCAACTTTCTCCCCCAACCTGCTAGGCCCAGCGCCTTCTGCCCACTGCAGAAGTCAGACTCACTGAAGAACAATCATCTTTCATACTCTCCAAGTGAGAAACAAGAACCCTTTAGGCAAAAGCCAAACTGTGCACTCCTCTGTAACCGTGAGTGTAAAAATCCTGGCAGAGGCTTAGACACTGCACTAGATTCTCTACATCTGGTCCTTCACAGCGCTAACCTGCAGTCTTGGGATTTTTTTCCATGGTCTGTTTATATAGCTCATACCTCAGCCTTCAGTTTTTCATGACTCAAAATATATTTGCTTCTAATTTTCACTCAAAAAATTCCTTGAATGGGTATCACATTAATTAATTTGTAGGGAATTCTTTTACTCAGTTGCATTTATGACCTACACTCTAGGTTCATGTCACTGTAGGATCTTTAAGTGGTCCAGAACTTATCAGAAAATTAATCTCTTTACCTTTTATATCTTCTTAAACACTTCCCTAAAACTCCAAACTTATGACATCACCCCTCCCCCTGATCTACAGATGTATAAAGGAAGAAACTCCTTTCGTTTGTCATTTATGGACTTGTAGAATGCAGCACCACTGTCTGCGCGTGCTGCGTGTGCACACCTGCTGTGCCTCGTTGTCGACACACTGACTATTAAGGGCATGCTGCATGGCAGACACTGTGCCAGGGATGATGAGGTAAAGGGAGCGTCATCAGTAGGAAGGCACTTCCCACAACATCGTCTCCAGCAGTCAATGGAAGAGGACGTTGAGAGGATACAATGACACCTAGAGAAGGTCCTAAATCATTCTCTGCATTCTTTGTATCATCCTCTGAACTTGTCACCAAAGTGTCTACTCATAGTCTCCATCCTCTTATCTTAAAAGCCTGAGCTGTAACCTTTAAGAGAACTCATTAATTCCAAGACTACCAAGATGTAGGGTAAGTTATGATATGAAGCATGCTCATAATACACAGAGGCAAGGACAGGGACAGCGATATGCTGACAGGAGCTGCTGACAACAACACAGAAGCACCTTTAAAAGCATACATTTAGTTTATGTAGAGCATATTTTATAGAAAATTATTTCATAAAAAAATGCTGAATATAAAACCTAACCATAACAGACGGAGAACTGCCTTATTAACTGGCAAATAAATGAAGGTTGTGCTGGAGAGACGGCTCAGCCATTAAGTGCACTTGCTGTTCCTACAGAGGACATGGGTTCCGCTCCTAGCACCCACATCACGATGCTCACAAACTGACGGTGACTTAAGTGCCAGAGGGACTGAATTCCCCATTATGACCACTGTAGCCACCAAGCATGTGTGTGATACACATACATGTATGTAGCATTCACTCATACATTTAAAATAAAAGTAAATATATTTTTTAAGCTAATGAAGGTAGACTTTTAAAAATGTACCTTGACAATTCTGAAAGCCTGGTAGATTCCGCAAGACCTCAAAGGTTTGTTTGTAAAGATTCTTGCCCAGGATTTCACGTGCAATGGTACAGAGCAAATTCTGCCGATTAAGCATATCCATTCTATCACAAGGCCAAAGTGGTGTGTTGATTATCCATTCCGATTCTCCCGAAAGAAAAAACAAGCATGCCATGACAGTGACACTTCTCAGGGTAATCACAGTTAGAAACACATATCTTGTTTGAAGGCACTTCTGCCTACACATTGTTAACACAGGGGCCATGAAGTCACGGCTAAGATTTCCCATAGTAGCTGAACCTGCCTTCTAAAGCTGGATTACCTGAATTTAATTTGGCATGCTATATTTCAAATTATTAATACATCTAATTACTTTTTTTTCTGAGAAAAGGTTTTTCTGTGTAGCCCTGGCTGTCCTGGAGCTCGCTCTGTAGACCAGGCTAGCCTTGAACTCACAGATCCACTTGCCTCTGTCTCCCAAGTGCTGGGATTAAAGGCGTGCACCACCACTGCCCAGCTTCTAATAACATTTTTAAAATCGATAGAATAGAACTGTAACAGTTTCAGACTTGGAGTTTCTATGACAAGTAGGCCTTATCAAGAACAACCTTCTGTCGACCAAGGCTAAGTTAAAGCCACGCTCTCTGAATCAGTTTATACCATAATGACTTTTCCTGTCTGTGTCTTCACTTTATGTTCAAACCAAGCTATCACCTCCATCTCAGTGTCAACTAAGGCAATCCCGCAGATAGGGCTACAAGCAGAGAAACAGGTCACTGTGCATGCAAATGTCAGAACTTACCCCTCAGGACCCAAATGGCACCATCCAGGCTCCCGCTCTTGATAAAAATCTCCGCAGCAACATTTACAATTTGACATCTGGGTGCTACTTTTTCAGGTCCTGTAAGTCCTTTTAAACTTGTAAAATGTATTTTTAGCTCATATAGTGTATCTAAGACCTTCCTTCCCTGGAATAAAAATAAAGAACACTAAGTATCATTAATTTACAGTATTAGAGACACTAAATTAGTGGTAATATGCAGGAGACAGTTACCAGTCTCAACTATTATGCTAGACTGACAGTTGTCAAATTGCAACAAGACCTTGCTCAAGCATTTCCTGTTTGGTCACAAAGGTAGAAAGAAGGGAAATGAGAAGAACTTTACCTCCTATTAGCCATCCCCTCTGAATTAACACAGTGCCCTCTCTATCAGCATTTCTTTCATTTTTTTATGCATTAAGTGTCTTTCCTTAAGATTGCCTGTGGAGCTGGGCATGTGGCTTGTGCCTATGTACTCAGCACTTAGAAGGAGAGGCAAGAAGACTACTGATGGTTTAAGGGTAGCTTGGTTTTATAGAAAGGCCCTGTTTCAACAAAATTTAAACAAGCAAAACCAAACCAAGACAAAAAGATTTCATTGTCTGGGAAAAGTCTTCCATGTGTTAATATAGAAAACTATTACCTGTTTTTATTCCGTTTATAGTTTACCATTCTGGGATCCAAGAGAGCTGGCAAAAATGAAGATAATTTGTCACCAAATTTGGATGAAATGCTAGTACAGTGGAGCCAAAATTGTTAGCTGAAAACAGTTATTTTGTTTTTTATCTCAGTAAATGAATTATTTGACAGACTCTACATGAAGACTGTCTTTGGTTTGGACATAAGAATTTGGATGTGCATTGTTATTTTAAACTAGGGGCCAGCCTATAACGATCACTGTTAGTAGTTCAACAATAAATACCTTAATCTTAATTAGACAAGACTGTCCTTAAACTCACAGAACTCTGCCTGTTTGTGCCTCCAAAGTGCTGAGATTAAAGGCATGCACCACCATGACCAGCCAATAAATACTTTTAGAAAAAGATTTTTTTCATTTTAAGTTATTGCTATGTGTACAGGGATGTAGGTATGTGAGGAGTCCAGGAGGGGTGCTGGAGCCCCTGTAGCTAGAATTACAGGAGGTTGTGAGCTACGATTTGGATGTTGGAACTGAACTTGGCTCTTCTGTGAAAGCAGCACCTACTCTTAACCAATGAACTAGCTCTTCAGTACCACAACAGTAAGTACTTTAGTCTCTGACAGCTACATTTGGTGCCTGAAATTTTATTTTTTTTTAATGAATAACTCTCTAAAAATATAAAAAGAAAAATAAAAGCGGCTGGAGAGGTGGCTTAGTGGTTAAGAGCACTGGCTGCTCTTACAGAAGAGCAGAGCCCAGCACCCACATGGTAGCTCATAACCAGCCATGTCTCTAGTTCCAAAGGATCTGATGCCCTCTTTTGGATTCCATAGCAACAGCATACACATGGTGCACACTCACACATACATACATACACACACACACACACACACACACACACATACTCAGGCAAAATACTGAGACACATTTTTTATAAAGATTTATTTACTTTTATTTATATAAGTACACGGTAGCTGTCTTCAGACACACACCAGAAGAGGGCATCAGATCCCATTAAAGATGGTTGTGAGCCACCATATGGTTGCTAGGAATTGAACTCAGGACCTCTGGCAGAGCAGTCAGTGCTCTTAACCTCTGAGCCCTCTCTCCAGCCCCCTGATACACATTTTTTAAAATAAAAAAAGGGGGGGTTATAATTCAATGGTAGAGAACTTGGTTTGCATGTATGAAGTCCTGAGTTTGTTCCCCAGCACTGTATCTACATAAAGCAAGGCTGGGAAGACGGCTTAGCTGGTAAAGTGCATGAGCATGAGGCTGTAAGTTTGGATCACCAGCATCCTGTAAACACTGGGTAGTGTAGCACATGTTTAGAGCCCCAGTACTGAGGGGGCAGCGACAGGAGGTTCCCTAAAGTTTGCTGGCTAGTCAGTTTAGCTGAAACTCAGAGTTCTAGCTGCATTGAGAATGTCTCAAAACATAAGGTGGAACAACGGCACAAGAAAAGAACCCATGTCTCTACATGTGTCAGCAATGGGCAAGCACATACATACATATGTATAAACACACACACACACACACACACACACACACACACACACACACACTAAATAAATGTTTAAAGTTAAGGAAATGTTAAAAACATTCTGAGCTTGTGGGCTATACAAAAACAGGCTGTAGGCACAATGTGGACCATGGGTCTTAGTTTACAGGCCCTTAATATTCTGCACTCTTTTCAACCATATTTTTATTATGATGTGAAAATACTTTTAAGTTGAATAAATAAATGTATCTTCAGGTGATACTTTTAAGATTACTTTCAAGATTTTTACCTTATATTAAAAAATGAGTGGGCTTGAATTGGGTCTGGTGTACATACTTAAAATCATAGCATCCAGGAGGCTGAGGCAGAGGGATTGTTTTGAGTTCAAGGCCAGCATGGTTTACATAGTTCTAGGACAGTTAGGGGTTTTTAGATTCCTGTCTTCCTCAACCCAAAACAAAGCTACAACAAATCAGAACACACACACACACACACACACACACACACACACACACCAAACCACCTCCTAGTAAGATGAAATTCGAAATCAACTCTCTGAGGACAATAATTACTTTTTTGTTAAGATAGAAAAATTCACCAATGTCTTAATGAGCTAAGAAATAACCAAATAAATCAGAAAAGTCTAAAGTCTTAGCTAAATGTGCACACTGTCAAGAAAACTGTTGTTCAATAGTCTCCAGTGTGCAGGCACTCACGTCCACGAGGTGAATGTTAAGAGAGCCTTCCCCTAGACCCCACAGCGCAGAAGGACCCATCCTGCCACATGTCAACCATAGTGAGCATTAAATCTGGAAACCTATACTATAGACTTTCTGCTCAGCCAGTCTGGGTGCAAAAAATTCTTTTTAATCCATATATGCTGCATATATATAAGTGAACCTACAGAACCATTCAATTCTGAAATAACCGGAGTTAAGAGGACCTACGCTTTACCCCTTAATTTAACAGTGATCATACTTAATCTCTGTTCTGTTGACTCCATCCCCAGCTGTTCCCTTCACACTGGATTTTCATGCCCTCTATTTGGACTTTATTGAGGCTACAATTCAACTGACCATTTGAGGGAAATCTAAGAGATGTAGTAAACACAGTGTGGCTTTGAAGGCTGACGACATGGCTCTGGGATAAAGGCTCTGAGGACAAGCCTGAAGACTTGAGTTAGATCCCCAGGACTACATTAATGGCAGGAGAAAACCAATTTTTGTAAGTTGTCCTCTGACTACCACATGAATGCCATCGTATACATATATGTACGCATGTATGCACCGGTGCACATATACAACTAAATGAAATTCAACAGAGCAGTAGGTCTCGAGTCACCAGACCACCTGCATAATGGGCTCAATTACAAGTTAGACAGAGACATGTTGCACGTGGTGCCTTAGAGTATTCAAGGGTGATTTCTAAAGGGCCTTGATGGTTGTGAACATCTTGGGTTCATCTTAAGGAAGGTATTTTGAGGCTGAGCAGGGTTTATGCATGCCTTTTAACTTAGGACTCAGGAGGCAGAAGCTGGAGTATGTCTGAGTTCAAGACCACCCTGGTCTATATAGTGAATTGCAGGACATCCAGGACTATATAGAAAGACCCTGTTTCAATAAATAAATAGACAAATGAATGAATGAATAAATAAAAAAAGAAAAATACTTTGTGTTCTTTCAAAATTATAATGACAACTCAGGAGTGGTTAAGTAAATTATAAATTCAAAACTTTCAAATAAAAACATCTGAGCATGGCCTCCAGAATCCAATAGAGCAGTTGGTGTCTTATCGCCCCCGTGCACGCCTGTGTCTCATCATCCCCTTTCCACATCTATTTGATGTGAAAACAAATGTGAAAACTTAAGAACTCACCAAGTAGTCAGGGTTCATGTCTGTCGTAGTGAAAGAGTTAAAATGTTTTAACTTTCCATGAGATGGAATAAAAAATGCAGATCAGCTTGTTCTGCGCTTTGGGTCCTAGAAAACTACCTATCCACAAGATAGATATGATGGGAGTTCAGAGTAGCGTGACCAAGCGCTGTGGGTACCAGGAATTAAAACACTGACCACAAGATGGAAAGTTTGAGAAAAGTTCA
This sequence comes from Rhabdomys pumilio, assembly GCA_030674055.1. NCBI lineage: Eukaryota > Metazoa > Chordata > Mammalia > Rodentia > Muridae > Rhabdomys > Rhabdomys pumilio. The sequence continues at coordinate 38,539,623 of JANHMN010000020.1, forward strand.
GGTCAGCGTACCCATGTACCCTGGATACCAGAGACAAATTGAATAGGCTTTGATTCTTAAGAGAACGAAGAGATATTCCCCCCATCGTTTCTTGAACCTGTCATGGAAGCTGAACACTAGACAGGTACTTTCTATAGGTACTTAATCATAATTTGCCTCCACCCCACATCTCCCCTGGGCTGTGACTTTTCCCTATAAAAAGCTCTTCCTCTTTCCGGAAGGGGTCGTACTTCGTTGCTTGCCTCTGCGTAGGACAGGCTGGAAGTGCGACCTCAAGGCATTGATTTGAAATATACTTTTGCTGTTACATCAAGTTCGGGGTCTTTGCAGTTATTGGGGTTGGTGGTGAATTCCCGTGGGTTGAAAGGGAGTTTCTCCCTTCCTGTCGGGCCTTACTACTGTAAGTGATTATTTGTTGCAGACCACTCTGCCCCACACTGGGGGTCAAAATGTGGGGGACTGCTCTATCAGTATTGGAACCCGCACTGCCAAAAGCCTTGGGGGCTAAATTGTTAGAGCCCGCACTGCCCCAGGCTGCTTCGGTTCTCGGGTCTGGGTTCAGCAAGAGAGAGAGTGAGGACAGACTCGAGGAATGGAGACCAGACAGAGTGTGATTCAATCCCGTTTATTCTTCAGTCTCTCTTCCTAGTCAAAGTCCCAAGTCTTGAGTTCCTAGTCCCTAGTTCCTAGTCCCTAGTGCCTCCAAGTTCCAAGTTTCTTCTTCCAAGTGCTAAGTGCCTAATGTCTAATACCTAATAATTTGTTGCCTTCTTCTGCCTGCCTCTGCCTTTTATACATCTCACTTCTAAGCCACGCCTTTAAGTCATGCCCTTAAGTCTTTTCTCTAAATCTGATCTCTAAGTCACACCCTTAAGTCACACACCTTTAAGTCTCACACACCCAAGGGAAAATCCTGGGTATCTAAAACAGGATGTTATCAGAGTGTGGTCAGCTGTTGTAGGCTATTTATTGTAAACAGGTTTCTTATCAGGGTATGTGGATCAAGATGGCTGCAAGGATGATAGCTGCCTTCTGTCAGCTCCCCACAATTATTAGAAAATTTCTGATTTGAAGGATTATTCCATATTCTGTTTCTAATTTTAAAAGTAAGATTCTCTGTACCAAATCAAACTACTATATAATGAAATACCTTGGTCAGCTCCCCACAATTATTAGAAAATTTCTGATTTGAAGGATTATTCCATATTCTGTTTCTAATTTTAAAAGTAAGATTCTCTGTACCAAATCAAACTACTATATAATGAAATACCTTGGTCCACAGCAACAGTCTGTGATAGAAATACACAGCACTTATTCCGATCCTTCCCAACAAAGTCTTATCCACCTCGCTGTACTGTGGATCTTTGCTCACTGAAACATAAAGCAGACATGGAAAGAAGTGGAGACCGTCACTGAAGAGGCCTCAGAATTACTGACATCACTTCTCACTTCACAGACCTAGTGTTGACGACCTGTCCTGCCAATAAGTCCATCCTGAGAGTTAATAGTGCCTTGTTGTTTTGTGGTTTTGAGACACACTCTTTCACATAGCCCTGGCTGTCCTGGAACTCACTTTGTACAGCAGGCTGGCCTTGAACTCACAGAGATCAACCTGCCTCTGCTTTCTAAGTGTTGAGATTAGAGGCGTGTGCCACAACACCCAGCCCAGCAGAGGATTTATTCTCAAAGAATTGTTTAAAAACTGAAACTGTGTGGGCTGCACGTACAGTCTAGGAGAGTTACTCTCTGTCCTTTTACAGAAAGTTTGTCATTCCCCGGTAGAGGCCATAGAAGCGACAATTCAGAACAACATTTGAAACCCCATGTATTCTCTTACTTCTGGGATCCTAGCACTTGGAGACAGGAGTAGAAAGGTTACAAACCTAAGGCCAAGTCAAGTTGCATAGTGAGAATGTCTTTTTAAAGACTACACAACATTTTTTGGTTTGTAGATAGCAGAAACATCAGTGGTATAAAAAAAATTGGGTGTCCCCATATCATAATAATTAACCTAAATAAAAAAATACATTCATGTTCTACAAAAACTTTAATACTAAAAACAAGTTTCTGTCCTTATAACTATAACCTAACATAATAAGTAGATGGAAAAGTCCACAGATTTCAGCCTATTTGAAACTTGCAACAGGGGCTAAGCCTCTGCTTCACCCTCCAGCTAAGAAACACACAATCCTCAAAACAAAACAGTAACATTTTACCTGTTTCAGCAAATTCACAAAAAGGAACACCTGGCCTTTCTTCTTTATAATCTTCTGTGAGTGTCTCAGCAACACAAGTGCAGAATCTCTGGAAATCTGCAAACTCTTCACAGCCCATTTTTATGCTAATGTACAGGTTTCCCAATTTGGTCCAGTCACTTTTTTCTTTACAAGTCTATTAAAATTATTAAAAATGAAAAAAAAAAAAAAGAAGGAAGAAGAGGAAGAGGGTAAAAAGTAAAAATTCTACCGTCTCTGCAAGCACATGCTAGCACACAGGCACACAAAGGCACACGGAATCTGTTAGAATAAGTGGGAACTGAAAACCTGACAAGCAACACACAGCAACAGCACTGAAGTGTGCTTGTCTCACCGCAGCAGCCTGTGAACATGGAACTGTCTGGTTACTCAAACGCTCCAGGACTGATGGTTCAGAACTTCATGAGAACCACCATCACCAGGGGGCACGAGCAGCTCTGTAGCGACACATTAGTACTATACTGTTTGGAGGGAGCATGCTTTTACCATTAGTTGGCCATTTATGATTTGGGGCCCACAAAAGAAATTTCAGTAAGCTGGCTGTCTTCTATTTTCAATCACAAACTAAGAAAGGCTTTCTGAGGCAGTGCACAGGTTGGCTCAGGACTTCCTGTCTGAGTAAGGCTACACCTACCATGAGAGGGAATACAACAGACATGGAGAATAGAGCCGGCTTTAGGGCCCCTCTCTCTTATCCCACTTCATGTTTAACTATGTGTATTGTTAACATGTGTATGTCTATGTTTGGGTATGCACACATGTATGCTGGTGCCTTGGAGGCCAAAGGAGGGGCCGCATATCACAGCTTAAGTTACAGGTAGCTGTAAGCCACTTGACATGGTGATAGGAGCTGGACTCAGGTACTCTTCGAGAGTAGCAAGAGCTCTTTATCACTGAGCCATTTCTCTAGCCACCCTCTCTTTCCTAATCTAAATGCCAGGAGACTGCACTACGGTCCTGGCTCCTATCAGCTCAGACCCACAGCCATCTACAGTCAGCCAAGCTTCTGCCCAGCACTGAATTACAGATCGACACAAGTTAACTCAGTAACTTTCAGAATTTAAAATAGCAGTCCTAGATTGATGTGTGTTGAGGAGCAGATGGTCAAGTCCGAACCAGGGCTGTGTACACACTAGCGAAGCGATCTACCAAGCTCCATCTTCATTCCACAGCTTTAGAAATTCAGATGTTTACCTTTCAAAATATTATTCTTTAAACTATAACTACCAGACTTTTCTTTCTTATCACTTCCTCTGACAGTGATGTTTCTAAAGCGATGTTTAAAGTACATTGTTCACGCATCTGTTACTGGCTTCAGGGCCCGGCAGTTTCTTTGAAGACAAATGTCATACCTCTACTTCACTCAAGGCTGAGTCTAAGTCACACGTCCAGCTCTTCTTCAGCTGCCTCACTCGCAACCTTCAAATGACAGAGAGCTGGTTACACTTACTTCATCCACGTTACCAATGTCCTGAGAAAGACTTCTGCACAGAAGATACCCTAAACGTTCTTTACAGCCAGAGTCTCTAAAAACCAAGTTTGTTTATTTAGTATGCGTAGTATGTGGGTGTATGTGTGTGGGCATGCCTGTGCCACAGCGTATGTGTGGCAGTTTTCTCCTTCTCCAAGTGTTCTGGATACTGAGCTCAGCTCATCAGGCTTGGTGGCAAGTACCTTTAGCTACTGAGCCAGCTTCTGGTCCCAGCTTCTGATTTTCTAGCTCCAGCCCTCTAAGTCCTGGTATTACAGATATATGTTACTATGTGAAGCTAAATGAATTATTTTTCTATCTACAAAAAAAATTAGCCTGGAATTGAATTAAATCAATAAATGAACTTAGGGAGACCTGACATCTTTATTTTGTCTCTCGGCTCATAAACAGTATGTTTAATTCCTTTCAACATTTCATGGCTTCCAGCATACAATTCGAGTATGTTCTGTAAACTTTTTACCTAGCATTTCATTTTTGAGCTATTATCAATAGTGCTGTTTAGATGTTGGTTTGCTAGGACCATTGCTGTTGTACAGGAACGTGGTTGATCCGTGGGGTAGTGTTTATTCTGCAGCCTTGCTGTACTCATTCATTAGGGCTCTTTGTCACATAGGCTTACAATTCATGTCACCTCCAAGTACAGGATATTATTTTACTTCTAATTTATACACTTTTTATTTTCATTTCTTATCACGTGGGGCCAGAAGGTGTGGGCAAATGGTCTTAATGGGAAGTGTGGGTATTGTCTTGCCTTGTTCTCAATCCTGAAGAGAAACCTCCCATCTTTATTCAAGTGTGCCTGCTGGTTTGTTACAGCTCTCTGTAGTTAAAGAATTTGTCTTTTATTCCCAATCTGTCAAGAATTTTCACATTTAAGCTCATGAAAAATACTGGTTTATAGCCCTTAAAAAAACATTTAAAAGTGTGTGTTTTGCCTGTATATATGTGCACCATATATGCAGAGACCAGCAGATGGGATCAGATCCCCTAGAACTGGAGTTGCAGATGGTTGTGAGCCACCACATAGGGCTGGGAACCAACCCTTCCTTTGGAAGAGCAACCAGTGCTCTTCACTGCTGGGGCCCTGCTCCAGCTCCACAACTTGAAGATAGGGTACCATGTAACCCAGGCTGGCCTCAAACTTGCTATGATAGCCAGTGCTAGATTTTAGTTCCTGATCCTCCTGCCTCTGTCTCCCAAGTGCTAGATTACAGGTATTGAGTTGCCACATCTGGCATCTCTCAATTTCTTGTACCCACTTTGGTTTTTAATTTTAATTTTTTGAAACAAGGTTTCACTATGTAGCTTTGGCTGTTCTGGAAGTGTTATACAGACAAGACTGGCCTCAAACTCACAGAGATCCATCTGCCTCTGCCTCTCTGCCTCTCTGCCTCTCTGCCTCTCTGCCTCTCTGCCTCCTCTCTGCCTCTCTCTCTGCCTCTCTCTCTGCCTCTCTCTCTGCCTCTCTCTCTGCCTCTCTCTCTGCCTCTCTGCCTCTGCCTCTGCCTCCTCTGCCTCCTGAGTGATAGGATTAAAGGTGTGTGCCACCATGATGGGCCCACTTTTTTTTTTATTTGTATATTGGTAATACTTGCCTCAAAAACATTGATAAGCTAATGATGGTGGCGTATCCTATCACGTGGGAGATAGAGCCAGAAGGGTTAGGTACCAAGTCTAGCACTGAGATAGA
>JANHMN010000020.1:38550352-38585324 GCA_030674055.1 Rhabdomys pumilio
ATTGTGGAGACACATGCCCTCACTAGCGTACACACTGTGGAGACACACGCCCTCACATGTGCACACACTGTAATAAAATGTTTTAAAAAGCAGGTCCTCCCTGTCTGGTTGGAAAGGCTTCTTACCATGAAAGGCTGTTGGTGCTTCCTAAGAGCTAGGCATACTGGGGTGTTAATTCCCCCCTCCACTTCTTTTTTTTAATTAGAAGGACATGTTTTTAAAACTACTAGCTTTTCCTTTCCCGATGTTGTCAATTCTCACAATAGGAAACAGTATCATGTGCTTGTAAATAGCTGACTGAACTCCTGTCAGGCTTACATTACAAAGCAGAATGAACCATGCTGCTAACCACACTGCACTGTGGACATACTCAGTGCTCTTAGGTGCTTCAGAACTGTATGTTGTGTGTATCTTACTGGACTGAATTGTTCCAGAGGCTACAGGCAGAACTAGAACATCTGACCCTGGACTGGATCCCAGATGGAAGGAAGACAGTAAAAGTGAGTTTAGTCAAAAGTGATGTACAGCACACTTACACAAGAGAGAGGATGCCAGACCTTCAGAAACTGCACTGACCTTATCAGGTACGGAGGAACAAGCTATATGCAAAATTTTGGGTAAGAATTTAATTTTTAAATTTTATTTATTTCTAAAGATTTATTTTCACTTTGTGTAAGTAAGTGTTTGCCTACAAGTATCCACGTGCACCAGGTGTGTGCTTGGTGCCTGAAGAGACTGGGAGGGCACACACATCCCCTACAACTGAGTTACAGATGGCTGTGAGACATCTGATGTGGATGCTGGGAACCAAACCTGGGTTCTCTGCAAAAGCAGCCAGTGCTCTTGACCACTGGCTAACTCTCCACACTCATTCTATTTTATTATTTTTTTTTCCAAGACAGAGTTTGTCTGTATAGCCTTGGTTATCCTGGAACTTTCTCTGTAGACCAGGCTGGACTCAAAACTCACAGAGCTCTGCCTGCCTCTTCCTCCTGAGTGCTGGGATCAAAGGCACATGCCACTATTGTCTGTCCCATTTCATTTTTATTTATGGGTACATGAATGTTTGTGTGGGGGCTTATGCATATGCTGAGCAGGCACTGGATGGCCAGGAGTTACAGGCGGTTATCACCTGCCCATCATGAGAACTGTGAACCAAACCCAGGTCCTTTGAAAGGGCAGTTCATGCTCTTAACCACTGAACCATCTCTTCAGGCCCCTTGGAACTTACCGTGAAGTGATACACTGCAACACACACACACACACACACACACACACACACACACACACACTCTCAATTCAGATGCTTTTCTTCTGGCCACTGATGCTTGCAGTTTTCTATCTTGGGAGTTTCCTATGGCCCTCCCTCCCATTCATGCCCCTCTCTTCTCACAGGCTTTGGAATGGTCTCTGAAGCCTGAAAAGTCACCTACACTTACTTCTGCCTAACTTCTCCTTGGCTGTCATAATCCCTAGATCACAAGAAAATTCTCATGTTGGGTCCTATTGCCTTTAGCTTACCAACTTCCATATTAGACATGGGTGCCCTTGGATGTTTTCAGAGAGTAAGACTGAAGCTGACAGATATGGAGCTGTAATGCTGTCACTACCACACTGCATGGCTTTAGGATCTGTGTCAGGGAACAGACGCATATAAACTTCAGTTTCATCCTCTTGGGGCTTATAATCTAGCATGGTGAGGAGATGGGAGGCAAGGAAGGGGTAAAGCTATGGATTCAGGCAAAGGCTAATGGAGGAAGCAGTCTTCTCAGTAAGGACTGAGCCTTGAAGGCTACCAGCTACCCACCACAGGGAGGAGAGCAATGACAGAGGCAACAAACACAGTGCCAGCAGCACCGAGACACCGCACAATGCACAATGTGGCTATGCGGTAGCAGTGGCAACTGCTGACGGAGCTGTATGGGACTTGATAGGATGCTGCCCTGGCAATGAGGGCAAATGTGGAAAGAGGAGGATAAAGAGGGAAGACTCCGGATCTAAAGTGGACTTGCATAGAGAGCAAGACACTTTCTCCTTACATATGTAAATGCAATTTCTAAGTCAAGAAATGTGAGTACATAAGGGAGTTACATTGTTAGGTGAACATAGTTCTTAAACTAATGAAAGTAAAATATTTCTCTTTAATCATTTCTAAGGCCAACAGAGCCAATCTTAAGCAAGACATCCAGTTTTTATATTTAAATTTAAGAATAAATTTTCACTGTTTGCTTGTTTATTGTTTTTTGAGACAGAGTTCTCTGTGTAGCCCTGGCTCGCCTGGCACTCACTCTGTAGACCAAGCTGGCCTTCAACTTCAAGTTCTGCTTGCCTCTGCATCCTGAAAGCTGGGGTTAAAGGCATGTGCCACTAATGCCTGGCTAACATTTTTTTAATTAAAAACTACTGTGTATGTCTGTATATGAGGCAGGTAACGGGGTACGAGTATGAAGACAGAAGACACCTTTGTAGATTTGGCTCTACCCTTCCACAGTTAGGTAAGATACAGGGATTGCACTCAGGCTGCCAAGCTCTCACAGCCCTTCCACCTTCCTGGGCTAACTGTAACACTCACTGACAAAACAGCACGTGTGAAGCCACTCACAGGAACATGTAATTATTACTCAGTTATTCCTTACCTGCTCGATGTAGCAAACGCTGCTCGTTGACACTTATGTATTTCTTAAACACATCCATGCAGATCTACAAAAGTCATAAAACATTAAATTACCTTCATATGCTTTACAAACAAACAAAAAGTTATGAGTTTAGAGCATTAGAACAGGAGGTGATGTTTAAGTTAATCCACAGGCTTAAAATGTATACTAGACTGATCCTCTGCCTCCACCTCCACGTTCTGGAATTTCTGGTCTGTAACACCATGGCCAGCTGAATGGCCACTATGGTTGTGATGATGCCAAGAGCTGGCAAGGATGGAATGTAGCCAGAACTTGCAGACATTGTGTGTCTGTGTTCACCAGGAGACATGAAAAGTACCAAGAGTTTCACTGTTTTATTATCCAAATAGGGAAACAATGCAAATGTCCATCAACCTTAATGCTTGCTGATAGTTATTGATAAACATGTAGAATAGAATATTACCTATTACACAGTAAGGAAAACAAAACAGTAATAATTAGAGGTCAAAAATATGGAGCCAAAGTATGGCATGCATTTTCAGTCTGGGCTACTTCAGAGGCTGAGGCAGAAGGAGCTTTAGATCAGACTGATAAACACAGCAGACACTGTATGGACCTGCACATATAACTTACATAAAGCATAAACCCAGGCAAAGATGATTATGTTATCAGAGCATTGGGACAGTCAGAAAAAATACATGAGGTGAGAGTGTGTCCACCTCAGACAGGGCTTTACCTTCTCATCCCCCTGCTCAGGTACATGGAAAAACTTGCACTGTGCTCGCTCACAGCCTCGCAATGTATTAAAATGAAGTTTGCAGTATCTGTGGGGTATCACCAATCCTAAGGGTTTCTGGAACATCTAGAAGATTAAAACACCTTTTCCATATTAATCACAAGACACAGTCAAGTGAGGGCACGTCTGAATCCAAAGCTTTAACATAGAAACTAGTTCAGCAAGACTTATTTGTCACTTTATCAACTTCTCATATAAAAGAGTCTGTCAGGGTTATGACAGGTTCTGTTTCATAGGTTTTTCTTTCTCCTTGAGACCTTGTCTCACTATATAGACCAGGCTGGCCTTGAACGCAGAATCTACCTGCCTCTGCCTCCCACTGGGATTAACAGTGTGCACACTACTAACTAGCTCCACCCATCTACCTTTAACTGTTTACACAGGGCTCCTCTCTCATAGCTCCTTCTTCACAGCTCATTTAACCATAGAACACACTGCATTTCAGATGCATGTATTAGAAACCAAACTCTCCTTGGTTTTTCTGACTAACAAAGAAAAGAGAAATGATAAAGCTGGACTTAATCCAGCATCTCCCACAGTGTATGGTCCTTCCTTCTCCTCCCAGCTTTCAGTTTCAGAGGCCCTGTCTGTTTCAAACTGTCAGTGGTGAACTATACTCTGCTGCTTATCCCTACCTAATGCCCACCCTAAATCTGGGTGTCTGCAGCTGTTTAAAAAGGAACTGGACCCTTCTGCTTCTATTTCCCTAAGTACGGGTATGGGGACTTACCCCCATATTTTTTTCTCTCTTAAACATTTCACAACTTTCAGGATTCTGCAGTTGGAGAACAGAATGTCTTCCTGGAAATCTGAAATCTAGAAGTAAAAGCGCTGAATTACAAACGAGCACATGAGCACTGACTGACTTTCAGCAGTGACAGTCACTCCTCTCTGTCTTAGTTTTACCCTGCCATGCTCTTTATTTGAAAATGTTAAGAACACTTTTATCTTTATGTATATAGGTATTTTTACATACATCTGTTCACTACATGTAACGTCTGCTGCCCTAAAAGTCCAAAAGAGGCTGTTTGTGGCGGTTTGAGTAAGAATGGCCCCTCAGACTCTGCTTTTATATTTGAATGCTCAGTCATCACGGAGTGACACTCTTTGAGAAGGACTAGGAGGTGTGGCCTTATTGGAGGAAGCATGTCACTGAGGTTGGGCTTTGAGGTTTCAAAGGCTCACACCAGGCCCAGTTCTCTTTCTGTGGCCTGTAGATTGGGACATAGAACTCTCAGCTACTTCTCCAGCACCGTGTCTGTCTGCACACCACCCAGCAGGCTCATGAAGATAATGGGCTAAACCTGTGAAACCTGTGAAGCAAGTCCCCAATTATCTTTCTTTGGTGAGAGTTGCTTTGGTCTTGGTGTCTCTTCACAGCAACAGAACACTGACTAAGACAGTGTCAGATCCCATGGGAATGGGACAGTTAAAGACAGTTGTGAGCTGACATGTGGGCACTGGGAGTCAAACCCAGGTCCTCTGTGACAGTAGCCAGTGTTTTTACCGTAAGTCACCTCTCTGACTCCATCTTTTATCTTTTTGTTTCCTACATTTAAATAAGTGGGCATACACTTGGGAATACACTTGTAAGCAGTACAGCACATGTTTGGAGGTAAGAGGACAACTTGAAGAAATTGGTTCTCTCCTTCCATGTTCCAGGGATCAAACTCAAGTGGTCAGGCTGGGTGGCCAGGGCCTTTACTGGCTAAGCCATCTTATAGGCCTACTATGGCACATTCTTATTCAATTTAGATTTGTATTGCCATGTGTCTTACTGTGAAATACTGAATGACTTATGTAGCAGATTTTAGCAGAACTGTTGTATCTGGCATGAATTCAGGAGTAATGGCACCTAGGCTTTGAAGTAGCCTTTTGTCAGTCACCTGAGATTTTATGGATCTTTGCTTAGTTGGAAGACAAGCCTGGCAAACCAGGAAGTCTCCTATGATTGAGAGTCATTTAGGTGATGGTTCTTTTAAGACAACTCCTAGATCAGCTAAGAGGTTTGGTATTCAGAAACTGACTTGCTAAAATTGCCTTTTGTGTAACAGTAAAGCTCACGTTCAGTCCTTGAGAGGTTGATCCCACTGCCGCTTGATCAAAATTGATCTTGCAAAGTAGGTAAGTAGCCCTGAGTCCTAGTCCAGTTAACTACATCACCCAAATCCACACTAGGAACTTCACTGGATCTGTGAGGTTCGTAGCCTAAGCGCCCACACCTCAATCAGGCCATGGACATATAAGCATAGACACCAAAAGGTGCACTCTCCTTACAAGTTCAGAGAAAGAGGGTGGCCTTTTGAGAAATACACAGGATCCTCGGAAACCCCACCTGCCAGAATCTTGATCCTGAATTCCACAACCATCAGAATTAGGTATCTATTTGATCCCTAGCCTGTAGTACTCTGTGACAGTACTCTGTAGTACTCTGTGACAGTACTTGGTGCTGATTAGCACAGCAGTCACCATACTCTTTACAGCCTTCTCTTTAATAGTATCTTTTAAAAATTCAGTTTTATCATTCCAGTTGTGTGTAATGTATGAGTTTGCATGTGGGTATGCACCCGAGTGCAGTGCCTACAGAGGCCAGAGGTGTTGGATACTATGGAGCTGGAGTTACAGACAGCTGTGAGCTTTCTGTCATGGGTGCTGGCAACTGAACAAGTTCTCTGAAAGAACAGCAAGTGATTCTAGATGCTGAACAATCTCTCGAGGTCTAATGGTGTCTTTTAAAGTAAGAACTAGGACATTTAAAAAACATTCTTTTTTCTAAAGACAATTTCTATGTAGTATGTGTGTGTGCAGTGTGCTTGCCTCTGCATGTGTATGAGGTGGCAGTGTTAACATAAGGTGTCTTATTTTAATCAGTCTCTACCACAGTTTTCTTTGCTGTTGATTCTGAACCACAATTTTACTATGTATCCCTTGTTGGCCTTGAGCTCATTAGGTGAACCAGGCTGGTCTTTCCCTCTGGAGCACAGGAACTACCATGCCCAGCTTCTACTTCATGTTTCTGTTTTTTTCTTTTGTGTATATGAATGTTTTGGCTGAATGTCTGTGTGTATACCAACTTTGTGTCTGATATTCAAGAAAGTCAGAAACTCAAAAACTGGAGATATATACACATGGTTGTGAACCACCATGTGGGTGTTGGGAATTGAACCCAAGTCTTCTGCAAGAGCAGCGTGTGCTCTTAACTGCTGAGCCAACTGTCTAGTCCCTCAGTTCATGTACTTGAGACATTGGTCTCTCACTGAAGGTCACTGTGGCAGTAATACTGGATGACCAGTGAGTCCCTGGGGTTCACTCCACTCCCCTCCTGCAATGTTGGGTTGACAGATGTGCACCATTACCCCCAGCTTTTACAGGAACGCTACAAATCTGAATTCCGGCCCTTATATTTGTTTTTCCTTCCTTCCTTCCTTCCTTCCTTCCTTCCTTCCTTCCTTCCTTCCTTTTCTTTTGGAGACTGAGTTTCTCTGTTATATAGTTCTGGCTGTTCTGGAACTTGCTATGTAGACCAGGCTAGATCAGGGTAGACCAGGATCATGCTGGAGCAATGTGCTATCAGGTCCTTATGTTTGTGAGGCAAGCACTTCCCCACTGAGCTGTCTCCTCAGCACAAGTATTTTTATTTCAATTATTTATATTTTACCTCTGTAGCATCTGGATATAATCTGGAACAGGCTGAAGGTATGCTGCCTATAACTTTACAGCAATTTACATTACAAAAGTTAGAAGGGTTTGAATAAAACATACAACCACTGTGGGCTTGCTGCACATGCTTGTAACTTCAGGTAGCATGAAGTCAGTACTGGGAAGGTTCACCAGAGTGAGATGTGTGCTGTGTAAAGAAACTTAAGCTTCTAAACCCATCCTTCAACAGCGCCCATTCTGCTTAGAGAATTAGAGAATTGTGAATTATAAAAAATTACATAAATCCTAGGCATATACAAATATAACTAAAATATGAATATTTTAGGTATTTCACATAATACCACTGTCACATAAATATAGATGTTTTTATTTTAGTAGCAATATCATCTGTGAAAGTCCTTCAAGCTGACAAGAGCGTAGTAAGAAAACAGGCATTACCATTTATCCAGGGCGTTGGCACTACATCTTGATGACTGCTTAGATTCAAAGGCAGTACTGATGAGCACTGAGGGTTGGGGCCCAGTGCTGCTAACTGACACTCACTAGCCACAGCCTCCACATTTCTAGAATCTTTGCTGTATGAACAGAAAAACTGAATTAGAATGTCCTCTTATGAAGTAGTAAAGCAACGAGACTCCAGTAACCAGAACTATAACTCACTGCTAGGTATGTGCTGTGCACTATCCTGGTCACGGTATATTATGATTCTGCAGTATTTCCAGTGGGGTGCTCCTGTCTTCTTCAGATTTTAGTTTACTTAGTAATTCATGGGAGGGGTACACATGCCACAGTGAGCTTGTGGAAGTGGGAGGATGACTTTAGGAAGTTGGGTCTCTCCTTCCATCTTTATGTGGGTTCTAGATCTTCAACTGAGGTGGTCAGGCTTGTAAAGTAAGCACTCTTACCTGCTGAGCCATCTTGCTAGCCTAAGGGCCTGTCTTCTTAACGTGAGAGCAGTACTTGCTGCATGGCTGAGGTAGGGATAGGAATACTATTTTAGGGGTTGAATGTAAAGTGTTCTCCACGGGGTGCATGTGCTATGAAACCTTTAGGAGGCAGGGGACAGTGGAAGTGGTGGCTATGAGACAGGTCCTGAGGGCTATCTAGCCTGAGCTTTCTGCTTCCTGATGCACTGGGACACGATGAGTCCCTGCCAGCATTCATCTGCCATGAACTGTGCCATACTTCCCCTACCATAATACAGCCTTTCAAACCACGAGCCAGAGCAAATCCTCTTTCCCTCAAGCTGCTTCTGACACAACGTTTTGTCACAGTAACAAACCAATGAGTACAGAGTGGTATGTTACACCACAGCAACTCCAGTGTAGGACACAGGGAACAGGAAGACCATGAGTCTGAAACCAGTGTGAGCTATAAGCAAGATCTAGTCTCAAAAGTAAAACCAAAGATCCAAGCCTCCAAAACATGTACACACACACACACACACACACACACACACACACACACACACAGAGAGAGAGAGAGAGAGAGAGAGAGAGAGAGAGAGAGAAGAAGAAGAGGAGAAGAGAAGAGGAGAGAGAGAACAAAACAAAACAAAAAACACCATAGCAACTGTCTAAACCACTACAACCACCACCCCTCCACAACAAAACCCAAACATTTTAAGACAGAGTGTCACTACCCTGTCCTGTCCTCACTATGCTGGCCTTGAACTCCGAGGTCAAGATTCCCTCCTATCTTGGCTTCCTGAGACTGGGAACTTTAGGAATATACCACTGGGCTTGACAGGAAATATTTTTATCATACCTGATAAAAGGTTCAAGGAATAATAAGAGTATGTATTCTAAAGACAAAAGCGTACCTACTTATTCTCCTGACCATAGAATGAGGTCAGTGCATGAGAGCAGAACTCCCTTCACAGCTCACGGTTCGATACCCAGGATGAACTATAGTGCTAAAATAGTAAACAGAAAGCTCCAAGAACAAGTCCTAAGTTTTAAACTGCATCCTATCCTGTAGAGTAGGATGACATCTGGCTGTCCTGCGTCACACTGCCAGAGATGTGAACTACCCTCCTACCAAGGAGTCCAGATACTGGTCAGTTACTTACCCACACTGGTACAAGGCCAACTGTCATTGTGTTACACTGCCTCACCTGGGGATCCATCCCATATACAGACACCAAGCCTAGACACTATTGAGGATGCCAAGAAGTGCTTGCTGACAGGAGCCTGATATAGCTGTCTCCTGAGAGGCTCTGCCAGAGCCTGACAAATACAGAGGTGGATGCTTGCAACCAACCATTGGACTGAGCATGGGGTCCCCAATGGAGGAGTTAGAGAAAGGGCTGAAGGAGCTGAAGGGGTTTGCAACCCATAGGAAGAACAACAATATCATCCAACCAGACCCCAGAGCTCCTAGGGACTAACTACTAATCAAAGAGTACACACAGAGCGACCCATGGCTCCAGCCGAATGTGTAGCAGAGGATGGATCAATGGGAGGAGAGGCCCTTGGTCCTGGGAAGGCTAGATGCCCCAGTGTAGGGGAATGCCAGGGCAGGGAGGTGGGAGTGGGTAAGTGACTGGGGAACACCCTCATAGAAACGGGGAGAAAGGATGGGATAGGGGATTTCCAGAAGGGAAACTGGGAAAGGGGATAACATTTGAAATGTAAATAAAGAAAATAACCAATAAAAACTGAAACAACAAACAAACAAGGACTCCTCCAGTAACCACAGGACTCTATACTACCATGGCCACTGTCGTTTTACTCCATCTCTTCACATAAGCACATTATCATGAGATGTGACAGAACAGGACAGTATCAGAACTCCTATAATATTCTGTTACAACAATTCTATTACTGTTGATCTCTTACTATACGTAAGCTATAGAATGTATGTACAGCAGAAAGTACACCATGCCATAGGGTTTGATGCTATATGAAGTTCTAGGTGTCTACATGGCCTTGGAACTTTCCTCCATGAATAAAGAGGGGTTACTACATAAATTCTTTTTCTAGATAAGTAAACATAATAAACCTATACATGTTTGAGAGTTTTCCATGACTAGAACCATAAAAACATTACCAGGCTGATAATATAAACAACTTTATCTTCACTTTAGTGTATAATATGCTATATAACATACTTCATTAAAATATGAGTCTGGAAGTTACTTATGTAGAAAAATAATTGGATGTCTAAAAGGTACAAAATAGTTGACCTTTTAAAGCCCAAGATACCAATATTCAGATACTATAATCTTTTAACCTTAGAAATAATTATAATAAGCTTTTTCACTGGATTTATCTTGGGGGCGGGGGAAGTTGTGGTAGAGGAGAAAAACCATTAAGAAGCAGTGATTATAGTCATAACAGCTGAAATTTAGTAGCATTAAGAGAATTTAAAAATTAAAAAAGATATTTACTTGTCTCCTTTATTTGGGATATCACTGATACATATAGTCAACATTCGTTCCTGATAAAACAGACAGAAGCAACAACAGAAAGACAGGCTGAAGGACATGACTGGATGATATATGATGACTCCTGCAGTAAAGCCCAGCTGATCATAAACCTTCTGACTGCAGCAACACTACCTCAGTTTGTAAGAAAAAATGTCTCCCTAAAGAAAACTTAGTTTTCAGTGTTTGTTCTTGTTAAAGATACGCAATGGCTAATGTGGTGGTCAATGAAGGTGGCCTCCATAGGCTTACAGAGAGTGCTGCTACTAGGAGGTGTGGCCTTACAGAGAGTGCTGCTACTAGGAGATGTGGCCTTGGGGGAGTAGGTGTAGCCTTATTGGAGAAAGTGTGTCACTGGAAATAGGCTTTGAGGTTTCAGAAACTCAAGCCAGGTCCAGTGGCTCACTCTCTTCTTGCAGATGGAGAACTCTCAGCTCCTTCTCCAGCACCATGTCTGCCTACATGCTGCCACACTTCCTGCCATGTTGATAATGGACTAAACCTCTGACCTGTAAGATAGTCCCAATTAAATGTTTTCCTTTATAAAAATTGCTGTGGTCATGGAGTCTCTTCAGAACGATAGAAACCCTAACTAAGACAGCCACGAAGCACACTTGGCGGCCATAGGATCTCTCACCTACATTGCTCCGTAACCCTAGTTCTTACCTCTGAGCTCTCATCGGGGCGACTTCTTACTGAGCAGACTGATGACAGGCCTTATCTTCAGAGTCTCTGGTTCAGCAGGTCTGGGTAGGACCTACAACTGCATTTCTGACAAGTTCTCATGTGCTATTGCTGCTCTCAGGATACACACATGAAAATCTTACCCCAAACAAAGCTGGACTAGAGCATATTCACTTTCTGACTTGGGTGTGCCTTGTCACAGCAGCTAAATGAGGGTGGAAGACGGTTTAGATGACAAATAAATGGGGCAGTTTTATTAGTACTAACCATGGTATCCACATGAAATACTTGTTGCAAAATATACTTTATTTCATTTCAGCTATTTTGACTTTCACGGAATCATACATCTTTTTCTATTGAATTTATTGTGATTTTAAAATATTTTAATTTTTAAGTGAGTGTGTGTGTGTGTGTGTGTGAGAGAGACAGAGAGAGAGAGAGAGAGAAGAAGAGGAAGAGGAAGAGGAAGAGGAAGAGGAAGAAGAAGAAGAAGAAGAAGAAGAAGAAGAAGAAGAAGAAGCAGCAGCAGCAGCAGCAGCAGCAGCAGCAGCAGCAGCAGCAGCAGCAGCAGCAGCAGCAGCCGCCGCCGCCGCCGCCGCCGCCGCCGCCGCCGCCGCCGCCGCCGCCGCCCTCAAAAGCCAGGAGAGGGCATCAGACCCCTTACAGCTGGAGTCACAGCTGGAGTCACAGCTGGAGTCACAGCTGGAGTCACAGCTGGAGTCACAGCTGGAGTCACAGCTGGAGTCACAGCTGGAGTCACAGCTAGAGTGAGTTACAGAAGGCTGTAATCCACCCAGTGTGGGCAGTAGAGACCGAACTTGGGTTCTTCTCTCAGAGCAGCAAGCCCTTGAGTCATTTCTCCAACACCCATCACTATTTCTAATGACTCAGAAGCTTACTGCCAGGGGCTGGGGACACTGCTCAGCAGGTAAAGAGTCTGCTGTGCAAGCATGAGGATTAGAGTACATAAGTGCTGGGGTAAATGTGTAAAACCAGGCCGGGGAGTGGGGCAGGGAATGACCAGAGCAAGCTAGTTAGCCAGAAAAATCTTGTTGGAGGGCCTTGAGCTCAAGTCAAAGACCTCATCTCTCTCTATACGGCACAGAAGTGTTGAGAGAGATGTCGAACATCGACTTCTGGCTCACACATGCACATCCATGTATGCATGAAAACCCACACACATGTCCAACCACACAATGCAAACGTGCAAACACACACACATACACACAAAGAATAAGAGAAAGGCCCCATTTTACTACCAGCTTTAAAGTAACTTAAATTACCTTTACACTTAAAAATGGTATCACAGACCTTTTGCAGACTTCGTGAGTGCGCTCTTGTTCTTCCCCAACAGCTGCCTTGTCTGAGCTCAAGCGCTGTGAAGAGATTGCAGTTAAGGAGGCAGAAGTGAGCATCTCTACGAAACATTTAAACCACGAGGCCTCTCAGATTTACTAGAAACATGTGGTACGTAAGTAAACAATTAGATGGCCTGAAGACAGTTTTGCTCTACATAATTTAAAATGCTCAACAATGACTTAAAATTTTCTCCTGCTTCTGGGCATGCTGGCACACACCTACAATCTCAGAAGTGGAGGCAGGTGGATCACTAGCTGTGCTGCAGGGCCATTCTTAGTGATTTACTGAGTCTGAGGGCAGCTTAGGTTAGATGAGACCTTGTCTCGTACAGATAGACAGACGGACAAACAACACTGACTTGGTGCCCTTATTTGTAAAAGGAAATCACAGTACAAATCTCATGTATAGTGAAGGTTAACCCAGCGAGTCTGGGTTATCCACACACCTATTGAGAGGATTGCTCCTGGCCCTGATTCCGGAAGGTAACCTCTAAGCTCTTCAAATGTCTTGCTTGTAAGAATTCCTGTGCAATACTGCACACTCTTTCTAGGAGGACTGTGCTGTGGACTCTACCCTTTCTGACTTACTCTTTTCCTGCTGTCAATAAAACCCTGGGTGGAACAGCTTTACTAACCCGTGAGTTCTTGTGGCATACCACCTACCCTTACTTAGGGCAGTCTTGGGGACTCCAAACATCTCATTACGTCCTACAGATGATCTATGACAATCCCTGCTAAATGTTCGACAGTCTAAATTTAACTTTTAATAATGGCAATAGTGTTGATGAACCTTTTCTTTCTCTAGCATACTTCCAGTACTCCCAGTCCCTATTCACTCATCAGTTATCAGCCACTGCTCTTCAGGCTAGACTTTCAAGCATTACACAAAATCGACAAAAATTCTTGATTTCATAAGGCTTTATCCTAGCAGGAGGAGACGAAGACAAAGTAAATACATGTATTTTTGCAGGCAGACATAATCTGAAGATCTAGCTCTAAAACGCTGTGAAGCTTGAAACTTTGTGAGTGCCAAAATGATGCTCCAGTATTTTGGGAACATTTCAGACTTTAAATTTCTTATTATATAAACATTCCAAGACTCTGTGCATGGTGGTGCAATCCCAGAGGCTAAGATGACTGCCAAGTCTGAGGTGAGCTGAATTACAAACACACTATTTCAAAACAAAACCGACCCCAAATTATAATATAGAGCCGCTGAAATCTAAAATACTTCTGGATTCGAGCATTTCCAATAGGGATACTTCACCTGTAGTATATACCAAGTCATGATAACAGCAAGAAGGTGGGAATGAAATAAGGGAGAATACTGCATTTTACCTTGTGGTCAGAGAAGCTCTCCCTGAAAAGATCAGTACAACTAAACCTGAGGGAAATAGGAGGATCGGCTATACCATTTTTTAGGGGAAGAATATCCCAGGCAGATAAGACTGCACATACAAGACCTTGGAGCAGAAAAAAGCCTGGTATGTCTCACAATCTAGCTAGAATGGTCAGAGATATGTACAAGGGGAACTCAGAGGTGATGAAGTGAGGGGGGCAGACACAGACAGAGCCTTGTGGGTCATCTTAAGGACTGTGGGTTTGGCCACGAATAATATTAGAAGGTTTTGAAGAGTCTGAGGCAGAAGAAATGATGACACAAAGAAAACTTATGTTGTACTGAGAATACTTTGTAAAAGGCCAAGGTCAGAAACAGGTCTGTTAGGAGGCTACTGTAATCATTTGCATAGTATACAACATAGACTACTGTCTATATATAGTATATAAAACAGACCAGTGTACTATTGATGGGGTAGTAAACAAGAGACCATTTCTAGACATCATGTGAAAGTAAAACCTTATAGTCTATATACGAGGCGAATATAAAATGTTAAGAAAGCTAGAATTTTGAGACTGAATAACTGAGAAAAATGGTGTTGTCATTAACACAGATGGGGTTGCGATGGAAGCTGGTTCATGGTGGAGGGGAATGTGTAACTGAGGGGTTTTGTTTTTAGCTGTGTTAAGTTTTAAATGCCTAATTGGGTACCCAAGCGAGCAAGCAGGTGATGAGACAAAGGTGTGTAGTTTGGAGGAGTCCGAGCTCCGAACAGAACTGTGAGGGAGTTAGCACACGCGTTTATGGAATGAGCTCTGGATGGGACGATACAAAGGAGCACATCTAGGAGAGAATAACAGATTCATGGTTCAGGCTCTGGTCACTGTATAATGTGCAGATCAGAGAGACTGGAAAAAAAAAACTGTAAAAACCCCAAAACTGGGCGGTGGCAGACAAAAGCAGAGTAAACCAAACTAAACATTCATTCTGGAAATCAAATGAAAAAAAGCTGCCAAGAAAGTGGGAGATGAAAATGAAGATGAAGGCACAGATTTATTAGCAGTGAGGGCATCACTGGATGGGTGATGCCTCGCACCAGAAGACAAGAGTTTCAGGAGGTTCAGGTAGGTGGACTAACGTACTGGTGGAACTTACAATGTTCTTTTCCATTTACTTCAGCTTCTTGGTGAAGTAGCAAACAAGGTTGCTAGCTGTGCAGATGAGTGAAGGGCAATTCAAGGGGAAAGAGTAGGAAATAGGTGCTTAGGAATCAATTATATTGTGCAAAAGGGTCAGAGAATCACCATCATTATCCGGCAGAGCTTTTGTCTTTTCTGCAGAGCTGGGAATGAATTCGGGCCCTTGCAAGTGCTAGGCTAACCCTTTGCTACTGAGCTTCATGCCCAGCCCTGGGCAGAAAATTTAAACACATTATCTGATATCTGATATCTGATATCTGATATCCCTTATCAGGTAGAAGCAGTGTGTTCCAAAATCAAGTTAAGCTTACCTACAATTCCTGTTGCCTCTACATCTGTGGATACATAACTGATGCTTACATTCACGGCCCAGAGCTGCTACTATAGTCAAAAATTTCAGGGAAGATCACATAAGCTTATGGTAACTTTAGGATATGGAGAAGCTCTCATAATTACACAGCACATTCTACTTCCCAGGAATCCTGATTTATATTGTGTTTACATAGACCATCAAGACACCTGTCAGCTGGCCAGTGATGTGACACTCCTACTTAGTAAGGATTTATCTGTCCCCTCACAGTGCTGTTGAGATGGGCATCTTCATTACTACTCCCTAAGATCAAGACGTGAGGTCATACAAAAGCTTCTCTGGTACCTTTGCGTCTGAGTCTGAAGCTCGTGCCTGTTCACAGAGGTCTTCTATGTTTTCACTTACAACAGTCTCCTCAGTGGCGTCTAAGGAGATGGCCGCCCCTTTAGGATCATGCTGCGGCTCCTTTGCTGAAGAGAAACAACATTCAACCACATAAACTTTAAGCAGAACAGCCAAAGACTGTTCCATAGATCCCAGAATCCAGAAGTACTCAAGTCCTAACATGACAAATACCAAGTCAGAACTTCAGCAAAATTATGTAATTCCCTACTTACTACCAAATTAATTGCACTAGATGGTATAAAAAGAATTGAAAACGTGGTATGTCAGAACCTTCCTTATGTCCTAGCCATTTAAAACTACTTTTGTTGGTGCGTGCCTTTATTATTAGCACTTGGAGGCAGAAGCTCTGTGAGATCCAGGCCAGTTAGGATTACACAGTGGGGCCCCGTCTCAAGCTCACTCACTCAACCCTGACATACATACATACATACATACATACACACACACACACACACACACATACATTTATTTATTTAATTTTATTTTCAAAACAGGGTCTCACTATGTTAACTCTGCTCTGGCTGGCCTGGAACTCACTATGTAGACCAGGCTGGCCTTAAACTCACAGAGATCCACCTGCCTCTGCCTCCTGAGAGCTTAGGGTAAAGGCGTGCACACCTGGCACACATTTGTGTTTTATTTTGTGTGCTTTCAGTCATGGCTCACCTGTGGAAATCAGATGACAACTTGCAAGGCCAGGTAGCAAGTACCTTCACCTACTAATCCATCTTGCCACTTCTAAAAATAGTTTTAAAACTTGAAAGTTAAACTAAAAGTTAAGTTCAACATTGTTGCTTGGGCATCTAAAATTATGATTAGCTGTTAGTTATGACTTTTAATGACCATTTAGGAATGATAAAATTAAACATATTAATTCAATTTCAAAGTAAGACTGGAAGACTCTAGAGGTCAATTATCTATCTTGTAGAGAATGCATAACAAAGTTATACATTGAATAATTAAAATAGAACATGTCTCAAAATATGATTTGCAACTTATCAGCTAACTTATCAGTTAAAATGGAAGAAAACTGACAAACTCTGTGACATTTGTTTAGCAGATGCTAAGCGAAAAGCTTCCCATTCAAATAAATTCAGTGAGTGGGCCTGAATACAGACATATAGATATTTCAATACTGAATATTCCTCAAGTATCAAATTTTACCTGCTGACAAGGAAGGACAGATCTCCAGTTTCAGCAATCCAGGGTCCAGCACGGCAACTTCTTTACTATAAAGCAAACAGAACTCAAAACACTGTACCAGAATCCAGCAGAACTACCCAATCGGATGCACAGTGTGTGTTACGTTTGCTTCTGACGTTGTCTAAACCACCAGGTTCCCCAGGACAAAGGAGTGGCTGGAGTGGGGTTCAGAGCCCAGCACATCTGTCCTGGGTTCTCACTGAGCCATTTACTCAAAAGTGTGCTGCCACAGCTAGAAGTGCTATCATCCTGACTGTGCTACTCGGGAAGGAACTCACAAACAGGAAAGGACTGCATCAGCGCAAGTGTGCCTAGCATCTATGCTCAGGCATGTACACACACAGCTTGTTCCTAGTGGGAAAACAAGACAGCTTGCCAAGTGATTTAAATCCCAGCACTTGGGAGGCAGAGGCAGGCGGTTTTCTGAGTTTGAGGCCAGCCTGGTCTACAGAGTGAGTTCCAGGACAGCCAGATCTATACAGAAAAAGCCTGTTTCAGAAAAACCAAACCAAACTAAATCAATCAAACAAACAAATAAACAAACAACAACAAAAACCCAAGAAAGCTTGAGTTGATTTTGAGGTCTGTTGGTTTTTTTCTTTTACTTTTTTTTTCTTTGCCTGTTTGTTACTGCTCCTAAGAAAAGCTTGTAATCTAAGGCTCTAGAGGTTAGAGCTGGACCGCTATGGTTCCTGTTTGTTCTATTTTTTTTTTCATCTAATCATATCAAATATAAGAGTAACACTTGTTTATGAGGTTACATGTGGCAGACACTCAAATACGTATGGAAAAAGACTTCCATTTTAAAAATTCAGATAAGCTTACTACATGAAAGCATATAAAATAAACACCATTTTACCCTCCAATACCTCAGTTGTGAAAAAGGAGACTATAGACCCAGCAAGTGCCTTAAAAGTGACTCTATCTTCTGGGGGCTCAAAGTTAGTGAGATACACTGAACAGTCAATGGCAGACTGATTTCTAGTTCAGAATATATTAAGGGAGTTCAGGAGCACTAACTGGGCTCTTACCACAATAATCCAGAAGATAGTTGAATATTAAGAGTGAGAATGGAGATAGTCACAAGACATGAGGTAGTGGAATGAGGGAGATTACACAGTTCAATAAAGAACTAAATGATGTTTCCATAGTTTCTACTTACCCATTTATGGTAGGTACAGCAAGTATACAGTGTAGTGAGAAGTTTTGGAATTTTGGTTTCTTTAAAAAACACAGAAATATTACAAGAATGTGCTTTCATTTTAATCCCAGGTATGGGGTTGTGGGGCTGCTTCAAATTGCTCACAGCAGCTCACTATACTTTGCCTCGTGCTCTAGCAGGGGCAGAAGATGTGCTTTTCTTTAAAACTTATTTTTATGTATGTTTGTGCACATGCTGCCCTGTGTGGGCAGGTGCCTGCAGAAGTTAGAAGAGGACATCTGATACCTTGAACTAGAGCTACAGGTGGTTATGAGCTGGTGGTTGTGGGTGCTGGGAACCGATGTGTGTGTGTGTGTTAGCAACCCCGAACCTAGGTCCTCTGGAAGAGCAACTAGGACTATTAACTGTTGAGCCATCTACAGCCCATAGACCTTTATTTTCTATGTGTGGTTTTAGATATCTCCCCTTCTAGAAGTTTGTATCCATTAATCAGCTCCAGAATCTATTATGTTTCCTTATGGATTTAAGTCCAAGTGGTATAGATGGTATGATTTTCCCTACTCAGTCTCAGCAATGATTCTATACTATAGGACTCAAATTTCCCTATCTAACTTATCAATCTCAATAGTACATATCTACTCACTACACCTTGTTTCCCAGCATTCTTCAATGTTGGTTTGCCTTAGGAAAGAATCACTGCCTCCATTTACACACATATACACACATTGGTGTAGCTTGTTCAGAAATAGCCTGCAATATTCTCATATAGAAACTGAGAAATTATTTGATATATATGTGCATGTGCCTATGCATGAACATATAAAGACAGAGGAGGATGTCAGGCATTGTGGCCTTAACCACTCTCTGCTTTATTCTCTTGAGAGAGGCTCTCTCACTGAACTTGGAAGCCACTGATTTTTGGTTAGGTTGGCCGGCTAGTAAGTTTCAGAGATCCTCCTGTCTCCTTCCCCTGTGCTGCAGCTACAGGTAGTTGTCGTCTCCTAGCTTTTTCCATGTGGAGACTAGGGATCCCAGCTCAGGCCTCATGACTGTGCAGCAAGCACTCTGAGCCATCTTCCTAGACTCCCAAAACTGAAACTTTTAAGTCCCCCTTCTTTCTCTCACAATATGAAGTACTGGGTTTCCCCAATACATGAGGTGCTGGGTTTATAAAGATAAATAAGACATGGACATTTCCTACTCTTGAGAAGCCCATGGTAAAGCAGGAGAAAGAGAAATGAGCAACACTCCCACAAAGCGGTGTCCTAACAAGTAGGTAGCATAAGGGCTCTGCAAATCTTCAGGGCTTCGTAGCTACCTGCTCTAAGTGACTGAGGAAAAGCTTTCATAACTTTTCTTAACAATCATGCTCACATCCACCTTTCCCTTTGTGTCAACAAATCCCTGTTCTTCTGCCAAGCCTGAAACAATCCAGAATTTATGGACCAATAATTTTGTTCTTGCACGATGCCTTTCTCCTGCTAATTCCCACTTCTCTGTTTTTCTTAATATTTAGAACTCTGTTTCAGCCACTTTCAACTCTCCATTCCTAGCAACACAGAAATTCCCCAAATGTCAGTTTTAAAATCCCGTCTTAGGGCACAACCATCCAACTAACATTTTAGCAAGCAATACATGTGCTAGTACAGATTAACCATCCTGTGTTGTCACAAATATCCTCAAGTCATTTCCAATTATTGTTCAAAAGTTTTACCAATTTTAACCATTATAACCACTTGCAAGCTCATCCATGCAGGCTGCAGGCTGCAGTGAATTAATTCTCATATGCACTTAGCATTTTGGATTTTAATATGGACATCCTTCACTATGGAGACTGTCAAAAATAAGCAACCTGTAACAATATAAACATCTTACCAAACACCCCAACCAGGTCTGAGAATACTAACCACCCAATCAGCAGGTCTGCTCAGGCTTGCGCCTCTTGCTTTACCAGTAAGAGGTAGTTCAGAGTGTGACTCTCAGAGCAGGAAATGGAGCACATGACTTAGTAATTGAAAGGGAAGAAAAACAGAGCCGAAACCTACAGCCATAGTTTAAGCACTGTCTATTTCTAGAACTTATCCTTCTGTGCAGCCACTGGCAGATCCTCTGGCTGTGGTGGCTTCTCTCTCTAAGGTTTAGTTTAGCACTGCAGATGAATGGGAAACATGCTCAGTGCAGAACAAAAATAATTAGGCTGCTGAAGAAAAATTACATTTATTTAATAACTGAAATTTTTGAAGCAGATATGAAAGGCAAAAAGTGACAGAGTGTAACTGGTGCTCTTTATCTGAGGACAAATCAAGTCTAAAGAAATTAGAAAAGTTACCAGAGAAAAATTTGAGGGTTGGGGTATGTCTCAGTGACAGAAGGTTTGCCTAGCATGTGCACACCCTAGTACCACACCCATAAATCAAATAAACAAAAGAAAATGTACTACACTTTAGTCTACAATGTTTATCCCCATCTCCCAGACAGCAAAGATACGTGCTATATATGTGTATGGGTGTTTTGCCTATATGTATGTCTGTGGACTATCTGCATGTCTAGCAGACCAAAAGAGGGATGCTCCAGAACTGGAGATACAGGTGGCTGTAGGTCACCATGTGACTGCTGCTTATCAAACCTGAGTCCTCTAGAAGAGCAGCCAGTGCTCTTAACTGCTGAGCTACCTCAAGATGTTATTTTTAAATGTAGGACTTATTTTAATTTTTCTTTGTACTCTTCCAATGAATCATGGAACATGCTTTTAAAAGGTCTTTCATAACTACCTCTTACTGAACCCTGTTATGGGTGGACTGTGATGTGTCACTTCAAAGGCTTGTGTGGGCAAACACTGGACCCCAGGTGGATTTCATCATCGAGGAGTAACTAGGTGATGAGGGTTGACCTGACCTACGGATTAATCCACTGATGGACTCAATGTTACTGGGAGGCAGTAGAGAGTTTGGAAGTGGATCTTGGCTGGAGGAGGAAGGTCATCAGGGTGTGTGCCTTTGGGGTCCATATGTCTTTTTTGTGTGTGCACATGTGAGAATTCCAGAGGTCAATGCTAGCGTTTTCTTCAGTGTCCTCTTAAGCTCTCCACCTTATTTTCTGATATAAGGTCACTTACTGAACCTGGAACTCTCCAAAGCAGCTAGATTGGCTGGCCAGTGAACTCCATGGATTACCCTGTCTCTGCACTTTCAGTGTGGGCATGATAGACATGTACCTCAGCACTTGGGTTTTTTGGTTGTTTTGTTGTTGTTGTTGTATTTTGTTTTTTTGTTGTGTTGTTTTGTTTGTTTTAATGCAGGGGACCCAGACTCAGGTCCTCATGCTTATATGATAAGCACTTTACCTATGGTGCCATCTTCTCGGTTCCCTTGAGGTCAGTACCATGTCCTGAACTCCTCCCCTCTCTGCTTCCTGGCTACCAAAAGGTAAGCTGTGTCCTCTCTCACACCATCCTACCAACCTAAGAGTCTGCCTCCTCAGGCTCAAAGATACAAATTGAAGCCTCTGAAACTTTTGAAACTGTTTCTCTCAGGCATTTGTCATAACAGTGAGAATGAAACAGAAGCCCTTGCTGCTTATCCATGCTATGCTGAAATACTTCCCATTTGTTCTGTGATTCAGGCCTCACAGTCCTGATGGAAATTCTTTCTCTTTTCACAGATAATATTAAATCTGTGTACAAAATTACACAGCTCTTCATTGGTAATGATAAACAATGGAACATAGGACAGGCTATCAAAGGTAAAGATCTTAAACACTAGTTTTAGAATTTAGATAGGTCTGCACTCAAGTCCAGTGTCCTTTACTAGCAGTGTGATCTTGGGCAAATGACAGTTTATCATCATTATTCTTGTCTCTAAAATGGGCATATTTTAAAGCCAACTCTTTACATAGTAGAGAACATTAAATTTGCTGATAAGTTACAAGTTCCCGAAGCACTAAGAATACTGGAAGACTACAGGATCCCCAGAGCAGTTATAAATACTAGAGATTTAAGTCATATGCCACTTAATCTTTGAGGAAAGCGGAGTCATGTTTACTTTTTCATCTATTCATGAAACATTCCATGTTTAAACAAAGCATGCAAATACAGACCAGAGCTTAAAGAATTATACAAATGTAGTCAAAGGAGGTATTCCACAGGTTCTGTACCAACCAGAACAGGCCATGCTCCAAGCACAAAGGCCATTACTAGTCAAATCAAAGCTGCTTCACGGAAGGGAGTGCTGTCGGGACAATGATGATTTAAAATGATTATCTTAGAAATCAAGTGGAAAACACACTATTTTCTTCTGATAATTTAACTGCTGAGTCTACTTGGAAGTCTTATTTCAAACAAATTTCAAGGCTTCTCTGTCACCTGAAAGGTGATTTTTAAAAATATCTAACAAGGAATCCACAGAAAATGGGCTAATTCATCAGTAGACTGGCTAAAATGAGCTTATATTTATATATTTCTAATGAAAGAAAACTCAACTGACGAAGTCACTTTATAAATTATTGTGATTTTAAAAGCTAATCTGCGTTGTATGTTTCAAGAAATATTTCTCTTTAAGTTTACGTATCATTTCTAGGTGTTAGCAGTAATATGCTCTATTTAATAAATATTAAAAATGGTGTGTCAACGTCAAAGAGTGCTTTGAAACCCAACAATCATTTGAACCAAAGGCATTCTTGAACATGCATACCTCAAATCACCTGGTTCTTTTTTCCCTGGAAGGTGCATGTGCTTAAAGTCTGCTGACGGGTGTTCTTCAGATACTCTTGGCTCCTGGCTTATCTTGGAGACTTCTGAAGCTAAGGAGAGATCCCCTTCACTGGAGATTCCAAAGAGCTCTGGGTCATCTTGAATCACATCAATCAAGAGGACATCATCTTCATATGCTTTAAGAATATCTGGAAACCCCAATTTGAGTTCTGAAATGCTTTTAGTCATTTTTCTACCACTAATTTCAGATGAAATTGGCACAAATGCTTCTTGTTTCTTAGAGCAGAAGGAACTTTGCTCAATAAACCCAAGATCACAAGAAAAAGTATTATTTTCAATTTTAATAGAAATAGACTCCTTATTTGAAATAATATTTCCTGGTTCAGAGATGTGATTACATGCTTTATTATCAAAACCTTTCTTTGTAAAGCTTGGAGAAGTGCAAGAATTCCTATTGTAGAATGAATGAGAACTAGTTTGCCCTGGAGTTACACTACTATGTATATTCAGACATTGTGGTCCTGAAGCTGTACAGATATTTTCCTTATTTCTATTTTGCTTTGCCTCTACTCCAGATAAACTGTCAAGTAGCTCTAGGGGACTATAAGCTTCTCTCTCAGATGACCTGGCACTTACTTCTCCTCTTTTTCCTGTCTTGTTCTTCAGTAAAGGGATTTTAAAATTAGTCAGCCGTCCTGTGTTTAATATTTTAACCAAGTCCGGGGCCACAAGTGTTTGTTTAGTAATACAAGCTTTTCGATGAACAGTTTTATTTGCACAGTTATTTCCTTCCTGGTTCTCTTGGGATGCCACTGTTAAATTAA
Organism: Rhabdomys pumilio; assembly: GCA_030674055.1. Lineage (NCBI taxonomy): Eukaryota > Metazoa > Chordata > Mammalia > Rodentia > Muridae > Rhabdomys > Rhabdomys pumilio. The sequence continues at coordinate 38,574,064 of JANHMN010000020.1, forward strand.
GTTTTGATAAGTTCCCTTTCTTTTTCTTATTTCCTGTTAAGCTTTGAGTTATATTACTTAACTGGGTGTCTTCAGTAGCATTAGAAATGACCTCTGTCCCATTTCTACTGGGTTCTTCTAACTTTGTCTTTTTATCATGGTACGGTATCGATTCTTTTACATCCATCAAAGTAGGTTCTGTTGAAGAAACTGAAGACGAACAACTTAAATCAGAACCATACATTTCTTTACTTGAGGACTCAATGGTTCCTTCTATTAGGGACGGCTGTAACAGTTTGGAGTCAGATAAGTGAGTCTGGTTCATTTGGTGTATCAGAGAATCATGCTGCCTAACATTTTCCAGAGACCCTGGAAGCGAGTGATTTAAATCTGACAAGGAAGTCTTTTTCCAATTCTGGGCAGATATTCTAGCACAAGAATAAAAAGGCCAAACTCTTTTACCAGTCATTGGTATTATTCTGCGACAGCTAACCTTTGACTCTTCAGTTTCACTTCGCCAATCTCCCTGTGGAGATCTCTTTCCCATGTGATGGCTATCGCTGGGTGATTTCACTGCCGAGCTGATCATCGATTTAAAATAGTCTTCTGGCTCCACACTTTTGCATCCTAAGGACTCTGAAGCATTTTTTATATCCTCTTTCAGACTTGATTCAAGGGTTTTCTGAAGCACAGCATTTACATGGTGTCTAGAACTTATTTTCCCCACTGTTTCTGGGAGACACAAATGGTCCACTGGAGGGAGTCTAGTATGGTTTATTTTTCTTAAAGCTTTTAGAAAACTTTTTTTAGGTTCTAAGGTCTCTGTTTCTTTCCCTTCCATACCCATTTGGTTTTCTTGTAACATCAACTCGGAATTATTACACATATTAGGCAAAGTAAGATCAGTATTTTTTTCTTCTTTTTCAGACAACTTCATTTTTTTCCTGTGTTTTCTCCCAGTGTTGTTCTCCTCTACTGAATATTTGTTTTTTTCACTTTGAAGGCAGGAAGTCAAGCCATTGTTTTTATTTTGGTATAAATGACTTTCTTCAAGCAGTAACTTACTGGCTATTACACTTTTTTCAGTTTTTAAGAGCTTAGTAGTAGTTTTTGTGTCATCCTTCTCTGCAAGATTCCTAAGGTTTTCTTTCTTCAATTTCAAAGAGTTCTCTGCTGTGTGCAGACGTACACCATGAGGCTCATCCTCAAAGCTGTTTTCATTATTACAACCTTCAGAAGGGAAGAAACTGTCATCATGTGATTCAAAACTGCAATTTTTTTCAGGTGATAAGCTGTTACAAGAATATTTTGGTGTATTCTTGAACAGTTCATCTTGGAATTCAACCTTAATATTTTGTGTTGCCTCATTTTTGGTTATTTTGAGAGGTGGATTTTCTAAACTTTTACATTTCTTAATTTGAGTTCTTCTTTTAATACCTTCTACCAATTCTTCCTTAGCCAAAGACTGTAAGAAAGCCATATTTTGAAATTCACTGCATTCCACTGTTTGCAAAGATTCCGAACTGGTTATTGATGCTTTTCTTACCAGGTCAGTCCCTGGCTGTGGATCATCACTTGGGGCTTCAGTAACTTTTCCATTCTCTTTGGCTGATCAAAACAAGAAAACATACCAGAAGACATTTTTTTTTACACTGGGCAGAAAGAAGCAAGACCAGTTAACAGAAAATCTGTGAAGCCATTCATTTGTATTTCTCTGAAGAGCTGTTTAGAAATACAAACCGATTTTCATACTAAGTATTAAAAATTTTTAAACAGAGTTCATTGCATAACACACAGGCTGACCTCAAACTTAAGACTCTCCTGCTTCAGCCTCCCCACCTGGCAGAATTATGGGTGTGGATCGCCTTGGCTAGCTTTAAGATCTAATTAAGAACTAGAAACAAACCTCTATAAATCCTAAAACAGCAGAAAAACCTTTATAACATCATTTACCCTAGTTAAAACAAACCACTAGCATTAATTCCTTCGACAGTAATTATTATGATGGGTTCCTAAATGGGCATGCACTTATTAAAAAAAATCCTTTCCACTTCACCTCTCTTCATCAAGTGCACTGGTAAATACCCACACAAAAACAACTAATGGTTAGTTGTAGAGCAAAGACGGAGGCAGCTGAGAGAGAGAGAGAGAGAGAGAGAGAGAGAGAGAGAGAGAGAGAGAGAGAAAAAGAGGCTTGGGGGTCATGTGACCACCAGTGGCTGGGAAGAGAGGGAGCTCTACCTCCTTCATTGCTCTAGGCGACGAAGGGCCCCCCTGTTCCCCGACTCCTCTGCTTGCTGCCTTCCAGGCAGCAGATGTCTCACCCAACTTGTCACCTTCTGTCTCTTCTCTCCCGGGAGCCGGGGCCATCCTCCTCGTCTGCCTGCTCTCCTCCTCGCGCCCCCTGGCCTCTAGGCTGCAGCCTCCCCGCTCGCCTGGCTCTGGCGTCAGCGGAAGGCCTCGCTTCCTCAGGCCTCGGGTGGAGCCTTTGCGCCCTGGCGCCGTGGTGGGGCCTGGGGGCGTCCTTGGGGGCCGCATCCGCCCACGGCCGCCCACTCAGCCTCTCGGGAAAGCCTAGACGCCTCGGGGCCGCTGCTCCCGCTGCAGGACACAGGCTACTGCCCACCCTGGCCTGGCCTGGCCTGGCTTCGGACCCTGTACCCGACGCAACAGGAAGCGGAAGTGGGCGGGCTGGGCCTCGCGGCCCTCCGGTCCACATGCTCCCTCGAAGAGCCCTGGCTGCATCCGGAGGAGACAGGGTCTCACCTCAGTCAGGGCCTCACCGCACAGGTTTGTGATGGTGCCTCCTTGGGCCTCTTCACCCTCCTCCAGATCTGGACTTCTGGAGGTGCCTGGACTGAGCATCCCACCCCTCAACAACCACCCCTCGACACCCTGACAATGGTTGTCTACCAGCGGCTTCTAACTGCTCTCCGACACGCCCGGGAGCCCACTGTCGCTTACTTCTCAATACCTTCACGTTTATCCAGATAGCTCAGAGGTACCCCAGCTTCTGACATGCAAAATACATTTATTTCTGTAAAAGGTTGCTTCTCTGGTGTTGGCAGAAGATTCTAGATGCCCTCTGGATTCCTTGCACGTTTGTTGATTTACCAAATTGGCTTGGTTCTATTTTCTGTGACTGTTACTTCTTTCCCTTTACCATTACTGCGGCTCTGGCCCTCAGACTTTGACCTACAACATCATGCTTCTAATTTTATTGATGTCTCCATCCTTGAATCCGTTCAGTCAGGTTTGACCAGCTTGCCAGGCCGTGCCTCTCCATTGAAAGAGGGTCCTGATAATGCCCCATCTTGACCCTTCACAAACCTCCTTTGCTTAAAGATTGGAATGGAGTTTAACCTCCTTGTGTGTTATTCTGGATCCTGTCTACTGTGTCCGTTTGTGAATATTTAATCAGTATTGACTTACTGACCTTGTAGTTGAAAAGTGTTTTTCAGTGGAAAATGTTGTGGGTGTGGTGGTCAGAGATTCACTAGTCTGACTCAAGTTTTAGTTTTAATAAATTAGAGAGGTTTTTTTTGTTTTTTTTTGTTTTTTGTTTTTTTTTTTATTAAAAAGAGACTGGCCAGGACCAGGGTTCTCTGGGCAAGGACACAGTTATTGTTAGCCTAAGGATTATAAAAACAAAGCCCATAAAGTAATAGTTTTGGGAGCTATATTAACTCATGTCCTGCCTGGGTGCAGGCAAGACTTGTTTTTCTAACAGGTATCCTGTAGGTGTCTCAGCCATTCGAACAAACAAGCATTTGATACAAAACTGGACCTTAGCAGTTTAGCCTGTTCAATCTTGTGACTCATTACCATGTAGAATAGCTGAGACAATGAAATATTTTGCAACAATCAGCAATTTCTTTATTTTATTTTTTTAAGAATAGCCCAACTGTAGCAGGAAGCAGTCCGTTTTCAAGTCAGCTCACAGGGTACATTCAAGGTAGGAGCAATTTCCTCATTGCTTATTCAAGTTAAAAACAATTTTATTTTTACAAGCCTAGCACAGTAAATATTTCCTCTGTTTTTTCAAGTTTATTTTTTATTTTAGGTGCATTGGTGTTTTGCCAGCACATATGTCTGTGGGAGGGTGTCAGATGCCCAGGAACTAGAGTTACAGACAGTTATTAGCAGCCACTCACGAGGGTGCTGCAGGGGTCCTTTGGAAGGGCAAGGCCAATACATTTACATGGAGAATGAAATTCATACTAATGTGGGGAGGGGAGATAGCAGCATTTGATGCAGACAGGAACACAATTTGATAATTAGAAATGCAATACATTTGGGATACTAATTCCCACTTCTAATCAAGAACTTGATCGATTGGCTGGAGTGGAGCTGCACATTAAATCTTAAATATTTCCTCTAAACAATGTTCACCATTACAGAAAACTGTATATAACAGGTAACTTCCAATTATTGCTAATTCATTGAGCTTTGTTGTTGTTTTGAGATAGCCCTGGAATGGACTGTGTAGCTCAGATTGCCTTTCAACTTGGATGTTTCTTCTGCCTGTCTCCCAAGTGCTGGAACTACAGGTCTGTGTAGGGGCGATATTTAGAAAATGGCACCTGGTCCAACTTGTTCCCCAGGCAGCCACCATGTTCCCGCTGCTCCTCAGCTCTTGCTGGGGCTCCAGCTAGCTAGATGCACAGGCTCTGTCAATCCCCCATGCTGAGCCCCAGACAATATCTGCCAAACGAGACTCTTAAAGCTTAATTATTATCTAGAAATGCTTGATCAACAAGATGCCCACACAATTAGAGTTGTGACCCAGTATCTAACCTTTTGATAGAAGTTGCTGCCCAGGACAGCTTTCAACCCATCCGTGGTTCTCAATGACTGATAGCCTCCTTCTTCTCCCCCACCTTACTCTTTTTCTCCCCTCCTTCCTCTTTTACTGCCCAATCACCAAGATCCACTGTGAATACAATGTAGCAGAATAAGTATCCTGCTACAGGTCTGAGCCACCACTGGGAAATAAATAGGAGCTTTTACTTTCTTTTTTGTTTTCCATTTTAAACAGTGATAAGCAACAGAAACTCAAAATAATAGTCTCCATATTGGCAGTTCAGGAGACTAGGCCTAAGTTTTTGTTTCCCAGAACTGGTCAAGTCTGGGCAGGTCAGTTCCTAGGAAAACTAAAGCGTTCAGTCAGTCAGTCAGTCAGTCAGTCAGTCAGTCAGTCAGTCAGTAGCTGCTTTGCCATCTGGCCTGAGGCAAAAATACAGTTAGTCAGCAACAGTTTCCAGGCCTTCCCAGCAAAGTCCCCAGACTTTCCCAAATCCCAATCCCAAAGACACCCATAGCCCTAGACACCAAGACAACCAATCATGATAAAGGTCACCTACTCCCTCCCTGGAATTCCCCTAATCTGCTTTAAATTGAGCCTGTGAGTTTACCTCCTAGTTTCCATTTTGATGAATGGTAGTCCCCTGCATGCTTCATTTGTGTAGAATACATGCTCTTTGCTTTTGCATACTCTTTGAGTCTGGGGTATCATTCTCCATTGATTCATGGACCCTTACAACATATATAGAGAGAATTTAATCTCATATATATAAAACAGACATAGGAGGCCAAATAAAGCTTATGTTGGTAATTAATCATAACTATAAATATATATGGGCATATGAATATGATTATGAGGTACTTGATAATTTGTTTTGATTATTTTAAAACTTTATTGTAGTAAAAAATAATAAATAGTAAAAATCCTGGCCTAAGGCTTCTATCCTGCTTTAGATCATTTATGTTCGCAGATGAAAGACACACAGCTTTTATATTTTAAATTACCTTAGGCAGCACAATAGCTGGGCTACTACCTACCCTCCAGGCTGTTAAGAGTCTACCGTCCTATGATCACTTACTGTTACTGTATTTCACTAGGGCTGCACTTGACTCTAATTGGGCAGCCCTCTGGGCCATGTTCTCTTGGCCCTTAGCCCATGACAGCTCTCCTTCTCCCTCCTGCTCATTCTTCCTTCATTCCATGACAGCTCTTTCTGCCCTTTCCCTCCTCCTTGTAGTCCTCTCTCTCCAAGACTGCAAACCTTAAATCCTGCCTATGTCTGTTCTGCCAAGCTATTGGCTGTTGGCATCTTTATTTACCAATCACAATTAAATGGGGACAGGATCACTCAGTGGCTCATGTGCAGACTCTCATCTCTGGGGCACCAGTCTTGAGGGTCCCAAATTAGCCTTACAATACAAGCAGCATTAGGTCAATCCACTACAGTTTATAATAAGTATTGTATGATTAGGTTTAAGCTGAAGGCAGTTGTCAGGACAGGAAAGGATTAATACATTGGGAAAATGGCAAGGACCTTGGCTGAGGGGGCTGCTATCACAAGGCCATAAGTAGCATTGTAGTTTATTTTGGGCTGAAATGAGGGCGCATTTTGGAGCCATGCCAGTGAGGAGGAGGTGGGACTGTTGGAGTGGTGCAGCTGGAACAAATTTTGGGATCCATGTCAGTGGAGGGAGGGGAGAGGCTTGGAGGGCTGTTGTCGCAGTAGCCCTATATGGACCTAAGGGGAAAATGGTCACTGAGGCCTGTACATGCCTCAGGGGTGGTTAGATTAGCAGCTTGGTTTGGAGCAGCCGTTGCAGTTGGAACAGGTGAATGTGCTGTGGTGTAGAAAGGGGAGGAGTAGGTGGGGCTCAGTTAGGGGAGGGGACTCGGCTTTGGGGTCTGAATCCTTGGAGGCAAGGGGGATGCGAATGTGACCATCTATACCGGTAGGATCTGAGCTGTAGAAAGTTGGCTACAGAGGGAGAGTCAAGAGTGCGGGTCCCACAAAACCTGGACAGAAGAGAGTTCGAACCATCTGCCCGTAAACAGGCAGCAAAATAGTAAGAGCATGGAGGATGTTAAAGTCAAGAGTGCCCTCTGGTGGTTACTGAAGCCAGGCCACAGAACAAAGGAGAATCTGGCATTGTGGATGCAAGACCTGAGACAAACACAATTTGGATAAATTTTGTAGCAGGCAACCCAGGGGTGACTGAGGATGGAGTTTAGACTCGGCACTGTCCATCTCCGAGCCTCTTCTGGAAACCAAAGACTATTGCAAGGTGTCCTTCAGAACAGCTTGTTGTTGAACAGTGGGAGGTGGAGTAGCCTTGGAAAGAACTTTTCCAAATTCCCAAAACTACCAGAATAAAGGCTGTCTTTGTTCCAGAATGGATGGGTTTGCCAGGATTGGCTGCTGCTTGACAGGTGATCCCAAGGGTTCTGGATCTGAAAGAGGCACCCAATACCTCTTAGGCCATGGCTGGGAAATGCTGACTTGCCCTGAGTTGGAAATCTAATGCAGGGAGAGAGAGGGAGAGGAGTAGGCACCAAACAACAGGGGCCCAGACCACTGGAGGGTCTTAACTTAACTCCTCCTTGTTGGGGATTGGTTCTAATGCTTTGATTTAAATGGGAATCAGCTTGTCTCTACTCCGAAGGTCTTTGTCCCCAATCAGCTTTTGATTAATCAGTAAAGATGCCAGTGGCCAATGGCTGGGCAAAGGGAGATGGGGCAGGACCTTTAGATTTGCACGGACTAGGATGCAGGGGAAGGAGAGGAGAAGAGAATCACCATGTTTCAGAGGGAGATGTATCAGGTTTAATGCTACAGAAGAAAAGTCATCCAAAATGTAGGTGAGAAGGATTGAGGCCCCCAAAAGGGCTGCCCAGACTAGGGGGCCTCCAAGAAGGAACAGGGCAGCAAAGATAGATCATAGATTTAGAGGGTGTTAAGTCAGGAGTACTGGAGGGGAATCTATGATAGCTGGGCTGAGAATTAGAACTGCCCAGCCTTTGAACTAGCCAAAGCATTTCAAAAATAAGCGTGTGAGTGTGTGTGTGTGTGTGTGTGTGTGTGTGTGTGTGTGTGTGTTTTCATGGATCCAAAGAGTTCCTGGATGGGTGGCTGGAAGGGAGCAAACCACAGGGAGCACAAATTGGTGGAGCCGATTACTGCTACACCTCCTGGTTTCAGCCCCAAGATGATAGATAGGCCTTTTCTCTCCCTGGGTGACACAGATACAGGCCAGATTAGACCAGACTAAAAGCAGATAGAGGTAGGTTTATCAGGAGCTACTCCTGGGTGAGTTCATCAGTCCAGAAGAACTGGGCCGAGGAAGTTGCACAGCCTGGCTAGGTCAGAGAAGCTTTGTAGACCTGAGATGAGGAGTGATGGCATCAGCCACAAGCTGGGTCTGTGCCCACATATGGTCAAGAGCCAAGCACTGAGGAAGTGACTTGGGTGGCTGGCAGCATCAGGGGAGGAGATTGCAACAGCTCCTAAGAAGGCAGAGCTGGGCTCTTGTTTGGAGTTCCTTTGTTCAGAGTTTTTCAGTGTAGGTGGGGTTGGGGGAAGGAGGGCAGATATGAGGTTTCCCAGCTTGTGCAGCAGTGAGCAGGGGTTTCAGCCTAACAATAGGGACCTCAACAGTGGCCCAATACAGGAAACTGGGGTGACCAGGAAACATTCAGTACCTGACCTGCTGGAATTGGAGAAGTCTTTTAAACAATAAATGAAACGACCTGTCACTGTGTAGCTTGTGAGGCTATGGGACACAGGAGTTGATGCATCAGTTTGACTGCTGTGGAGGCAGAAAAACAGGGTCATGTAACATCCATTCCTCCTTAAGGCAAGGGCTGCCTAGCCTGAGACAGCATGAAGGGGAAGTCAGTTCCTGATAGACTGGATTACCAGAGCCACTAGGGACACTTTAATCTTCATCTGAGGCTCTCATAAATATCAAGGACTAGGGGTCAGGGGCCAGGGGCTACTGAGGGAACTGGGAATTGGAAAAGTTGTGTTTGAATTCCACTTCACTGGGCCAGATAGAAGCATGTTCACAGAGGCGTTAGAGAAATGATGTGTTCAGTAATGAATGACCACGCGGCTGGTTTGGATCCTCAGCGGCTTTGCTGAGCTTTCTCTGTGGGGGCAAGATCTTTTATAAAGTAGGCTTTCTATGCCAAAAGAGGCATTGGCAGACCTAAGCTCTGTAGACCACCATGTGACAAGTGCCTAAGTGCAACCTAAAGAAGAAAGAAAGGCAAAACAGAGGAAGAGGCCTGTATTATGAAAAGACATGGTGGCAAGATTAGTGGTGAGCTGGAGTTCCTAAGGAGAAAGTTGATGGAAAGTCAAATTGTGTGCTAAGGTGTCAGAGAGCCTGTTATCACACTCACATAGCTCTCAAGCTCTGCAAAATGGAGGACTCTCTTTCTCAGCGGGGGTTTTCCATTTCTCTCTAACTTTACTTGGAGAGTATCTCTGAGCACAGACACCTGATCTTATCTAAAGAAAGACCCTGTGCATGACTCAGCACGAAAGTCCCAGTCCAGCTTCCCACCGAATGATAATTAGGTGCTGTGTGATAACCAACCAGCCCGTCCCTTTGGTACTCCTAAGAGCCCTATACACCTACCTCTGGAACAGTAAAGTTGAGCTGCCTCACTGCAGCTGTCTCCGAAGTCCTTCCTTCATACTCTTCATACTCACAGACAACCAAACCCTGCCCCAGGCTTCTGCTCCTTCCTCCCTCATGAGCCGGTGGCTGTTGACACCTTAGGAGAAGAGAGACCCAAACTAGGAGGCTTCTGGATGGCTTTAAAGCCAGAGGGGCAGTTCACAGAAGACATAGAACAGTACAGGTGAAACTGATCAAGCCTGTCCCGGGGTGGGTAATTATCCCTCCAGACTGAGGGGTTCATTTTCCTCTAGTGAAAGGTTATACTAGAGGTAGTGATGGTTTGCCCAGCTAGGAACTCCCCAAACAGTCAGGTATGATAAATGGGAAGACATTGTGCCAACCCAGGGTCTGTCTGACCCAGGAAGCTAGCAAATGCAGCAGGGGTGAGCAGGGCTACTCTCTCCCTTAGATCTGGGAGTAGGGTTAATCACATTAAGCCAAGCTATCTGCATCAATCAGGGTAGAAGTGTAGGTAGTCTTCATGGAAGAGCTCCAGGTTGTGGAAATATAATGGCTCAGACTGAGAACACAGAGAACTAGTTTAAGTTACTCCTCCGTCCACTATTTGGTACCCAACCTTATCTGTGGAAGAAGCCGCTGATACAAGTGGATGGGACTCTTCCGGGATGCATTAGATGTTGCTTATCTTCCACTTTGGTATCTTTTAGTTGTGAAACTCTGAGGTTCAAAAGAGATGACACGGGTTTTCAGAGTGCTTCACCAAGGTGATCTCTGTGATCCAGCTGTTTGTTATGGGATTGTGGTTCAGGTCGTTGGGTTGTCCTGCCCATCCTCTGAGAACCGCCTGTTATATAGATGACATAGTTCTCTCCTCAGTGATTGGTAGATTGGAAAGCCACTGGAGAGACATGTGAGGGCACCTTATGGAGTAAGTCCGAGGCATTAGTTCACAAAGAGTCCACAGGGTATCTTGCAAGGGGAAAAACAGATGCTGCCAAAAGCCATAGGGTTGTTGTTTGAAACTCCCAGTGCCAGGTCTCAGTGACCTCTCTAGGGGTTGTTGTAAAAGGAGGCCTCAAGGGTGTCAGAAAGGGGAAAGCTATCGCCACAGTAGTTGGTTGCATTACATACCTGAGTAATCAGACCCTATGGTTGAAGATATTGCTTACATTGGTTGCAGCACTTGGAGGAATAAAGCTAGACTTGAGTCTGCAAGGTCTTCCTCCTCTGAGCTAGCTCCTGCAGTGCCAGAGGTTGCTACAAAAGGTGGGGGCGGGGATCATGCCCCATGATGGAAATTCCAGGCAAGCTGTGCCATCTAGTGAAAGGGTGGTCACCCTCCCCGTCACTCGGGGATCGTTGTGGAAGAGGGTACAGAAAGAATGTGCCAGACAGAGCGTTGTGTAGCAGTTTCCTCAGAGATGAAAAGAATGGTTATGGACAACCAACCATCTGACTGGATATTAAAGCCCAGTTTCTCTCCACAAGGAGATGTTTACATCTGTTAATGGGAATACAGATTAAAACCATGTGGCTGGCCCTAGTGGGAAGGCCACTGCTGCTACTCATCATTTGAATGGGTCATGCCTGTCAAACAAACGTGTGTTTATATCTTTGGATCACTGTTGTCAGCCTCAACTCAAAACCACCAGTGATGGACCTGTTGCTCTGGCACAGTGGCCTAGTTCTCTGCCACAGGTGGGTAGCTATGGTAACGCCTCCATCACTCAGGGGTCATGGTGGAGTGGCCTAGTTCTCTGCCACAGGTGGGTATCTATGGTCATGCCCTCCATCACTCAGGGGTCATGGTGGAGTGGCCTAGTTCTTTGCCA
>JANHMN010000020.1:38601606-38619732 GCA_030674055.1 Rhabdomys pumilio
TATATATATATATATATATATATATATATATATATATATATTCCAGGACAGCCAGAGCTATAAATAAATAAATAAATAAATAAATAAATATGTTTGTTCTTAGTTGCAAAGTTTAATGGCTATCCAGTGAGGAGTAGAAACACCGAGGCATCATGACTGACATATCTACATGAAGATACATGATGATTCCTCAAATCAGCTTCTAGATGCTCTCTCTGGACCTGAGAATTATGTTTGCTTGATTATGATCTTTCTCTATCTCTCTGAAGCATCCAGTGCTAGGAAAAACATGGCGCAAACCACTCTGAATTCCCTTCAGTTGTTAAGAGTAAAACCTCTGCACACCTGTGCTGGGCGTTTCTACAGAGGTGCTTAGAAAAAGCAACTTGAAAGTTTCTCTCTTATCTTGTCATCTTTGCAAAAACTCTTGGTGGTTGAGTGCACTGGTCCCTGTCATGTTCAGAGGCTACTGTATTACTCTGGTCCTTACCCCATCCCCAACCCTGACTTCTGACTGTTACAATCTGAAACAGCCTTTTGAAAGGAGAAACCAGCATTCATTATGCCAAGAGTCTGGGAGTCACTCTTTCATTCAGCCTTGAATCCTCAGCCATGGCTTGTTTCAGAGCTGGGTCACACATACTCTTTTCTATACAATTGACCTGGTTGGTCTGCACTGAAAGTGCACTGAGATCCAGGAGTGAGGTGAGACCCAGTACAAGTGGGTGTTTGCCAGGCCAGGAGAAGGAAGCAATCTTGAACCTGCTATTTCCGTGAGACATGTCAGGCAGGATCTGTGAATGGAGAGCAGAAGACTACAGCCCTCAGTATGACTAGCTTACAGCAGACCCTGGGAGTGGACATCAGACAAAACCTACAAAAAAAAAAAGTAAGAAGCAAGCCTGTCAGAAAAGCCCCCACAGAGGTGAAATCTGCAGGGACTGGTCATCTGGCTCAAAAGGTAAAAGTGTTGGCATTCAACCCTGGAACCCCGTTACAAATTCAGACCTGGTGCCATGCAACCGTAAGCTCAGTACTTCTAGTACAAGATGGGAGGCAGAAGCAGGAGTATCATCTGGGCCTGGGTTATGCAGCCCAGTGGGAGAAGCAAGAGAGACTCTGCTCAGCAAAGTTGAAGGAGACAACAGCTCCTTAAAGTTGTCCTCTGACTTCCACACACATGCTGTGGTATGTGTATATACGCATGCGCACGTTTGTTCTCTCTCTCTCTCTCTCTCTCACACACACACACACACACACACACACACACACACACTTAAAAAAGAATTAAAAAGAAGTCTGAGGGTTCTGTTCATTCGTTGCTTAGTTTTTCAGTTTGAAGGGGAGGCATTTTGAAATGTTATAGACTTGCAGAAATTCCCATTTGAGACCTCAGTGGATAAACATGAGTCACCTTGAAGTTAGTGCTACTGGAGTAAGGATGGGACCTTCTCATTTCCATCCTTCAAACTTCCGTCTTTCATATTTCAGGCAAGCTTGTTTGCAGAACACTGTGTGGTCAGTATGCAAGTGACCTATGTACTGATTAAGACTGGCAGCTTCATTAGCAGTGCTCAGTGTGGGCACTCATAATTCCATTTCATAATGGCCTCCAAAGACATGGCAGAGGTCACAACCTGCATACATAGGAAGATCAAAGCAACCACCTAGTCTGTCTCTGAATTACAGATTACCCACTGACCCCAGCCAAATGGACAGCAAAGCCCCTCCTGCCCCAATGTAATTACTAAAATCCTGCTCTGTTATTCTGTGTTAGTCCAAAGAGGACTTAAGGTGGTCTTGAGAAGTACAAAGAGAAAGACAAGTCTCTCTGTGTGTTGAAACTTCTACAGTGTAGTTATCCATATGTAGATGTCTCCCCTACAGCAGGCAGAAAATGATCTGCAGCCATTCATTAGAAGGGAAACAATCTCCTTGCTAGGCAACATTGTTTCTATTTACATGGTAAAGTCCTTTCTGAGAGGTTAAATATGTTGCCTGAAATCACCCAGCAAACAGCCAACAGAGGCAGGACTCAGACTTGGATTTTGGGGGGCAAGAAAGACAGGATTCTTCTCCTTTTGAGCCTTTGCCCTTCGTTGTGCACCAGGGCTGACTGTGGGAAGTCCTTCAGTTTGCTCATCAGAGTGCAGGTTTGTGTTTTGATTTCCTAAGAGATACTGCTGTCAAATGACTTGAGCAAGTGGAAGGCTGGGCAACTTGTAGCACAGTGAGCTGGAAAATCCCTGTCTGGAGTGGGAATGAGGGCTGCTGGGCTGCCATGGACCCGGCAAACTGCCAGTTGTGTTTCTAAGTGTATTAGGAGGAACTAGTGTGTCAGGAAGCCTCATGTTTTGAGGTGAGCATGGGACAAGGAGACCCGTATGCTGCTTTGTGGACTCTTTAAATATCAGTGGTCCTCAGAGCTCAGCCCTGCACCCTCTTTGATGGTTGACATCTGTGTTTTCTCTCGGACTCATGTTTGAATCTTCCAGATTTTATATCCATCTTTGACTTCTCCTCTGAGAATATATTTAATATAGATAATAAAATTAATGTATAATAAAATAAATATTTAAAATTTTAGAAAGGAATACAGATTTAAATTTAAAACTGTCTTTATTTATGAGTGATATGTTTTTCTGTGTAAAAAAAAAAAAGAAACAAGCAAAAAATTTAAGGTACCAAAAAAGACAAAACTAAAACCTTTCAGAACTAGGAGGTGATTTTGGTAAGACAAAAGCCTATAGGAGAAGTTGAAATCTATATGTCAACAACAAACACATGAAAATTAAAATAAAAAAAACACAATACTATTTATAATTACGTTTAAAAAATAAATACTTAGGTATAAACCTAGAGCATACACAGGAGCCCTTTGTTGAAAATACCAAAACACTGGTACAAGAAATCAAAGGCCTTAACAGTGAAAAGTTGGATTTAACACAGTAAGGATGTTAGTTCTTACAAACAAATCTATAGATGAAACGTCTTATTATAACATGCTGCCCCCTCACTGGCTACATAAATTAGCCCATTTATTGTAGGCTAGGGATGACTCAGGTCCTCCAGTCTTCTGGCTATGACTGCAGAAGTGGTATTGCAGGACCAGACCCCACCAGACACTGTTTTCATCCAGAAACCACAGTGCCAGATGCCAACAGCCCACTTCTTCAGCTTGGTCTTGCCACAGAAGGACCAAGTGGACATGACTGTAGCTGGCTTCCCATAGAGGATTGGTTGTTTGTTAGGATGCTAACTTATTGGTACACAGAGACTTATCACCAAGACCTAGGCTTGAGCCCAGAGAGAGCTCCTTTTCTCCTAAATAGTCAGGGGTTCACCACACATGAGGGACTCTGGAGAACTGGAAAATGAGACTGCCTTATACAGGCAGTTTATGACCTGGGAAAGAATCAGAACTCTTTTGCAAGGTTGGCTGGAGTGTGGTCCAGGTGTGAGCACAATTGTAGCGAGAGGTTAAGATCAGAATCCATCCCCGAAAATCTGGTTTAGCTTCCAGATGTCCTAGCTCCTGCAGCCCCTCCCGTCCCTCTGCAGACAGCAAAAGCAGCTCTGGCTACTTTTGATTCCTCAATGACGGCTGCCCTCCTACCGAGCCACTCCTTTTTTGTGACCACTTTAATGTTTGGGGACACCTACCATTCTCTTTGCCACCCTGGTGCTCCCAGCATTCACTTGATAGGGTGGCATGGCTGCCCTTTGTCTATTTTAAAGGTTATCCCTAAGAATCCATGTCTTGGCTAAATAAGTTTTCCTTTCCAGAGAGGGTGGCAAGTGACGGCCATGGAGCTTTAAAAAGTTGGGTGTACTTTTCTTTTTCTTTTTTTTTTTTTCTTCAAAGATACTTTAAATTCTTTGGTTAACATTTTCATCATTTCCCTTCAGATACATAGGGTCAAGGGCTATTTTCAGCCGTTGTTCTCCCCAGTGTGGTGATCCTCAAAGCATCCTAACTGCTGGGCAATCCTTTCATACACATGGATACAGGGTACCCACATCTCACCCCTCCCCCTCCCCCTTAAGCAGGTCGACTCATTTGCTTGTTGCCTTCTTAGCTATTTTCATTAACCGAGAAAGCTCACTGGAGGAATAGGAGGAAGTACAGCTACTCTTGCTTTTGAAAGCATGCACTATGCTCTCCTGCAGAGACGCTGGGTACATTGGAGAGCAGTGCTTTGTCAGACCCTTAGGAAGTGTTAGGAATCTGGGGGACCTGAGAACAGAATATTAAGTGAGCAGGAATTGGCTGGTTGTTTGTAGTTTTTGAGAAGGGAAAGGATAGAAAGGAATGGAAGAGAGAGGGGGAAGGGAGGGGTGGGGGTAGCTGCTAAGATATCGGAAAGTCACGTGTTCCAAGATACACCCCATTACACAGTTCCTGGACTCCTTGGTGAAAGAGTGTTAGTTGCTATTTGGATGATGTGGTGAAATGTCTGACAAAAGCAATTTAATCAACAAAACGTTTGTTTTGCTCACAGTGTGGAGGGGAACATTTAGTCCATCATGTGGTGACAGAAACAGGAAACCACTGGTATATTGACACCCACCTCTGTCTGTCCTCAGGGATCGGTTCATGACTTCCATCCCTGGCTGAGACTTGCAGGCAGAGCTTTTATAGAAAAGTCTTAGGTGAGGAGAGAGTTCTTGGCTTGTATCAAGACCGGTGAGGGCAGGTCTTTGCTCATGTTTTTGACATGCTTTGGCTGGACCTAAAGTGTCCCTAGGACTTCCCTTAGGTGCTGACCCAATGGTTCCCTGGGAGGAGGTTGCCTGTTGCTATTTGTGGTCTGATTTCTTCCACTTCTCTGTCTACTTCTGTGTCCAGGGAGTGTTTTCTGATAAACACTCGGTGTTAGCATTCCTTCTAGGCTCCTCCCCACAGTTACCTGGCAATAGCCAGGTATGTCTGACTCAGTATAAAAGGGGGCTGCTTGCCCCCTCACTCTCTTGCTATCTTACCCTCTTACCCTCTTTCCTCTCTGTCCCTTCTCTCCCCATTCCCCTTCCCCCCTCTCTCCATGTGTTCATGGCCAACCTCTACTCACCCCTCTGCCTTTCTCTGTCTCTATTATCCCCTCAACTCCCTTCCCATGCCTAAAATAAAGTCCATTCTAAACTATACCCGCCGTCATGTGACTGGTACTTCAGGGGAAGGGATGCCTCAGCATGGGCCCGCAGAGGCTCCCCCTTCCCTGCACCATACCACACCTCTACCAAACATATCCCTGCTTTCTTTTTCTTTATTATAAAACAACACTTGGTTAGTCATCACTTCGGGGTCTTTTAGAGGAGATTCAGGTTGAGGTAGCCTCTTTTCTTCTCACTCACCATCAAGTTAGAAATTCACTAATTCCACTCCACCCTAAGGAACCAGCTGGGTTATCAATCTGACTACTCAACAGAACCTCAAGCCAACTTGATTTATGGTGAGGAGTGATTTTTCTGGTCCTGAGACAATCTTTGGGACTCCATGACATTAAGGCCTGGGTTGAGAGATCCTCTGCTCTGAGTTTCCTCCTTTCTCAGGATGGGTAGCTTCATCTCCTTGGTATGGGACAGCTCCCTTCACCCTGGACATGAGGAAGGTGTGTAAATTGCTGTCTTCTCAGGTGCATGGCCCCATCTCGCAGGAATGGGGGCTAGCTGAGCAAACACGTCTAGGTTGTAACTTTGGGCCTTTCTTTTTTTTTTTTCATTGCTGGAGAGGATGGAGAGGAGACTTCTAAGCCCACAATCCCTGGCAACATGCCCACAGCTGACTTGTGTATTCCCTTACCCTGGAGAGAGGTCAGCTCAGCTCCTTTCCCTTCCTTTTCTATTAACCCCATGCAGCCCAGATGCTGAACTGTGAGTTCTCCAGGGAGAGCTGATCTTCTAAGTTGCTCCTTTCCAGAAATGGAATTTAGTCCAACTTTGTCATTCACCTCAAAGCCATTTAGCTTCTATACCGAGATGTTGAAACCTGGGAGAAGTGCTCGTAGGCAGAGCGATGTGAAAGCAGAGGTATTTTACTTTGTTTGGTTTTGTTTTTTTAATTTTTGCAGAATAAGAAAGCAGGGAGGAGTGGGTGAAGCAGGAAAAGAGAGAGGATAGCGCAGAGGGAGAGATTTGGGTCCGTGAGATGGCTCAGTGGGTAAAGGTGATTGCTACCAAATGTGATAACCTGATTTTCATTCCTGGGGCACACCTGATAGTAGAGAATCAACACTTGCAAGTTGTTCTCTGACCTCAGCATGCATGGTATACACACGCAAACGCACGCGCGCGCACACACACACACACACACACACACACACACACACACGCACACACACACACACACACACACACACACACACTGAATATAAACTTAATTAATTAATTAATTAGTTTACTTTTGGACTTTTGAGACAGAATTTCTCTGTGTATCTTGGCTGTCCTGGAACTCGCTCTGCAGATCAGACTGGCCTTGAACTCAGAGATTCTCCTAGCTCTGCTTCCTGAGTGCTGGAACTAAAAGTGTGCACCGTCACTACCAGCTTGGGATTTTAAAAGAAAAAAAATGGAAAAGAATTCAGAAGAAGCTGCATTTTGTCTTGTGTTAGTCCAGAGGTCCTGGAGCATGAAGCATGTTGGAATAGAGGCATGGAAACATGCATGCCCTTTTACCATCAGCTTCAGAGTCCAGTGGAGGCAGCTGCAGAAAAGCTGTCCAGACTCAGTGGTTATTCTTATGGGAACTCATTCTTGGAAGGAGTAGCTCCCAGTTTTGTAGGGGCAGGATTCAGGATCCTTGGATCTCTGTTTCTGGTCTTTCCTTTGGATTCCTTTCACTTATTCTCAAGGCAGGAATAAATTAGGATGGCTTGGTGAAATCCACAGCCTGTGTCTATAGGGGTGGTTGGCATTACCACTTAACCTGTAGGGATTAATGCCATGACACTAGGACTCCCAACCCAGGTATAGCCCATCAAACAAAGCAGGTGGTAGACAGAGTTCAGAGATTCTCCATGTGTCTATTTCTAGGTATGTCTTTTAAATTAGTTATGCTTAAATTAGCAGTAATCTGCTTTTAATATTCTTCTCTTGAAGCAGCTAGTGTAGTTTCAATCAGGCACCTGATTAATATGCAAAAATGATTTGTTTTGATTCCAGTCTAGTAGGCATTTTTCCATATTTTTTTTAAAGGCAGCTTCTTTACCAAGTTCTTTTGCTTTTAAAGGACAAGAGGAAACACATCTTCTTGGATTCAGAGGCTGTAGATGGGAAGGCCTCTCAGAGCTGGTGGGAAATGCCAACAGCATGGCTTAGCCAGTGGCAAGACTCTTTTTATAGTGTTCAGTCTATTACACGATGCCAGCCCTGGGCTGTAGCGATAGCTCAGTCAGTAAAGTATTTGATATGCAAACATAAATTCAATCCCAGAACCCACACAATTAAAAAGAAGTTGGCATGGTGGCATGGTTTACAGTCCTAGTGGTTGTGAGGCAGAGACAGGAAGGTCCCTGGGACTTGATATCCAAACAGGCTAGCTGACCTCTGATTTCCATATGCATATCCATGTGCCCTCACACCCAAGTCCCAACCTCATCTGAAGGCATAATCAGCCTCTGTCCTCACCACATCTGGTTTTCTGTGAGTTATAATCCACATTCTTTGTTCTGTCTGTTTTTGCATTTTGTTCTTGACTAGACTCTTGTGTAGCTGCTAACATCTCTGACTCTAGTTTATCATCTTTAAAAGAGATTACTACATCTGGGGACTGTGTGAAATATAAATCTGTAATCCTTTGTCTCAAAACTTCAATATATCCAGAGGTCAGCTTTTTGGGGGTTGTAGGAAGGCAATCCAGCCTGTATATCATGCTCCTGTCACCCCCAGCGGAGTCTGGAGAGGCACGACATCATCAGCATATTAATATTTCTGCAGCCAAACTCATGAATATTCATGTAGCATAGCATCAAGACTAAAAATAACCTCCCATCAGTGGAGGGCAAGGGTTTATAACTGAGTTACAAATAAGTCTTTCAAAGCCTTTAGATGCTGTGACTGGAAACTAGAGGCTGTGACCCTGTCAAGAGATGGCATCTGTGTCCATCTATCTCTTTCTTAGCAAGTTGGAAGATCAGAGGACCAAAGAGGGTGCATGACACAAGGGACACAGTTTCCTGCTTGATGCTTCACATCCTTCTTGCTTGACTTGGGCTTTTGTTAAACCTCTTCTTCTTTGACACTTTAAATGTTGTCCCCACACCTCAGGGGTCTGATTGTGCATAAGCTCTGCTCTTTTGACACAAATAGAAGAGACACTTGGGAGGAGAATGCACTGCCTGCAGTTCCAGCACTCAGAAGGCAGAAGTGGGAACACTACAGGGATTTCTAGGTTGCTCTGGGCTATATAGAGACTCTGTCTAGAAAACTATGAAAGCAACAAAACATACAAACCCAACCAAACCCAAACACATAAGCAGTTGGTTTTAAAAAGGATTATGTAGAACTGTCTAGAAGATGATAGAAAGCTCTAATTTCCCAGGAAACATTTCTGGAAGTTCAGAACTAAATACACAGCCAAAGAAAACATTCCCAGTGGTCGGGAGCAAACCACCAGACTCCCATGCTTCCCCTCTGATTCCCACATAGTCAGCAACCCCTGGCTAACTGAGCTTGATTCTGTAACAATGTTTCATTTTGTTTGTTACAACATCTCCAAGTATATGATACACAATGTTCAAGATAATTTATCAGTGTGGTGAATCCTCTACACCATTCAACATATACCGTATAGTCTCCTGAATATTTCTTATGGAAATTTAAGTTAGGATAAAATGTTGTTCAAGGGATAGTGAATACTTTGCATTTTTTAAATCAGTTATTGGATGCTAGGGGCTCTTGTTAACATCTACACCAGGAGATCAAGGACTCCTTATATAAATCAGTTAGGGTCAGGTCCCTTTCTGGGGTTTACCTTATTTATTATTTACTTTAAAATGCAACACATAAATCATACATAAATCATACATCATGCAAACACTGATCAATTCTAATCCCTCTTCTTTTCATCCTCCCCTCTCACCAAATTTCTAATAATCTCTATTCTACTTCCAGGCTGACTTTTTTCTTTTTAGATAGCTTTCCATATGTGAGAAAAAATAATGATATTTCTTGCCGGGTGGTGGTGATGCACGCCTTTAATCCCAACACTTGGGAGGCAGAGGCAGGTGGATTTCTGAGTTCGAGGCCAGCCTGGTCTACAGAATGAGTTCCAGGATAGCCAGGACTACACAGAGAAACCCTGTCTCAAAAAAACCAAAAACCAAATAATAATAATAATAATAATAATAATATTTTTTTCCTGTGTCTATCTTATTTCATGTAACTATGTAAGTGACACACTATAGACTCATCCTCACTGATGCAAATGACAGGATTTCATTCTTCTTTATATATAAAACACCACACACACACACACACACACACACACACACACATGGGGGGTGCCCAGTGTGGTGGCACATACCTTTAATTTTAGCATTTTGGAGGTGGAAACAGGGGATCTCTATGAGTCTGAGACCAGACTGGTGTACATAGTGATTTATGAGCCAGTCAAAGCTACATAGTATGGTGTATTACTCCCCCCCTCACATGCACACCACCATCTTTCTCTTGGTTTTACAAGACAAGGTTTCTCTGGCTATCCTGGGACTTACTCTGTAGATTAGGCTGGCCTCAAACTTGGAGAGCAGCCTGCCTCTGCCTCCCTCATGCTAGTATTAAAGGCAAGAGTCACAATGTCTGGCTGACTCTGTCTCAAATAGTAGACAAACAAGAGATAAAGACATACAGATGCACACTGAAAGAGACTCTCAGAGAGATTATGCTGCCTGTCCAGTGTCAGGCAGCTGGCCCCTGGCCTCACTGACAAGAAGCTCTCTTTGTCCACTTCACCATTTATTTTGTACACCTGATCTCACATAGTCAGTGACATCTGGGGGCACTAAAGGGCACACTACTGTCCATCTTGGCAGAGTCTTGTTATTCTCATTTTTCCTGTGGTCGTTCTTCTGTTGCTGCATGGAACTACATTTTCAGATGAGACTTTTCCTGTTGGATTTCAATGTGAGGAACTTGAAGGAGGGTGGAGAGTAGGAGAGACAGGAAGCCAGCATGAGCCTATTTCTGGAGATGTGATTGACTGAGGGTGACTTTGCAGATTTCAACAGCACTCGGGTTTCCCAGAGAGTCACACAAGGGAACTACCTTTCATGATCCCTGCAATGTCTTTATGCTTCACCCTCTGCACTTGCATAAGTCCTTTGAAAACACCAGCTGTGTGTTCCCGGGATAAGGATAACCAACAGAATTCACAGATCCACACAATAGTCACCCAATCACAGAGGGGGAACACAGATACATCGTGTCTGCATTGTGGTTTTTTTTTTTTTTTTTTTTTTAGGTACGGTTTCTTATTTCAGCACCACAGTGTCGGACAGCTCCAAGCCAGCCAGCTTCTCTGTTCAGCGCTTAGAAGTAGAAGCTAAAACAGAACTAGATGAGAAAGGGATTTATTCAGGGAAAGCTGTGAAGGATAAAGGGGAGAAGGCAGGAGTTGGTAGAGAGAGCCTTAAATGACAATGTGGATCTACCACTTGTGAAAGAATAGGGGCAGAGAATCACATTGGGAAGCCTTAGACCTCCAAATGGTTACCTTCCATCTGTGTGTGTGTGTGTGTGTGTGTGTGTGTGTGTGTGTGTGAGAGAGAGAGAGAGAGAGAGAGAGAGAGAGAGAGAGAGAGAGAGGAGTGTGTGTGTGCCTGTGTGTGTGTGGTGAGTGCGTGTGTGTGTGTGCATGTGTGTGCGAGCATGTGTGTGTGTGGGTGGTGGTGTGGTGTCTGTGGCTTCTTTCATATCTGTCTTGATTGGGCTATCTCTCTTGACAGAGAGACCCTGAGCAAAAACTGTCCTCCAAGAGGGGGCTTTGCACGAGGTTAAGAGGCCATGGTTTCAACATTGTTGGGGTACAATACACTCACCATGGGATAAGTGTACTGTGGCACATGGGGGCAGGGTTCAGTAGGTGAATTACCCCTCAGAGCAGGTTCCACAGAAACCCACAGTAGACTTCCGGATGCTCTGAGGAAACCCATAGCTTCCATGCTTTCCTCAAACCGAAGAGCCCATGGTACTTGTACATACACTCTGCCTAAAAGTGCAGGAGAGATCATGGATTCTGGGGAATGGGGACCTGAGTGTACAGCTTCCCCTCTAACGCAGGCTCCCAGCAGGACTGAGTTCACTGTCCACAAGTGACCTGCTCATTCGCACACAGTTTGCTCTCGGGTTAATTGCCCCACATCCCACTGCCTGGCTTCTGCTTTGTGAGGTCATTCTTTAGATGCTCATGAATCCTTCATTTAGAATCTGAATTTGGAGGGAGACGAAGATAGCCCGACGGAAGGGCTGAGCACTGTAGAGGAGTTCAGCGACAGTGTCCCGAGTAAGAAAGCCATACAACTGGGGAAATGGGGCTGACCCTCGAGGTTAGAGCTGAGGTGTCCACCAGGGTAAGCTTTGGATACTTATAGATTTGTTTTATTTGGTGTGTAAATATGTGTGTATACAGGTGCGTGTGTGTGTGTGTGTGTGTGTGTGTGGGTGGGTGTGCACATAAAGACCAGAGGGCAACTTAGAGCTGTCTGACACTGGACAGGCAACATAATCTCTCTGAGAGCCTCTTTCATTGTGTGTCTGTGTGTCTACATCTCTGTGTATGTAATTGTCTGTTATTTGAGACAGGGTTAGCCAGGCATGGTGACTCTTGCCTTTAAACCTAACACTGGGGAGGCAGAGGCAGGTTGCTCTCTGAGTTTGAGGCCAGCCCAATCTACAGAGCAAGTCCCAGGACAGCCAGGGAAACCCTGTCTTGAAGAACCAAGAGAGAAATGATTGGATGGAAACGGGGATGGGGGCAGGTACATGTTACTATGTAGCCTTGGTTGGATTTGGGGGTTGAACTCAGGTCTTTATGCTTACAAGACAAGTGGTTTACTACTGAGCCATCTCTTCAGCCCCCAACATTTGTACTCTTAAGCAATATTGTGAAATCAAAGAAGGGAGGAAGGGAGTCAGAAGGCTCTAGACACTCATCCAGTAGGTACTAACCGTGAGGTGGTGGAAGATTTTAGTACATTTTCCATGTGGCCAAAAATCTGTCTAAGGACAGCCCTTGCTGGAAGCTGATGAACCTGCCCCTTCTTTGGGACTAAGGTGGCTTAGAGGGTGAGCTGGGTTAGTTTTCACTGTCCACTTGACGTATCCCAGAATCATCTGGGAAGAGAGTCATCATGGGAAATAGATAGATTGCTCTGTGGGCATGCCTGTTGGAAGTTGTTTTGATTATTGGTTGAGGTGAGAGGATTCAGCCTGAAATGTGGGCAGCACCACTTTATGGGCACCAAACTATGTGAGTGAAGAAAGCCAGCTGAGCTAAGTACTAAGAGCTAAGTACTGTGAAGAAAGCAAGCTGAGCTAAGTACTAAGTACTGAGCAGGCAGGAAGGATACACTCATTTCTTTCTGTTCTCATGGATGTAGCTGTCATGTGACAAGCTGTCTCAAGCTCCAGCCTCTGTGACTTCTGCAGCGATAGACTATAGCTTGGAGTTTGTAAGACAAATAAATCCCTTTCTCTCCTAAGTTGCCTACTGGTCAGAATGTTTTGTGACACCAACAAATAAACTCAGGACAGTGGTCGTCTTTTGTCTCTGGTCGGGTATCTAAGGCTCCCTATGTATCTCTGATAGCATTGGTAATGAGCAGAGGAATTTGTTGTAGCCTTCTTTATGTGGAATTATGGAGCATCCTGACCTTTGGCCCCGCCCCTCCTATCAATCTACTTTGAAATACATGTCCAGACCCAAAGGCTCCTGTGTTCCATTCCTTTTACCCACTGCAGAAGAGGAAGCTTTAGTTGAGGAGGCTGGGCCCGCTGCACTCAACACTGTACAATGGATACTGTATGTCTGTCTAGCGATGATGGATACTGTACATCTGTCTAGGATGCCTTCCTGAAGTTTTCCTTTATTAGCTGCTGGACATGGTGGCACACATCTTTAATTCTCAGCACTTGGGATGCAGAGGCAGTTGGATCTCTGTGAGTTTGAGGCTGGCTTATCCATAGTGAGATACTGTCTAGAGGTCAAACATAGCAATACAACCTAACGCAGGGAAGACTGAATCCATAGGGTTTGGAGGGGGCATTGTTTGTTTGTTTGTTTTTAAAGGCAGGGTGTGCTGGCTACTGTTAATTGGCATAAGTTAAAGCCATCGAGAGGAGGGAGGCTCAGTTGTGAAAATGCCTCCATAAGAACCAGCTAGATAGATAGAAGAACCAGCTAGATAGATAGACAAGCCGTAGAGCATTTTCTTAATTAGTGATTGGTGTCAGGAAGGCCCAGCCCATTATGGATGGTGCCACCTCTGGGTGAGTGGTCTTAGGTTCTATAAGAAAGCAGGCTGAGCCAGCCATGAGGAGTAAGCCAGTAAGCAGCACCCCACCCCCACGGCCTCTTTATTAGCTCCTGCCTACTTGAGCTCCTGTCCTGATGTCCTTTGATGATAACCAGTGGTGTGGAGATATAAATAAAGCTCTTTGCTCCCAAGGTTGCTTTGGTCACAGTGTCAGAAATCCTAGAGACACAGGATCTCTCCATGAGACTTGTTGTGAAGAGCAGGCTGGCCTTGAGCTGTCAGAGATGTGTCTGCCTCTGTCTCCCTAGTGATGGGACTAAAGGCAGGCACTGCCACACCCAGATAGAGATCTTTTTACTTATTGCACCATTCTCTATTTTTTAAAAAAATACTGATTTACTTAAAATATCTATTTATTTGTGTTCACGTGTGCATGTGCCCCAGCAAGCATGTAAGCATCATAAGACACTTGTGGGATTGGTCTTCTCCTTTTGCCATGTGGGTCTCACGTATGAAACTCGGGTTGTCAGCGCCCACCTTTACCCACTGAGCTGACTCACCAACCCTTCATTGGTCACTTCAATGCTGTTATAGTGTATTCTCTGGGATTTTGATCCAGATGGAAGTTATGTACCAAACAAACAAAAACCTGAGGCATGCACAGAGGGATTATGCTTGGCATAAGAATTGAGTGGAGATCTAATATAGGAACCCCAAGAACTGTCTGCACAGTGGCCACCTGCCAGGTACCCAGCAAGCACCTCCAAGGGCAGCCTCCATATCTCTCTGTCGGGTGGGATGTGTGTTCTCTTCAGAGGCCACGCACCGCAGCAAGCGCAAACTCCTGAAATCTATAAATAACCACAGATTTAAAAGTCATATTTATTTGCCAGAATGGGAATGAACAAACTGGTTCATTTGTGGGCTTTAATCCTTGAGGTACACATGCTTTATAGAGGATCACTTTTCCAAACTGTTTTGTTTGCTTTTGATACACAAGCAGTGGTATCCTGTGATCTGTTCAAATACCTGTGGGCACCGGCTGGATCGACGAGGGGTGGAGGGATGTTCTAGTGAGAAATGCTACCGTAAAAGGGGCACAAGCAGGATCTAAAGGTGACCTTCACTGAAAGGACCTGAATTCCAGGTGGTAGCACATCTCAAAGCCTCATGGGATGGGACAGAGAAATTGGATTCAAAAGTCCCCACCCTTCCCCTAACTCATCTCTTGCTCTAAGTGAGAATGAGCACAGCGGATGACACAGGCCGACCTCAGTTCAGGTTTCTGAGCCAAATCCTCTGCTGCAGGTGTCTGATCTTCCTTTGCTTTCTTCTCTGCAAACATCCAAAGCAGCCTGGTGGAATTAAAGACACAAAGGCTGACGGTAAGCAGAATCAAGGAGTTTCACAGTCGAGGTCACAAAATGTGGCTCCCGTTCAACGCGTCTGCAGGTTTGTGACTCCAATTCTAATTTTTTAAAGTTTGGGCAGACAGTAGAATAGAATTTATAAATCCACGCGAGTGGTTGGGGAGACATCTCAGCCAAAAAAGGGCCTGCTGCACAGACTGGAAGACCTGGGCTTGATCCTTAGACTCCCGAAGCTCCGAGAAGCTGGGCATGAGGTGATGCTCTCTTTCAGGCACAGATCTGGGAAGACAGAGGCAGGAGGACCCCTGAGGTTTGCTAGTATCACCCCATTTGTGAACTCTAGGTTTAGTGAGACATCCTTTCTTTAAAATCAAGGTGGATCCCAAAGCGTGAGGGAGAAAGGATGGCTTGCCAGTGATCTGCCAGTAGCTCTCCACAAGATAGCCATGGTATATGCCCCTCCTCTACAGTCAGAGACAAGCAGCTGCATCTTAGCACAGATTTGTTCAGGGCATAGTTCTGCTTTTTTATAGCTAAAGTAAGCTGGATTGCAAGAACAGTGCAGGTGCACTCTAGAGTGGCAAAGGGAAGGTCAACCGTCAGGGGCTGGAGTGAGCCTGAGGGGTAAAGGGAAGAGGCAGCTGACCAAATTATCTGCCCAAGACCTTACCCCTTACCTGACCTCCACAACCTCTGCTTTGTGTTATTGGAAATTTTATTAGAGGAATTGTTCTCAAAGATGAAATAACTTTTTCTAATCATCATCATCTTCTTCTTCTTCTTCTTCTTCTTCTTCTTCTTCTTCTTCTTCTTCTTCTTCTTCTTCCTCCTCCTCTTCTTCTTCTTCTTCCTCCTCCTCCTCCTCCTCCTCCTCCTCCTCCTCCTCTTCTTCTTCTCCTCTTCCTCCTCCTTTTCCTTCTCTTTCCTCCATTTCCTCCTTCTCTTCTTTCTCCTTCTTTTCCTCCTCTTCCTCTTCCTCTTCCTTTTCTTCCTTCTCCTTCCCCTCTTCTTCCTCCTCTTCCTTCTTCTTCTCCCCTTCCTCTTCCTCCTGTTCCTTTCTCCTTCTCCCCCCTCTTCTTCTTTTTAAGACAGGGTCTCACTATGTAGCCCTGTGTGGTCTAGAACTCACAGAGATGCACCTGCCTGTCTCTTGAGTGCAGGGATTCTTTTTCTACCATCCTTATGTGGTAAAGAATTTGCCATGTGAGCATTTGTTGCACAATAGAATGCCAAAGCAGAGGCCTTTCAGAGAGTAGGGAATGTCTAACAAAGCTTATAAATGCACCGTATATGCCCTCTGTTAAAACCCATGGCCAAGGGTTATCCCGAGTAAGTGGTGTTGAATAGTTGGTATCCTGAATAAAGAGTCCACTGCGCTGATAACTTCCTGTGTCTTCCTGGTTCCTCCACTGCAGGTGATGTTGGTGATGCTGATTCCCTACAGGGTATGGGAAGCTGAGTGAGGCTGTGAACAGGACCTTCTGACCACTCCTCTACCCTCTGTCCATTAGAGTCTTGACAAATGGCTCTATTCACTGCAGAAGAAACATTCAGGGAGCAGCTGCTGTTTGCAAGCCACCTGGACAGAGTGCAGACTTTCCCCACACCTCTCTGAACCTTCAAATTGACTGCAAAGTGAGACACAGAGAGACATGCACAGTGCTGAAGACCAGCGCAGACTGATGGGCTTAGTGGCCTTTTCACACCAGGAATTGCCTGTTTACTGTTTGAGTCCCAGGGTGGCCCCTGCTCACCAGGGCTTCTCTCTTTCCCTCCCTGAGGGTATTTTCTGTGTGATTTAGAATAAAGATTGGGCTATGTAGATGTTACCATGGCAACTGGTGGTTTAAATAAAAATAGTGCTACACCCCCAGTAGCCTGTCAGTGTGAAATGTGCCTATCGGCAGGAAGGGCTGGAGGTATCTTATTTCTTCAGCTCCCAGCATCCACCTCCCGCACTTCCTCAAGCCTAGGGAGGCAGGAAAGGCTGCTTTGACAGATGCCTGGCTCTGGGGCTCTGCCAGTGCAGGAGGTGGCTGATTAGTAAGGTCATTTTGTCAGAGTGATTGTGTGGACAAACAGAGAGTAGTCTTGCCAAAACCAGGGTGCTGAGGTGTCTGTCCCCTGGGGCAAAAGAGCAGCAATCCTCAACTGTCATTAGATGGCGCTCCTCTCTGAGGCATTGACTCTGCACATATGGCTTGACTTTTCAAACAATCACAGCAGAAACTGAAAACACAAAGCCCCTGGGCAGAGAGTCAAGGGTTAGCACTATGGCAGTAGAGACGTGTAGCTACTTAAGCAGATGCAGGCCTGGAGTGGCATGGCTTGCTGGGCCTCCCTGCCGAGCTGTAACACAGTGCTCTCCCTACATACCTATCATTCTGTTTTGAGATGAGGAGCTGATCTGAAAATGTGGAGGGATCTGAAACAACCTTTAAAGGACCGGCCATCCCAATTCCCCCAAGGGGTTGTTGGTGTCCCCAGGTCAGCTGCCCTCCATCACAGCCAACTGGGCAAGGGCTGGGTTAGGAGGAAACTCAAGCAGGTGTTTTCTGGTTTTTGGAGGTGAAAGGGCCAGAGCCGGCCCAGGACACATCAAGACCAAGCTCTTAGCACAAAAAAGATTTATTTGCCCTAGAAGGACAAAGGACTGCCTCTGGGTAGAGAGGAGACAGATGTGGCCAGTAGGCAAATGGCAGTTTATAAAGGAAACCCTCCGCCTCCCCATATTAGGACGAATTGGTTTGTTTTGATTGGGTAAATCAATTAGGTGAGCCAAAAAGGATTTTGATTGCTGGATTTCAATACTTTGATAGTTGAACCTTGGTAGTCAGCCCAAAGAGGAGGAAGTAGCCAAATAAGGAAATAGACCTTGGGGGCTGACTTTAGGAATCTAATCTAACAGTTTTTAGCAATGGGGAAAAGGAATGGCGAAGGGTAAGGCCTGCCAGAGTCATGTTTGCCATGCTCAAGCCTACTAGAGCCCTTTAGTAGGTGTTTAAAGCTGGGCGTGGTGGCAATGCTGTTACTTCTGAGGCCAAGACAAGTGAACCATGAGTTCAATATAAAATGAACAAAAAACTAATCTAAAAGGCACCATAATGCACAATTCCAACTACAGGGCATGTGAGTGACTGTGTAAGTATGTGTGTATGTGTGTGTATATATGAGTGTGAGTGTGTATGTGTGTATATAACTGTGAGTGTATGTGTGACCATGTATGAGTGTGTATACAAATGTGTACAAGTGTATGAGTTATATGTGTATGTATGTGTGAGTGAGTA
>JANHMN010000020.1:38650367-38707792 GCA_030674055.1 Rhabdomys pumilio
ACACACACACACACACACACACACACACACACACACACACACACACACACACACACAGTTACTTCCCCCAGAGCTCCAGAAAGGTTCTGCTGAAAAGCTACCTCCCTGTCACCCAGAACTTCCTATGAGACACACTCTATTTTAGGGACATGTCCCTGGGTAAAGAGAGTTGCTGTCTGCACATATCTCTAGAAATCCACGACCCTTCACCAGCCCAGGGAGACAAATCATCAAGGGAGGACGAACACATACACAGTTCACAGCAGAGACAATTTCTCTTAACCATGCTGACCACAAGGTAGTCACTTACAGGTCCCCTTCCCCGCCTGTCCCCTCAGAACTTCCAAGGAAGTCCTAGACTTTCTGAAGGACTCCAAGCTCAGAGCAGATGAGCTGTGGTCTCTTCCTGTGGGGGTTCTTGGCAATTCCATTTTCACAGCACCAAACGCTCCCTTGTCAGATAAGCTACACAACTGTGGAGCTGAGGAAAGGGTTTTTCTCAGGGAAGAGAAGAAGTCTGGGATCCTGGCCCAGCATATCAGGACCTGAACTGCCTGGTCGGCTGCAACTGTCTTCAGCAGGCACACTTCCTTCCCACAGTCCTACCATGAGGCCCTGGGATGCTTCTCTTGAAAGGTCCCATGCCTTTTGCCATGATAGATTTGCCATCTGTCCAGTATTTCTCCCAAGACATTCTCTTTTTAAAAGTGCAGTCATCAATGTCATCATGGAGGACAATAAATCTTAAATGGAAGGAGCATTCACAGATCAACGGGAGAAATCCTGCTCCAGGATAGAATAAGTTACTGATAGACCAACCAGCATGCAGGGACGACGGCTTCTGAGAATGAATAAGGGAGTCCCTCACCTCTTACACCTACAGCCCTGAGCTTGGAAGACAATGTTAACACAGGCTCACTCCTGCAATGTCACCTGCATCACTTTCAGACCTGCCGGCACTGGGCTCACTGCCCAGCCACTATGTGGAAAATGACCAGCAAAAGCAAAAGGCCAAGCCACAAGTCCAAACTGTTCCAGGCAGCTTAACTGCCACCTTGGCAGAGGGACCACTGGCCTTGCAGACTGTGGTTGGACTTTATGTGGTTTTACTGCAGCAGCTGAGGATACACTGTAGCTGGTACTTCTGAGGTCCCCTGGAGTCCTGGCCTATCCACTACACTTCAACAGTGTGTTTAAGGGACTGGGAAAATGGCTCAGTCAGGAAGTGTTTCATGCAAGGTCATAAGGACTTGAGTTCAAGTCTTTGGACCTCAGATCTCCAAGAGTGACACTCACCTGTATTGCAAATGTTGAGGGGTAGAAGACCAAAGAATTCCTGGGGCTTTCTCAACATTAACTCTAGTTCAGTCAGTGAGTTCCAGGCTCAGTGAGAGACCCTGTTTCAAAAAACAAGATGGATGACTCCTGAGAAATGATACCTGATAGTGATCTTTGGTTTCTAACACACACGTGCGCAGATGGGCATGCACATGGGAACACACACACACACACACACACACACACACACACACACACACACACGCGATGCTGAGTTGCTGAGTTCTGGGAACAGGAGGCAGCTTACTGTACCGGAGGCACTCCAGGCCTGAGTAGTCATGGGAGAAACAGGAAGGTGAGAAACACAAGGTAAGATACCACAGTCAAGGGAGGAACATGGCTTCCCTGATAACTCTCTGCATAATTAAATACTGACGTCATTAAATAAGGAATGCTTAAACAAAAATTCCAGAGGCGTTGCTCAAAGTAAAGCCTTTTTGCCACAGAGGGCAGCAAGGACATCAGGATACATTTCCATACTCCAGAGATGATGTCTTATCTGGAAATGCCACATCCTATGCTGGCCAGTGCTCTGCCTGTGCCTCAGTTTCCCCATTGCTAAAATAGGATTAACAACACCCTTGAGTCTCAAAATCAAACCATATGTGCTTGGTCTGAGGCTATACCTGTTACCAGTTCAGACCTCAGCAGCTGGCCCAGAATAAACCCACTGACCTGTTGTCAACTTGAAATAGCCTTCATTCTGCAAGGACATCCCCACTGTCATCCTCAGCCAAAGTAGCTTTGGAACACAGGTGAGCTTCATGGCCCACTGGAGGGTTCCTGAGACTGAGGGTTGGGTGGAGGATGGTGGGTCTCTGTCAGTCAGGGTTTCCTAGCAGGGCTTTCTCCTATGTGACCAAGTTCTTACAAAGAGATAGGGCACAGCTCACACTGTCACAGTCCCCTCAAGGTACCTCTCAGTTCCTGTTTGATCCAGTGCTGTCATAGGCCCTTGAAGTACAGGCAGAGAGCATTAGTGCTCCTGCTGTAGGGCTGGGGCTCGCTCTGATTGTTTGTCTCTGACATTGACCTTTCCAGACCTCCACCCCCAGACTCTTCACACATTGTTAGAAAAAAAAGAAAAACGGCATAATGCCTTGTAGATAAGGCACCACAGACACATCCTAGCCAATGGCACTCCTTTGTCCCCTCCCCGATAGAGGCTCCACAGACAGTTACAGAGCTTTCAAGAAAAGCTAGGGAGAGAGGGGGGAAAAACCCTTACAACAGTGTCTTCTCAGCTGAAGAGAGACCTTAGACCTAGTGACACTGGTCTCTGTTTTGTCTCCATTTTGTTAACAGTGAGACTGAGAAAGAAGAGCTTAGGGAGCTTAGCAGTTTTTGTGAAAGATCACAGGTTGAAAGGGCTTGTCCCTATATTGCAAACTCCTTCAACGCTTCCTCAAAGCAGCCTTTGGTTCAAGGCTGGCACTATTTACTGCTACAGTGGGCCCACAACAGCAAAGGAAAGCAAAGCAATTTCTTCAGAGAGTTTAACTAGACTAAGTTGGCAGAGGCTTTGGGTGGCCGTGGCTGTGCTGCACTCCAGGGGTTCTCAGGGAGCACCCACAGAGACCTGAGTTCCTGGGGTGGAGAGAAAGGTAATCAAGACAGACATTGAAATTAACTGAGTCTCCCGCCCTGACTGCAGGAGAAATGAGGTAAACCAAGATGTATATATAGCTGGTTTCATTTACCATAGTCACCATGGCTGAGACTCACACAGCCTTCCTTGTCTCCACAGAAATGAGCCCCAACAACACAATGTGGTGTTCCTAAGTCAACTCTGTCAGGCTGGTCCCCGAGGGGAGGTGAGCACTCTATCAGCCTATCGCCTTTGGGCATGGGGACCATTGTTTTACAGGATCCACCACATTCTTGGAAATGTTTTCTCCCTCGATATCAAAGCTTAAGAGGACAGCTTAGTGTAGTGGTGGTCACTGGTAAATCTCAGCGCTCCGAAAGCACCATCAGGACGCCCTTAATCATGATAGGAGGAGGGTGGGCAGGCTCTGGAACAGACATTGCTGCAGAAGGTGGTAGACAAACTCTTCTCCATTTTCCTGCCTGGAAGCCCCTCCTCTCCATAATACTAGCTCTAAACGTACAAGGCAGCCCTCTGCTGTAGACTCAGCTCTTGGAAATCATCTTAGGCTTTGAGAACAGTTATTGACCAGAGTATGCAAGACTAAACGCTTTAAAAGCTCAGCACTGGTGAACTTTTTTTGAACAAGTACAAGAGTTGCTCTTTCCAGTTGGTAGTTAATTTATTTTTATTTTCATTTCTTTGGCAATGAGGATAAATGCATTTTTAAGTCATAAAGGAATTCTCACAGGAAATCATGGGCCAAATGGAAAATTCTCTTTTTGTGACCAGAACCAAGGTCCCAAAGGTAAGAATAAAACCAAAACACCCTGGCCTCCCCTGTTCTCATCTGTGCCCTGTGATGGTTTCTCCTACCCCACATCACCTGGAGTGAGCTGCCAGCAGGCCCCCAAGCATACTGTCTCCATTCTACACCTGTGGAAGTGGGAGGAGTCCTTTGGGTGCCATTTCTTATCTTTGTTTTTGGAGACAGTCTCATTCGGATCTTGGGCTTACTCATTAAGTTAGCAGGGCTCGTCTGTCAGCCTCAGAGCGCTCCTGTCTTTGCCACCACAGTGTTGGACTTGCGAGCAAGTGTCACCACACACATCTTTTTCCTGTGGCTTCTGGGAACTGATTTTTATGTCTTTAGGCTGAAGGGGGAACATTTTACCAGCTGAGCTATGTCTCCTGCTCCTACACCCCCCCCCCACCTTTTTTTGACAGTGTCTTGCTTTATAGCCTCGGCTGGTTTCAAACTTGTGATCCTCCTGCCTTTGCTACCTCTGCTGCTTCTGTGTCCCACGAGCTGGGATTGCAGGCATGTGCCATGGGTGCCCATCTGATGGTTATAATTCTTCTAAAAAAATAAGCTTTGCAGAGAGCATTGTGTCTTTGCTTAAGACTGATGCTTGTTTCCTGGTTCTGTAGTTTCCCTGCTGTGTGTATCTCAGTCTCCTCTTAGGTAGAATGGGGACAGTGTCCCTCAGAGGGCTGCTGGGCAGATCACTCCAGGTGATGTGGGGGAGGAAGAGCCATCACAGGACACAGATGAGAGCAGGGGAGCCCAGGGTGTTTTGGTTTTATTCTTATCTTTGGGACCTCGGTTCTGGTCACCAAAAGAAAAATTTCCACTTGGCTCTTGCTTTCCTGTGAGAATTCCTTTATGATTTAATGCCTAAGAAGCCGTGCTTGATACCGTAGAATTTGGTGAGCAGTTATTCAAAACACAAACCAATAAAAAGCACGTAAGCACCAAAGGTAAGCCAGCGAGATGGCCACTGCCACTTATGTGCAGGACACCAAGGTAGCCTGTCAGCCTTTGTTCATGAGGATTAATGGAACTAGGCATTAACTGTCAGCTACACAACCAGAAAATTAGTCAGCAATTTCCAGTGACAGCTCTTCTTCCAAACAGTAAGAGAATAATCCAACATTAAGTCCTCCCAGGCAAGCTCAAGAGCAAGACCTGAGAAGTAAGAGCATTCCACCTGCCAGTCACTGGGGAGGAGGGACTTAAATCTGTGAGTGACAGAGCACTGCTGCAGCTTCAGCCTTTATTGAATTCCTTAGGCTTATGGGGGTCTGGAAAGTCTGAATGCAACAATCACAAAGGGGTGGGCAGGCCAAGGCTTCCAGGTCTGGTTTGTGTCTGGATGGAGTAGGGCGGGGGAGGCAGAGACAGAAGTGTAACTACCAAGGAATAGCCTTAAGGTTCCAGTGCACCAGGGGCTGCTCTTTCCCCTCCACAGAGATCAGCCCTGCCTTGTGCTCTTAAAGCACAAATGCCTCCTGCAGAGGACCTGGCCTGGCCTATTGGAAATTGTGTTTGTGCTTTGGGCTTGATAACCCTGGCAGGTTCACCCATCTTGACATCCTGATTTTGTTTCTGGCCCACCATCAATGTGAGCTATTAGGAATCCTGGAACAACTATCCCTGCCCCCTCTCTGGAAAGCATTCCCCTCCCCCAGCCCTCAGACCTGGCTGCCTGGGCTGATTTCAAGAGTGTGAGTGTCATTAACTGACATTCATCAAAACACTCCTCGTTGTTCCCAGACGCGAGGGCCGAGAGGGTGGAACTCGGTCGGCATTTCATGTTAATCTGTATTGAGGACTTGCCTGACAAAACACATTATTGTAAGAATTGCCAGCCTGAAAGCGAAGCTATGTTTATGGCTCACCCTATTTTTCTTTCCTAAAGGAAATGCTGCTTCCCCTCTCCATCCTTCTGAGCCTTCCACGGCTCACCCTCCCCTGTCAGCCACACAGCCTTAACATTTAATTTTTCCTTCATGAGTAAATCTTTTGTTGGCGGTGTCTGCAAAATTAGAATAAACATCTTGGGCTTCTGCACTGGTGTCTGAGATTAAAAACACGAAACAATGAGCCTCGACATACTGCCTTTAATACGTGTGATGAGTGGCATTTCCCAGGGGACCATGTTGTGGCCATAACTGCAGCTACGTGGGCTGTGTGCTGGGGAGGGAAATGCTGGATGCATCCCACAGAGGATCCAAGCCATGGTAAATGATTCTTACTGAGGAAGGCTGTGAGGACTCCTGTGTCCATGTGTCAGGACTCCTGTGTCTGTGTGCCCATAGCACAGGCTGCTCTTTGGAGCCTGAGACTTTTACTTCTGTGTTTCAGGTTACTTTCGCCTGTAAAAACTAAAGGGGCTCCTCTTTCACATGGAGGAGGATCTTTTATTTATTGTATTGTATTTTAGCCCCCCCCAATGTCTGTCGTCTGTCCGTCTGTCCGTCTGTCCGTCTCTGGATGAGGACACTCCCTCTAGGGGCTAGGTACTCTATGAGGAGGCCTTATTTCTACCCTGGTTTAGAATAGAGATTCAGAGATGTGGTGGCAGATGGCAGAGTCTATGAAAGTCGCAGGAAACAGGGACACCCAGGCTTTACTGGTGTCTTTCCTCTCCTTCCCTCTCCCTTCCTGTGGAAGTTTATGAGGTCACAAACCAACAGGGTCTGAGTGTTCTCGGAGGAATTCTTGGCCATGTCTTGTGTTTGACTGTGATAGAATCCACTTGACATTCAGGGTCCAGACTCCTTGACCTTTCCCCAAGGCTATGAAGGGGGGAAGTCTGACCTGCTAGCCTTGCTTTGTTAAGCTTAGTGGGGTTCTATGGGCAGGAGTCTCTACCTTACTGAAGACAGGAATTGCTCAGTATGGTTCTGACAGGCAGCTTTGACAGTTTCCTAGGATTCTGTATCAGGAGATGAGCACAGAGGAAAAGGTAGGCAAAGGGGCTTCCTGGGAGGAGTGAGCATCTAAGCCTTCCAGCTAGTGCTCTCTGGGAGTGGGTGGGCCAACCATGTGTCACAGGAACTAGTTCTTATGACATGGAAAGCGGTACAGGGAATCCCCAAGCTTTGTGCAGGGAGGGGACTAGTGGGGCTACTTCAGACTATGGAGAAAGCTAGCCCTGGTGCGGCCAGAGAACCAGGCTGGAACAGTGGTTCTGTCTGGGGCCATGGGGCCTGTGTTGCTCTTCTGCTGCCAGGTGGGTGCCGCAGATCAAGTTATGGTAAGAGCATATCCACTTTGGAGATCCTGGTTTTAAAACGTCTCACAGCTAAATTCATAATTCAGGTTTCCCAGGTTGATGCTAAAAGAATCAGCTTCAACGGCATGGAAGATTATTTCTAATTAAACCCTGATGGATACAGCTTTCCCCTCTTCGGTACAAATTCATGCTACACAGGTGATTTTAAAAGACATAATTAGTTATTTTTTTTTTCATTGCTGTGACAAAATGTCCCATGAAACCAATTTCAGCAAGGAAGGATTTATTTTGGCTCCTGGTTTGACGGCTCATTCAGTCCATCATGCTGGGGAAGGCTTGGCAGCAGGGAGCCTTACATGTCTGGTCACAGTTCAGTGAGCTTTCTCCCTTTTCCCTTTTTATTCAGCCTGGGACCCCAGCCTGTGGGATAGTACTAGTCACCTTCAGGGTGGGTCTTCCCTCCTCAGTTAAATCTCTCTGGAAACCTCCCAACAGACAGACACACCCGGAAGTATATGTCCCAGGTGATTCTAAATCCTGTCAAGTTGACAGTGAAGATGAACTGGCGAGATGTGAGGAAATATTAGCTGAAGCAATAACTTTAGTTCTTTACCTTCTGAATTTGAAAGATAAATAACAGAAGAGAGCCTTACACGGCTTGGATTCGGGGCAGATATGATCAGAGTGATAAAAACTAATATTGACCAGACACACAGTGTCTGGGAAGCAGGAACAAGGTAACATCTATTCTAAACCTCTTGTACCACTGTCTCAGTTAGGGTTTCTATTGCTGTGACAAAATGCCATGACCGGAAGTAACTCGAGGAGGAAAAAAAAATTGATCTCAGGTCTCACTCTGTCACCAAGGGGAAGTCAGGGCATATACTCAAGGGAGAATCCTAGAGGCTGGAACTGAAGCAGAAGACACAAAGAAACTTGGTTTCTTGTCTTGCTCTCCAGTGCCTACCCTGTCTGCTTTCTTATATACCCCAGGACCACCCACCTATGACTGGCACTTCCCCCCAGAGAGCTAGACCCTTCCACTTCAACCAGCAATCAGGACAATACTCAACACCTACCTGCCAATCTTACAGAAGGGAAGTATTTTCCCAGTTATGATTCCCTCTTTCCAGATATGTCTAGGTTTGTATCAAACTGACCATAGTTCTGATAAGAGAATTAAGTTAAGTAAATATACTCTATTAACTTCTTGAACAGATATTAAATGGATACATTCAATCCTGTATCCTGTAACCCCTGACCCAGATTCAATCCAAAAATGGCCACCTTGCCTTGCCTCTGAGAGCTAGCTATGTCAGTCAGCTTAATACTTCCCTCCACAAACTGTCTGCAAAGAGTTCTAGGACCATGTTGGCTGCTCTCTGCAAACTCTCTGCATCCAGTAAGGGGGGAAAGAGGGAGCACACAGGAGGCCTGAGCAGAGATGTGCCAGCTCAGATCCCACAGGCAGGCTACTCAGCAGGGACCAGAACCCAGAGCCCGAAGAAAGTCTTGGTGCTGCTCTGGGTTTCATGCTAATTCAGCTGATTCTGATTGTTTCTACCCATCTCTTGTATTTTTGCACTCGGTACTTCATAAGTCTCTCTATGGGAACAGAAGATCCTTAAGGATGGGAAACTATATGACTTGTTCAGGATCTATGCTAAGTACAGCATCTAGCACATGCATCCATGAAACCCTTTCCTAACCCAACCCAACCCAACCCAACCCAACCCAACCCAACCCATCCCAACCCAACCCAACCCAACCCAACCCAACCCAACCCAACCCAACCCAACCCAACCCATCCCATCCCATCCCATCCCATCCCATCCCATCCCATCCCATCCCATCCCATCCCACCACTGAAAGTCCAGGTGTAGGGTGAGACCTCAGTTTAAGAAAGGGCAATTATATATTTATGTTGCTGGCTTAAATGTAAATCTCCATCCCCTCCTCCACCGCTTCGCCCATGCTAGCTCTCCACCACTGAGCTGGACCCTAGCATGCAGAGACTTAATCTTTCAACTGTCCTTTTTACCAATTTGGCCTCACCAGTGACCTTTACTCTACATTCTTAGCCCTTCAATGTCTCAGCCAACCTTTCTGTAAACGGTTACTATTCTTATAAAAAAAACCAACGTGCTCAGAAGAACATTTAAATGGATGGGTTCATTGCAAACGGAAGTGACTGCGTTCCTGAGCTCTACAGCTCCACACGGGAGTGGAAAAAAACTGGCTTCAGGCTCAGCCAACTGACTGCTTTTCTATGTTGGAGCAAGTCCCTGCTTGTTAGGGAGTGTCTACTGAAGACTGAGTGTTAGCACATGAGAGTGCTGAGACAGGAGGATGAGCACAGGGCCCTGGGTTAGCAGGGTGGCTGGGTGCTCAAAGCCAAGAGCCATGCTTAGCTTTGCTATACTCGGGAGTAACAGGAGTCATCTTTTTTTTTTCTTTTTGGTTTTTCGAGACAGGGTTTCTCTGTGTAGTCCTGGCTGTCCTGGAACTCACTCTGTAGACCAGGCTGGCCTCGAACTCAGAAATCCGCCTGCCTCTGCCTCCCAAGTGCTGGGATTAAAGGCGAGCGCCACCACCGCCCGGCAACAGGAGTCACCTTTGCTAGCCATTTTGAACTTGATGACCCACCTCAAGGGCTTAGGTTACACCAAGATACACTGTAAAACATGATTTAAAAATGTGCCGTCTGGGGCTGTAGAGATGGTGACAAACCATCTTAAGCCTCCATCTTATAGTAAAAAACAAACTAGGTTCATTCCTATTTATGATTAAATCTGTTTCTCGAGGATTGGGCTATGTCCCACCTATAACCTTAACTACAAATGGCTCTGTACTGCCAGTTTCAGGAAACTGCAATCCTGCTATTGTTTCTAAAAGTTGCTATGACCACCTCGTTATGCCCACCTTGCAACCATGTCTTTGTCTCGAGAGCTTACTATGACCAGCTTGTTATGCTTACATTCTGCTTCTGTAAACCACCCCCCCGCCCATTTTCCTGCCAAATCCTCCTTTTGGAAACTCCCTACTCTTGAGTTATAAAAACCCCTATCTTCTCCATGGTCATTGCTGATCTCTGAACCCCATTTGGAGAGAGGCAGCCTGTGTACACAAATGAAAACGCTCGCTTGAATTAATCTGACTGGTGATGATTGGGCTTGGTGATCTTTCTCCTCACAGCCATGGGATTAATAATAGCTCAGAGGTTAAGAGAAACTCTGCTCTTCCAGAGGGTACAGGCCCAGTTCCCAGTACTACATGGGGCTCACAACCACAAGTTTTTCTTTCAGTTCCAGGAAATCTGAAACTCTCTTCTAGCCTCCTTGGGTACTTAGCACACAGATGGTGCACACGCATACATGCAGGTATTCAAACACACACATAAGATTAAAATAAATAAATCTTGAACCAAGAGGGAATGGCAGAAGACTCCAAATAGAGGTACATTCTCAGTTCTTACAAAAATATCAACGGGGGATTGGCACTCAGTGGCAGAGAGCTGTGTGAGCAAATGGAGCCTGTGCTACTGCCTGGGTCAAGAGAAAAAGAATTCTGTGAAGGATATCATTGGAAACGGGGAGAATCAGAAGGTAGAGTCTGACACTTCACCAACTCAGCCAACGCAATACAACACGCAGCTGAGCCAAGACACCTCCCCATTGTCACACGTTCCCAACTGTACAGTTTGTTGTGTTCTCAGGGAATAGATGCTGAAATCCTAAAAGACATATGAACTCCCAAAGGGTTTAAGCTTTGTTTTTTGAGA
Source organism: Rhabdomys pumilio (assembly GCA_030674055.1). Taxonomy (NCBI): domain Eukaryota; kingdom Metazoa; phylum Chordata; class Mammalia; order Rodentia; family Muridae; genus Rhabdomys; species Rhabdomys pumilio. The sequence continues at coordinate 38,661,097 of JANHMN010000020.1, forward strand.
TGTATTTATTTTTATTTTATGCATATTGCTGTTTTGCCGGCATGCATGTGAGGCACTGGATGCCCTGGAGTTAACCCTGGAGTTACTGGAACTGGAGTTACAGATGGTTGTGAAGACAGAGTGTGGACGCTAAAAACCAACCCTTGATGCTCTGGAAGACCAGTCAGTGTGCTGACCACTTGGCCATCTCTCCAACACCCTTGTTCCTGTTCTGAAACGTGTCAGCCATAAACACACACTGCTCTCCCAGGAGGCAAAAGTCACATGGTAAGCAATGGCATTATTATAATTCTTATTTATTTATTGTGGTATTTCTGTAAACACCAGCATCATGTGACCTGTGATTTCTTTTGGTGTCACATAAAAACTTAAACTGTTAACTCGTTTTGGTGTCTTGTTGGAAAACTGCCTGGGGAAGGAAATGATATTTTTAATTTATACAAAATTATGTAAAACAGATGATTTTTTTTTGCTTTTCTTTCCAGAGTATAACAAACAGGGTTGGAATCACATAATGTCCTTTGGCTTTTTGATTATGTCAGAAAAATAAATTCCAGAGTCATCAGTATCTTCTACTTGGGTTTCTGAGGGCCAGGGCGACATCGCCCCGGAAGCCAGACCACGTCTCACGAGTATTCAACCATTGAGAAGAATTCACTTTTAGCAAGGAATATCAACACACACACACACACACACACACACACATACACACACACACATACACACTCTTGGACACTAAAATATATTTTCTTCCATTCAAATTGCAGATAATCAAAAGGATGTAAAAGCAAGAATATTTTGCTTGGCACGTAGCCTAAAAGTTCTAAATTTATGTATTCTATTTTTTTGCTTCTTTCTTAGACTGGATTAGTTACTAAGCAACTGAAGTATTTAATTTCATTTGCTAATAGTTCCATGTGCACAGTGGCAGCTAAGCATGTGGGACTGTGGACGCCAGTACAAACACAGTCCCTCACACTGCCTCTGTTCAGTCCTCACTGAGCCCCAACGCAACCCATCCTTCCGGTCTGTGAATCTGATTTGTGCTTATGGGGAAACTCACGGTTCTTGCGGAAATGTTTATGGTGGCGAGGCTCTGGTGTCTGTTATCCTCAATCTAAGCGATCCTTGCGAGCAGCATTCAGACCCATCTTTCAGACTTCTGGTTTAAGATGGCAGACCAAGCACATATGTTCTACTCCCTTCCTGAAGAAAAGAAATAAAACCTTTAGTAATATACTGTGTTGGAAAAACAAACAGGCCATTGTGAAAAGAGCAACCCGAGAGCGAGATTGTCCTTGGAAATTAAAAATGTGTTCAGGGTTTTGTCTTGAAGGGAGGGCAAATTATGAATTCTGAATAAAATTGTATCTTCCTATTAGTGGCAAAGATTAAACACTCTGCTTTAAGGAAAAAATAAAGCAGAGCAGTAAAGTATAAAAATTTTAAATCACCTCCTCCCACCAAACACATACTCACACACATGTACTCACATACACACATGCTGACATGCTCACATACACATGTCCTCACACACACATACATGTAGACTCACACATTCACCTGCATATACTCACGCTGACATGCTCACATACACATATACTGCACATACTTATGCACACACATATACATATACTCACATGCTCACACATACACACTCACACACAGATACTCACACATTGACATGTTCACAAATACTCACATGCATATACTCTCACACACACACTCATATACACACTCACACAGATACTCTCACACACATGCACACACACTGACAAGCTGACACACACACTTATATACTACACACACATATACATATATATTCACAAGCTCACACACACCCACACACATATACTTACACACACATACTGACATGCTCACAATATACCTATACACTTATATAACACACGCATGCACACACACATATACTACACACATTCATGCACAAACACATATACATATACTCAGATGCTCATACATACACACTCACACACACATATACTCACACACATGCGCACATACACACATCACTTAAACCCCACTGAATACAGACAGACAGGAGAGATGGGCAAGGAGATGCTCACTGAGAATTATGTTAAATAGGAAATGAAAATAAATGATGACCCCAAGTATGCCAGCAGCTATAATACGAAGGACTTAAAGGTCTCCTATTTAAAGTCAGACTTTTAGATGGGGAATGTATATAACCACCTATATGGTACCTTAAAAAGAACTTTAAATGCCACGGCATGGAGTAGTTGGAAATCATGTTATCAGAATGGAAGGAAAAGGGAAGGAAGAAACAAAGATTGAGTGAGCATTGGTGTCCTTAGACAGAACAGAATCCAAGGACAAGCATAAGTATGGCTATTGTGGGCTGAGGAAACCACACTGTGTGGGTTGGGTTAAAAACACGAGGGGGCACCTGGGAAACCAAGGATTAGCGTGGGGGAATGTTCAGGCTTCCCTCTCAGAAACTTTATTAACCAAGCACAGGAAAGGAGAGATGGTCTGAGCAGACAGGCATGGAACTGGGTGTCTCTCACCTTCACAAATGTTGGTGGTTAAATCTCTACAGAACACTTCAAAAATCTCACCGGTGTAAGGCCACAAGTACTATCTCAATAAAACTTACTTGAAAAGAGAAACCCTTCCAGGCCTCCTGAAGCTCTGACTCAAGAGTAATTGATGAGGAAAATGAAAGGTGAAATTAGAGCCAGTGTTGTGAAGAGTGGCAAGGGAGAGCTCAGCTCAAAGACTGCAGGGGGCATCAAAGAAACGCCAACTTTAATGCACCCAGCGAGCAGAGAAGACTAAAAACCACTGTTGTCTCAAGGAAAAAAAATGGAAAAGTTGAAGGAATCCAATGAAGGAAAAGATGATGAAAGAGAAGCAAGTTGATTTGATCGTTAGACCCTAAAGATGTCACAATTAATAAAAAGAAACTCCAAAACAAAACAACACCCCCTCAAAAAAAAAAAACCGAAAAAAAACCCCAACCAACCAAACAACAACAACAACAAAAACCAGGCAGAAAACTAAACCTTAAAAAGGTTGAACAATGCAAAATCAAGACTAGGCAAGGCGATACAGGGATACAGGCATGGATTTGATTTTCAAAATAACAACACACATACATTTATGTACAAGTCCTAATGCATCTGAAAGGGTAAACAAGCAGAAGCAACACAATATGGACATATAAATCACTAAAGCAAACTAGCCCAGAGAACTAGGAAGCAAGGCTGACGGCAGAAAGTCCCATATGCAGAGGAAAGTTTTAGGACTTAGCACTTTTCCTTTTCCTTTGACAATCTCTAAAGCACACACTTGGCTCTGCTGGCCTGAAGAGATGTGAGGTTACCAAAAGGTTTTCTGTTGACTGCACAAAGCTAAAAAACAAAACAAAAAAACACGTATTCCCCAAGCGTCTAGCAAACAGCAAAGCACAAACCACATGACCACTTAAAATACCTAACAAAGCCAGGTGGGGCATTAGTAGGAATTAAAAAAAATGCTATTAATTCTATAGTGTGCTATAGAAGAAAGACAGCCCGTCTGAAAGCAGTCAGCAGTTTGGCAACAGCAAGGGACATAAGCAAAAAACCCAGTACAGTTTCCTCAACCCAAATGAAGACTGTCTTACCAGAGCAACACAGTCAGATCAAGGAACAACAGGGTGATTGGCACCAGAGACCCTTCAGCTCAACAACAGAACAAAGTCACCCAGTCACCTTGACTCAGTGAAGATCTCAGACCACAGGGCACATCCACTCCAACAGGCACAGGCAAAACAACCTGCTACTTCCTGAGAGGTGAGAAGCAGGAGACAAACATGTGCCCATCCCCTGGGCCCCTGTCACACCTGGTCCTGACCAGAGAATGAACCATGGCTTAAGTATTAGAAAGGAAGAGGAAACAGCTGTTTGCAAAGTCATCGTGTGTCATTTAACTAGGAGGGCAGGCTGGGAAAGGCCTCATGAGGCCGGCTCATACGTGAACATTATAGAGTGTGTGTGTGCGCGCACAAAGGAAGACGGATGTGACATCACAAGGTGGTATGATGTCGTGGGGAGGACACATGGCCATCTTCACACACAGTGTGAACAGTGGCAGGCAGTGTGAGAGGCATACAACTGGAAGTGTGTGAGGACACCCTTTAACTCATGTGACATGTCCATGACTTTCCGGTAACAAAACTTCCAGCAGCTACCCCATGCCACTAGTGAGATCTACCTAACTAAAAGTGAATGGCCTCTTGCATACAACCATGTCTGAGTGTCCCATAACATGGCAAAAACATTCTTTTTTTTTTTTTTTTTTTTTTTTTTAAGATTTATTTATTTATTTTATGTATGTGAGTACACTGTCGCTGTCTTCAGACACACCAGTAGAGGGCATTGGACTCACGTTACAGATGGTCACGAGCCACTATGTGGTTGCTGAGAACTGAACTCAGGACCTCTGAAAGAGCAGCCAGTGCTCTTAACCTCTAAGCCATCTCTCCAGCCTGCCAAACACATTCTTAAAGTCATCATGAATGACAATATGGTTTCAGCTAGTCAGTTGCTTTCTGTGGGCCAGGATGTAAATTCCTTTTTGCTCCTGGGAAAGCATCTATTACATCATTAATTTCCTTCTTAACCTCTGCTCCTGCTGGATCGTATCTCGCGAGTGCACATCTTAGGGCAGCCTGTGCCCATCCCTGTGCAAAGCAGACAGGATAGCAGAGCCTTCATTGAGGACAGTTTAAGTTTACATTCGAGCATAGTTCATGGTGTCTTCTGGGATCCTTTACCCACAAGCCCTTTGGAAGCATGTAATAACCCTGGGATGCAGAACTGAAGTGGTCTCAAGACTTGAATTACCGAACCTAACATTTCCAAGTCAGTCGGTGACTCAGACACCAAATTAGACTTTTCTGCTTCTTATTCTCAGATGCATGGTGGGCAGATAAACACCTCTTCTGTTATTGTCTATGAGAAAGGAGTGGCCACTGGCAGGCCACAGCTGTCCTGCTTTCTGATACACTGGCTTCAACCTTATACCTGTTCTGCTCAAACATAAGAAAGTTTAAAAATTGGTAGGTATTTATTAAGGATCTACTATAATTAATGGTTTAGATGTCCAACATTTTCACTGTGGAAGGGCCTATTTGTGCCTGTTTATTATCTGTCTGTCCGTCCGTCTGTCTGTCTGTCTGTCTGTCTATTATCTATCTATCTATCTATCTATCTATCTATCTATCCATCTATCTGCCTATCATCTTTCTATCTTCTGTCTGTCTATCTATCCATCTATCTATCTATCTATCTATCTATCTATCTATCTATCTATCTATCCATCTATCTGCCTATCATCTTTCTATCTTCTGTCTGTCTGTCTATCTATCTATCTATCTATCTAATCAATCCATCCATTTGTAGGCGTCTTTCCACACTTTGTGGGTTCTTTCTCCCATTCTTCTCCACACCTTTTCTTCCACCCTTACAACCCCCTAACATGAGATAGGAGAGAAGAAGGGATAGAGAGGAAAGAGATCCCTGAATAAATTCAAGGGCTGGAAAGGGGGCAACATTACCAATAGACTGCTTCCTGCTGATTCTGGGGCATCAAGTCCTGTGGGGCAAGTGGACCGTGTCACCAGACAGAAGAACTGGTAAGGCTGAGCAAGCCCAAACCATGGGAAATCTCAGAATTGAGAATGGTAGGTATAGAGCCAGCTCCCTGCCAAGCTCTACTTGTCCTGGAACATGTAACCATGACATCCCAGTGACAGGGCCAAGACAATCAGCAATCAGTCATGTAAGGGACAACACCTGAAGTCCTTCCTCATGCAAATAGATTAACCCTAATGTCTCAGACTGAGCCAATGGGAAGCATCTACCCCTGGATCCCACGCTACTCCTCAATGTTTATAAAGTCCCTATCCACGCGGAATAAAGTGCGTGAGTTATTTCACCAAGAATGGTCTGAGAAGGCTGTTTTACTGAGCTATAACTGTAACGCTCTGGGGAAGAGTTTGCTCTCCCGAAGCATTCATCGATGGATCTTGGGTCTGCCCGGCAGGCCGGGCTCGTGCCCCTGCCACTGCTTGCCGCTGTTCATTGCTACTTCCAGCCAGCCTTCCCAGGGGCTCCAGCTGTGGTTCTCTGATGCTTGCTGTTGCTTGCCTTGGGCCACCACCACTGCTACTGCAGGCATTGGCATTGTTGCAGTATCGGAGAGATCCCGGTTACCTGCCCTGCATGGGTTTCCCTTTGAAGAACTGTAACACTTTGGTCATTCCAGACAGACCAGTGCCCTAGGAAACCTTTCATTCTCGACAGATTTTATCCCTTCTGGTTCCTCGGAGAATGACCTCCGGAGATTCCTATCATGAACTTTGTTCTGTCTCCCCTGAGCAGTCATAACAACTCCAGCAGCAAGGCGGACAGGAAACTTGACAGAGTTCCTTGGGGTAAATTTGATCTTTTCCATCAGGATATCGAATTTCTTCTTTGCATAGGGCTACTTAGCAAACCTCAACCAGCAGCAACCAACAACCAGCCGACAACCCACTAACAACCTCTCACCTCTTGGGGCCCTAGCATTTACATACCCTCTGACAAGTACTCAGAATTCTAAACATCACACAATCACAGAAACTACCTGCAGCTGGCAAAATCATGCCCCTGCTAGAGCATGACGTCAATCATAGCTGCTGTGGACAGTCTGAAGCAGCCTCACACCTGGGATTAAAATAAAAACACATTCTTACAGTATTTCTGTGCTTTAAAAAAACCCCCCAAATCTCAAAATTGTCACTACCTGTATTCACACACGTATATGGCTGGGCATACCCCCACAGGTATACATGTATGTAGAATGGTATATGCCTGTAATTATAGCGTCCAGGAGGCTGAGGTAGGAGGGTCATAAGTCTGAGGTCAGTCTGGATTGCCTAGTGAGTCTCTGTCTTGAAAAACGTGTGTGTGTGTGTGTGTGTGTGTGTGTGTGTGTGTACATCCATGGATGCCAGAGGCACTGGATCCCCAGCAGCTGAATTTATAGGTGGATTGTGAGCTGTCCAATGTGGGTCTTGAGAACTGAACTATGCTCTACAAAAGCAGTAAGTGCTGTTAACTAATGAGCCAGCTCTCCAGCCTTGAAAATACATTTAGAAAATTCTGTTAAGCACAACAACAAAGCAGCTGCAGCGGGCCTTCGAAGGCTTTGTCGCCATTGTTAATCAGACTTACTGAGTCTGATAAAGAGTGTATGCTCACCTACCGCCTAAGTGTTAAACTCCTTCTTGGGGAGATTTGTGACCAGAAGCTGTTGGGCCATCTTTAGAGGGAGAACACAGCTGATGAATGCCACATGACACAAATACAATCAAATTTAAAAACAAAACAAAACAAAACAAAAAACACTAGGAACAATATGGAAAACAGCCATCAGGAGAGCCCACTCGGTAAGAGGGGGCTGGGACACAGCAGGAAGACTGGGTGGCTGAGAGACCCGAGGAGAGGACTAGTTCAGAGGCTGTAAGGGAGGGTTTTTTTTTTTTTTTTAAGAAACCATTGAGAGAACATGGTTTGTGAGGGATCAAACAGCCCCCTTCAACCTGTGTTTTAAAAACATACATTCCTTAGTGCTTCTTATGCTAATATTCACTCTAAGGTCAAGCCTGGGCTAAGGAAGTTCCACATGACTGTTAGCTTTGAGAACAGTGGCTCTCAAACACAGGTGCACAGTGGACACACAGGCAGGAGCTGTTAGATCAAGTTACAAAACCACATCCTTCCCGCATCTACCCATTCAGTTTAGGGCAAGGCTTAGAGGAGGCTGCTTTTCTTTACTTTCCCCTTCCCTTCTCCCTCCCTTCCTTCCTTTCCTTCCTCCCTTCCTTTTGGGCAGACAGGGTCTCATGTAGTCTAGGCTGTCCTCCAACTCACTATGTAGTCCAGGCTGGCCTTGAACTCCTGATCTATCTCTACCTCCCAGGTGCTGGGATTATAGGTGTGAGCCACTTTATCCAAAGGGGGCAAGGACTCTAACTCACGGTTAATCCACCTCACAAATAGGCAGGCACACTGGCAACTCACTACACCTGTTGGCTCTGAACTCTTGGGTTCCAGCCATTCTCCTGTCTCAGCCACCACAGTAGCTGGGACCATAGTTACCATCACACCTGACTAGAGAAGGCTTCTAAAAGAAAGGAATGCCCCTCACCCAGGTACTTCTTAAGTCCTAGGAGGCAGTGAGGTTGGAGCATCCTGAGCCCTACATAACTGCAGCCTTCCCCACACCACTTTCCATCCTGTGCCTGGTCTGCAGTTACTGCAAACCTGGGGGGTGACGGAGTGGAGAGCATGAGGTCAGAGCCACAGCCATCCAAGGGGGGGTGTCCATCTTTCCGGGCAAAGCCAGCTGTGAAGCAGCCTGGGAAGCCTTCACACCCACCTTTGCTTAAGGGATATCGAGGCAAGGTAGGAATGAGGCCTGGCGTTCTGTGCCTGTGCAGGGCTCAGCCTCAGGGGGGAAGGTGCTAAAAGTAGCCTTAACGGCTTCTTTTAAAAATTTCAGACACTCTTTCATTTTAAACTAGTGGAAAGGGTAAGCCATTTATCTCTGCCCAATCTGTACTGGGAAAAAATCAACCTCAGCGTTCATCTGACAAGTCACATTTTTCCACACCAGCCTGGCGGGACTGTTTCTCTCCTGACACAGAAATCGGCTTGTTCCCTCTCCCCTCCTCTCCTCTCCTCTCCTCTCCTCTCCTCTCCTCTCCTCTCCTCTATTCCTCTCTTCTCCCCTCCTCTCCCCTCACCTCCCTTTTCCCTCTCCTCTCTCTCAACTTTTGCCAGGCCTACTTACTGGTCACCCAGGTCCAGGACTCTGTTTGTCTCCACCTCACCAGTAATGGGATCAAAACTTGCTTCACCACACCAGCACACGTGGGCTCTGGAAACACCTCATTGGCTGAGCCATCTCTCCAGAAATCTCTTGAAAAACAACGTGAGTTGTGATTAAAGAAGAAAATGTCTTTTCCTCCTACAGCTGCTGTGCTGAGCTCTGACACACATGGGTCCATGAAGCAAAGATCTCTCACACCAAGAGATCAGTTTGCTTAAGACAGAGACACAAGAAAAGAAGAGAGATACAAGAAGGCACTAAAAGCCAGTAAGCTAAGCACAAAAGGCAGATGTGGAAGGCTGACCCTTTGGGAGTGGGAAATGAGGCCAGGCTGTGCAAGCAAGAGCCCTGGGGGGCGGGGGGGTGGTCAATGTAGAACAAAGTCAGCTGACTTAATTACTTAGGATGGAAAACCAAGTCTTTCAATTAAGACCATCAACTAAAAAGGCAGAAATTATCAAAGCCTTCGTGTCTCAAATGCTTTTCCCTCCCGTCTTCGCCCATGGGGCTTTAGAAAAAGACAAGACAAACAGCAGCCAGGACAGCCCAAGTCTTGGCCAGTCTTGGTCAGGACTGGGGACTTGGGGGCTGCTGTCATCCTCAATCTCACTGGTTTCAGACCCACGCAGCCCCCTGTGCACCTGCCACAGTTGACAGTCCCTCCGCCAATTAAACGTTGCTGTTATCGTCCTTCCCACTACTTATCCACCCAGCATTAATCCTTTAAAATTGGTCTTTGCTAGGGAATTCTGCTTTTAAAAAAAAAAAAAAAAAAAACAGTATGCATTTAATAAAGGCAGCCAGCCATGGCCTCAGCTTGGCTGGGTGGTCTCCCTGCTTCTCCTTGCTTTAGAGGCCCTGCCTGTGTTTACCACTTGGTCTAAGGCTTGCCTTTCTGGGCTAATAGAGTGTCTTCAAAAATGGCACTTAATCCTGGGTTGGCAAAATGTTAATCCGCCCAAGGAAGAATTAAATATTTCAGAAGAGGAGGCGGTTAAAAATTGGCAAGTGCTATTTTGGATTCGTTGAAAATTTAAGTAGAAAAGCAAAAAATAGAAAGTGGCTTGTCTTAGGTACAAGGGCGCAAAGTTCACTTATGAACTCTTAGTATCACGGGGAGCAGACTGTCGGGGACAGTGGCGGTAGCAGCAGGCTAGAATATAAAGCAGTGGACCACTAAAGCATCCCGGAACAAGTGCGGGTGCTCTGGATGGAGGAACCAGAGCTTGAATTTTGGGTGTCTAGAGATTGATTGAGTTCCTCGGGTATGGACAGAAATATGATTTGAAAGTTGGAAATTGACCTAATTTCTTTCTCTTGAAGTAAAACAGAAAGTACCCCTTGCATTCTTGGGAGAGTAGGTTCTGGAGTCTGTTGCCTGGGTTGAGTCCTGGGCTTTGAACCTTGCCTTCATTGAGTTAAAATTCAGAAGGGCCACAGAGCACGTGAGTGGAGAGGTGGAGAGGGTAACATGCAAGGCGCATGCCTGGGAGTATCCAGCCATTAGTACAGGCTGGGCTGTGATGACATAATGACCACACAGACTTAACGGGTCATATTTTTACCTAGTACATAAAGTGGGGGTGGGGGTGGGGGAGGAAGCTTTCCCCTCTGCAGATGGAGGGAAACCAGGTAATCGTAAAAAAAAAAAAAAAAACGCTGCAATCATTTTCCCACCCTGTACTTTTACAATCCAATTTATTGCTCAGCTCCTCACAGCTGCTTTCTGGAGCCTACAGACCCAGCGAGGTTCAAACCTATTAGCTGGGATCGGAAAGCAGGTTTGAGGATTTCTGTATTTATGACTCACTTCAGAGAGGCACAAGCGATGTGACTTCAATTGTTTTAATTTGCTACATTCAGTCTCCAGCTGCCCCGGGGTACTTGGAAGGACTGGAATTTCCTAGTGTGCTGCTACAGGGTTCTGGGTGGTATGCAAGGGCTGGAATCGGCACATTCTCAGCACATTTTGGAAGGTGCACCTCAGGCCACCCAGAAAGTGGCTGGTAGGGCTCCTGCAGACACCTCACTCGTGTGAGTGCTGAGGTTGGTGTGGCTCCAAGACACAAGAGTTTGTGGCTTGAAGATGGACAGGACCTTATCATTATTCATGCTCCATGGATTCTGCAGGGTATGTGGCTTTTGGAGGTGGGGAATCTACTGCCTTCGATACGGTAGGGACGAGGAGAATTCAGTGAGAATGCTGTAGAAGAAAGGAGAGCAGCGGGAAAGAAGGGGTACAAAAATAAAACCTTGGTGTGTATAATTGTATGAAAATGTCATTGTAAAGACCATTGTTCGTATAACTTAAGAGACATTAGTAAAGCAACTTTGAACACCCGGAGAGGAATGTGGGACTCTAGGTGCTGTCTCTGCCTTAAGAAATTAGATGCCTGCTTCTCTTGAGGAATCCCTGGCTGTGGCACTCGAGGACCTCTATTTGTCCACTCCTTGCAGAGCCCTCTCCCTGCAGAGCACTACCCATTTGGGGCTTTGACAGAGACCCTTTGCCTTGTTCCAGTTTCCTCCCGGATGCCACCTCCTTTATATGTGTCCCTGCTCGCAGCTGTCCTTCCCTTCCTGGCTTCCTACAGTACATTATAAAGCCACTGTGTGACATGCTCCATGCCACCACTGTCCATGTCCCCAAGGCCCAAGTCACAGGGCTCATGTCTTTGATATTCCTTCTGGCCTCTCCACTGAGCCCCATGTAGGGCTTAAACTATGCAGGGAGGTATGCACTTAAACTATGCATGCATGGACCCCATCTTGTATCATCTCAGTCAAAGAAATAACCCGGCTTTCACAGTTCTCTGACTTAGAGGCTGGACACTTTGATGGCTTGACACTCACCTCCCTCACACATAAGATGTGCTTCATACACAGCCTTCTAGAACCAAGTCGAGGATCTGTGGCTTAGGCTATCAAGTACCCAGGAGAAAATGCTAGCCTCACTTTGCATTTGTGTGCCCTGAAAGAGTCCATGGTGTTGTCAGTGGACCTGGTGGGACTCACTGAAAGACTGCATTTAGACAATTGCTCTGAGACACACTTGAAAGGTTCACAGAACCTGCTTCTCCTCCAAGACCTTGACATTGTTGGTTCGCAACACTTTAAGAAGCTGTTTTAATTTGAATGTCTCAAATGGCTATAGCTTTCTTTATTCAAATGTAAGTAGCTACTGGTTAGGGACTTGAGTGCTGGAGTCTGTGGGCCTAATACTAAATTTTTTTTCTGAAGATTCAGGCATAACTCCTAAGCATTTCAGTGACACGGGAACTGATTGTTCCCTAACCCCAGGGGCATCTGACCCAGCAGAGGGCCGTGCGATGTGCAACAAATTGCCAATGTAAGGACTCAGCAGGGCTCTGGGATGTTACAGCCGCCTCCATCACTGCAGGGTGGTAGAGATATGGAGGGGTAAGTCAAGGAGTGAGCTAAGCCCCACACAGTAAGTCAGAGATGATATACTGACCTTGTTCTGCGTGGTGAGATTAGCATGGAACATAAGCAGGAAAGAGAAGGAAATGAAACAGTGTTCAGGTGTGGCAAGACCATAAGGCTGACAAAAGGCACCACTCCGGTTTTAGAAAGTTTAACATTTAGGAGGCTGAGGTAGGGGGATCGCCATTAATTCAAGACTGTCATGGGCTACAGAGGGATACCCTGTTTCCAAAACAAAAGAAAGGAAGCGAGAGAGAGACACAGAGAGAGAGAGAGAGACAGAGAGAGACAGAGAGACAGAGAGAGACAGACAGACAGAGAGAGAGAGAGAGAGAGAGAGAGAGAGAGAGAGAGAGAGAGACAAAAGCAAAGATAATTTAAGAGGTGATAGAACAGGAGAAATTATATATTTGTGGTTCACCTCGGGGAAGCATGAGCGATGTGATGTCTGTTGTTTTAATTCTCTATACAAAGAAGGAAAAGGGTAGATGGAGATTGGACAGTTTTCTTTCTCATGGTCTTGAGTTTAAAAAAAAAACTGTTCTTGTGACATCAGCCACATGCCTAGCTTCCAACTCATTGCTAAACAGTCATAAGAAACAACTAAATGGCAAGTCTCAGCTTTTAATCCACACAGGCCACTCTTAGAATGGCAGCTAACAGTCAGGGGCTGAGAAATCACCACCTTAACTCTTTGCTTTTTAAAACCAGAGAAGCCGCAACAGCTTCTTTAGCTAAGGAGTGCAATGGGCTCAGATTTATTAGTGACAGTCGAGAGGGACTGTTAGGCCTCCCGCCTCACGGTTAGTGGTGTTAAGGACGTGGTTAAGGGAGGCTGTGAAGTATCTGCCTCCATTCTCAGACTCAAATCACCCTGAGGAGCTGGAGGAAACCGCTTTTTGAGTGTGCAGCGGGCAGCAGCGAGAGGGTGGTGCCGGGGAAGCATCTGGCTGTGAAGTAGAGCGCCATTTCAAGAAGGAAATCAGCAACCCACAGGCCAAGCTATTTATGATGCCCCTGCTATTCACAGGTAATTTACTGTGAGCTTGAGAGCCTGCTGCCGGCATCATCGGTTTCAGCATTCATGAAGCCCAGTCTCAGTGTCCCAGCGGAGCCTGCTCCTGGAGCTGCGGGGCTGTTTGTTCTGAAGGGCAGGAGAAGGCCATGCAGGGCCAGGTTTCCTCCAGTAGATGTTCACCATCTAGTTTCCATCCTCTGATCGCCTCACCTCGTGTTTGATTTTTTTCTCTCTTTTAAATTCTAATCATCAGGAAAAGAAAGTCTCCCAGGACCTTGCTTTGCATGGTCGTTCAGGAGACCAATATCATTTTCCTGTAAATCTGGGGTACCTATCCTAGCCCTGCTGCTGGACAGTGCTTTTTCACAAGGTCCTACATGTGCACCCACAGAGCAGCATGGACCCTATCCCCATGTAGGTTCTGATGGACTGGGGAGGACAGAGTGCAGGGCTCCTTCCCATGGGGTGATTTAAGTCATCTCGTGTTCAGTAAGTACTAACTGGGTCGAGTCTTCAGAAAAAGGGGACAAGGAGGGTAGTAGAGTTTGGGCATTATGGGTTCTTTTTAATCCCCTCTTTTCTACCCTCCCTCTCTTCCTTTTCCCCCACCCCTTTTTGGATATATGTAGTCCAGGATACATTTTGGATACATTTGGTTCTAAGTAGTCCAGGCTAGCTCTGAATTCACAACGTAGCCAGGGATGGATCTCACCTTCTCACCCTTTTGTCTCCATCTCCTGAACGCTGAGATTCTAGCCAGGGTTTCCAGTATTTGTTGTTGTTGTTTTGTTTGTTTGTTTTTGTTTTTGTTGTTGTTGTTTTTTCGAGACAGGGTTTCTCTGTGTAGCCTTGGCTGTCCTGGAACTCACTCTGTAGATCAGGCTGGCCTTGAACTCAGAAATCCGCCTGCCTCTGCCTCCCAAGTGCTGGGATTAAAGGCGTGCACCACCACCGCCCCGGCGGGTTTCCCGTATGTTAGTCAAGGAAACTATCAGTCGAACTACATCCCTAGCCTGATTCTTGTTAATTTCACAAAAATCACACCACAGGGTAGAAAGCCTCCTCAGTGCCATCGAGGCCTGCTGGGACTCTTCACCGGTTATCTGGGGTACACAGGCTATGCAGGTACATGTCTTCTACTTATTATTATTCTCGAGGAAGGACTGACTACACTCTGCCTGACTTGGGGACTCAGACCCATTCCTTTCCATCTTGGCTGTCCTCTGGTCATGAGATCTGATTTCTCACCCATGTTTTCACTCCCAGAGTCACACACAGCCAGCTCCCCGCTTCCATCCACTCGCTCAGCCCTCACTTGCCTCCACTCTCTTACTAACCTGCCACTATGTCACCGGGGCCATTCAGTGTCCCCCTACTTTGCAGTTTGGCTCTGATGTTCTCTGCTCTCATCTCTGCATACCTTCTGCTGTCAACAGAACAGCAGCTAGGAGGCTGATGGGAAGAGACTTCATCAATGGCTTCCTCCCTTCCTGGTGGCAAGCACAGGGAAGCCAGGATTCAGGCTCCCTTTCTACACAGACCATCGGCTCAGCTCCGCTTGCAGCTCCCTCTGTACTTGCAGGTCACTGTGAGTCCCAGATAGGGCCTCATAGTGCAGGTTTGTTCTCTTTGGTTCGTATTCTCTTCATCAAACTCTTCTTAATGCAACCCCATTGGTCATCTGTTGCCTCCTGGACCCTTGACTAGGCACACACTAGGTTACTACTCTCCACACCTCACTTTTCTGAAGGCCCCACTGGCCATTTCTTTCCCCTTTGTTCTTTTCCTGTTACACCCACTAGTCAGTTCCCCTCATAGCCTCATACATGGCCTACTGAGGATGTACCCTTTAGGCGAGCCCATTATTGCTAGCTGGTTACAGCATTACCACTTGCTCGGTCCAGATGTTACCGCTAACTGGCCACAGTGTCACCATCTGCTCTGTCCAGGCTTTCCCATCCTGTCACCACCCATTCTACTCTTGAAAGCATCTCAGAAGTCAGATGGGGAGAGGCCTCAGACTTCTTCAGGCCTGGAGAGTAGTCTTCCGAGCTCCCTACAGCTGCAGAATATAGTGGCACACAGATCATGTCCCATCTCAAGTTCCCAATCTCCTAAAGTGCCTTCCTGACAGCCTCCCACCCCAATCAACCCATTCCTGCGACAGAGACATTTTAGAAGATGTCAGTCCAGCTTAGACCCTATTTTGGGTCCCCAGAATTCTGTCTCCTGGCATACAGTCCAGGTGAGTCGCCATCTCCCTAGCTAGTGCACAGCAGGCAGTCCTCTCTAGCCTGCTGCTGCCCATTGGAGGATCCGTCCTCCTCTTCCTCATCCCTCTGAGTCTAGACTGCTTAGGAAAACCCCAAAGGGCTCTGCTTTTTTCTTATTTCATACAGTCTCTTACTTTCTGTCCTACTTACCATTAAACAATTAATCACGTCCTATTTCTGACTGGCTTGAACAACCTCAAAAGACACACACTTAACACTTTAGCAGCCTAGGCCTAATAGCTCCAGACACACCTGACTTCTCTGGAGGGTGTAGCTAATCTACCTGAGTGCTTCTCCAGACTTCTCAGCATGCAGGATCCAACAGGGTAGACTAGAAACCAAAGATGAACATAATCCCCCATCTTCTTTGTGACATGACATTTATAGAGAGATTTGTAAAAGTCTTTTTGAGTCCCACAACCCCTGCGAACAAAGGAAGGCACACTGAAAGGCACTCTAGCCTCCGTGTTCCCTCCAACTCCCCAACTTTCAATTGGCTCCTGCTTGCTATATGAACCTGGCCTCATTACAGCTGATCAAACACGTTGCAATTTCTACTTGAATATAGGTTGTGATGTACAAAGCTCTTTTTCCAAAGACACCAAAGAGCTTCTGTGTGGTGACCCTCATGTGACATTTGGCTGTGAAATAGTCATACTACCTCTGCCTTAAGGTGCAAGATGCTTCACTACAGCCTACCTTGGAGGTCACAATCATTTTTAACAGGCTACCTCTCCCTTCTGCCTACCAGTCAAATCTACCATCCCCACAGCAATAGGAGGGATTGAGCAAAGAGTTTATTAGGTCATTCCCCACGCCAACATCTCTGTTCCTTTAAGGCTGCCTTGCTGTGATCTCCTGCCCAGAGGGTCATTACTGCCTCAGTTCCTCCTTAGTCCCTCACAGAGAGGCCTCGTGAACCCATCTGACACAATCTAAGGTCACCTGGGAAGAGGAGTCAGGAACTAGAAGATTGATTACAAGACACACTTTCACAGAAAGGCAGGACAGAAGCATAGGTAACGAAAAGTGGGCCACAGCAGCCACAGAAGCATAGACACAGAGATTCCTGGGGGACCACTTACAGAACAATGATTTTTACAATCTAGTGTGAACACACATCACTCATGTGTTCAGTGTAGCACACCTGGGGGAGCCCCAGACTCTGATCTTAGAAGCTCCAAGGACCTCGTTTTGAACCCCAAGATTCCAGATGATCTAACTGAATCATCTGTTTTTATAAGCTGAAGCCAAAAATGAAGGAGCAGGAATGTCCGTGTAAAGCAAGGCCTATAATTCTTGTGCACAGATCTTTTCAAAAGAACCATTAAAATGGACACAGGTGAGTATGTCCTCTATCGTCACAGTCAGCTTTGAGTAAGATGTCACTTGTAGACATCGCTCAGTTTAGAGGACTAATAAGTGATACAAAGAACTCAATACCTCAAGAGGAAGGGATTTAACTGCATGAACCTGAAAAACAATATCTAGGACTGTAGCAGGATATTTATTCTGCTACATTGTATTCACAGTGGAGCTTTGTGATTAGGCAGTAGAAGAGGAAGTGGAGCTGGGAGAAGAGAGGAAGGGAAGGGGAGAAAAAGAGGAAGGTGAGGAGGAGGCTATCAGCCATGGAGAACCACGGATGGGTCGAAAGGTGTCCTGGGTAGAAAGTTCAATCAAAAGGTTAGATATTGGGTAACAACTCTAATTGTGTGGGCATCTTGTTAACTGAATAATTCTAAATATATAAATCCTTTAGATAATCTTTAAGCATTAAGAGTCATCATTCTACCAGGTACCTCGGGCATAGCAGGAACGGTCTAGGCTCAGCCAAGCATTGTAGACAGCGTGGTGGCTTGGCAGAGCCAGCCACTATGCTGGCGTCTCATGGGTGTAGTTTTGGTGCACATAGCCTCTGGCCACTTCTGACTGTGGTGCACTTGGCTTCTGGCTACTTCTAGTGAGGAACATGGTGGCCAGAGTTAAGCAGAGCCACCCGGCTGATGAGATTGCCGGCCCCCTGCCACGGCTTTTCTAAATATCTCCTGTTACATAGGACACTTAAAACAGAACTCTCAGGACCATAGAAAGTGACTCTCCTCAGGACACACAGGACCTGGATTCTGCTGGGACGAGAACCTCCAGCTTTAACTAGACATTTGCATAATGCTCTGCAATGCTGCCCAGTCTTCCTGACCCAGAATGCAAGTTACCTGTCTTGTCTCTGTGATAAAACACTTGACTGAAGCAGCTTAAGGGAGGAGCTACTTCTTTTGGCTCGAAGCTGAAGGGGCACACACAGTTCATAGTGACAAGGGAGACAAGGCTTCACAAACAGCTATGGCTGTGGCCGTGGAACTGTAGGGTACTTGCTCACATCCAGGCGGATCAAAAAGTGGTACCCAGCAATCAATCTCACAGCCTGCCTCCCTGACTTCTCCTTCCTCCAGCCAGGTTCCAGCTCCTGGAGGCTTCACAGCTTTCTCAAACAGCAACACTGGTTGGAGAACAAGTGTTTAAACACACGAGCATGGGGGACAGCTCACATCTAAATCATGGTGGAAAGGAGAGCAGGCATCAGCTTCTGGAACACTAGTGTTCCCAGAGGGGATGGTCTGGCAGCTCAAGTGACCTGGCAGTTTCCAAAGAAGCTCACCCTTCAGCTCCACCTGTGAGCCTGGATCACAGAACTGCAATGAGTGAAAACCCTATACTTAACCATCATGTTGTCTTAGCCTTTAATTAATAGCTCAGTAACCTGTGCTCTGATATAAAGAACTGCCTGGTGCAGAGCCCTGAGTCTGTATTCAGCTCATAGCTCATTTTAATGCCCAATCAGGTTCAGGACCCACCAGGCTAGAGGACTGACACACCCCCCCCAATCCCTGCTTCAGCTGTATTTAGCCTGGGGTATTGCCTGTGTGTCTCTCTGGTAGTCACATCAAAAGGTGAATATAGAGACCCATTGCCTGAGTTGCTGCATGAGACAATGAGGGTGGCTGAGACCCTCTACCCGCTGATTCTGTTTGAGAAGGACCAACAGCCCTGAAGATGAGCACGAGGAGCCACCTCTGCTGTGGGAAAGGCAATCTCGATATTTCAGAATGCACCGAGGACGGAGAAGGGATCAAAACCGAGTTGTCATCTCCAAGAGCAGAGGGAGTTGTTTCTAGAAGACGCCTCTTTCAAGTGTGTTTGGATTAAGTGAACACCATCAGAGTTCTACTGTAAGAGTGAGCAGCTTGCTGAGGGGGAATCTGAGCCATGCATAAAAGCACAGCTGTTAGGAAAGTCCACCGAGGAAGGACTCTGTGTCTCCCCCTGCCCTCAGGGGAAGGCAGAGGAAAAAGGCTCCACTGACTGAATCTCCAGGGACGAGGAACTGAAGCAGGGGCAATGGGAGCTCCCCCATTCTTATCCTATACCCTTCCTCTGTCTTGAGAACTTTCCCTCCCACTCACAGGGTAGGGAGCATCCTTGTCCTCCCTTGACTTTAGGTTGCCCAGGCAACTTAATTAGGCCAATAGAATGAGGCAGCTGGGTGGTGTGCTGCACCCATCTATGTCTTAAGAAGACTCGGATGTGTTAGCTGATTCCTCCGTTGTTGCTGTGAGCAGAGTTCACCTGGCTACCAGGGGAGAAGAGCCAGATTAGTGAAGCCACTCAGCCAACCCCAGACGTGGGGAGTAGGGAACACAGGCACACAGCTGTGGTACCTGAAGCACTGAGGCCCAACACAGTCAGCCCAGAGAAGTTGAGCTGTCACAGCCCTGGGAGCTTGGGATAACACTTGTGGATTGTAGGAGCCGCCGAGTTCTGAGACGGTTCTTAACTCAGCCATTGATATCTGGTACAAGGGCCTGGAACAGATACAACTGGCACTAGCCCCTCTCAGGCTGCCAAGTCTGGGTTCTGCTCCAGGCAGCTTTTTATCCCAGAGGGCAGACTGCTGAGCTGTTAATGGAGGACCTAAGACAACTTGAGTAAGGGGTCATTAAATGACTCTAATTTTGTTATCCCATTGTCTTTCTTAGCACTTTGCTCATATTTCCCCACAGTATGCAAAGAGAAATGAGACTTTGTGTCCTGCCCATTGGCTGGATTGGGGGACACTTGGGCTAATAATGGACTTGCAATCATTAACACTTTACCAGACTGTATGCCTTTTCTCAGGTCTCCTGGTGTTTCCTAAGCACTTCCTCCTCATCATCTGAAGGCCTACAGCCCACTCCTGCCCTGTGGGATCTCTCCCAGGCTCTTAAGTCAACAATTTTCTGAAAGGGAAAGACAAGGAAGTACCCATGGCCTCACTAATTAAATGACTCCTTGCCAGTTCAGTTGTTCACCACAGGTTTGGCTGAGGTCTCCTCTATGACTGCCTCATCTTAGGAAAGTCTAATTTTCTGTGCCTCCCATTCCTCCACACAAAGGCTTAAAGGTTGTCGTCGTTGAGGTTAGCAGAGCACTAAGAAAAGCCCAACCCTATGCTTACGCATTGGAGATGTTTATATTAGCTTTCTGTATATTACCATATACAAGAGAAAAGGTTTATCCTGGCTCACCGGTTAGAGGTTTTAAGTCCATGTTTGATGGAGTCTGGTTGTTTTGAGCCTGTGGTGATACATGAAGGTGAGCGTGTGTGGTAACTGCTCACCTCATAGCAAGAAAGCAAAAGAGAGAGAGAGAGAGAGAGAGAGAGAGAGAGAGAGAGAGAGAGAGAGAGAGAGAGCTGGGAGCCCGTTGCCCCTTTCAAAGACATTATCCCAGAGATCCAAGGGTCTCTCATAGGACCCACTTTCTTATAGATTCTGGGCCCCCCAACAGTGCCACTAACAATTCTTTAATGCATGGGGACCATGGGGGGGCACACTGTGGTGGGAACTATCGATATTCAAGGGAAGCCATTCGGTTCAGGGGCACGGAGCTGCCCAGGACACCTGCTTGTAACTTGCACAAAGGCTTAGTAACAGAGCACCCAGGGGAGTTAGCCTGAAGATATGTTAAAACTGAAGCTTTTCCAGGCAAAATGAAGAATGTCCCTTCAGTGGCTTGAAAAGAAAGACGTGAAAAAAGGACTAGAAAAATACTTCATCTTTGCTCCGAAGGGTCTAACAGGGTGTGTGTATGTGTGTGTACAAGTTAGTGTGTTTGAGTGTGAGTGTGTGTGTGTGTGTCTGTGAGAATGTGTGCATCTCTGTGTATGCATACTTGTGCAGAGGTCCAGCCTTAGATGTTATTTCTCAGAAACTGTTCAGCTTGGTTTTTGAATCACTTGGCATGGAACTTGCCAAGTAGGCTAGGCTAGCTAGCCAGTGAGTCCCAAGAATCTGCCTCTTCTATCTCCCCAGTGCTGAGATTGCAAGTATGCAGTAGCATGCCTGGCTTTTTCATCTTTTTAAACTCTTTCATGTGGATTCTGGGGATGGCGCTCAGATCTTCCTGCGAGTACTTTATCTCCCCTAGCCTCCCTTGCTTTGTTTCTTTACTTTTCGAGACGAGATCTCATTCAAGCTGGCCTTGAACTCGCTGCACATTCCAGGCTGGTCCCTGACCCTGCTGCCTCTGTTCCCCAAAGGGCATTCCAGGCATTCTCCACTCTTCTCCACAGGCCTTGGGATGCCCTCATCAGCATCCTGGAAGCTGTGTGTGTGTACACATCCTAGCTTGAGAAATGCTGTTATGTTTCTGGTCTCTTTGATCTAGGCGTAGACTCTCAGAAGCCAACAGCAGGTCAACCAAACAGACCAAAATAAATAAATAAATAAATAAATAAATAAATAAATAAATAAATAAATAAAATAAAATAAAATAAAAAAAAATCATACCTAGCAATTTATGTTTAAATCCTAGGGTTAAAGCCCCAGTCATTTCCTCTGTGCCTTGTTAACAATGCCTTAGTAAATCAGAATCCCCCAGTGGTTGGGCCAGGAAAAAGGGCAGGCAGGGCCTGGAAGGGAATCTTGGGCCAAGGGAACAGCTTGGGAGGTGGCCTGGTCCCCGCCAAGTGGCCTCTGATGACACACTAATGATAGGAAAGAGCTCGGCCACCGAAGGCAATTAGGGAGGATGAGACACCGCACACGCCAGGCAGCCGGGGGAGCATAGGGGGATCTGATTATCCCTCTGTCTTGTTTAATAGGAGTTAATAGTTGGAAAGGAATAAAAGAATAGTGTGTGAAGCTCACTGCCAATACTGTCTAATATGCATGCTATGTTTTTATTTCAAAGAGGATAAAGGCCCAAATTTTATACTGAAAACAAATGTTAAAAATTAATTATAAAGAAGATACCAGAGGGCCTCCAGCCTGTTCCCTGGGTGACTGATTAAATGCCTGCCTCATTTAGGCTGGTATAAACCCAATCTGTTGGAAGGGGGCCAAAACTATTTGCCAATGTCCACAGAGACTCTCCAAGAAAATGATCTTGGTGCCAGGAAAGAGAAAAACATGCTTACCACCGCTGCCCGGAGCCAGCCACCACCACAGGGTGCCACCCAGGCACAGGCAGGATACAGAGCTGTTCTGCAAAGTCACTGGTGAGCAGGAGTCTCCTTCATCAGTTGGTCACCAATGAGCCAAACAAACATGGCTGCTCAAGTGGGAGAAAGGTAGCCTCCAATTCCCTTCTCCCTGCACAGGGCGGGGCAGGGCAGGGCGGGGCAGGGCGGGGCGGGGCGGGGCGGGGCAGCCATGGATGGGGCTTTTTTTTAAGTTGTGTTTGGTTTTAGAAAATATCTGCCCTATTCTCAGACATGCAAGCTCCAACTGAAAAGCTAGAGCAAGCCAGAAACTAAGCCAATGACTCCAGTTTTTTCTTTGAATTTTAAAATCAATTTTAATGTCAAGATAACATTTTCCTTGTTCAAATAAAACGAGAGGACTGCTCCAACATGCTCACAGCCCCCACTGATGCTCCCCACCGAAGCCAAGCTTTTTCTCCTTCTGCCCCAAAGGTAACTGCTGTGAGCAGGCTGGTGTGGGTCCTTTGAGAGTTTCAGAAAACACAAACAGCGGGCTGTTTTATGTAGTCTCTCTCTCTCTCTTTTTTTTTAACATGCATTTTTCTGCAACTTGTTCCTTTTTTTCCTTTCCTTTTCTTTTCTTTTTTTTTTTTTTGTAAAACAGCAGATCACAGAAATTGACACACACCGTTACCATCACTAAGTATGGTCCAATATGTGGACTGACATGTCGTGCTTAGCAGAAGAGGATGTATATGCTCCTGGGTGGTATTTGGTGATGCCTACAGTAAAGCCCTCGCCTATGTTTTCTTTATCTCTGCCCCTCTCCTTCCACTTCTCAGAGACCCTAATCACAACTGAACAACCCATCTACTGACCATAACAAAGGAGGCCAGCTGCTGCCAGAGAGTGCGACACATCGTCTCTGTTCTTTGAGAGCTCTCAGGGGTGGCCACTACTCAATCTTCTGGACTTCTGTGTCCACTCCCCCGTGTCCAGCCCTTGCCTCTTCTGTTGTATTACTGAATCATGCATAGGAATTATAGGCTAGTCTTCCCTCCCCACTCCTATTTTGAGACAAAATCTCATGGAGCCCAGGCTAACCTCAAATTTTCTGTGCAGCAGAAAACGAGCCTGAACTCTGGATGCTGCCTCTATCTCCTAGGATCACAGGAGCACAACACTATATGACCTGTTCACCTTCCCATTACCGTGGGTAGCTTCCTTAAGGCAAAAGTATACAAGAAGGATGGAACAGAGAGGATGGAACAGACGTTCAAAAAACTTGTTGACCTGGGAGCTAGCCCAATGAGTAAGAGAACTTGCTACACACACACACACACACACACACACACACACACACACACACACACTCCAGGGCATGGTTACACGGACTTTTAATCCCTGAGTGGTGGTGCTGAAGACAGAAGGGTCACTGGAGTTTGCTGGACTTCAGTTGAGATGAGAAAAAGCAGTCAGTGGTGGGGATACAGAGAAGCAGACCACTGCTTAGAACTGGATGTGAGGTGCTGCCCTGGCCAACTAAAGAAGCAAGCTTGACCAAATGGATGGCCAGCTAAGGGCAGGACTGCCATCCCAGTCTGAGTGTTATATCCCACCATCCTCTCGTCACTGAGCTGTCTAAAGGCCATGGTCTTTTCTTTTCCAGAGTGGGTGCATCTGCCAGCCTTGTCAGGTCTCTGCAGTAGCATGTATCTAGCACCCTGTTTCTGTTTACCCCACATTTAGTCTGGGCATCTCTGCCAAAGGAGACTGTCCCGCCAGCCATTAATCTGGCTGTTGCTTC
Source organism: Rhabdomys pumilio (assembly GCA_030674055.1). Lineage (NCBI taxonomy): Eukaryota > Metazoa > Chordata > Mammalia > Rodentia > Muridae > Rhabdomys > Rhabdomys pumilio. Next base: position 38,685,003 of record JANHMN010000020.1, read on the forward strand.
TTGCTTCGTAAGTTTCAACTCTGTCTCCACTGTTCCAGTGTGTGTGTGTGTGTGTGTGTGTGTGTGTGTGTGTGTGTGTGTGTAGATGTGCACCACTTGTGTCTGGGTGCCTTGGGAGGTCAGAACACAGCATCATATCCCCAGAAACTGGTGCAGGGAACCAAACCCGGGTCCTTTGCAAGAGCAGCTGGTGTTCTTAACCACTGAGCCACCTTTCCAGTCCCCATAGCTGTACATTTGATTCTCGTGCCACTGAGCCTCATTCTCTTCTTAAAACAGACCAGTGTTGATGTCCCTGGAGGTTGCCTGTGGGGACAGGGACAGTGATGACCTGGTGCCGGCGTAGGCCGAGCTCTCTGGCAGTTTCTGATACTTGGTTCAGCTTCCAGGGATCCAGCTCGTGTTTCTGATGAGCACACCCTCAAGAACTGGCTTGGAATTACTGCGCAGAAAGCATGGGTTTGAAGGGATTAAAGCAAATACCAACATGAAGCACCCAAGTGCTTCTGCTGATATGATTGGCAGATGGGGAGGAAAACATAATTCCTGTCAATCTCTTTCTTCGCAACACAATGAATGAACGCCAGGCACTGGCGAACACAGACGAGCACTCATAATAATGGGGGGAGATTAAATCAATGAATTTCATTTCTAGCAGTCAAACGAGTTTTGGATATACTTTTGTTTTAATGACTACAAGGTACGTTAAAACCTATAGTAATTTATGGAGCTTTTCACGAGAAGCATTTTAAAAATAGATGCATTAAAAAGCTCCGGCAGGATTAATTAGCTATTCTCATTTTTATTTCAAAAGCACAAGACAAAGAGTTACTCTGATATTGATTCTAAGAAGAAGATAAATGATTCCCCAGTGCGTTCTGTCTTTTAGATTGGTAAGGCCCTAAATCATTTATGGGGTGTAAAGGGACCACCTAACCCTCAGGAAATGACCATATAATCTTTTATTTTATTCTTCATGCGGGAACTAAGACATTACATACTTCTCAGTGAAGGAGAATACGCCAGCTATGTTTTACCTGGGACGGCCATTGTCCCTAAATGATTTCGTTTTAAATGTGTCTTTCTTTGTCCACTGACTGAGAACTATGATTCTTCCCACTGAGAGATCAGGCATCTCTGAAACATATCTGATGCGGGCTTCTTGAGACCAGCTCGGGGAGAGGGATCTGGAGAGAGTCGACCTGCTCCCTTCATAGTTAAGACTACATCAGCTCTTCTTTTAAAACGACAGTGGAGGGGCTGGAGAGATGGTTCAATTGGCAAAATGCCAACTGCTACACAGGCCTGGGGACCCAAGTTTAAGTCTCCAGCTCCCATGAAGCAGTCTGGGCATGGTGGCATGTGCCCAAAACCCCAGCGACAGGGAGACAAAGTGGCTCTAGTCTCACTGCCAGAGACTTCCCTGCTGTGAGCCCAGGTCTTTCATGGCCCCACTTTCCAGAGTACAGAAGCCAGCGCTGTGCTTACAAAGTGGCATCAGCATTATCCCTGTCTGACCATCAGTCATATTTATTGCATAGGTCTAACAACGATGCTATCTTTGCTCCCAGGTCCAAGAGTCTGTAATTTAACCTGAGCGCTTTTACACAAAGTCCGAGCCCCACTCATTCACCAGCTCTCTTGACTCCCTTTGTGCTTCTAAATTAGAAAACTAAACGTCGCTTCTCTCAGTTATAAAAACTCTCAAGGTCAAGGGAAAAGAATCAAAGCAATTAACTCTCTGGATAAATCACAAGACGGTGGTAAAAGAACGCACCAGAGAATGTGTTTAAAAAGGAAACCCGTTCTTGAAAGTGCCCTCTGTGGTGCCTTCCCTGGACTCCCTTCACGTGAGCAGCCAGGTAGAGGCATCCCCAGATGGCTGCAGGCAGGGCTGTTCTTACACTGCAGGTGGGATGTTTGGTGGGGCACATCTGTGACTGATTTCTTGGTTTGTCTTTCTTTTCTCTCCTCCTGCTTTTGACACCTTCTTTCATCTCCCACCTCCCCCCCCCCCCCAGTAACAGAAGTTTCATTTCTGAATTTCCAGGGGGCCTCTGTGGCCTATGCACACTACCTTCTGCCACTCAGCCTGGTAATTAGGAAAAACAGACTTTCCTAGAAACGAAAGGAGGAAGGCAGAATTCCAACTGGTTGGTCAGAGTGTCACGTTTTTTCTTTAGCCTTGGTTAATAAGAGGTTTAAAACTTGCCTTCTAGTGTCTTCGTAAAAGTGAAAAATGCATTTGATTAGCAAGTCTCTTTCCAATGGTCAACATGGTGGCTCGGAAGGCTAACATTACCCACAGACCACAGCAAATGGATTTTAAAGTCACAGTCTGAGCCAGGTGTGAGGATGGATAACTATCACCCCAGTACTTGGGAGGTTGAGGCAAGAGGATTGTGAACCTGGGGTTAGCCTGGTTAACCTCGACTTAAAACACAAACAACAAAACCTACCTTGAGATGTATGTAGGGTCAAGTACAGCATCTTGGAATTTCTATATTCTCATAATCCTCACTTGTGACTTCCTAAGACCCTGGTATGGGCTAGAGACGCAGCTCAGTGGGGAGACTGCATGCTTCTCGTGCCCGAAGCCCTGGGTTTTATTATCGGCACAAATAATTGAGGTGTATTGGCCATATCTGTAATTCTAGAGCTTCAGAAATTCAAGGTCATCCTCAGCTACACACAAATTCCAGGCCAGTCTGGCCTACATGAGATGTGAGAGTTCTGTGACATGCGGCCTTCCGCACACGATGTGACTGGTGAGCCCGTGAAGTCTCACAGCTGTGACTACTTGACCGGGGCTTTCAACTGTGAATATGGTAGGGTCCTGAAAGGTCCCACACCTCCCTGAGTACCTACTGACTGTTAATGGCTCCTAGGGGTAGAGAAGCCATTTTCCTTAGTGGTATAACCCCTGGTTAATTGCCCACATTCCAGTAAATAATCTCTCACTTGTGCTATGAAAGCAATCCTAATTAAAATGTAAAAACCCATGAAAATAGGAGAGGAGCCTCTGAGAGAAGGGGTTCAGCAGGCGCTGGAAAGGGAGAAGAGGGTGACCGTGGTGAGCGTGATAAAAATACATGATATCATGCATGAAATTATCAAATGATAATTTGTAAAAGCAAGCTGACTATGAACCAGATATACATAGAATTAAAAAAAATTAAATTACCGGAGAGAAAAGGAATGTAATTATAAATTTGATTAATCTAGCAAAGAAGGAAAGAGGAAAAACATAAATGTAGTAAAACCAAGTGTAATCGATAAAAATGTTTAAAAGAGAAGGGGAAAAAGACACCTAAAGGACTTTGATCTGAGAACACTGGAGAGCGCAGAGAAAAGCTGTACCTGGCCCAACCACAGGTGCTCTGAGATGGGCAGGACCTACCCTAAGGGCCATCTGGTTAAGACCTTGGAATGCCCTGTCACCTTCCTGCCATAGCTAAGAGCGGCACACACACCTGACTCCAAGGGCTATGAAGTTCCTGTCCTGGTGTATGTCTCTGACTGAGGCTGTGGCTCCTTCATAGGTTCTGAACACACACTGGAGGAAGACAAGCCTGGCCATAGAACTGCCTTTCTCCTCTTACCCTCAGCCAAAACGTAGAGAGGGTACACAGGGTCTTAGCTTATAGTAAGCCAAAGTCCCCACTGCTAAGTCACCCATTCTCCTGACTTCCCAAACACATCTCCCAGCAAAGGCCAGTCTCCTCTTCTTCCAATCTCCCTGGTGGAACTCAGGTTTCTAAAGCCAGCTCTTGCACTATGAAAAGACCTCGAAAGCAGGCTCCGAAGAGATCCGACCTCAATGCTCCTTCTCCCTCACACCTATGGACCACAGCACTCGAGTCTCCACATCCTGGGTGTGGAGACACTCCAGGCTGAAATCCACAGTGGGTGAGGTTAGATAAGGCGTCTGTCTGGTTCCAGGGACCAGAGGGGCTGGCATGGGGATAATGATGAGGAAGGGAAGTGGTCTCAGAAAGCCCCCAAAGGCACTTATCTCTCAGTTGGGGGTGCTAGATGTGTATGTGGGTATCACATAGCACCTCACAGCACTTTACTCTTTAGGGGGTTGGAACACAAACTCCTAGGAGCCTGGTGATCTCAGTGGATTATGCAGCAGGCCAATTGCCTATGCCAGGAGGTGTACAGGTGCAGGACGCCCAAGGAAGAGGGCTGCTCACACCCACCCAACCCCCTGTCTAGTGTGCTAAGGAAGCAGGCAGGCGCCTTCCGCCTGTGACTCATCCAGCTTTGCTCTTAGGACTTTTTAATGCCTTTTATCTTCCACAGACACTCTTGTCAGGCAGCTGGGATGTGTTAGATGTTCAAGAAGGCTCAGGGGGGTAAGCATGCACACACAGCATCCTTTAAACAGCACAGTTGTCTCACTTGAAAAAAAAAAACAATAAGAACAACACACCTGCTTGCCTCAGACCACTCAGGGAATGAATGGCCTTCTGGTGACACCTGAGCTTCCCACTTCTTCCCACAAAAGACAGCAGACAGCTGGCTGTATAGTCAGTGGAAGGTGGGTACAAGCCAGAGATGCCCCGGGTGTCGTTCCCAACATAGAAGCAAGAATGGACAGGAATTAAGATGGGTTCGGTCAGCCAGCTTGAGTACAAACACGGCTGATTTTGGTCCACCTATTGCCCTGGGCGTTTGTCAGTGGAGCTGGATCCAAAGTGGGGCTAACAGGGCCAGTGAGTGTTAGTGAAAGAATAACATAATTTTAAAAATTACTCTCTCAGTCGTGTGTGGTGGCAAACACCTTTAATGCCAGCGCTTGGGAGGCAGAGGCAGGTGGGTCTCTGAGTTCGAGGCCAGCCTGGTCTACAAAGTGAGTTCCAGGACAGCCAAGACTACACAGAGAAACCCTGTCTCAAATGACAACAACAAAAAATAAATTATTCTCTCTTTATTCCTTATTTAATAATTGACAATGGGTTTGATACCCAGCAATTTGAGGAGAAATAGACAAGGTTATTTCCCAAATCTTTGAGTCACATTTAAAAAAAAAAATGATCCAAGGAGCCCGAAGCCACCCTGGATGGAGGTGGGAATCCCATCGCATGGAGAAGACCCAGTTCCACTCCAGAGGAGTTTGGGAAACAGCACTGTTCTCCTAAGAAGCTAAGACTATCCAGGGTGAGGAGAACATGCCAAACAAACAGCAGGCAATCACAATGATTAATCTTAACGGTCCACTTGACTGGACTTGTAATCAGTGTGAAAACGCATCTCTGGGTGCTTCTGTGATGTGAGGGTATTTCCAGAAATGTTTAACTCAAGAGGGAAGCCCCCCATGTGGGGGGGGGCACCATTGTATAGGCCAGGGTCCTGACCTGAATAAAAGGGGGTGAGTCAACTAAGCTCATTCATCTCTCTCTGCTGCTTGAACGAGGACAGGACGTGACCATCTGCCTCACGCCCCTTAAGTTTATCATGCCCCCCTACATACTGAAAGCAAAATAATCCTCCTCTCTTTCTCAGATGCTTCTTGTCAGCAGAAGAAAAGTACCCACTACAGTGACTGATGCAAGGGTGGCCCCGGGAGATGCATTGTGTAGCAGGGGTGGGAGCCAACAGAAAAACCCCAGAAGAAGAGCCCCCTGGTGCTTGCAGTTCAGTGAGGTACTTGCAGAAAGAGCAGAGAGCTGTTGGGGTATTAGGGATCTGGAAGGCTAATGCTGGGCCACAAATGGCAGGCAGACAACATACGACACAGCTCAGAACTGCCAGCTGCTAGCTGGGGTGGTGGCCGGCAGGAGAAAAGAGAGCTGGCAGCACATCGAATGCTTCTTGGGGGTGTACAGGGCGTAGAGGGACTAGTCTCCATGTGAGGGTCTGCCTGGGAAGCTATGGGTGAAGAGAGAGGGACCTGAGGGAAGGTGGGTCCCTGAAATTGTACTGGTAGTGTTGAGAGAGATTTGGGGAGGAAGCAGAAGTCCCAGGATGAGCTGGGGAGTCAGGAAGGCAGTAGGAGAAACAAAGCTGTCAGTGAGAAGCTGGGAGCAGGGCTGGGGGTGAATTTATGGCCGATCCATCATGGTGGGGCAGAGGTGAAGACAGGACAGAAACTGGCAGCTTGGTGGTACAGACTGTCACCATCTCAGGGCCCCTGGGTATTATGGAAGCCAGTTTCTTCCCTGGGCCGTCACACATCAGCATTTAGATGAGGGTCCACTTTGCTACCAGAAGCCAGCGACCTGTGACAGAGCATCACTGTGGGCTTAAAAACACAGACCATAAGAGCTTGGCGGAGGACACACAGGATCAGACATGAACAGGGAAGAGCCAAGGAGGCAATTTTCAAAATAGGACACAGGTTTTAAGGCAACAGGGTGTGAGGTTTGTTGACAGCTTTTCTCAGAGGCCATGGACTCTCACAGACACTGACAGGAAGTTCTAGTCCAGGAGTCTTCAGGCAGGGTGAGAAAAAAACTACGGCTGCTCTAATTCCTAGAAATACCCTGGAAGGATTAGGGAACTAGGGTCTGTCTTGAGGGAGTACCAAACAGTTTACGGACTTTATTTTTAGAGTAATGTGATAAGGCTTTTAATAACTGGAGTTCTGACAAGAAACGGGCTACAGAAATCAGGTGTGTTCAATCTCTGTCCTCATTTCCGGCATGTCTCTCCCTTCTTACCTCTCACAATGGTCCCATCTCTCACAGAGAGAGATCCTGCCACTGGGGAAGCCGAGGCAGGAAAATTGCCGTCGGGTAGGAGCCACCCTCACAGGACTACACTGTGAGACTTTGTCTCAGAAAACCAAAACAACAAAATCCCATGGCTACCTGTGCCATGTCCTGTTAACACCTCAACTGAGAGCACAGCTCCTTGTCAGGAGCTCTCAGCTACCACACTGAGCAGACATCACAGACATCTCAACCTCTCCAGGACAGACCATACTTACACAAGAGAGAAATGCCAGAAGTTTACCAAACATGCTCTTCCTGGAGCTGCTGCTGGTGGTGGTGGTGGTGGGGGTCCTCGGCTGACTCTGACTCGGGCTTCCTTCCTTTCTGACAAGAGTGGCTAAAGAGTTTCAGCTCACAGAGAAATTTGGTTTTCTTAAATAAGCAGTGTTGAGCAGAGGGCTTCAGCTCTCTGTCCCCATTCTACAGCTGTGAGTTTAGTGCCACAGGCAAATGTTATGTGGGCCCTTTCCCCTAAATGTTCGTGTGTGTGTGTGTGTGTGTGTGTGTGTGTGTGTGTGTGCCCTTTCCCCTAAATGTTCGTGTGTGTGTGTGTGTGTGTGTGTGTGTGTGTGTGTGTGTGTGTGTGGTTGGGGCACGTCAGAGTCTTTCTTTGTACCCCAGACTGGCCTGGAACTTCAACCTCAGTATCACAAGCCCTAGGGTTATTGGCATAAGCCATTGACCCAGCACTGCATTGTGTTTGAAGAAACGAACTGAGTAACTGAGAGAATGAGGGGGTCCTGTCTTCAACGTTCCAGTTCACAGAGCACTGATGTTCCCCCAAAACCCGGTCATTTCAGAATAAAAATTCGTGGGTCAAAAATGAGACTAAAGTGCTGATTTAGAGAGGAAAGCGTCCATTCTAGGGGCTACTTGTCACCTCTGTCTCAGGTCTACATCATTTTGCTTCGGTTTCTTGTCTCTTAGAGGTACCCAAACTTTTTTCTTTTTTTTAAAAATCATTTTAAAATGTATTTTCTGGGACAGGGTCTTGTGTAGCTCAGGATGACCTCAAAATCTCCATGTCAAGGATAACCTCAATCTCCTGATCCTGCTGCCTGTACCTGCCAAGTGAGGTGACCACAAGCAAGTGCTACAGCAATGCTGGATTCACGGCACTTGAGGGTGAGTCTAGCTGCTTTCAAAACTTTACAAAACAACCAACCCATCAGCAGGCAACGCGTGCCACTCACTGAGCACCACAAATAAGTCACGGCCAGGAAACTCAGCTCCCTGCCTGTCTCATCAAACGCAGCACTCTGTGCTGACCAAGGGCATTTCACACTCTTATATTGGTGAGAGTGGCCAAGGTAAGATATTTGAATAGCATGTGACTCTTTTCCTTATTCTCTAAAATACTCAGCCTGGGGGCTTTGTAAAGTCAGCAAACTCTAACTTTTATTTATGTTTAAAATTAAAAAATTAAGGTGTGTGTGTGTGTGTGTGTGTGTGTGTATGTGTGTGTGTGTGTATGTGGTGGGGTTACAACCATGTGGGTGCAGTACCTGTGGAGGCCAGAAGAGGGAGTCGGATCCTCTGGATGGTCACAGGCTGCCCCACATGAGTGTTGGTACTTTAGAAGAGCATCCCTTGGATTTTAATCCCTTGATCATCTCTCTGGCTCTCAAACAGCTTTTAAAAAGAACAATTTGTGAATGGCCAGGCTACTTTACTCCAACTTTAGTAGGACTGGCTACACTGGACCCTTTTAGTTTAGTGGAAATCTTTTGGGGGGTGGAATGAATGGACAGGAGGGTTTAGAAAAGAAATAAAAATGGCAGATGCATGGTGTCTGGGCTTTCTCCTTCTTACGCCCTTGGCAGACATTAATGATCAATTATAGGACCCTTGCTGAGAGTTGATTAGATCTCAGATTTCATCTCAGATGCCAAGCTCACTCAGTCCCAGACGCTCTATACAAAGATCCACTTTTTCTGTTAGATCTAGATTTTCAGAAGCAACATTACTGAGAAAGGGCACAGGGTAACTCCTCTGGTTTTACTGCCATGGTTTTATTTTAAACTCGTCTCCCTTCTGGCACTGGTTTCTGTGGTCCTCTTGAGAGTCCACACCGCTCTGTTTGAACAGAACCACAGGCTGGTGTAGCTAATGTTCCTTGAGGACGCTCTTGGTTCTTGCCTGGCAGCCCTGCGCCTCTCCACACAGGCTCTCCCACACCAGGCAGGCCTCCAGCAGCAGAGCTGGGCACTAGAGAAGCACATGGATCTTATTGGTTCTCTCCACAGCTCTTACCCATAGATGCTCAGGCAAACCTGCCTCTCTAGAGCTTCCAGGGCACAGGAGTGGCTCCCAGGTGGCCCATGACCGGGTCCCATCAGAAATTGCTCCCATTCAGCCATCAGCCGTTTGTTTCTCTGGGGGATTCGAGGCTTTGCTACTGTGTTTTTACATTGTATCAGCAGTGGATACAGATATGGAGACCTGTCAGTTAGTGATGCTCTGAGACCTCTCCACAGAGGTGTAATGATTCAATAGGAGAAAAGAAAATAAGTCCTTGTCCCCACCCCTCAAACATCACCGAGACAGGAGAAAACCGAGAAGCCCAAACTAGCCTACTTGCTCTACAAAGCTGGAAGACAGTAAGGGTAGGACAGGGCTTTCCTTGTCCCCTTCCCCTGGGGACAAACAGAGAAACAGAAGGACTGTGGCTTTCCAGTCAGTCCAGAGGAAGCTCAGAGGTTTTTGCAACCCAGGATTTACAACCCAGCCGCCCTTGAACTCCTGACCCTTCTTTAAGCGCCACAGTCCCAGAGAGGCGGCATTAGGAGTCCACTTTTACAGAGAAGAAAATGGGCTAGAAAAGCTTGCCCATAGTTCAAAACCAGGAAGACCTGGAATGAGAGAGAGGCTTCAAGCTCAGCAAGCTTGACCTTTGGGTATCAGTTACAACAAAACATCTCCCTATGTCTTCTCTGTGATTCTCAATGGCCACAAGGTGGGACCGGTAGAGGGAAAATCAGGACAATTTTCTTAGCTTAAAAAACATCAGTCTAGGGGCTGGAGAGATGGCTCAGAGGTTAAGAGCACTGACTGTTCTTCCAGAGGTCCTGAGTTCAATTCCCAGCAACCACATGATGGCTCACAACCATCTATAATAAGAGCTGGTGCCCTCTTCTGGCCTTCAGGCATACATGCAGCCAGATCACTGTATAATAAATAAATAACTGGTAAAAACAATAACAAGAACAAAACTATCAGTCTAGCCATGGAAGGGTCTCTTCTAGGTCATTAGTGCTGGAGACTTAGACATGACTGTCCTGGCTGGGGGTGGCACCAGTCGATGGACTGCCTGAAAAGGAAGAAGGGGGAGCCACCATGTCCTGCTGTTTTCCTGGTGACCTTAGATAGGAATGGTCCCAGCTTCATATCTGCTGCTGTGAACTCTGCCCTGTCTTCCCAGCCATAATCCACGGTTCCCACCTAAAACAAGCCTTTCTTCCACTTAAGTTCCAGGGATTTGGCCACACCTGAACACCAAGTTATCCTTAAATATGGGAGAGTGAGGTATGGTAAGGCTGATGGGAGACCCTGGTGTCAAAAGTCCTTTATGTGTCAAACTGCAGGAAGCTGGTGACACTATCCCAGTGAGGTAAGGATGATAAAGCTTGCTTCTTGTGAAGAGTGGGGTGTTTCCTGGAGAAAGCACACTGTGTGCAGAGTTCAAGAAGGGTCATCTGTCTAGATGAGAGAGGAGGGCAGGCAAGCATCTTTTGCCTGTGAGGAGATCAAGATCTGGGCAAACGTGGATGTTGTCTGTGAACGGTCAGAGCGTGTGCCCTATATTTCTTTTCCTGTTCTTGATCCCTGTTTACTCACAGTGGGTCTGCATCCATACATGCCATCCAGGCTGCTCTCACTGTGCTGATGATCCTGGGATCTGAGGACTGTGCCCACAGTCCTGGGCCTGCAGGGTGCCGAGCTGATGATGACAGGGACTCCTAGTCCATCAGTACTTGTGGCTGAGAACCTGGCACTCGGGACTGCCTATTTCCAAGAATGGGGGCAGACTTTGCTCTGGAGATGGGAATGCAAGCCCAAGGGACAGACAAGGAGGCCAGCTGCTGAAGACCATTGTTACCGGGCTGCTTTTACTGGCCACAGTTGCCTTGCAAGCACTCAGTCACATTTAGACCAACAAAGGCCTTCAGTTCCTCCTTGGTGGGTGTTCAGCAGCCTCTAGGGGTGGGAGAAATTAGAATGCCCTGATGTGTCACCCTAGGGACTCCCACCAATGACACCCGGTGCTGGGTCCCAGGGCAGAGAGACCAGGCTATTTACCTGAAGGCCCTTCCCAGCCTTTAGCCTCCCCACTTACCCACCAATGCCTCATACTGGATCTGGGCTGATATCCAAGACACTGGCTCCTCTGCCCTTGCCGTGGGCTGCCCTCTTCAAGTCTACAGTTTTCCCTTATTCCTTCAGGGAAGGAAGGAAGGATCTGAAACACAACACACACACACACACACACACACACACACACACACACACACACCAGCCACTTCTCATTGTACACATCTGTGTTATATAAGGACATTCACACAAATACATACAGCCTGTCCCCTAACGGCCCATCCTCCTTTGTCCCACCCCTCCCCTTCCATTCCCCCAGACAGCTTCGCTTCTTCCCTCTGACACACATGACTTTACGTAACCACATATCTAGGAACCACAAAGGAAAGAAAACATAATCCTCGTCTTTCTGAAACTAGCTTAATTCACTTACTATGATTTTTCTCTGTATGTATTAATTTCCCTCAAACAAAATAACTTCATTCTTCTTAATGGCTGAGAAAATACTGCTATGTGTATGCATAAGCTCATGCCTCTGATGTTAGGCACTGAGGTCGGTTCCATAATGCAGGATAAACAGGGCTGTGGGAAGCACGGATGGCCGAGGATCTCTGTACTGAGGACAAACCACTCTAATCCTGCTCTGAAGCTGACTTCATGTCCTTCCTGCTCCAGAGACTTAAGTGGAAATAAAAAAGTTTGTGACCAAACTCAGCTCCCGATTGGCAGGTGTGGGGCTTGCTGTCCCAACGGCTATGCATGATAGTTGAGGGAGTGTTGGAGAGCATTAGACCAGACTTTGTGCTTTGTGTCAGCAACAGGGCAGCTGTGCAGCCTCGGAGGGCGGGTGAGCAGCCACATCAATACTGGAGATGTCTGAGGGCTCCCGCTGTCTGATTCAGTACCACCATGGCTCAATGGGAAGCCATTTACGATAGCCTTGTGCTCTGGGGCAAAGACATAAGGCACAGGGAAGAAGAACCCATTTCAATTCAACAAGAACTTATTGAGATCCCAGGTGCTGGCATCGTGCTCAGCATGGGGGAAGGCCAGCTGAGAGGGAGAGAGGACAGTTGTGTGAGGGCTGTAGTACAAGAGAGTCTAAGTCAGCCGAGACCCTGGCATTGCACTGTACAGACTGGACAGTGGGGTCCTCACATACCATGGTCTCCACAGGGCAGGCCACTCACTCTAGAGTGGGGGCACTGTGTCCTTTGAACAAATGGACACACATTGCTTTCTGCCTGGGACAACTGCTTTATAGCAGGTACACACTGACCCCCCAACAGGCAGCGGTGTGAATGTCACAGAAGTATCCAGGTGCTTGTGTGTGTATTTGTGTGTGTGTGTGTGTGTGTGTGTACATGTGTGTGTATATGTGTATGTATATGTGTGTACATGTGTATGCATGTATGTGTGTGTATGTATGCATGTGTGTGTATGCATGTGTGTGTATGTGTTTGTGTGCATGTGTGTGTGTGTGTGTGCGTGTGCGTGTGTGTGTGTGTGTGTGTGTGTGTGTGTGTGTGTGTGTGTGTGTGATGTGTGCCAGTGTCTCTGCCAACCACTCTCTTCTTTACACTTTGTGCTCCTTGGCACTCCATGTGTGATGGTTAATGCTCAACTTCACTGGATTTGGAGAGCCATGGAAACACACCTCTTAGTGTGTCTGTGAGGATGTTTCCTCTGAGAAACATCGTTCCCCATGTGGGAGGTGCCGTGTTACAGCCCTGGGTCCCTATGAATAAAAAGTAGAAAGCTGAACCCCAGCACCTGTCTTTCTTAACTTCCCAACTGTGGATGAGACCTGACCGACCAGCCTTCTCATCATGACAGGCTGTGCCTTCGAACTATGAGCCCCAGTAATGGTTTCCTTCCTTAAGCTTTGTTTATCAGTCAATTTGTCCCAACAACAAAGACAGTGACACAGGCCACAGAAACACCTTGGCCACCACTCCCTGTATTTGTGCCTCTGAGTCTCAGCAGCTTAACACATCAACCTCTGACCAGAACTGAAGTTGACTTCAAATTGGATGAAGCATTTCAAATCTTGAGAAAATAAGTTGCCCTTAAAATGTGAAGACCAAAAATTCTCTAATGAATTTGTAGATAAATTTCCTTTAGAAGCAAGAGAAACTTTTCTTGCTTGAGTCAAAGGAACAGTCGTATAAAAGATATGTAAAAATACCCACATCAAAGGAAAGAAACAAAGACACACCTACTCATCTGCTCTGGTTTTAAAGGATTTTATACAAGGCATAAGTGGGCCAAGAGCATAAATGAAATTTTATCCCCAAATCATCCTCCTATGAAAACCATAAGGTCTCCCCCTGACCTCCCTGAGCCCCAGTCCTTATTGTCCTAAGACAAGTGAGGCCACAGAGAGCTCCTGCAGAGGAGGCTGTGGGGTTCAGTCTATATAAAAGTTCTTATCTCCCAAGGAGGAAGCTCTGATCACATGTGACAGCTTTGTCCAAAGAAGTGAAGTCGACACGTGCAGATGTGGAATGGATCCCACAGGACCACGTGATTCTTGTGCTACTGAGAAAAAGATCATGGCTCTGTGGTGGCAGGGTAACCCTTCCCTCAGGAAAACAGATGCTTTGATGAGACATTGCTCAGCACCCAGAGGCTTGGTGAACTCCTGTTGGTCCTTTACTAACACAACGCTTCACCAAGGCACTGTGAAACGCCAGCACTGGCAGTGAAGAAGGACCTTATATGGGAAGCTTGGCCCCGGGAGGGCAGGTAGATAGCAGGCTGTCAATCCCTACTTGGACCCAGAGATAGCATGAACCAAGCAGATGCAACCTTATACTTCCCAGCACTTAAGCAGCAACCCACTTCTGCATACCTCAGTACCCCTGCCCCGCCCCGCCATGCCCCTGGCCCAACTAGGACAAGAGTCTCTCCTCATTTAAAGCCAGAGGGAAATTTCCTTATCTACAGAGTATGGGTCCCCAAGTCCAGCGTCCCTGCTAGGGAAATATATTTTGGAAATGTTGTACCTAAGGTTGTCAGATGCCAACCATCAGTTAGGCTCAGAACTGCAAGAATGGACTCTCTGAAGAAAGCTGGTTCAAAGAACTCAGAAGAAATACCAACAAAGCCTGCACACTGGACCCTTTGTTTATCTGGGCTCTTCATAGAGAACAGTCCCATTCACAACTATTTACAAAGAGATGAAACGACCATTCACCAAAGACTTCTTGGGTGGTTGTGAATTGATTAGTGATGGAAGCTTCAGCCACTAGAGAAGACTGATAGAATTTGGAATGGTCCAGGAGCCAAAACAGTACGGTCCCAGTGCATTTCCAAGATAAGGAGGCAGTCATAACAGGAATACAATAGCTTCTGTGTTGACTGACTCGTGGTATCTCCTCCATCCCGAGCCTTGCTGGTTATCTTGCCAGCTCTGGAGGCTGCTGAGGGCCTCTACCGAGCCACCCCAGAACCCTGAAGCTAGGACGAACTGAGGAGACCCTTGGCTCTCCACAAACATGTGGATGTGACTCATTGAATGGTCTGGGAGAAATATGGGTGCTGGGGATACTTTTGGATGGTTGGATGAACTCAACAAGATTCTTCTAGTTCCCGTGTCTTCCCCTGTGTGAATAAAGCACCCCTCCCCATGTTTTCATGTGCCTGCATCCCTACGTGTGGAGGACCAAGGTTGATGCTAGGAATTATTATCCCTGATAACTCTTCGACCTCAGCTTCTGAAGCTGGGACGCTCTACCAAACCCAGACTGAGCTTGCTCAGATGGCTAACTTATGCAAGCCTGTGGGGGATTGTCTTGATTCATGATTGATGGGGAGGGCCAGCCAGCCTGTTGTGGGAGGTGCTAGGCCTGGGTTGGTGGGTCTAGAGTGGATTAAGTAACAAATTGAGCAAGACAGTAAGCAGTTCCTCCACGGCTTTTGCTTCAGTTCCTGCCTTCCCTTCCCTCAGTGGATTGTGACAGGACATAAGTAGGGACCCTTTCCTCCCCAGATTGCTTTTGCTTGGTGTTTTTATCACAGCAATAGAAACATAACTAAGACACCCTGGCCTCCAAAGCCTCAGGATGCGTTTACAGCCACCTCGCTCACCTCGTATTTACTTGGGTTTCTTCGGTTCTGAACTCTGACCCTCACACCTGCATCCGAGACAAAGGGGTTTTAACCACTGCTCCGTCTCCCCAAGCCTGGAGAGAGTTTTGTTGTTTTTGAGGTCAGCAAATAATCAGAAGGTGGTGAGTCACACTCTGGCTTGGAGGTGTGCTGCCGCAGGTATCACACTGTAACTTGAAAGCAGTAAGAGTGAACAAGAGGTTAAAAATCTAAGACTAGGATTGACTTTTAAAAATAGCAATTGTCAGGCCTATCCAGAAAATCATTTCCCTTGTATTCTGATGAGCCTGCTGCAGTGGGAGAGGGTGACAGTCTGTGGCTCCCATGGAACTGCTCATCACTGGCACCCTGCTCTGTCACCCTGCTTTGCTGGTCCTTGGTTAGTAACTATTAACCTGGTCCTACTCTGGTGGAGGCAATTTGTAGGGACATCTGAGCTTCCCCTGTAGGAAACTTCGGTTGTTTCTGGTTTTGCTGGAATTTAAGGATACTCAAGGCACTGTACCTCACATGTCAGTGTTACCTAATGCCTGTGTGTCTGGGGCGGGGGTGGAGGAACAGGTGCCTCTGAAGCAATCAGAATTCCTTTGATGGAGAACTTGGAGCTGGGAGAAGTAGGTCAATACTTGGTGCAGCTGGTTACAGCTCAGCCAGGGAGCTCAAGGCCTGTGTGGCTGAGATGGCTGCAGGTTCAGATCAAGTCTAGGACTTTCCAAATCCTTATCTCAGTGTGGTTTTTTTTTTTTTGATACTGGGAACAGAGAATGTTACTGGGTCTATCAGAACTGTGGTGTGTGTGGAAGCTGCCATTCTTACTGAAGGCTGCTGGGGCATTTAGATTTACAAAAAGAAAAAAAAGTGTGAGGAGAAAGGCTGGCTTTCTCAAGTCTTACTTAAGAGCTAAGAAGTTAGCACCTTCACAAACAACCTGTCCATACTGTCTCTTTCTCACCTTTAGACGAGGAAATACACACAGACTGAGAAAACTGGAAAATAGAGGCTGCGGAACACTGTTCAGGAGATAGCTGGGGTGCTGAGGTGCTGAGGTGCTTGCCGGGCATGCATGAGGGCCTGAGTTTGGATCTCCAATCCACGTAAAAACCTGCCTGTGATGGCTCGTAATCCTGTGCTGAGGAGGCAGACATGGGAGGATCCCTGGCTCCTGTTGGGCACATAATCCTACTGAACCTCTGAACTCTAGGGTCACTGAGGGACCCCGTTTCAAAAAATCAGGCAGAGAGTGACTGAAGAAGATACCCAGCATTGACCACTAGCCTTCATATAAATGCACACATGTGTGCCCATTTTCCCCTCTCATGTGCCCATATACATACATGCATGCGGTGTGCTGCATACACACATACATCTTAACATAATAACGTGAGAAGCCAAAAATGCATATGTAAAAGAAAGATATTTAAGACAGGAAATTTTAATAATGGGCCTTCCTATCGACCGAGTGTGTGCTCTGTCCTTTTCTCAGACAGAACAATGTTGATGACATTATGTCTCTTTAGAAGGCTCTTCAGTCTATGAGATGAAGCTAACAATAGGCATCAAATATGACATCTCATATCCCAGACTTCTGCAGGAAGTAATTCAAGTCTGTACCACACAAGCACAAGCAAGAAAGGCTAAGGGGAGAATTACCCCCCCCCACACACACAAACACACACACACACACACGCACACACACACACACACACGTACAACTGAGGGTCCGTGTTTTTATCCATTCACCTTCTTTAGGTTAATAATGACTAGCTAAGGAAGCATTTGTAGTTGTCTGGTTTTTTTTTTTTTCTTATTAAAGGACGTTATCTCAACCGGAGATATATGTGTGTGTGTAGATATGTGTGTGTGTATATATATATATATATATATATATATATATATATATATATGTACACGTACACATACACACACACACACACACACACACACACACACACACACACACATATATATATATATATATATATATATATATATATAGAGAGAGAGAGAGAGAGAGAGAGAGAGAACACTCTCCCTCAGACAACTATTATACCGGGCACATACACCAACATACTAACAGACTAAGTTTATTATCAGTTTTAAGAGCATAGATAACGGTCCATCGATTGATCTGCATCTTCCACACAGTGGGTTATCTTCTGTTTAAACAGCTAGGAGAGTAAAGCGTCCGACACAATATGGCTGGTGCTAACTTGCTACCTGGGAAGTTTCTGAGACAGGGGCTCCAAGAGCCTCAAACACTCACTCCTTCCACTGGCATAAATAATTTATCAGCCATCACCTTGGAAACCCACAGCCAGATATCACCAACAGGACCGAATTCTACCTTGGCCAGAAGTTCCTTCCACAGGCCTCAGGGCAGCTGAGACATGGGACCTTAGCATGGTAGATCAGGGAATGAAGCACTTCCCACTATTTGGGGGTGCGTATCTACAAGATGGCTAAATAGACAAGGTTTAGGGGTTCATTTCCTGTTAGAAATACACAACTATAAATAGAAGAGTGTCATTAATAATAGCACAGGATTTCAATGTTCCCATGGAAAATCCGGTATCAATCAGGACACCAGGAAAGTCAAAATATCTCACAGTCAATAAGAAGTGTGCAGAATCTGGGTGGTTTCTGGTTTCATTCAAACGGATTTTAAGTGGCACAAAGAACCCCTTCAAGTTCAAATCGAGTAAAAGTTTATGTATAATTAACGTCAAACGAATGCAAACCCAACACAAAGTCTCACAAAAATGTTTCTTAACCCCATTTCCACGTGCATCAGGTAAAGACTCCAAAATGTCAGAGATCCCAGCTCAAATGTAACACCCACGTGTTAGCAAAGAGCAGGACAACAGTGAGCCCACCCTAGGATGAAGGGGTGAGGGCCACCACAGATGTCAGAAATCTAGGTGTAACAGCAATCCATGTTATAGATAAATCTGGCTTCACAGAAGCTCCCTTTAAAATATTCTCTGCTAAAAACAAAGCTTCTGACCTCACCGAGCCAGCAAAGTAGAAGGATGACTGGAAGGTCACTTCAGGGTGCTCTCCTTAGCAAACTGTCAAAGTTTGGGGAAGAACCCTAACCCCACCAGGCAGAAGAAGGGAAGGAGTGACCTTAAGCAAGGCCAGTGGCTATTTGCTGCATTGGGGACACAGCCATGCACCCCCACCCCCACCTGCTATGTGCTGCCCCCTTCTGGGTATGGAATATGTTTTAGACCCTCTTCATATCCCAGCCGGCTGGCTGACTTTCATTGCTGTCTTTTGCCCCTCCAGATGCACTAAGGAGGGAGCATGGATCATTACAGTCCTCTCACAACGATGGGCTTCTCCTGAGTTTGTAGACAAATTGATCAGTTTGTTAACTTGCTGCCTGGACATCAAACACTAGTCTGTGAGTCAGCTTTATACAGATGGTTTGAAGGGAGGTGATGGTCTAACCCTAGGGCCACACTGTCCAAGCCAAACTCTCCAAGGAGCAAATGGGAAACAGAAGGAAGGCTGAGACAGGCAGAGCTTTGCTCCCTCTCAACAAATGAATACGAGAAGACGAGCCAAAACTCAGCAGGTGGAACGGATGCAGGCTGTAATTGTAGGATGGCCTTGACCAGTGACACATACAGTCCTGTTTCCTAGGTATGCTAGGCTCTACTTCAGAGCTCAGGGGTAGGCTGCAACCGCTGCTTTTCAAGGTTTTAGTATGCATCTCCCCATTACCAGCATAGACACTACTAATCCCTTCCCTCTGTGGAACAGCCCAGGCCTTTACCCCTTTCAGCTTCTTGGTGGATTGACTTCTAGAATCCTATAGGAAAGCCTTCTCCCACCCCTTTCACCAGGGTTCCCACTCCACGTCAGTCCTTTTCCTTAAATGACTGGTGCTTTAAGACACCTTTACTTCCCCAAGGTCATAAAGACATATGCAATTTCCTTCTAAACATTTTAAAGCATGTCTTACATTTAGTCTGGGATGTAGTCTGGAAATTTTTTTTTTTAATGTAACATTTGAGAAAGCTATCCAAATTTATAGTTAGCTCCCTATATGAAAAGGTAAAGCAAAACAAACAAAACCCCCCAAACCAAAACCAAAACAACAAAAACCCAGACATCCAGCAGGTCATTATGAAGCTGGCTCTCTTGGCCAGCTGTGTGGCAGTGCCCCCACTGAAGATGAACCTTGATGCCCCCCATGCCTCAGGAATAGAACAACGCTTCAGAGGCCCGTCTCTGCAAATGCTTTCTTCTAACACTATGTAACTCAGGGTGGTTTTGTTTTTTTTAGCCAGGTTTTATGTAGCTCAAGCTGACCTTGCGCTCCTGGTGATCCCCCTGCGTCTGTCTCATCCGTGCCGAGACTACAGGTGCCCCCACAAGAACCATTTATACAGAACTAGACTTTGCAGGCTAGGCAAGGATTTTACACCCAAGCCACACTCAGTGTGTGAATATCTTTATTGAAACTGTATTGAAGTGATATGCTAATTTGGGGAAACTGCACCCCCCCCCCCCGTTTACAGTATTAGTTTGTTTTTATTTAAATATTCTTTCTTCAGTGACAATTTCGCAGCCCTCGGCACTCTCATTCCTTCACGATTAATTTATTTCCGTTCCTCACTTTCCAGCTAATGGGATCCTTCAAACTTCATTTTCTAGTTAGAAGTCGCTAGTGCTTAAGAACGTTACCAAACTAGTCTCTGTCAAAATCCCCAGATGCACGGAATGCTTCTAATTATGTAGATTATCTGAGATTTTCTAGATAGACTGCCATATGGGTTTCGGAAAACTGAAATTTCCCCCCTTTTCAACTTTTTAAAAAATTTCTTCATTAAGTTATAGACCCCAGCCCTTCAGAATCCAGGAATAAGTGTTTTTGCTGCATTTCTTATATGAAACGTCTTACTTACTGGCCAAAATGTTTACTTTACCTTCTTGGCAAATATCCTTTATTCACGTTGGTTGCTAATTTTTTTTTTAACTGAGAATAATGTAAATTTCTGTAACAAATCAATATTTGTTCATTGAAACACCGGAACACATCAGCATGTGACTGAGTTCATTTTACACTAGGTTTTTATGTAAAGCTACCCATGTGTTTACTAGGCTTCTCATGGGCTTTACTGACTTCTGCATTCAGCTGACTTGTAGGCCATTTAGAATTCCACTGTCAACTTCTGTCTTAGAGCCCTCACATGCATATGCGTGTGTGTGTGTGTGTGTGTGTGTGTGTGTGTGTGTGTGTACACATGTGTGTATGATACACACATGCGTATAGAGTCAGACATTTTCAGGGGTTTTTAGTTACATGATAAAAAGTTGAAAAAGACTTTCATGAGAATTTTAAAAATTTAAATTTAAGAATTTAAAGAATACTTTTCATGAGAATTTTAAAGCTACCCTGGCATTATTTGATTTTGTTTGCAAGTTTCATCTACATCTTAGGATCTGCCATCAATGAACGCTGAAATCGAATGTAGGCTGGTGACAATAAGGTCATTTCCCAAGTCGCCTGCTTGCCCCTGCAGGGTCAACAGGCAGGTGAGCCGGTTTGAGCTTGTGGGAGCTCAGGAAGGCCAGGTCCACCCGGGCCTCATAGCATCCTGGTCCTTTATTCTTACATCAATAGCTAAGAAGTTTGGTATTCTACCCACTCCTCAGAGATATCACACAGATCCCAGGGAAACAAAATCCCTCCTGGTTTCTTGCCTCCTCCGAGCGCCAGCCAGCTTGGATGGTTTACTCCTGGCATCTTCTCTTTACCCTTGCACCAAAGGAACACAGGAGACGTAGAAGGAACAGCAGAATGAGTCACTTAACCTACAGAAAGGACATCGGAGTAAGAGAATCTGGGCAGAGAAGCTAGCAGCTACTGGGGCCAGGAACATGATGCTGACCATGGAGAAAGAATCTTGGTATATCACCAGAGACAGCCATAGTCCTGTGACCCTGCCTCTCTTAGGGCTTTGTGCAAGGAAGGTTACTGGCTCAGTCAGCACTGGCTAGCATTACACATGCTCTGGCTGAGCCTAGGATCCAGCAGCTCCTTCCTTCTGGGAAATCCCACCACTTCAATCAAAGCTTCTAGCCTCAGAAGAGAGATGTAGACTGCCAGAGAAACACACACACACACACACACACACACACACACACACACACACACAGATGGAGGAGACATATCCTGAAATAAAGTAATGCCATGTGAATTTCACAGAGTGGAGTGGTTTAAGTCTCATGTCAAGGGTCTGCTGCTATGGGAGATAAACCCAGTAGTTAGTCATTGCCATGGAGTGTGGTGTCATCTTAAATGCTAGGCATCTATGAGTTTGTTTGATCTTTGCTGCCTTCCTAAGTGGTACTGCCACTATTCCCACTAACACCTCAGAAAGGGCAGCCAGCCCAGAGGCACGGGGCTCCTGTGACCAGCCTTTTAAATACCAGCTGTATTTCCCCAGAGAGTGTAAAAGCACCCTTAAGAAGTGACCTTGGGATGGTATGTCGGGTGACCTACACAAGGGACACCTCACATAGAGGCAAGGACAGATTTGAGGCCAGTATCTGAGTAACACTCTGGGTGTGGTCAGCCTCACACCACAGGCTGGAGCAACCACATCCAACTGATGTACTGATGTACCGGACAGCGGCTCACAGAGGACTCTTCTTTGAGGCGTTGTGGGAGTGTCTTCACCCCACTTCACCCCAAGTGATTATTTTAGAATTCTTCTATGTGACACATACAGAGGTGTTCTGGGAAAGGCAATTTTCCTATGTTGGGAAGTGTCCCAACAGTCGGGTGCATTAAGGAGGGACACTAATATGAGTGCCCTCCATCAGCTGTCCCCTTAGGAAGCAGTGGAGTAGGTTGGTAGGCTCTCCTTTTCTTGTGGCCAGCATCCACTGGCCGGATGAGATACCCCAGGCAGATGCCTCCCTGTCCAGTGTAAGTCCATCTCTCTAGGCAGACACTCAGTGTCATGTGAACTGAACAGGCTTCGTAGGACAGCCCCAGAGTTCCGCACACTGAACAGGCTTCGTAGGACAGCCCCAGAGTTCCGCACACATCCACAGCCTATACCGCACCTGAACAGAGGCCGTCTCTTTCTTGGTGCCTTGGCAACCAAGCCCAAGACAACTTGTTAACTGGTTGTCATCAGGTTCTGTGCTCAGAAGCGCCTGTCTTCTCGGTAACAAAACTGGGAAAGCCTGCGTGTGGGAGGGTTGCATGTGGGTTGGGCAGGGCTGCAGCAGACAGTGCCTTCCCAGCCTTGAGTACAATGTGCAAAGCACCACCCAAATCCACAAGATGTCACCTAGCCCTGAAGTGGTGGGGCCAGTCCTCCCTGAGATCAGAATGCTGGTTAACTACTGGTTTCTGTCAGTGCTGTGCACGTGGATGTCTGCACGTGAGTATGCACTCATACATATATATATAATGTACACAAGGCCAGAGGCCAACCTCTGCTGTGGTTTTTCATGTGTCATCGGCTTCCATGTTTCCTCACTGGGACCTGGCTAGGCTGCCTGCTCAACACAAGGATTACAAACACTCACCTGGCTTGCTTCTCTCTCTCTCTCTCTCCCCTCTCTCTCTCTCTCTCTCTCTCTCTCTCTCTCTCTCCCTCCCTCCCTCTCTCTTTC
>JANHMN010000020.1:38724099-38740629 GCA_030674055.1 Rhabdomys pumilio
TGTGTGTGTGTGTGTGTGTGTGTGTGTGTGTGTGTGTGTGTGTGTGTAATAAGGAAATTCGAAGTTAGAGGAACCCCGCAGCTGCAGCGGGCTCGCCTCGCCTCATGCAGACGCGGGGGAGGGGGGATAGTGGGGGGCAACTCTGCGTTGCTAAAAATCAATGAGAAGCGCAGCGCGGGGCGCAGGCAGACAAAGACCCTGCCCGCTAGGGCCGGACCCGCCGCCGGCGCACCGCACCGGGAGCAAGGGTTCCTGAATACTGCTATCCTTAGAGGTTTCTCTGATGACACCAGGACACAGAGTCCTGACACTGTGCCACTACAGTGAGACAGGCGGTTCCAGGTTCTCCAGAGACTACCCTACCCAAGACGTTCTGGTCTCTCCCACACTCCATGCCTGTGTGCGTACCTTCTTACCAGGACTCGTTTTACTGGTGACCAGTTTTCTGACACCTCCTCAGCCTCAGAGCAGCCTTCAAAAGCCCCTAGGGTTTGGGAAGGGAAGGAGGGAGGGAAAGAGGGAGGGAGGAGGAAAGAAGAAGGAAGGAGGGAGGGAAGAGAGGAAGGAAGGGGGAGAAAGGAGGGAAGGAGTGAGGGAGTGGGAGAGGATTGATGGTAGAGGAAAGGAGGAAGGAGAGGGGGAGGAAGTTTCTAAGCTGGTTAAATAGGTGGTTAACACCAACCAACCATGGCTGCTTTTAGTTCCAAGACAAACTGCCTTTTTAATAAATTAGTGGATGGACACACACACACAGGAAAGGAGGAAAGGAAGGAGAAAAGAAGGAAAAGAATCTTGAGAGAGGAGGTGTGATCTGAATACACTTTAGCAAGAAAAACATTGAAGTGTGACTATGTCAAGTTTGTCACAGTGGGTGATTAATCTCTAGATGGACCTAGACTATCCTGGTTTGTCACAAACCCAGGATGCAGCAGGGCTTGAGCCGGTGACTGAAGCAGCCTTTATCCCTCAGCTTCATGGAAGACTCTAGTGACGAGGTCCACTAATTCTGGGGCTTACAGTGAGTAAATCAGAGTCTAGCCTGGCTAGGGAGGTAGCTGGCTGCTATGTGCCTTGATACTGGTCAGCAGGGGGGAAGGGGGAGGGGGGAGGTTCCATTTAGCTTAGGAGAGGTCCCCAAAGCTATGGTCTGTCTTTCTTTTATACATTTTTTCCAGCTCTGGTCCTGTTTATTAAGGAGATTTTTGTAATTATACAACCATGTGGTGGTTATGAATTTTAATTATTAAAGTCATATTCTATTTCATATTATTCATGAGTAACTGTGTCTTTCTCATAAGTAGCAAGATACCGTCAGTCCAATTATTATTTCTCAGTAATCAGCTTGGTCTGCTTCAGTAAAAACATTCAGAGGAAACCTGAGCCCTTCACTAAGCCTTAGAGCAGTGTTTCTCAACTTGGGGGTTGTGGGGGTCAAATAACCCTTTCACAGGGATCACCTAAGACCACCAGACAACACAGATATAATGTAACAGTAGCAAAACTGCAGTTATGAAGGCGTAACAAAAATAATCTTATGGTTGTGGGTCACCACAACATGAGGAACTGTATTTGTTCCCAATGTCACACAGCATTGGGAAGGTTGAGAAACACTGCCTTACAAAGTTTTCACAAATACCACACAGGACAGGATAAGACCCAGTAAGTTTCAGAATAGCAGGTATTTGTAGAGGTACACATATACATGACGAATGTACTTAAAAAGTGGCTTTTAATGAATACCTGTAAAAGCTTGGCAACAAGCTATTAGTCCCTTCAGGGTCGGCCTACACCACCCAGAGTCCGGCACATTCCAACAGCCTGGTAAGTCCGTGAAATAAGTCAGAATGCCCAGGTAACAGCCCCGGGCAAGCAGATTCCAGAAGAGAAGACACTGAAGAGCAGGTTGACAGAGGCTCACCCCGCACCAGATAAGGAGCTGTTTTCTTTGGTTTTTCAAGGCAATGCAAAGCAAGGCTTTGTTGCTGCTTCTCCCTCCCCTTTCCTCCTCCCATCTTTCCCCCTCCCAGCTGTAGAGAAAGACGCTGTGAGACTGTATCAGCCTGGAGTCACAGGGGCTGGTTACATTAGCAGCGTCATACACAGCACTAGGGTGATGTCTCTTCCCTCTCAAGCTCTCTAATTATTTATCCTGATCAAGCTCGACTGCTGGAAAATCAGCTCTCTCCAGGAGGTGACGGAGCTGAAAGGCTCTTTTCACAGAGGAGCCAAGGGCTGGTAGCTGGCATCTCGCCTGCAGGCCAGCGAGCCCCTGTGGGCAGTGTCATGAAATAAATACCCAGGACCACACCATTTTTCTCATTCATTCTCTGGCAAGCATCTATCCGTTTGAGAAAAAAACTAGGAAGAGAAGAGCTGAGGTACAGAGAACATACACAGCCTGGGTCCCTAGAACAGAAGTCGCTGTTCTTAAAATTAATGTTGTGAAATGCAGAAAGATCGTGCTGAGGTGGCTGGCATTTCTTAGCTCATGGCTCCTATAGGCAGACAAAGCAGAATGCCTCATTGTTCCCTTGGATGGGTGCTGCTCTCATGCAGGTTTCCTGAAAAAAACGAAATGTTCAGGAAACATTTATGTTAGAATTTGCTGGAGTTCTTATAAAAATAGAAAGCCACCAGCACTGTCAGCTCACACACTCCTCCGACTCCACAGAATAAAAAACCCTAGAAAAAAATCAATGGAAATCAATCAATATCATTTATATCCATCTATTTTGGAGAGCCTCAGTAGAAGCAACCTTTCGTCTGGATGCTTTCTGATTTCTTTCTAGGACCGAAAAACTATTGTTACACATATGCAGATTTTAATTTTTCAGGTCCAAGGTAGGACAACCACTTTCAGGTTCCGGTCTTCTTCATAAGGAACAAGGCAGACATGACAGCCTGTAGGAATGTGAGGAGTGTACCCCACAAGGCACAAAAATCACCACTGTGCAATGACAAGGGACACACACACACACACACACACACACACACACACACTTACTTGGTATTTTCGATAAGGTTGTATGTATTTTAACACTAAAATCAATCTGTAGTTTCTGTATATGCAGTCACTTCTGAGAGAACATCTCAGCATTTCCCACTTCCCAGGAAGGGCTGCAATTCTAAATCTGTGGTAGATAATTAGCCTGCTAATTAAATATCACACACACACACACACACACACACACACACACACACACACTTAAAAAAAAACTTGTTTGACAATTGACACTCTAATTCAGGATTGGCCATGGAACGCCTGTGTCCAACATCTAACTGAACATCCTTTGGCACCACTGAGGTTTGGACTTGCTGCTTAATTTCTCTCATAAAAACACTGGCCACTGGCCTCAGTATTATGGCACCAGGGTTGAAAGCCTCTACCCAGCTGCTTGTTAGCTGCTTGATACAGAGAAACTGTATCAAGTTTTCCCACACAATACAGTGTTAATACAAAGAGTCAACAGAATTTTGAAAAGGGGTACACATTTAACTAGGTGGGGCTATGGGGTCATCTCTATTTTAATCATTAAAGCCACCGCCCAGTTGTCTGTGACCCCATTAAAGATAAAAGCTCATCTTAGAAGGAGAACAAAAATAAGCTCCCACGATATCTCATGCAACAAACCACTTTATAGGAGAAATTGGAGCACTCTGCATGAGGCTAAATTCATTGGGAGAACAAATATTAATTATAAACCTTTTAATTGGTGACTTAAGTAATTTAAGTGTAGAAAAATTACTTGTTTCTAAGGTAAGACAACACCCTTAACCATTCCCACAGTATTAAAGACAGATAACCTTGCTCAAATTTAGAATCCTTATCCTCTACAGAAAAATGTTTATTGCGTAATTACATTAGAAACCTTGTGGCACTGGGGACATTTCCATTGCTCAGAGAATGTGCAGCTGCTCAAACATTTCAGTCTTTTTGTATCAATTACACCTGCCTTTGCACAGACCCAGACTCCTGTTCTGTTTCCCCTTAGTGCAGGCCAAGATCCATTCCCTGTCACGTGGCTTACTCACAACCTTTAGGCTGGGCTTACAAGCTTTATTTTCCACAAAATAGTGCAAGATGCACAGTCCCTAGAGCCTGTGCCACAGCCCTAGCACACAGACAAAGGGCCCATGTGGAAAAAGCCTGTGGATATATATACTTTTGGACTAATTTGGTGGAGGAACTCCAGGTAGCAAGCCCAACCAGTTCAGGGTTTGAGACTGCTAACTGGGGGTATCCTGGGATAGAGGGTTTCTTGGGTCTTTTCTGCCTGCTTAGTCCCTTGGCCTCCTGGTCCTTCCTTCCCTGAGATGCTACTGCCTAGGCTCGGCATGAGCTGCCGTACTGACATGGCAGTAGCACCATTGAGTACCATCTGAGTATCTCCTAAGAATGCAGCAACGTAATTACAAAACCAGGCACTATCCCACATTAAACTACCAGTGTTCGAAAGGAAAACACAACAGGCCCCAAATGTGGTCGTATTTATACAGATTTGACATTCGAAACTTGACTACCGAAAGCTTTGGGAGTCATAGATCTGCTTTGCAAGAGGTAAAGGTGACAGCAAGGTGATGCCCCAGGATTGCGTCCACTGATTTCAGGGTGCCAGAGGTTTGGAATACCCCAGTTCACACCAGGATAGATCGTCTGTTGTTCCACAGGAAATCAAAGCTGGAGCGTTGGCGGGGGTCTTTCAACCCAGACCACACCATGTCGGCCATTTCAGCTCCCTACATGGGCTGGTGCTATCCATGGGAGGCAGAATCACCCTATCAACCCAAGAGTGGATTAAAGACGGGCATTTCAGATTCACCTGGTCTACATGGTAATCTCTACAACTAAGCCTTCTCAGAAGCAAAAATGGAGACCTGACAGTGGGGGCCAGACTCAGTGCAAAGGGAAAGGCAGCTTCCTGTCCCATGCTCATAGCTGTGGGGTTTGAGGTGAGAGACCAAAGATGCAATCTCTTCCTTCCTATCTGTCCATTTTCTTTTTGAGACGTGGTCTTATTATGTTGCCCAGGCTGGGTTTAGGCAATCTCCCTGCCTCAATCTCTCCAGCCCCTACACCTCCCAGAGAAGAAATACAACTACTGTTGGATGCAAAATATCCTAGTCCGGAGAAGCTGTAGTGAGGACTGATGTCGGGCAGTTTTCCTGTCTGTCCTCAAGTCAGCCTCAGGAGGCAAACGAAGAATGTCATGGCCTTGAGTGCCAGGCAGAGAACAAGCAGGAAGGTAAGGTGAGAGACGGCAGAGCCAGAGCGGAAGAAAAGATAAAAGACAAGGTGGGCTGGAGAAACATTGGCCATGACGGTGCACTCTCCCACAAGTCTCCCAGAGCCCTGCCAGCACAGCCTGGACAACACACAACAAGGAATGCCTTCAATAGCCCCCTGAATTCTTTTTCCAATTATTTTCCAGACCAGGCTTCATGGAGCTCAGGGTAACTTCAAATTCTCTATGTAACCGAGGTTATCCTTGAATTCCTGATCTTTGTGCTTCTGCCATACCTAGGACTGTGGCACTGGCTGCCATGCCTGGTGCCACCTGCATTCCAGTGGCTATTGTCTGTGTTCTGTCTTCGGTCTATTTCCTTTAAGTGTCTCACTTCCCACCACCATTTCGAGATCCTGCCTGCTATAGTTCTGCCTGCACGAACGCCACTCTGCTTGCTGTGCGTCCCCAAACTGCCCTGTCTCACAACTTCCACATGCTGATATAGATGCAAATGAGGCCATGCCCAGATGGAGCCAGAGCCTGCTTTTCTTCCCGTCTATGTTGCCATCCATGTCCCCCAACTCCACTCAAGTATTGACAACATTCAGTCCCAGGGTGAGACCTCCAGTCTGCTTGGTTGACACTCAATTATACATGGCAACCCTCTGCCAGACAAATCCAGACAGTGCCAGCATTCTGTGGGTAGAAACTCTGCCCTGCCTTACACATCATCACCGTCTCTGAATTGTCCTGGCCTATGTTAGGTCCCCATCTTGCCGATATCCTGGAGATGGCTGTGTGGATCACGGCAAGGCAGAGATTTAAGTCCTCACTTCTTCCCAGGAGGACTGCTCAGTGCAGGTTCATGGAAAGGGGAGGGAATGGGAGGGGAGGAGGAAAAGGGAGAAGGCAGTGACAGCATCTCTGAGCCCACACTTCCTCCTTGGGAGAGAAGTAAATGAGGACAGCCAACCCCACAAAGCTTGGATATAAGTCAACTGAGACTGTGTCAGTACCTGTACCCAGGACAAAGGCCCTTAAGAAGCCATATTAGACTCTTGTGACATCCCTAGCACAGTATGAGTTTAATACCCTTTAGGGGAGAGGAAGTGTCTTTTTCCTTCATGCTCCCAGAAGCACTTGTGCTTCCTGGCCTGAATGGCTCTTGGTAGTTTCAAAGGTAGAAGAAGCCACTGAGTGGGCTTGAGGGCTTCCTTTAGTCACTTGTACTCATCCAGTTACTTCCAATAGGTCCTCTCACCTGAGCACATGGTCCTCAGACATTTCTTAATCTGTCTGTCTTCTTGGGTTCATTTCTCCACTTCTGAGCTATGACGGTCAGGACTGCTTAGGAAGAAGGTACAGACAGTAACAGACACAGCCCAGCCTTGGTAAACATTACAGCTAGTGGAAACCGGAAGAAGCAAACAGTTCCCAAACACACAACTCAAACTCTGAGGCATGGAGAAGTTGCCCAGTAGAGAAGAGGGAGGAAACAAGACATATTCTTGTAGGCAAGATGCCCCTGGATGATGAGTAGCTGGGGGAAGGAGTAGGAGAGGCCCTGACCCATGTGGGCCTGGGAAACCTGGGCTCTAGGGAGAGAGGGGGGAGGGTTCCGGCTAATGGCAGATCTGGATGGAGTGTGTGGGTGTGAAGGAGATGAAGATGCCAGGATGACAGCAGGCTGGGGCTTACACAGTTGGCTGCCTGTGTTCTTGATGCCTGGCAACCATAGGAGGGACTTCTAGTCCCCTGAACCATACTCACATCCTGCCTACCATCACAAGGCTAAGAATGTCCCACAGGGAACACCTGGGGCAAGAGGACTGAGTTCCTAAACAACGTTCCTTGTTAATACAGCCCTGGTGGCATCTGATGTCTTTTTTGTGGATTTTAGATATGGGATGGAGGCTGTGACAGACCAGAGCCAGCCCAGCTGCAGCACAGGAAGGACCACTGGGCGTGGCATAGTCTGAGCCTAAGAGGAGCTTTCTGGAAAGGGACAGGCGTCTATCAGAAGGAATAGCTCTGTCCCCACCCTCACTCAGTACAGGTAATCAAAGGAAGAAAACACAGTCATGGTGTGCAAACACTTCAGGACAGAGATTCTGGGAGGACCAGGCCTGGCTCCAGAGTTAGACCAATGCTTGCTTGAGCCTTATTTATCAAGAAGCAATTGAGGAAAAAAAAAAAAACACAAGCATAAAGACAGAGCAGACTGTCTGTGGAACTCAGCATGGCTTAAGTAGATTAAATAAACCCTAAGACACATATTCTCCCAGAATCCTGAGACATGGCTGGCAGGGACCTCTTCTGATTTTGGAAGGCTAGAACGGCTAGCTGCCTCTGTATATATAGAATAGGGACTGTCACTGTGACTGGGGTCTGTTCTGAACAGCCCTTTCTAGCAACTAAACATGTTTCTCAGGAAAGCAACAAAACTTTTTCACAGAGTCAATATCTGGTTCTTGGAGAGATTCAATAATTTTCCCAAAGATGCACAGCAGTGAGGAGGTGTAGCCAGGATGTGTCCCCAGATGTCTGAATTCAGGCATGTGCTCTACTGCACTCAAGAATATGTTCAATAGCTAATCCCTGCATGGAGGCTTACAGTCAGTGCCCCCTACCACACCAAAGCTTGTGCCTATAAGCTTGTGCCTATAAGCTTGTGCCTATATGCCTTGTGTTCTCATTTTGCTGACATAGCCATGAGGCACCAGGAATGATACGCACTGTGTACCCCCAAAGCATTAGCCTGCTCTTCAATCTCGACGGCTAATATTGATTGTTAACTTGACTAGACCTAGAATCACTGAAGGCCCCTGGACATGTCTGTGAGTAATTATCTAGGCTAGGTTAATTGAGGTGGAAGAACCACCATAAATGTTGACAGGGCCATTCCATGGGCTGCGGTCTCAGATCGCATTAGAAGGAGAAAGGGAGCCGAGCCCAGCATCCCTCTCTGTTTCTTGACTGCGGATACACTGTGAACAGCCGCCCCATGCTTCTGCAGCTGTGCCTTCCTCACCATGATGGACTCCAGATCAGGAGCCAAAATTAACCCTTAAGTTGCTTCTTTAGAATATTTGGTCACAGTAACAAGAAAATTAACTAAGACGCCTTTCTGCTCTCTTCTGGCTAAGGATGTCCCACAGCACAATGCTTGGGAGCTGATCTCATCCACGCCCATCTCCAGGGATGAGGGCACATGGCTACAGATTTTGCTGACATGGGGTCTAATGTTAGAAAAGAGTGAAAGAAAGAAAGAAAGAAAGAAAGAAAGAAAGAAAGAAAGAAAGAAAGAAGAAAGAAAGGAAGGAAGGAAGAAAGAAAGAAAGGAAGAGAAGAAAGAAAGAGAGAGAAAAAAAAGAAAAAAGAAAAGAAACAACAACAAACCCAGTTCTGATAGCCTTTGGAACATTTGAGACAGATATAATTCCCTGTGCAGGATGTTCGTTCTTCTAATAAGTAAAGAAAAAGGAAAAGTTGAGGAAATGAGTCACTTGTACGTCAGACGGAATTGAGTGGGGCCTGGGAAGTGCGTGGATGGTTGCAGGGGCCTGCTAGCCCAGCTGGGAGAAGGCAGCTGTGGGAAATGAAGGCCTGGAGCAATGAAGCCTCTGGCTCCATCCTTCCTTTTCTTCTTCACAGATCATGACTCAGAAGCACCTGGAGTGGGTGGTGTGGAGGGCCTGGAAGCCTGGGCTGAGACTGTGTGAAGTCCAGGCCTCAGCAGGATGACAAGAGGCATGCCACCTTGAGCCATTGGCCTGCTCACTCTGGGCAAAACGCATGGGTGGTTACAGAGATACAACAGAAACAGCCAGTCAGACACTCAGACCAGGCAATGCTGCAAAGTTAACATAGTAGTCATAATGGGGGATGCAGAAATTCCCTTATATCTTGGGTGCTGCTGCTCAAGGACTAGGAGGCCAGATGGCCAATGGACACAGAGCACACCCCTGGACGGTCCCAATTCAGAGGCTGATCCTGGGCCCTGGCCCAGTAGCTAGATGTGACCCTGACCTGCATAGGGCCCCACATTCCACATGCATCTGCTTCTTAACCAGTCTATTAGGGAATGACAAGAACTACAAAAGAGACTAGACTTGCTGTATCCAGCCAAGTAGGGAGCAGAGACCCAAGGTGGGCTTCCTAGCTGCTCTGTATCCTTAAAGTCATACCAGGTCCCTCTGAAGACATCTTTGGACTAGCATGCCTGTATGGAAAGTTCAAAGGGTGTCTGTGAGCATCTTTGTGAGTGGATAGAGCACTCAGGCCAGCAAGCCATTGTCTTTTCCATGTAAGCTTTTGGCATGGTGACATCAAGCCACCATTGAGCCCATGCCAGAGGCTCAGTGTGCTTCAGGCCTTGGGTTCCACGGTCCTGTACACATACAGGCCCCTGTGTCCTATCTTGGATGGTTCTGGAGCTGGGCAGGGCCTGTGAGTTGATTTCAGCCATGAAGCAGCCTCCTTACCTTATAGTGTCAATGACCAAGGCTCTGCCAGCCAGAGTGACCGTCACTGTGTCAGAATACCCCCAACCCCCACTGAGCAAACTCAGAGCTCTTGTTCCCCTAGCCACCTCACAGCTGGAAACAATAAACTCTCTCAGGATGCTTTCCATAGAACCACCACACACCCTTTTCTGAGCGAGGCTTCTTGACCATTTTCAAGTACAGTCCCTCCTATACACAAGACATAAATGGTGCCAACAGGGACGATTTGGCCATTTGTGGCACGAAAAGACTTCTCTGTGTAGGCCCGTTGTGAATTGTTCTTTTTTCAGTGGCTTAATTGTCAGCCCTAAGCCCGACAGCAAAGAGTAGAGGAGCGGTTTCCCTGAAGGCCCAGGCCTTGTTGGTGAGGAGGCGCGTGCGTGGGGGCCTCCCAGAGCTGTCTGCCTCCTCCTGGGCATCAGGCCTGTGGGGCTAATAAGGGACTTGGCTTAGGAGGGTTATAGAAAAATGGCAGTCCAGTCCAATGTATCCCTGGCTCTAGAAGGGCTACAACAGAGAGGCAACCTGAGAGAGAGAAAGGCTGGCCATGCACTCCCCACCACAATGGCCTCTCAGTGACAAGCATGTGGAAGTGTCCTACTCAATTTAATAGTCACAGCCTGCTGGGATTTACTGCTTCCCTCTGTCCCACTGAGGCTGAGTGAGGTAAGGATATCTGTCAGCTGTCAGCGCCAACTGCACCTCAGCCTTGCAATGACCCTCAGCGGCCTGGTACCTACTGTGGACATAGCAGCAGCACTTAGCAATGATCATATCAGAAAAAGCTGTTCTAGCTCAGCTAGTCAGGGAGGCTGAGGTGGCAAGAGGCCCATGTGGGCCGTGGTACTCTGAAGACAGAACTGAAGGGCCTAGGAGAGCAAGGTACACCCAAAGCTGGCAAGCCTGGCTACGCTGCCTCTCTTCATCTCTATCCTACACTTGACACATCTGAGTACTTGTGAGCTTCCTTTCACCTCCCTCAGGCTTGTACTGACAGGTGCTTCTAACATTGTGCCCACCTCCTCTGTCTCCTCCTCCTCCTCCTTCTCTGCCTCCTCCTCCTCTTCCTCAGACTGACTCCTATCCAGTGGGCAGGATGAAGCCCTCAGCACCTCAGCTCCCACACTCCTAAACCAAGGTCATTCGAAAGCAGGGCCAGGGCTTACACTTCCACACTGGCTTATCCAGAGAAGGTTCCCAAGGACCTTCCTGGGATGGAGGCAGATGACTTTGAAATCACGGCTCAGACTTCTGAGGCCACCCTCAAAGCACTAGTAATTCTTGAAATGGGACTTCCCCAGGCTCAGCCAGGAAGGATCAAGATGAAGCCACTGGGCTGGCTTTGATCTAGACATCCTGGAGCCAGGGAACTGGGGAACTGGACTAACCTTTGTTCTTTATATCTGCCCTTGTCCGAAATGTCTTGAGGGCCTTATTTTGTGATAGAAGAAGGTAGGGGACGGGTTGTATTTTCCAAAAGTACTATCATGGCTCGGGAAAGCACTTTGCAGATGCAGGGACAGTAAACAACTAGTATAACAGAGGGAGGAGGTGACAGTGGGCAAGACAGGGGAAGATATGCACGTGATATATACATGTAAGGTTTATATGTATATATAATGTATGTATTATATACACATATAAGCCTGTCATGTATATATCACATATGTCACACATATACATGTCACATATGTGTGTATATGTATGTGTGTGTATATATATATGTATATACATGTAAGGTTTATATGTATATATAATGTATGTATTATATACACATATAAACCTGTCATGTATATATCACATATGTCACATATATACATGTCACATATGTGTGTATATGTATGTGTGTGTATATATATATATGTGCATATATATACACACACACATATATATGTATATACATACATGTATATACATACACACACATATATATGTATGTATGTGTATGTATGTGTATGTATATATATATATATATGTGTATGTGTGTGTGTATATATATATATATATATATATATATATATATATATATATATATATGACAGGCTTCCTCACCTTGCTCAATCTCAGTGGATCAGAGGGAAATGGATCTCATCAGGCTGTGATTACAACCTGTGATTACAGGCCTGTGGCCGTGTGGTGTCCAGGACTCAGAAATCAGGATTGCAAAAGGCATGCCACCTTGAACCATTGGCCTTAAATATATGTGTGAGAGAGCACCCACAAGCAGTGGCAGCACATTCACACCCCAAAGAAATACAAAGGCCTCCCTCACTGCCAAGAATACCTGTTCAAGAGCACTTAACAGTCACATCTCATTGGCATTGGTGGCAAGTGGACACTGAGTCTTTTGGAATTGCAGTGGCATCATACACCAATTCCCAAGAGGACTTGTGCCACCACCACACTTAGGGCACACCATGGTTGGTATCACCCAGCCACCAACTTTCAGAGCATTAAGGACTTTAGTGCAGGGCCAACATTTACCCATCAGTCATCAAACCTGGACCAATCAATATGTAGAAAATATATAACATTTTAAAAAATTTTTAAGGTGGTACATTTAGTTTCTTAGGCACGCTGTACATTTTTCAAGCACAAAGCAGCTGTACGTAGAGAGAACATGTCTAGTACCGCTGAGTTCCACAGCATGATACAGTTAAGATGCTGACTCTGGATACAACCAAATAAGCTCATGTTCAGTGCTAGGAGAGCTCAGAGGGTTCTGTTGTCATGGTCACTTTTGGTGCTATCTGTTGGATACTACAAAGAAAAAGAAGAAAATGCTGGCATTTGTCTGGTTTCCTTGCGCTCAGTAACACCTCTCAAGAAGCATAAGCAGTCACCACCATAAACCCTCCCTGTGTGCTGTTTTGTTTGTGTTGTATTTTGCTATCAATTTAAATTCTAGCTTTAGAGGTTGTCTGCTTGCCTGCTTTAAGGCATTGCAGCCCCGTACACAGCAGGATGAGGAGCATTTGCAGAGAGCGTCAGCACAGGCTAGCACTTCATGATGTAGGTGGACCTTCATGGAGGCTTAAATTTTTGTTCTTTTTTTTTTTTCCCCCAAAAATGATGCCTGAGGATTGTATCTGAATGCAAGAGCCCAATCATGTGGACCTATGTAGGTTTCACATTTTAATATTTTATAGTGAACGCTGTAAGCTTTCATCTTGTTAGAATAAGAGGAAAAATGGTTCTGAAGAGCTTTGTGGAAAAGCTCAGGTGTCTAGGGAGCAGAGAAAGAACCCAGGTGTGGGGTAGAGCTTAGTGAGAGCATAAGCAAGGCTGGGTTCCATGCCAAGCACAGGGGGACACCCACCAATGAGGTGGACGCCATGAGGCACGTGTGGCTGCCTAGTCTGAGAATCACATTGGCTCTGACACTGGATGTTTATATTCCTGGAGACAGAATTCATAGGCAAGGCCACCCTCTACTTGGACGAGTCAAAATCCAGTTCCCCTTTCACTGGGTTAGCATATCGTTACGTTACTGTTATATAGTTGTGGCCAAAACATGGTGTGAAGAGGACAAAGCCACAGAGCGAGGTGAAAGAGGAAACTCAAACTCAAAGTACTTTTTACTTAAAAAAAAATCTAGCTCCTTAAAGCTTCCTCACCCCCATTAAGCAAACAAAAACAAATAAATCGCCACTCAGTTTCTGGGAGGCTATGGTAAATCTGCCTAGCAACAATAAAATCTCTGGCTCGAGTAGGTCATGGTGTAACCTGTGAAGGTCTAACCTTGGGTGCTCATCCTGCCTGCCTTCCACCTTGTCTGCGGCTGGGCTCCACTCCACACAGGAATGCCCGTGTCTGGGAATTCTCTAATCTCCACCTCTCATCTCACTGTAAGAGTGCATCAATTACAGACGTGCTATAGCCATGTCCAGCTTCACACGGTGCTGGGGACCAGAACTCAGGTCCTCATACGTGGTCTGCAAGTGCCTTCTCCACTGAGACATTTTCCAGAAGATAATTTAATATAGTATTAATGTAGTATCCGTCTCATACAAAACTAAGTAGTGGAAACCAACGAGCCTGTTTTCTCTAATTTTATACAACATTCCGGCCTGTCTAAGTGTTAGGCTCCGGTTAAACAATAATAGTTTTGGCTCGTTTAAAATGGCGTATACATTTAAGCATCAATGTACCTAATGACTCTGTACTGTATGTCCTATACGTATTTAATCACATTTATTGATAAGAATGTTATGTATGCCTGCGGATTTAATATTCTTCTTGCTTCTGTGGTGATCTAGAGGTTGGAGAGAGACACATGAAGATGAGCTGAAGGCTTTTTGGTTTCAGTACTTCCTTGGGAAGACCAGCTTGCATGATACTCAGTTATGGACCCTAAGCAAATTCCTCTCAATTTTCCCCCTAGCAAGCAATAAAAACGTAAAATAAACTATTTACTAAACAGAAAGCTAAATTATTAAAAGTCATTTATACCCAACTACTCTGATGATAACTGTATTACTACATACACTGAAAATTTTTCTTTACCCAAATGTGTGTTTTTATTTAAGTGGAATAGAAACCAACCTCAAACGTTTTTAAAAGCAAATTATCTTCATCTACCACATCATCCTTGGTCTGGTTTACATCGCCATGAGACCTAGTTTGAGCTACCCTTCTACTCGGTTGTTGTAACTCTGAAGATGCCACATTTAGGGCTGCTCAAAGTGCAGTTACAAAGAGACGGATGCTTAGGGACGTCTAGATCTTTAACTGCCATGCCACAAAACAGCCAAGTCCAGAGGTGGTGATGTCACGCCTGCAAAACAGCTGTATATTCTGCTGCCTTTCAGGTGCTATTGAATACTGTGGTTTTGTGTGTGTGTGTGTGTGTGTGTGTGTGTGTGTGTGTGTGTGTGTGCCCATGCATGTGTGCATGATTCTGAGTAGCATACACATTATGTGAGGCCAGAGCACACCCTTGGTGGTTGTTCTCAGTCACTGTTCACCTTGTTGTTCTGAGACAGGGTCTCTCTCATTGGCCCGAAGCCCGCTTATTCAGCTAGGATGGCTGGTGCTTTCCTTGATTACAAGCATATATTGTCACACCTGGCCTCCCCCAACTTTCTCTTTTATAACATGGGTTCTAGGTATTTAACTCAGACCACTTTTATATTGACTGAACTGTCTCCCTGGTCCTTGAACCAAATGACTCAAAAGTGTTACCGAAAATTTGGTGGGTATAGTGAAGCTGTTTTTGATTCTACCCAGTTAGTTCTAAGTATAAGTTTAAAACTGTAATCTAAGTATAGGTTTAAAACTGGCAAGGATACAATGTATTTAAGTAGTGTGTTTATTTATATTACCAAACTGGATAGTGTGTAGCCAAAAGATATGTTAATGCCTTTTCAATGAGAAAATGGATCCTGTGAGTATGTACCACGGGGGTCCAATGCTATAGCCTATGTCAACAAATCCACGGGGGGGGGCGCGGAAATTTAATTATTTTGTGGCCCACTTTAGTGAGATACATCAGTAAACCACCCAACATTCAAGATAAGCAAGGTCTATAAATGCAGATTTCCTACTCAAATTCTTCGGGAATTTTTTTTTTCTTTCCAAGTTTTCTTTCTCTAGGATTTAATTTTTCTCTTTCATCACAGACATCCAAGAAGTCCCAGTTTTCTTCCAACTTTTGCATATGTACTTCTCTGCAGGTTAAAATTCATGAGGCTTCTTCTCACAGCTGAGTTTAAACTTACCTTTCATAAAATCGCACCAGCACAGTCTCCGAGCTGAAGCTACGCAGCTGGACTAACTCTGAAAAGCCACACACACCCCAGACAGTTTTTAATTGGAACCAAGCTGTTGACATGTGAATATATATATATATATATATATATATATATATATATATATATATTGCCTGATAATATGTATATATTATCAGGCATATTTTATAGTAATGATTTAGCAGTAAGGGCAGCTTTCCCATAGTGCACATCCCTGAATTTCTAAATATACCAGCTTTCTGGCAATCTATTTTCTCAAAAACTTTGTACCCCACCTATGTGCTAACCGAAACTTAAAAAATAAAAACAAGTGAAAAAAACACTTCACCAAAGTAGCAGGAAAGAAAGGTGCAAGTTCTTGCGATAGAAAGGGAAGGTTGGACCTTAATGTTAAGCCTCTATACCTCAGCAGCCTTACATGCCCTGATCGGCATGCCGACGAGTATAAATGTCTCCTGAGGTGGAGACCAGGATAAACACATCACACGTGAATACATCTTAAATGCTTCGGGAAGCAGGAACAGACATTTGTTCCCAGGGTAGTGACACTGTGTGTGCGGTGCACATGTGTGTACATATATACAAGCGTGCCAGATGATACCAGGTGTTCCACTCTATCGAGGCTCTCCCACCGAACCTGGAGATAGGTTGGCAGCTCACAAGCTTCAGTGGCCCTCTTGCCTCTGTCCACACCAAGTCCAGAAGTTACAGGAGCACATACGGCCATATCTAGCTTGTTATATATGTGCTGGCATCTGAGTTCAGGACCTCATGGTCATGAGGCAAGTGCTCTGATCTACCGAGCCACTTCTCTAAACATCAATTTCTTTTTGCATGCCTCCCCCACCCCTGTCATCCAGAGCATATTGGAACTTGCTGCCAAGCAGGGTCACCTGAGTTTGATCCCTGCAACTCATATGGCAGAAGGAGAGAACTGACTCCCACAAGCTGTCCTCTGACTTCCACAGCACACTGTGGTATGACCACCACCAGGCATGCGCAAACACACACACACACACACACACACACACACACACACACACACACACA
>JANHMN010000020.1:38749937-38776084 GCA_030674055.1 Rhabdomys pumilio
AGAGAGAGAGAGAGAGAGAGAGAGAGAGAGAGAGAGAGAGAGAGAGACTGGACACGCCTTGCAATGTAGGGTGGGAGTATTTGCGACAGTGTCTGTATTGGGGTAGGTCCCTGACTTGGACCCCTGTCTGTGTTCAGGGTCACGCCCTGTTGAGAAAACACACAGCTGGGATGAAGTGTGTGTGTGTGTGTGGGGGGGGGTGACATTGAACCGGACAGGTCGCTGCAGAGCGTTTGCTTCCAGCGACCTCCTGCGGCACGGTCAGAGGTCGGTTGAACTGTGCGTCCGGAGTGACCACACCTTAGGGTCCTGAGAAGCTGCTTTCAGCGATAGGGGTGGGGCATGCTAATAAAGTGCAGAGTCTGTCCTGATTTTTAATCTAAAAGAGATCTGGAAGTATCGACAGGTTAATCTTGGAAAGCTGTGAAGAGGGCGTGGTGGAATGGGACAAATGGCAGGTTTGGGGTCCCGGGATTAAATGGATTTCGGAGGCTCCCTGTCTGCAGGCACGTCCTCAAGAGCTCCGCTAAGTACCATTATCTCTTATAGCACAGGCACGGTCCTCCTCTCTTTCCTACATCCAAGTTCTTATGGCTAAATCCTGCACACTGGCCGGCACCAGTGAGAGTCTGAGCCGGCATTCTCCCCTCTGTTCATTACTAAAGCGGGACCAAGGCCTGTCCAGACCACAGTGCGACTGGCAGGCACCACATTGACCCTGTCCAGGGTTGCTGCTACAGTGGGACCTCTACCTTCTCAAGCTTTCTGCCCTTCCCCAAGTCCCCACATTGTTGGCTGTTCACCTCACGCCCCGCCCACCATCTTCGCCCCCAGCGCGCTCCGCTGCACCCCAACTAGGTGAGCGTGGCTGCCCAGGGCTGGGCGCCGCCGTTGCGGAGCACCCAAGACGGCGATCCGCTGCTGCTCCAGCTCTGGGTCTACCTACGTGGAACCTGACTACTCCCCCAGGGTCCAGGGTTCAGTTGTGGGTAGAGTCCCCGCAAACCCCTAAGGTGCTCGGTCGGCAGGTCAATGTCCATATGTCTCAGCCCGGTCAACCCTAATCAGGGGTGTGAGCTAAAGGTTTGGAAGCTCCAGTGTCCCCAACCACCCTTGGACAAAGCCTCCAGCTTTCCGGCTTCCCACTCCGGAGATTCAAGGAGGCCGGGGCAGCGGGAAAAGAACGCGCGTGGAGAGCGCCTCCAGGCGTCGGGCCAGGATGCGGTGCGGGCCGCGCGTCCCAGCCCTCCCCAGCCTGGTTGCTCCCGCGCCTGTACCCGCGCTGCGGTGCTGCAGAGCGCAGGCCGGGCGGCGCCGGTGGCTCCACACCCACGTGCCTGGGTGAGCGTGCCCTCAGCCAGCCGCTGCTCCTCGGCTGGCGCCGGCGGGATCTCCGCAACGCCCCACCCTCTCCGCACTCTCAGCCTCCTTGGCGTCTCCGCCGCAGCTTGCGAGACCCGGCGCCGCCTCTGCGAACCGTGCTGCCCCGCAGGCTTGCAGCGGTCGCCGGGAGGCCTCACCTCCGCGCGGGGTCCAGCGCTCACCTGGTTCTGTGCGTGGCGGGGTTCAGTTACTGCTCCGGGGGGGTTCGTTCGCCTCCCACCGCCTCCTGAAAGGTGCACGGGAGGGCGTTCCCGAGGCTCCAGCACCCTCCTCGAAACCCTTCTCCAACTGGCATTCTGCACGGTTCCTTCTTTTACAGGACGGCAGGCTTTGCCTTGTCGCATTCTTTCTGGGCTTTGCCGCTCGCTCACATCAACGCCCACCTCCACACGCACCTGATCCAGGCGAGGCCAGGCCCTGAATTCTCCTCGCCCACTCCCAGATCCAACATTCCCGCAGTCGCTGACAGCAACGTGAGGGGGTGGCAATTAAGAGAGAGGTAGTGTCCCCAAATTTAAGAAATCACCTGTCCCTCGTCTTTGTGTGTTTCAAAGCTTGTAAGACTACACACAGTCCGGTAGCATTCTTACCGTTAGGAAACCAAACCGTTAGAAACCAAACAGGAGGATTTTGAGAGAATCGTAGATTTACATGCAGTTCTAAGAAAGAACTCACGCTTTTTATTGGTGCTGTTTTCTTTCTGAAATATGGTCTCTTATTGCCTAGATTGGCCTCGAACTTAACAGGCAGTCTAGGATGTCCTTGAACTTCTGCCTCCTCCCCCGCCCCCTCGCCTGCACCGGAAAGCTGGGGTTACAGGTTTGCACTACCAGGCCCGTGTGCATGGTGTTGACGATCCAGCCCGGGGCTTCTTGGGGGCAAGAACTTTATTAACTGAGGTACAGCTCCCAGGCACCTAACTAACAATGGTTGAAACTACAAACAATACCATATCAGTGGATATTGGTTGAGCACTGATGGACACCCCCCACCCATCTTTAATTTCACCTCTACTTTTATTCACGCGTGCAATTTTGGATAGGTACCACCGCTGCTGACTCAGCAAAGCCTACTAAAGCAACCAGGGACAACACTCCTTCTTACTCCACGTTTTCTCATTTCAAGATTATTGAATAAATGAAATTACATAGCCATGTAGTCTTTTTTCTTTATCCTTTCGTTAGAGAAAAGAAAAGGAAACAGCGCAGTATTATTTCCTGGAATTCTGTCTTACTTACAGTCAATAGTTGGTCAAGGCATTGCTTGCATGACCTGAGGGTCTCCAGGGTCATCCAGGGGTCAGCGTTTAACTGTCACATGGTGAAGCACACCCTTCAAGGGCTGTTTTTCTACTTTGGTTATTATGGATAAAGATGTTATAAATATCAGTGTGCAGGTTTATGTGGGAACATAACATTTCTTGGGGATAAACACCCAGGAAAGTAGTTGCTGGACTGTGTATTAGTGTAAGGCACTGTGAATGTCTTGTTGAATTCCTACACCACTGAACACGTGCACAGGGCGATTTGTGGTGGGGCTTATCAGCACCTAGTACTGCAGTATTCCATACTTTCACCATTCTGACAGATGTAGTAATAGCTCAAGAAAACGTACATTTCCTCGAGCGCTAACTACAGTGAACACCTTTTTTAATACACCGATTTAGTTTTGCTGTACCCCCCCCCTTTAAAAAAAATAAATAAAATATCTGTTCAAGTCTTTTGCCCACATCCCATTTAGAGTGTCTGTTTTGCCTGTTCATTTGTTTGGTTTTAGTTTTTAGGCCTGAACCCAGTGCCTCGGTCACACCAGGCAAGAAGAGTTCTTTGTGCGGTCTATAACAGGTCCTTGGTGAGATGTTCACATATGTTTTATCTGAGCCCCAGGCTTGTCTGTTGAACCTCTTCTGGGGAATTTGCAGAACAGAAATTTCCAGGCTAGATGAGACAGATGCAGTTTACCAATCTTTCATCTTTGTATTAAGCCCGAGAACTCTTGTTTAACCCTAAGTGTTGACAATCACCCCCAATGTTAAGAGTAAATGTGTCTGTTTATTTATTTAGAATGTCTGTAAGTAACAATGAAACCCAGGAGGTCTATTTATGTGGGTCTGCTTTTGTGGTCTATACTCTGCTCCATCAGCTTGTGTCTCCCTCACCTTCACCAGTGCTCTGCTGTCTCGAGGCTAAGTTGCAAGCTTCTGTACCAGGTAAATCCTTCATTTAATCCTTCTTTAAGGATTGCTTTAGTCACTTCATATACACTATAGAAACAAGCTTACACACACACACACACACACACACACACACACACACACGCACACACACACACACCCCTTAGAATTTTGTTAGAAATTGCATCAATTATAGATTAATTTGGAGGAGAGATTTTTTTTAAACATTGCTTCTTTTTTATTACAGTATATCTCTTGTTCATTCATTATTTTTAATTGTCACTTTAGAATTGGCTTAGATTTATACCTAAGAATTTTTTTCTTTCTTTTTTCTTCCTTTTATTTTCTTCTCTACTCCTCTCTGTTTGGAAGTAGCTGTAAATGTTATCTCATTTAATATTTTGCTTTCCATATGCTCATTGTTAGATGTATAGAAACACAATTAAAATGTCCATGTTTGGGCTGGAGAAAGGGCTCAGATGTTAAAAAGCGCTCTGGCTTATTCAGATGACTGGAGTTCAGTCGGGCACCCAAGACTGGCAGCCCAGAAGCACCTGTGTCAGCTTCAGCGGATCCACCATGCTCTTCTGACCTCGTCGGTGCTGTACACAAGTGCATAGATCCCCACACAGACACACAATTTAAAAAAATATATCTTAAAAGACTTACAGACTGAGCGTGATCATTGTGACCATTCAGATCTTACTTAGCACATGTAGGAGTCTCCTGCAGAGGCAATCAGGCTGTCTCTGAAAACAAGGGACATTTGGTTTCCTCCTTTATATCTGCACACTTTTCCCCCTTGTCTTATTTCAGTGGCTACAAGCTCCAGCTCTTTGTTGGGCAAGAATGCTAATGTAAACAACTTACCTCATTCCTGATCTTCAGGGGGCAAATCATTCACCATGAAGAATTCTAGATAAAGGGTTTATAGATGTTTTTGATCTTTTCCATAATTTTACGATATGACTCCTTGTTACTATTGGTTGGCTCTCCAATGTAGAATCAAAGTAATTCATCTGTGTAATATCCCAATGGGTAAATATATATTAGTAATAATTTATACATATTTAGATTAAATTTTGTTGTGGATTTTCACATCTAAGTTCATGCTGACAGGAATGTTACTGCTCTACCCGTTGTTTACAGCCTAGTTTCATGAGTAGAGCCTCATGAAGTTAATTGGGAAGTAGTCTATCCTTTTATGTTTTGTAAAATACATTATGTAAACCTGTTGTTAATTCTTTACATTTTGGTAAAATTCTCTTCTAAAATCATTTGGCCGTGGAAAATTTTTAAATAAACTTTTAGGTTGTAAAGTTAATTTCTCTTAATGATCATAGGAGTAAATGATACATTTAATGCTGGTTCAATGTTAGTTTTTAGTTTGAGGAAAATTAAATTACTTTTTAAATTTTAAAGTTTCTTCTGGGGCTGGAGAGATGGCTCAGTAGTTAAGAATACTTGTTGCTCTTCCAGAGGGTTCAGTTTCCAGCATCTGCATGAAGGCTGACAAACACCTGTAACTCCAGTTCTAGGGGATCCAATACTCTGACCTCCTTGGGCACTTGGACTCTCATGGACACACTCAAGCACAGACATGTAATTTAAAATAATAAAAATAAATTCTTTGCTGGGCAGTGGTGGTGCATGCCTTTAATCCCAGCACTTGGGAGGCAGAGGCAGGCGGATTTCTGAGTTCAAGGACAGCCTGGTCTACAGAGTGAGTTCCAGGACAGTCAGGGCTACACAGAGAAACCCTGTCTTGAAAAAACCAAAAATAAATAAATAAATAAATAAATAAATAAAATAAAAAAATAAAAAATCTTAAAAATGGGAAGTACAATTTCTTTTAATGAATAGAGCTTGTAGTTTAGAATAGCATAGCTTGTGTGCTGATGCTTGTGTGCTGATGCTTGTGTGTTGATGCTTGTGGGCTGATGCTTGTGGGCTGATGCTTGTGTGCTTATGATTGTGTGTTGATGCTTGTGTGCTGATGGTTGTGTGTTGATGATTGTGTGCTGATGGTTCTGTGCTGATGGTTCTGTGCTGATGCTTGTGTGCTGATGCTT
This sequence comes from Rhabdomys pumilio, assembly GCA_030674055.1. NCBI lineage: Eukaryota > Metazoa > Chordata > Mammalia > Rodentia > Muridae > Rhabdomys > Rhabdomys pumilio. The sequence goes on from JANHMN010000020.1 coordinate 38,755,566, forward strand.
GTGTGTTGATGGTTGTGTGCTGATGCTTGTGTTAATGCTTGTGTGCTGATGCTTGTGTGATAATTGTAGCAGAAATTCGGTGATGTGAATAGGCTCATTTCTGATATTGATGACTTGCGTTTTTTGTCTTAGCTTTTGTACGTTTTGCTTGGGATATATCAGTCTTACTGATTTCATTAAAGAGCCAGCTTTTCATCTCACACTTTTCTGTTGTGTTATTTCCTATTTAGTTTTCTTTTTTTATGCATGTTTGTGCGCTTGTGTGGGGGTGGGTGCATGTGCACATGTATGTTTGTGCACGTGGAGGTCACAGAAAAGTGTCAGATGTCATCTTCCAGAATGTCGTCTATGACCATTGAGACAGGAGAGTTCACTGACCAAGTAGGATGTTTAGCCAGTGAGCTTTAGAATACTGCTGTCTCTACAGCCGGGAGCTGGGATTACAGTGTGCCCAGCACATTATGTAGATTCCAAGGGTGGAATCTTTAGGGTCCTCAAGCTTGAAAGCAAGTGCTTTGCTGACTGAGACATTCTCTATTCCTTTGAATGGTATTATTTTTCTCTGCATCTTCTCCTCTGTATCTTGCTTTGGGTTCACTTGGCTGTTCTTTTCTAGCTTCTTGAGTGAGGAACCTGCATTATTGGCTGCAATTTTCCCCTTCTGCTGTAGTCATCCAGTGCTGGAAACTTCCCTTCTGGCATGGCTTTAACTGTGTCCTGATAGTTTTGATAGGTATTTTCATTACAGTTCAGCTCTAATACATTAAATTCCCTTCTCAGACATCCTCTTTGACATGTAGTTTATTTATAAATGTGTTGTCTGAATTTCAAGTGTTTGAAGATTTTTTTCCTGACACCTTCGTTATTGATTTCTAGTTTGATTCTACTATAGTCAGAGAATACAGTTAAAATTCAATTATTTTAAGTTTCTAGGGGGTTTTCCTATGAGGCATGATAGGTTCTTTTGGCTGTTGAGTAAAATAGACACACACACACACACACACACACACACACACACACACACACACAACACTGCTGCTGAATGAAGAGTTTTCCTCATGTTGGTTACTTCCTGTGAATTGAAACATTTTCTCCTGGATACTCACAAGAAAGTTACAAGACAAGGTGTTTTCTTTTTCTTTTTTGTTTTGGTGTGTGTGTGTGTGTGTGTGTGTGTGTGTGTGTGTGTGTGTACCATCAAGGTTATACACACAGTAAAAGATTGCTGGGAAAGAAGAGACCCTTGGCACTTCTTGCCAGCTGCACCGGGAAGTCCAATGGTATACATCACCTCTCACGCTACTGCAAGTAGTCTTTCACCCAGCTCCAGAAATAACCCCAGTACCCCTTGGCTCACCAAGCTAGATTTGAGTCAAATAACTTCTTGGTGATCATTGGCACCCTGTGTGGATGAACAGACATTTGTTCATGTGACAGCAAAAGTTATAAACCTGTTGTCACACAGGAACCAACAGAATGAGTCTGGGGGGGGGGCTGAATGGCCTCCTACTGTGGGTGATTATCTTGCAGTGAGGGTGGTGGTGGGCTTATCTGTCTGGAGGTGGAGTGTTTTCAGGCAATTCCAATATGGCTACTTTCCCTGTGTGATTGGGAATGTGTGCTTCCTTCTGCTGTGGTGGTTATTCATTCCCTCCTATGGGTGGAAGCCATGCATTCAAGGCTAAGCTGCCTGAGGGCCGAGTGTGCTTAGGGGGAAATCCCAGGACAGCCATCTTCTACTTGGAATGGAGTGGCAAGCCTCCTAGATGTATGGGATCTGCCATGTGAGTGTCCCTAAATGACTGATGTCTAGGGAAAGTGGTACAGCCCCTGAAAGTAGAAGGCATGGAGTCATAAGCAGGCTCCAACAGCAGCTGCATGGCCTTTGCTGTAGGTGATGAGACATACAACTGAGGATTAGCTGTCTGCACTGAAAGAATTTGCTTGCATTAGGGTGAAGCAGGAGTAAACTATACCTGGACTAAAGAGTCCTTCCTAGAGTTCAAACACATGAAACCACTGGGAAGACTTGGATGGAGAGGAAGGAGAGAGAGACAAGAAGAGAGAAGATACTCTGCTGATGGAACCTTTATCACAGAGGAGAGGGAACCCCACAATTCGGCACACAGATGGGCCTTAAGACAGAAATCCATAAGAGAATATTCGGCCTCTGTACTTCTTGAATTAGGAAAGATTTTTTTCAAACAAGAAATTAAGGAGCCCTCAGAGCCCATGGGACAAGGGATGGATGGGGTGCCTGGGTGTCATAGCAACAGAGAAACCAAGGATGTCATTGCTCACCCTCCCTAGGAACACAAGCTGTGCAGCCTGAGGCAACAGAAGGGAAATCGGTTCCTTACAGCTCCCAGGAGCCGTGAGGATGTGTGGCTCAAACACATCAGGGACCAGAAGACAAGGGAGCAAGGACAAGTGTCACCAGGTGATCTGGGCACGAGAAAGGTGCTGTCTGATCTCAGTTTGCTAGTCCTGGGAAGACTGTCCTCCAAGGAGAAGAAAGAATTTATCAGAGACTTCAGATTTGGTTCTGGGATTTAGTGCTTTGCTGAGCCTTATGGTGGTACATGATCTTTACAAAATATGAAAGGTTTTGGTGAGTCTGAACAATTGAAGCTGGCATGTAAGCCAGGTGCATAAAGGAATTAGGGAGGGATCAAGGAAGAGGGAACATGATGAATTCTTTTGGGTCACTTGAAAGCAATAGTGGCAAGATTTGTTTTCAGATAAAATTCTTAGAGGGAAGAGAGGGAAACTGACAAAGAGCCAGATGCTGAGCTACTGGGCTTCTAGAAGGCTCTAGAGCAGCAGTTCACCAGAGGAGGTGTGAGAGACGAGTGAGTGACAGAACGGTACAAGTAAAAAGTAGATTTGTACCAGAAGTATGCAATTATCTCCCAGAATATACCGCATGCATTTCTTCCCTGTAAGAAAAGACCATTAAAATAGATCAGCCAGTGGACAAAGGTGACTGCTTCAAGCCTTACAATGGCACTACATGGTGGAAGAAGAGAATCAAAAGCCTCAAAGGTTTTCCTCTGACCTCTACATGGGAGCCATGGCATACGTGCACCCATATGCACAAACACGGATATTAGGTCTAAAACACATGATAATAAATATAAAAAAGATGTGGAAGACAAGCTGCATGGGCAGGAAAAGTGCTTCTGGGCATCATAGGGTTGCTGAGTACACATTTCAGTTTGAAGGATATGCAACTTCCCTAGGAATTGTTGGCCAGGAAGATCCCTGATACCCCCACAAATCCTAAAGGTGATTGCTATTGTTATCAATTGCATGCCCAAACTAGACTGTAAATCTAAATCCTGAGGACACTTTGCTTGCAGGACATGGGGAAATCAGCCTGAGACTGTGCTTAAGGTCATTCCAGCAGGGTAACTATCAGTACCAGAAGGTGCTGTCAGATTGTTGCGCTGGGGGAACTTATTGCTAGCTGTCCTGTTCAGTTACAAACACTGTAAACTGCATTACCAACATGCCAGCAAGAAGTACTCACTTGTGTAATAGCGGTACAATTAGAATAGGTGCAACCAATTTCTTTCCAGTTAGGTGGAAATCCTGTCCCACAGATAGCACACTGGTACTGTAACCCTGGGCAGAGACCTATGTCGGGGAAGTTCTTAGGCCCCAATGTGGTAGCTACTTGTATTAGTTACATTTCTGTTATGATAAAGCACCATGGCTAAAGTCAACTCATAGAAGAAAGCATTTATTTTGACTTGATGTTTCAGAAGGAGTCCGTAAGTATAGGAGGAGGCGTGGCAGCAGGTGACTGGAGCAGGAAGCTGAGGTATCCTGTCTTCAACCAGGAAACAAAGCAGAGAGTTAACTGAAAGTAAGACCAGGCTATAAACTTTCTTGTCCCCAGTGACAGACTTCTTCCAGCAAAGCTCCACTCCTTAAAGGTTCCACAACCGTCCCAAACAGTACCAAGAGTTCAAATACACAAGCCTATAATAGGGGGGCATTTTTCATTCAAACTACCCAGCTACTATTGCTGTTTTGTTAGATGAATGTGGGGTGCCCTACCACAAAGAATACACAGGTTGAGCGTCAATAACCCCAAAATTCAAAACCTCAAATGCTTTGATTCTTGAGCGTCTGCCATGATGCTGCAGGCAGAAAGCTACGTGGCTAAAGCTCTGAGGACTCTCAGTCACGGCGCAGACACACCACGGTACTGTTTCCTTCAGGCTACGGGAGTAACGTGCGCATGAAACACGAGAGGAAAGAACACAAATACATTTCCTGTTTGAGTCTCCAAGTCATCTCACTGCGTAAAGGCAAGTATTCTAAAACCTGAGATCAACCCGGCTTCTGAGATGCTTCTGCCCCAGGCCCTCTAGGTAAAGTTACCGACTGTGCCACGGTGTCTGCCAACGGTATCCGCTCCTGACATCTGCAAACCGTGCTCACTTTGTTGTCTTGTTGCCACACTTGTTGCTGCTGTCATAAAGCGCCATAACCAAGGTGATTTATAGAAGGGATGGTTTATTTGGGGCCTATGGTTCCAGGGAGATAGATTATTTCATCCTCATCATGAAGTAGAAGCATGGCAGAAGGCCGACACAGCAGCTGAGAACAGCTGAGAGCTCACATCTTAAACTGTGAACAGGAAGCAGAGGCAGGGTGCTGGGAATGACATATGGCATCTGAAAATTCAAACTTCGGCCAGCCAGGCCCTACCTCCTCATCCTATGTAAACAACCCGCCAACTGGTGACCAAATATTCAGATGTCAGACCTACCAGGACAGCTCATGCAAACCACTGCACATATCGAAAACCTTCATTTTTTTTCTTTTCTGTGATTGGTCTGTGGCCATACAATCAGCAACTTCACTTAAATGCTCCAAATGCAGAAGAAAATTATAGAGTCTCAAGTTTTAAAATTATTAAGAATTTTTAAGAAAGGTGTGGTGGTACATACCTTTAATCCTGACACTCAAGTGGCAGAGGCAGGCAGGTCTCTGTGAGTTACAGGCCAGCCTAATCTATACATTGCAAGTTCCAGGCCAGAAAGGGCTATTTAGTGAGACCTTGCCTCAAAAACAAAACAAAAACAGATTTTTTTTTTAAATAGAAAAAGCAGGATTAGATTAAGTCCTAAGCTTCTTTGAACACTGCTGTTCCGGGCCACACTCACAAAGACAGCCTTATCTGTCACTGTACAAAAGGTCACCTTAATGCCACACCTGGGAAAACCTGTCAGTTGAGTGAGGACTCATATAGGTTGAACAGTTTTCTGAGAGGGTATTTTATGCACAAATACCACAAACGAGAGGCTGACCTTCCAACCTGCCTGTAGCTCGTGTCTCTGGGAAACAATGTGCCAATGAACAGTCCTTGGTGACGTGGAGAGTAACCAAGGAAGGGAGATGTCATTGACAAAAGCAGATGGAAAAAGATTCAGAGTCTTCGTGTAACAAATGTTCACGGAGCACCAGCTGAATGTCAGGCTCCGTCCACACTGTGGTTGGATGACTGTCACTCCGGACCGTCTGTCAGTCTTCGAGACCTTGGTTTTCTGGGTTGTTTGTTGGGAAGAAAAGTATTGCTAACTTGAGAACATTCAGGAGGAAGACCGGAGATGGGTTATTAGTTATGGTTTTGCAAAACTTTAGTGGTGACAATCTGTTAAAAATGTTTGCAAACTCTACAACACATGCAGACTGTAACTTGAAGGGGCTTTTGGCTATTCTTTATTTTATTTTATTTTATTTTATTTTATTTGTCTCATCTCAACAAGATTGTGACAATGTCCATACCCAGAAATTGTAACCAAGTCCTCCAAAATCTTGTGAGAATTGTGTTCATTCTTGAACTTCGTGTACCTAAAACATGATGAAGGAAGTTCCCTGACCAATCGACTTTAGAGGCTTCAGGTCTTTTTGCCTCCATTCAGATCACTCAGGAGACTCTTCTGTGATTGTGACTATTCTTGACTATGTTTCTAGGGAGAGTTATTTGAGGAGAGGAGATCTAAATACCCTAAATGCGGGCAGCACCATCCATAGGACGGGCTCCATATACTGATATAAAGAGAGTGAGCTGAACCCAGGCATTTTCTTCTCTGCTTCTCAGCTGGATACAGTCAGGTCAGGCACTCCCTTCTCCTGTTACCATGCTGACTTAGTTAGGGATTTACTGCTGTGAACAGACACCATGACCGAGGCAACTCTTATAAGGACAACATTTAATTGGGGCTGGCTTACAGGTTCAGAGGTTTAGCTCATTATCATCAAGGCAGGAGCATGGCAACATCCAGGCTGGCATGGTGCAAGAGGAGCTGAGAGTTCTACATCTTCATCTGAAGGTTGCTAGCAGAATACTCACTTCCAGGAATCGAAGACTATGGTCTCAAAGCCCACACCCACGGTGACATAGCTACTCCAACAAAGCCACATTCTTTAATAGTGCCATTCCCTGGGCCGAGCATATGCCTTCCCCACCATGATATATATATATATAATGTATTCTCAACTATGTACCAAAATAAACCTCCCCTCCCCAAATGACTTCACTCAGATATTTTTTCCACAGCTTTTCCACAACTGATGTGTTCATTTAAAACAGAAAAACTCAATTGATGTCTGGACATAGCTGAAGTATTTGAGAGAATTTAGATATTAAATATATGCATTGAATTCTTTTACAGAAGAGATAACTTTTATAAAGCAATGATTTGCTGGATTTGAAAATTTAAACAAAAATAGATTTCCCTGGCTACACGAATGACAGCCTGTGGTGTTTTTTTCCTGCTCTTGAATCCTGAGGATATGCAGGTAAAGGGAAGAGCTGGGAGGGCTGAGTGGTGTCGGCGTTATCTGCAGGGTTTCTCATTCATTTCCCAGTTAAACATAACTGTCTTCTCAAGGAAAACATGACTACAGAACCCAGAGTCTTCAAAGGGCCAACACCGATGCTTTCAGGTATGTGGTCAGCTTTTAGTAATTAGATATCGAAGGCTGTCAAGGCTGGAGCCCTCCTTTACAATCAATATCTTATAGAAACAAGAACTGCAATGTCAGGGATCAGAATTATAGATCTGGTTCTCAGCTTTATAGGGTCAACTGCATAGAAAGAAACTTTGTGATGAAGAAGAAAGAGATACCATGGCCCTCCTGTAAGAGTCCATCCCAACGGGACTGTTGTTCACTCAGAAAAATGCTCCTTAGTCTGCTCTAGAGACTTAAAGACTGTCTAAAACCTTCCTAAATTGTGAATCAGAATAATGTTTTCCTTGGTCAGTGTCCACTTTCACCCCCTTTGCCTGTGATGAACTACCCTCCAACACACTGCGTTTCATCTGGATTCTCTCCATGGACATCACAAGAGCCAGTGGCCATGAGGAGAGCAGAGCAAGATTGTGGTGTCAAGACCAGCCGCTCTTTTCAGTATTTATACTGAGGAGATTGATGTTCAATAAATGTAGATATTTCAGTTGGTCAGGGTGAGGCTTTGTGGTGTGCAGGCTTCTGAAAATAGATTCCTAAACTCTCAAGCAGGTGAGTGAGAAACCAAAGACCATTTAGATGCCAGGACTCAGATGACTAGCCTCCAGCACTCTGTGAAGTATCGAGAATTGTATCATTGAGTGAAGAGACAAGTGAAAATCTAAGAAGAATCAGTATCAAAAAAAAAAAAAAACAATAAAGAGTTTTTATTTCCAAGTAATATGTACTGTCTGGTTCAAGTTATGTAAATAATATTATAAAAGTAATATCACTATTAATAATTTTAACTATTACCATTATAATCTGGGGCCAGGTAAACCGATGTCAAGATGTGAGACTAAGTGCTGGCAAGTGAAGATGCTGTGACCTGAAGGTGGGTGGAGTCTGTTAAAACGAGTGGACAAATTTAAATACAAGTGAGTCACAATTTAAGAGTATTGATGAGAAAGATTTGAGTTTATGTTTTCACTAGACAATCAGGAAAGAAAGGATGGGACAAACAGGAAATGAACAAGGAAAAGAAACAGTGAAAAAAAGCAGAGCAAAAAGAAAACATAAAATACAGCAAAATACATTAGCAATAAACAATGTGGGTGGCTCATATCTGCCGAGTGTGTGTCTGGGTCCAGACAAACTGTTTTTCTAAAAATTCGAAAATGGATGCGTGTTGTTTATAAGAAACACACCTAGGAAGAAAATGACCCAGTGAGCCGATGAACACTAACTGTGTCACAAAGCTTATCGAATAAAAACAAGCCAACAAAAAAGGCAAGAAGGTAGGAGATTCAAGAATTCGGAGCGGAGCAGAAGGAACGAACACAGGCGCGTTTCATCTCTTGACCAAAGCAATGACAATTGGTGGTAATTAGGAGGCCGAGTGACCGTTGGCCAAACTCCAGTAGAATTTGCTAAAATTATCCCAGAGGAAAACTAATGAGAACAGCTAAGTCCTGTAGTTGAAAAAGAAAACACGACGAAGACCAAAGTCCCCTGATTGCAGAGTGTGCTCTAAAGAGGCTTCAAGTCTGTTTTCAGTTGCTGTAACAGAACACCTGACGCTGATTATTTATAAAGGGAAGCAGTTTATTTTGGCTGCTGGTTCTGGTAATTGGACCCTCATCATATGCCGGTTTTTTGATAAGGGCTTTGGCCTGCATGGCTGGCAGAGGTTGATAGGAAGGTGGCTTAAACTCAGTAATCAGTCCTCACCATAACTGGTGCAAGCCTATGTGAGCAAACATGAGGAAAGAACCCGACTCAAAGACCTCTCCAGGGTCCCAGTGCCTGCTGACACTTGCACTCTGGAATAACTTTTAACATAATATCTGGAAGGGACAAACTATGCTCAAACCACAGCAAAAGTGATGGAGTCCACCATTGGCCCAGGACTAAAGGATTAGCAGAAAGCCAACCAGCTGTGAACTCACCAAATCGATAACTTTGGAAGAGAAAGACAGGACCTTCAACTCAATGAGGGAGACAGTTGTGATAATTTCCTATTCACTTAGAGGAAATAAACTTAGATTTTTATCTCTCGTCATAAACAAATTGTTCTACGTGGATTTAGGAGCAGCCTCGAGATAAATGATAGGCCGTGAACAAGGACGCTTGCAGAGTAAATTTAGCATTGAGAAGACACAGAGAGTAAAACACTGAGAAGCCATGAATGATAGAAACCTACGGTGCGATTGAGAGACGTCATGGAGAGAGCTGGACTGTGTGCTAAGCCCTGAAATACAGCAAAGCACAACCAAAGAAAGGGCAATATAAAAATCTACCAACCCAATAAAATCAGCAGTCTGTTTAAAACTAGGGAAAAGTGGGTGTGGTGGCACACATCTGTAGTCCCAGGCACTAGTGAAAAGCCAGCATGGAAAACGTTGTGAAACCCTGTCTCCAAACTAAGAAATAAACAGTCATTGGACAAATTATAAGCAGATATTTCACAAAAAAAGGTAAGAAAAGGGCCACCAAACATGTAGTGTGATGTTTGATCCAAATAGTGATTAAGAATATGAAAATCATGACTCAGTCAGTAAAGTGTTCCCCACACACCACGAAGACCAGAATATGATCATCAGAGCCGGCATCAAGAAGCCTCTATGTGGTAAACAGAGGATTTTCTGGCTTTTTGATGAAATGCTATATGAACAGAAGACACGGAGAAGGCACCATACAGTCATGTACTATGGGAAGTTGCTGTGCCTGGCAGCTTGCCCTGTGCTTCAAAATTAGAGAGAGAAGAAATTAACATAATAAAATTGAGCAAAGAGCTATATAAATTAAGTAGGATAAAAGTTTATTATTTGAAGAGACCGATCTTAGTAGCTAGATAGAGAGAGAAAGAGAGCGAGAAGGAGGGAGGGAGAAGGGATTGGGCAATATCAAAAATGAAAAATAATATGTCCTACAGACAGTAAGTATAAGAACCCACTATTCCAAATAATTATACGACAATTTGTTTGACAAATCAGACAGAATAGATAACTCCTTTATCTTCTTTGATGAATATAAGTTACCAAAATAGGCACAGGATGGAAGAAAAAAAACCCGAGCAATGCTCTAATAAAAACAGCTTTAGTTTTAAGTTCCCCCTGCACATTAATTTCCTAGGCTCAGATGGTTTAATTGGCAATTCTATGAAACATGTAGAAAGTTAACCAGTCTTGTACAAACTTTCACAAAACAAGGGAAGAGGGAATGCTTTGTTTAATTTCATGAGGCAAATGCCACCCTAATATAAAAGTCAGGCATAAATTGTAGGTAGAAAGAGTTTTAGTACTGGGCAGTGGTGGCGCATGCCTTTAATCCCAGCACTTGGGAGGCAGAGGCAGGTGGATTTTTGAGTTTGAGGCCAGCCTGGTCTACAGAGTGAGTTCCAGGACAGCCAAGACTACACAGAGAAACCCTGTCTCGAAAAAACAACAACAACAATAACAACAAAAAAGAGTTTTAGTTAACTTCTAGAAAAGTGAGCCTCACATTGAGTTACAGAAATTATAATTCATACCAAATAGTATTTATATGAGGAATGCAAGGTTAGTTTAATTTTTTAAAAAGATCAGTCAGTATGTTCAATAGTAAAACAGAGAAGACAACCCATATCATTGTCTGACTAGCTACAGATAAAGAATTTAACACTCAATTCAAAATAATTACTCGGAGTAAAAGGTGTATTTTTCAAATTGATGGAATTAATCTATTACAAACTTAATAGCTTACACTTGTCTCTTGGTAATATTTTGAATCTCGTCCTTCTGAGAGTTGGAATCAGTCAAGAACACCTGTGGTCACCACATCTGCTCAGCTTTGTACTAACTAGACTTGTGAGCCATTTCTAAACAACAAGAAAAGACATAAAGAGCATAAATATTAGAAAGAAAAACAGTACAACTGTTTGTTTAGGTAGGATGCTCCCAGGAATTTGTAAAATATTGATTGAACGGAGAAATAAATTTAGTAATGTCAAAAGACCCAAAGCTAATACAGCAAAATCGATGGTAATCAAGCCATTAGAAATAATCTTTGAGATTTATTTTTAACTGTGTGTGAGAGTGATCTCTGTGTTGATGTGCACTCCAGAGAACAGTTCTTGAAGAAGCCAGAAGAAGGCATCAGATTCCCTGGAGCTGGAGCTAACTGGTTCTGAGACATCTGACATGGCTGCTGAGAGCCAAGCTCTCGTCTTCCACAAGAGCAGCCAGTGCTCTTAGCCCTGGAACTGAAGCCATGAATGGTTGTGAGCTACCATATGGGTTCTGGTCCTTAGCAAGAGCAGCCAGTGCACTCAACCACTGAGCCAGCTCTTCAGACCCCTGCCCACTTTTCTGTTCAAGGACAGGTAGCAAACGTCTTAACAGAATGTGAATGTGTTCCAATGAAACTAAATTTATAAAAACCAGCTAGTGGTTGGATCTCACCTTGTACTTGCCAAACCCTTGCCAAACAGTGTGATTGACAGCTGTCCTGATTTTTTTTTTTTTTTGTGCCTTCTTGTCTCCATGTTCATTGCTACAAATCTTTGTTTTGTCTTTTCTTATAGACTCTGGGAATAGCGCACATAATTGGCTTTAAATCAGTAGGATGTGTGATTTGAGCCAATTTGGTGTGAACAGCACAAATACAATGGGGCTTCTTGGCTTTTGTGCCTCTACTGTTGCTCCTGACAGTGTGCCTTGGCTGGCTACTGACGGAGCCTGCAGTTCTTTTCAGTTGTCTTAGTCAAGGCTGCCCTAGACTGGCAGTCTGTCCAAGTCAAAGCAAACAGGACCACTGTGCTGACCTCCCCAGGCACATCAGCAAGTGCCTATTGTGTGGCACTGGGGTTTTGTTATGTGGCATTAGCTAACTTACAATTTGATACAAAAAGAAACATACCCAAGTGATAACAATGGCAACCTTTGAGAACCAAATATGGGCGAACTAGCTTTAAGAAGAGGAGGAAAAGGAGGAGGAGGAGAAGGAGGAGGGGGAGAGGGACTGAGAGAGGGAGAAGAGGGAGGAGAAGGAGATCTTAACAGAGACAAACCATGTTGTCATTTTTGAAACTCAGAAGACACAGACTTTCCCTCATCCTGTCAACATTCTTGGAAAAACGAAGCAAAGGCACAGCCATAGTAAAGAGGCAAGATTCAGTTACTTCTTTTCTTTGTCTTTGTGTCCAGTTTTATTCTTTGTTTATAGATAGATCAAGTCCTGTGTGTTCTAACAATTCCCCTGGACTTTTATCTTCTTCCTTTTTTTAAAATCTTATTCTCGGTGTCTTCTTTCTTTATCAAAAGTTGACTCCAGGAATAAAAGAAATGAGTGCACACATGTGTCAGTCAAAAATGTAAATAAACAATAAAAATAAAAGCATTCTTTTCTGCCCATGACTTCTCTGCTGTTGCTGCTTCCCACTGCCAAGACCTTGAGAAGGATTTGGCTCCGAACTGATGATGTCTCTGTGTCTTAGCGCCTTACGTTAGTTACTTTTCTTGTGTTTGTGACAAAATAGCCAACAAAGGCACCTTCAGGAAGGAAGGGTTCACCTTGGCTCAGATTTGATGCTACAGTCTGCCATGGGGGTTGGGGGGGGGCAGGCAGAGATGGGAGACAGCTGGTCACATTGTGTCCATAGTCAGGTTGCAAAGGAATCAATGGTGCTCTCAGCTGGCTTCTGTGTTCCATTTTGTCCTTATTAAGTCGACTGACCCAGTTCACTTTCAGAGTGGGTTTTCTTGCCTTAGTAAGCCTCCTTGGAGACACACAGGCACCCTGGGAGGGAGGCATGTCTCCTAGGAGATTCTCAAGCCCAGTCCGCCTGACAATGACAATTAGCCAACACACATGTATTTGGGCTCCTTTCTACAAAAGATGGCATTTGACTAACTTTAGCCCTCTGCCATTACACAAATTATATGTTCTTAAGGTTTTGGATTTTATATCTATAGTTGTAAATAGTATCACAAAGCAGATAGTTTCCTTGTTAATAGTGATGTTCCTATCTTTTCAAAGTCATGCATCCACCCATTGATCTTTCCGCTGCAATCCTTCCTTCCCGGAGGTGACCACTTCCCAATGCCAGGTCTGCTAAGGAGGCTTCTAGATGAATTTGTGGCTCAGCCCCTCCTCTGTCATGTGTTTCTAGGAGATGCTGATGCCTCAAGATTTGCTGGCAAAGGGCTCCTTGTTAGTAGGAGATATGTAATTCTATTCCTTCCTCTCTAACTGAAGGAAGGAGCTGGACTGAGATAGCCTGAGCTCTTCACAAACCCAGATTATCTTGATCAAGCCACACACTCTTCTCCATTCTTCCCAGTGTTGGAGAATATCTTCTAGAAGGTTTCCAGGTGTCCTGGTTTGACTTACACACATATCCAAGGTGACCCCATGGAAAGCACACCCAAGTTGCTCAGAGGCAGGCTCACCCCAGAGCTCTTTCTTCTCCATCCATCTTCTTCCCTGCTTCCATAGGTCATCTCATATAATTATAGCATACTAAAACTTCAGATTGGCACGCTTCCAATAGCTTTCAATCTGCACTCTGAAAAAATAGGGAAGGACTCTGAATGGCAGCCATGGAAGTCGCTCTAACTCTAGTTTGAGCTCTTCCAGAAGCCATACAGGAGAAGGATTCAGGCATGTTCCTGGTACCCCAGGAAATATTATGAGGGGCGTGGGGTGAACTGAGACTGGAAAGGGGGAGTGGCCAACAGAAGCTTGGAGGAAAGCAGCTGATTTGGGGAGATCAGGCTCAGTCCTCTGAGAAACCCTGAAGTAACACAAAATCTGTTCAAACTGATGCAGGAGAGCAGAGAGAGTGGCGCAACTCCTTAGTTGTATGTGGGCTGCTCCTAGGGCGGTAACTTCCTAACCCTGGAAGCCCCCTGCACAGGCAGCCACGTAACAGCAGTAGAAACTACCCATTGGGAGTTCAGCCACGTTCCAGCGTCACATCAAGCATCTCTTTGCCAGGACAAGCCTTCAGGAAGCACCAGAGGCCTGTCTGTTCATCCCTGGCAATATCTGCATGTTAAATGCTTTATGTTAACAGCTGCCAGAAGACAGCCTGCTGATGAGGCAACTTGTCTCTTACCAGTGTCACCTCCATCCAGATGTCCTGAAGTTGGGGAGGAAGCAGGACCCCTGGCCTGGTATTCCGGGGGTGGGGGGCAGGGGTTCTACGCCATGAAGCAATCTAGTCTGTTATTCCTTCCACAGTAATCTCCCTGCACTCTGAGCATTTGCTTTATTTCCTCAGGAATGTATGTCAAGGAGATAGATCTGTGGAGAAAAGATATGCAGAGGGGCTATTTCCAAAGGAACTATTTTAAGGCTGCCCTTCCAGTCCACCACATCCTGACACTGGGTATATTTAGTATCTTCCATAGACAGGGCTAATGGATTTTTAGTTGCAAATCATTATGGTTCAAACCACTGAAGTCTTTATTTTTTAATTGCAACTGCATTACACACACACACACACACACACACACACACAACCATACCACACACTACATACACTTTCATATCGACCTATATTCATCCACAAAAATGCTCTTGATAAAAGCTATTCTTCTGTTGCACCCTGAGTCCTTCCCCACAGAATCCTTTGTATCCGGGGGAGGGACTAATGTTTCAGGTTAGCGTGTGTTGCCTTCACACTGTGTGTGAAATGCACATGTACTTGGTCAAAGAAAAGAATGCAGGGAAGGTGCTTTAAACTGACAGCCTGAGACAGGGGTAATTTAACATGCCATTCTTTGCCTCTGTTCCTGCCGTTGCTGAATGCCGCCGATTCGCCTCTCGGAATACAAATTTAAACGTCCCTTCTGTTAATATGGCTTCTTTTCATTCTCTGCATTAATCTCCCTTTTGCCAACACAATAAAGACTGTAAAGTAACAAGTTCTGAGATCGGGAACCGAAGCCAAAGCAGACTCTGGTTCCGAGTCTCATTTCAACACAGTCCCGTGGGCTGTATCATCTTGCAAATTGAGTACGAATCTGGCAATCAAAGGTGCTGGCCACAGGTCACCTCTGCCCTTGGCCACCGTGCTAACTGTCCTCCCATGAGCCAGCTGCTCCATTCTGAGACTCTGGTTCTGATGCCCCAGCTTGAGCTTGATTGTCCTGTCTTGGGGTGGACCATCAGCCTCTGAGGTAGATACTGTATCTTCTCATACAGTGGGAATTCCAGGAACTGCAGGCTGCATAAAGGTTAGCACATTACAGAGTGGAGCAGCCATGCCACACCCAGATGTAGTGAGGTCTGAGAAAACATCAGATTTGCCTGTCTGCCTTAGCTCCTTGCTGGTGAGTGCATCTACTGTTGTTCAGCTTCCATCTTCCCTAGACATCAGTGCCCAGCTTCTTCAAATTTCCAGTGTGGACTAAAGACTGGGGGTTCTTTATAACACCCACCTGCCAGGCCATCAGCACCAGGGTAGTGCTGCTGAGGAGGCCAGTCTCACGGACTGAACAGCTACTGGGTCTGCAGCCTTTTCAGGGTGTAGGCAGCCATAGCCGGACCACTCAGCCCTCGTCATGGAAGGCAGTTTAATAAATCCACTTTGTAGCATATATTAACTCTACCAGTCTTTCTTCTAGAGAACCCTGACTGAAGCAATCTACCACAGCATGGTGATGGTGGACTATCAAGCCTTGACAGAATGCTGGAGAAATGGTTCTCCATTTTGAAATGTAAACATGCAGATTCCAGGAGCAGAGAAGGTGGCTCAGTGGGTAAGGATGTGTGACAACAGTTAAAGGAGGATGGGACAAGGCCTTTCGTTCTCACAGGGCCTTGGGGCCATACAGAAGGAACTCCCAAAAATGGCAGTGCTGTTTTCCAGCAAGTAACTGTGTCTCTGACTGCTGGATCTTGTAGGTCTCTGCTACATGGAATGGAACTGGATGTGTCTGGGACAGCCCCTTGGTCATACAGCCTTAGCACGGTTGTATCATTTCCCTCCACGTTCCTGCCTCCCAGACCGAGCCTGGCATGAAGACTAAGCTCAGATTTCCCCACCCTCCGTTGGCAGCTGTTTCCACAATAGGCAGAAGTGCACTTTGTCAGTGTGGCTACTGAAAGCAAAGCTGATCAAGCCAGAGAGTGTCTTCTCCAACTGTGTCAATCTAAAACCCAGACAGGTGAGCTCCATCCTTCAAACTACGGATGCCAGCAAAATAGCAACATTGTCTAAAGTGGGGTGAAAGCTGGGCTGCGTCTTAATGTTGGCCTTCTGTGCACAAAGCCCTGCCTGTCTCAGCACTTCCACATACCAGGACATGAGAAGACCTTTCATAGGGATCTTGATGAGGACAAGGCTGGAGCTCACTCACAGCTGTCTTTGAAGTTCCTGGTTGAGGGCCTGTCATCAGGATGTGCTCTCTCTATGATGGTTTTTGTATGTGTGGTATGGAAGAAAGCGATGTGTCGATCACGGAAGAGTTGATACTCTACAGACAGTTTGAGAATCTTTGAATCTGCAGATCCTGCCATGGCTAGTCATTCCGTCCATAGGATGCTGTCTTTGTTTCTGTGATTAAATACTCTTGCAAAAGCAACTTACGGAAGAGGGTTTTCCTCTGCCTCGTAGTTCAAGGGGGACGTCAAGGCAGCAGAAGCTTGAAATAGCAGGTCACATCACATCCACAGTCAGGGAGCAGAGAACAATGACTGGGTGCTGCGGCTCCATGAACCTTACCACTTAAGCAGTCCAGGATTTTAGCCAGGGAATGGTGCTGCCCACGGTGGACAGTCTTCCAACATCAGTTAATGGCATCAAGATAATCCTCACAGACATACCAACGGGCTCATCTACATGTGAGTCTGTATTCTGAGGATGAATGCTTTCATCACAGATGCAAGTACCCCAAACACCCTTCAATAAGAGGGTGACTGTTACATGCTAGTTAAGTGATTTGTACAGCATCCCATGCTATTTAATGATACTCTTTTGCACAAGGTGGAGTGACAGTGTGTCCCCAGCAGGTTGCCTATGAACAAGAATTCAAGACCAGGGAGTTAATTTGGGAGGAGACAACAGAAGTCCCTTAAGGTTGGGGAAGTAACTCATGGGAGGGTGAAGTCAATGCAGGAAACTTTTAAAAATAGTAGGAGCAGCGGTGGTGGCGCACACCTTTAATCCCAGCACTTGGGAGGCAGAGGCAGGCAGATTTCTGAGTTCGAGGCCAGCCTGGTCTACAGAGTGAGTTCCAGGACAGCCAGGGCTACACAGAGAAACCCTGTCTCGAAAAAAACCAAAAAAAAAAATAGGAGCTGAAGATACTGCTCAGCAGTTAAGAGTACTTGCTGCTCTTCCAGAAGTCCAGGGTTTGATTCCCAGAAGCCACATGGCTGCTTACAACTATCTGTAACTCCAGTCCAGGGGATCTGATGGATATTTTGGCTCTGTAAGCACCAGACATGCACAGAACGTCCATACACATCAGACAAAATTTTAAAAATAGATTTTACGTCTTTTAAAAAAAATTATGTGTATATTTGTGAGTCTCCGTGTCTATATGTGTGCATGTGAGTATAGTGCCCTTGGAGGCCAGAAGAGGGTGTCAAATCTTCTGGAGCTGGAGTTATAGGCAATTATGAATCACTGATGTGATTTCTGGGAATTGAACTCAGGTCCTCTGTAAGAGAAATATATAGTCTTAACTGCTGAGCCATCTTTCCGGGTCCAGGAGGTTTTCTTGACCAATTAACTTCTGAGGGCAGCTGGGACTTAGTGCTACAGTTCAGGCACCTGATGAACTGCCCTACTAAGTAGAGCAGGAGGCTGGCTACTAACCTGTCAATAACTCCTCCATCTTGAACAGAGGCTGCTCTAGAGACCCTGGTTCTCCAGCATGCATACAGTATGTGGTCTTCCCATGTGTAAGTACTTCCCAAGTACTCACCTGGCAGAGTTCAGAAGGGATCTGGGCAGTCAGGGAAGTCCCACATTTTAGTGGCAGGCACTAGCCATGTCTGTCACATGTCAGGGACACCCAGAACTCTGTGCAGAGAGACAACATGGCAGGCATGGCTGAAATCCTACTATAGTTGTGCTTGCTTTAGTGAGAAGGAACACAGGGGAGAAACATGTTGTGTGTATATGAGGCCTGCCCACTTTTTCCTTTCCTTTCCATGTTCAGAGTGTTAAGAAAAAGACTCTGTTTTCACTTTGGTGCTGTTGCACTCTTACTGTGTGGCAGTGGGAATCCACAGCTTTCTTTTACCAATCACCCAGGAAACCAGAAGCTTTGACCTACAAAGAGAATCAGGGAAGGAGTGTTTGTGACAGCCATGATGATATAGATCTTGGACCATCTTCCAGGCTAGTCTTGACATTTTACTGGGAAAGGCTGGTTGACCTGACAACCCAGCTGTGCAGGCTTCAAGTCTTCCTCGGCTTCCAAAACTATTTCCTGTACCTCAGTGCTCCTTGCCTGGTGGCACTGGAGCCCATCCATTCTTGCTCAGCTTTGAACTCTTCTAAAGGACAATGCCTGCCCACTCTGCTATGCGGTTTCTCTATTCACAGGTGTGACCTTCTAATAACCTTCGTTTTAGTTTGCATTCTGTTGCCCTGATCAATACCAGGCCCAAAAACAAAGCTAGAGAAAGAAAGGGTTTATTTGGCTTAGTCTTCCAGACAACCATAAATCACTGAGGGAACTCAAGACAGGAATTCAAGGCAGGACTCTAAAGGCAGGGACCACAGAGGATAGGGGTGTAGCTTACTGGCTTGTTCCTCATTGCTTGCTCAGCCTGCTTTCTTAGATAGTTCAAGACCTCCTTACCTGAGTGGCACCATCCACAGTGGGCTGGGATTTCCCATATCAATCGGTAATCAAGATAATTCTTCACAGACATGGCCACAGGCAGGTCTGAGTGGGGCAATCTTTCAATCAAGACTCCCTCTTTCCAGGTGACACTTGGTTGTGTGAAGCTGGCAATAAAACCCAGGAAAGTGGACGTTGGGGTGATGCAGCCATGAGAGTCACTCTTGTTCCTCTGAACAACTCCTCATCCTGCTCTTGTGAGTAACTCTAATAAACGCACTGTTTTCCCAAACTAGACTTAGATGGAATACTTTCTTTGGCCTGTCATTAGTGTCTTATCTGGGGTGAATAAACATTTATTCAAGTTTCTCCTAGAAAAGGTGAAGAGCAAGTGTTTTCTGTGATTCTGGGAACAATGTTAAAATACATCCATTGGAAATGCATACTACAGTGTCCCTAAGGATTATTAAAAGCCCCTGAGAACCTGATAGTGTCCCCATTGCCACAAATGTGTTCTAAGTACAGACATTTAGACTTCAAATTATGACTTTTCTTTCTTTTCTGATTTATTCTGGGCACAGGCCCTGAGCTGCCTTATGGGTGCCTCTAAGATGTTTTCCAGGCCCCAAGAATAGGAAGGAGCCCTTCTGTTCCCAGAACAGGGCACAGTAGGAAAACCTAGAGGTTGTTGTCCAAGGTTCAGCCTTCTGGTCAAGTTACAGAAACCTTCTGTGACTCAGTTTCCCCTCTATAAAATAGAGACTTTACATGCTATAAAGACAAGTTGAGAAGAAGAAAAAAGTGTCTGATGTGTGATATATTTTCAACAAATAACATTTTATTATGAATGGGGAATCTCTCTGAGCCTCTGTCCGCATGCCTAAGGATGTCCTGCACCCGTGTTTCAGAAGACTAGGGAGCATCCACTTCTACTCTGTGCCTGGCTGTGTGACAGCCCTCTCTACTGTAGTCAGAACTAGACAGGCAACTCTGCTGTGAGACCGCTGTCTAAAAGTGAAGGAGCTGGGACCCAGAGAGCTGTGGGTGTTCTCATCCAGTTTCCCCTTGAGCATGGTGTGTCTTCAGGAAAGACCGGAGGAAAGGACATAGTGTTAACTACACAACCGATGAAGACCAATTTAAAGAAAGCAGGAAGCTTCTTACCTAAAAGTTGCTAAGAACCTCAAAAGCAGACAGCAGGACTGTGGTGTCAAGTGCAGTGAGTTTCAACGTGGTGTCCCCATCAGTCTGTGGGGACCATGAAACAGCTCTGAGTGTAGACCACAAATGAGGGGCAGCAGAGAGGAGGCAAAGCTCAGAGGAGATGCAGACACCATAGATGCCTAACATGCCAGGTAGACCTTGTGGGCAAGAGTATTTTTCTGCTCATGGAACAGGAAAGAGTTACCTGGGGGACCAAGGAAGGTGAATGCTGCACTCTGAGCACGAATTGTCTTCAGTGAACTCTTAAAATATGCAACCGGTGAAGGGAAGTAGATAGAGGCTGCCCTGAGGAACAGGAAGAAAGCTGCTCTCAGAAAGGCACCAAGACCTCAGGGAAGGCTGTGGGATGAGTCTGTACAGCCTGGCTCCCTATCTACCAGCTGAGAGTCTGGGAGTTCAGGATGGGGGTTGGAAAGCAGGGGGCTCTACTGGTATTTCTGCTCATCTTCCTCTTTCTCTCTCTCTCCAGCCATCTCTCTTTCCCTCCATCCCTTTCTTCTTCTTCTTCTTCTTCTTCTTCTTCTTCTTCTTCTTCTTCTT
>JANHMN010000020.1:38780862-38808776 GCA_030674055.1 Rhabdomys pumilio
GAGAGAGAGAGAGAGAGAGAGAGAGAGAGAGAGAGAGAGAGAGAGACTGCTCTCTGAGGAGCAGAGACTGTGAGTCACCTGCTAGACTATGACACGGGTAGCCTATGTCACTTCAGAAAGCCAGTAATTGTTGTCCGTCTGCAAAGAAAGCACCTGTCTGGGTTGGAATGAGCTGAGGGATCGACTCACTCTGAGGCAAAGCATTTCTGATGTCCAGGAGCCTGGTACATGTGCATCTGGATCAGATGCTGCTGACAGGCCCGAGGCTTTCTCCCGCACACAGGAAGTCACAGGTCTAGATGGGTGTGAAGGAACATGGGCAGTTATACCAACCAGAGAGGGATGGGGTGAGGTACGTAAGTGTCCCAGCATCTTCCTTTATAATAAGACCCCTCACCTGTGTGTTCAACACCATTTCTCCTCAGCCAGGGAATGAAGCCTATTTCCATAAGGAAATCTATACCCCATGTCTTGTGTCTTTCTGTCCATCCATCCATCCATCCATCCATCCATCCATCCATCCATCCACCTATCCATCCATCCATCCATCCATCCATCCATCCATCCATCCATCCATGAATGATGACACTTGCTACTCTCTGGCTTCTATCCTAAGCTAGAGAAGGACAGCGTGAAATGTACACACGACTAAGGTTTTCTTCCTTCCCTCAGGGATTTCTCAGTTTAGGGAAACCAGGCCTTTGTCATATGAAAGGCAATGCTAGAATCGGGAAATCTGCATGTTGTTGTAAGCCTGCAGGCCAAGGGCTGCTGGAGTGGACACCATGCCTGCTACTCCTAATTGTGATTCTGTTTCAGCTCCTGACAAACCAATTATACTTATTTTTTTTTAAGTTAAAGTCTTTCCCCCAGAGTTCACAATATGCATGAAAAACATTATTTGCTTAGATATGAGAGCATGCATGTGCGTCTGTGTGTGTATACATGTCTTGTTATGAGTTTGGCAGTCAGAGGACAACTTGCAGAAGCCAGTTCTTTCCTTCCTGGGGATTGCACAGGGTCACCAGGCTTAGTGGAAAGTGCCTTCACTTGCTGAGCCACCCCTTTGCCCTTTACAGTGTGTGTTTATAGTGAACCCAAGACCATTTTAAAACAGTGCAGTGCTGCTTTGGGGTGGGGGTGGCTGTGAATGAGATTTCGTCCTTCTTTGGATTCTTTTGGGGTTGGTATCACCTCTGCATACCAAATCCCATGATTGCACAAGTCCCTCCTACAAATTTACATACGTAGCATAATCCTCCCCAAAGCTATAAGTCTTCCTTCTCAGGGTGACTTGCAAGGTGCCACCCAGTTAACACAGCTAAAACACAGTTGTCATCCTGTGTTGTTAGGGAGACAGCTGTATATGTCCAGATGCAAGAACTCCCCTGAACATTTCAAAGCATTGCTGTCTGCAAGTGAAGATGTGCACAGACACAGAGAGCTAGTGAGTCTCTCAATTGGCTGGCCCGACAACACCCCGCCATTCATTTCTGCTAGAGTGACCTTTTAAAATATAAATCTGAACCAACGTCCATGAACTTGAGTGAGATAAAAATAAACCTGGAGTTCTTCAAAGCTGAGTGGGCCAGAGCCGGGATACCACATGCTGTTTGCAAAATGGCTCAAAGAACTCTTCCCTCCCTGTACTACACCCCCTCGCAGCAGGACTCTCCACTGCCACTGTGTGTGCATGCTTGTGTGTGTGTGCCTGTGTGTGTGACTGTGGAGGTCAGAGGACATTGGATATCGGTCCTCGGGTGCCTTCGATCATTTGTTTGAGATAAGATCTCTCTCACTGGCCTGGAACTTCACCAAGTAAGCTAGGGGAGGTAGGCTGGTTAGCAAGCTCGGGAATTCTGTCTCTGCTTGCCACCTTGCCATTACTGGGATTAGGAGCACACACCACAGTGCCTAGCTTTGCCTGTAGATCATAGTGTACTAAATTCAGGTTCTTGAGCTGAATCTTTTTTTCTGACTGAGCCATTTCCCAAGCCCCAAGAGAGAGACTCATCAAGAGAGAGGTGCTCTGTATTTCTCCACTCCTAGAATAGGAACTGATGAAATGTTCACCAGTGTGCCACGAACAGGGATTGGACAAGTGCTGTGTGCTGGGGCCTGGACCTTGTCACTGGTATATAAAGCCCGTGTGTCACCCCTGAGACATGCCACTTGGTTTTGTTGTACAGAAATAAAGGACCCTTTATTTGGGTACCCTTGCCTTGCGGTCTAGGAAGCTCCTGAAAGACAATTTCCACTTCAGCCATGGATCCCTCTGGAGCTGCAACCCGACTGGCTCCCAAGATCCCTATTCATCACAGGCTCATTAGCTACAATGTCCGTCTTCTGGGCTCTGCCAGCAGACAGCCCTCTGTCCACTGGCTTTCTAATAGAATTAGGGAAACCATGGCTCCAGCCACTTCTCGGGTCCTTCCTACTCACACACACTCACCAAGCCATCCCTGTTATTAAAGAGCAGCCAGGATATGGCACTCTCTCCGCCCGCCTGCCCGCCCCCCTTTAAAAGGATGCAGGAGCCAGAAGATTCATGGCAGATGCAGTACAAAGCTCAAAGAAGCACTTAGATGTCTTTGGAATTCAGAGGCGGAAGGCAGAAGGCGGAAGTCAGCCTTCTGGACCTGGTGCTGGCAGCTCTGCTCAGCAGGCCCAGCCTCCATCACTCCGACTTCCTTGGATACACCACTCTCCTGCTCCTAGCTCCAGCTAGACTCGTTCTGAAAGCCTGTGATACCAGTAGCTCTTAATCACCCTATCACTGGGGGTAAATTTAAGGAGCCCATCATCCGAATGAGAACTCCAGATCATTACACAATCCATCCCCCTCTTTTCTTCTGTCTTCTTTCTCATCTCGTTTGCTGTTCAGGGCCATACTCTGGAGCTGCCTTTAGGCTGTTGCTGATGTTCCTGTCATTGCTCTGAGCTGGGACAGTTGTCTCTCTCCATTTGAGAGGCATGCCACCTGCCTGCATGAAGAATTTGGCAATTTTTGATCTTTCTTTTCTCCCTCATCTTGCTCAGCGTACCCAGAGGACAGCAAGTAGCCAGAAGGGGCAAAGAGTAGGCAGAGCCTCATTCCCACCTCATCCAGCTGGAGCTGGATATGCCAAGGTGTTAGCACCTCTGCAGCCCAAGAGTAGACTTTGTTTCGACTTAGCTTCGTGCAAGTGGTGGGGACATGAGGAAGTAGGTAGGGAGTAAACCCAGTCTTCTCTGGTTGGGGGCAAATCAGGATTAGTCAGAGCTTCCACTGTACAGCAAGTGACCCTCTGAATCCAGCCAGAAAGATATGGGACATCAGAAACATGGTCTTCCACTTGGAAAGTCTGCGATCATTGACTCTGTTGCCTTGGTCAAGTTACTAGAGCCAGCTGAGGCTCCATGTTTGCATCTGTAAAATGGGTGTCATCACCCAGTTGGACAAATAGCAACACTAAGGCAATTATCCCCCAAACACTGAGACAAAAAGAAAAGTAGAAGCAGTTGGTACCACCGCACATCACTCTTACTGAAAGCTGCTGTCATCCATCTTAAGGACATCAAACATGAATGGAGAAGTCAGGATGAGGGATGCAAGCTAGGAGAGCCAGCTCAGAGCTGGGCAGCGAGAGTCGGGCAGTGCTTTCCCAGGCTCATCTGCTATTCCTATTCTTGAAGAATCTCACCTCTGGCATGTTCTGAATTATTGGCTCCTGCCAATATGTGCATATTCTTGATATGATCTGGAGGACGTTTGGCCACTTTCTGTACCAAAGGTCAACAGACCTCTGTCTGTCTCTGTCTGTCTCTGTCTCTGTCTCTGTCTCTGTCTCTGTCTCTGTCTCTGTCTCTGTCTCTGTCTCTGTCTCTGTCTCTGTCTCTCTCTCTCTCTCTCTCTCTCTCTCTCCCTCTCTCTCTCTCTCTCTCTCTCTCTCTGTCTCTCTCCCTCTGTCTCTCTCTGCACCCTGATCTTTTCTTATAGTTTATAAAATTTCTTGTGCTATGAGTGGAGCTTTGGCCCTCTGAGCACAAGTCTGTCCAATAAAAATAAATAAATAAATAAATAAATAAATAAATAAATAAATAAATAACCAAATAAGACAACCCTTCTCAGAACTGTTAGGGCAGAAGGAGATGCAGGCGCCATTCATTCATTAACAAAACCATTCCTGGTTATTGTCTTCAATGTGCAGACTAATTCTTTTTATTACAATTTAATCTACCCTGCTCACTCTTTGTGGGGCACGATTTGATTCAGAAATCAGGTCAACAATTTCAAGACCACTATTTGTTGACAAAGTACTTTGTTTTAAAATGTGCACCTGCGTTCTTGTTGCATGACGGATGGACAGATGTCTGTTCACACCAGGTAGGATACTGAGGACAGATTGGACATGAAGCTGAGTCTCCTCCAACCCCACTTCAGCCTCAATGCCTACAATTGCTTACTATTTACCCGGTGTGTGATCTTTGCTAATTTTGTGCCTGCACCTGGGGAGCTTCCCTCTTCCATCCTCCCTTCACAGAAATGTTTTCCTTTGGAGAAAAGGGGTAAAACACTTCTTGTTTCCAGCCTGGTGTCCAGCCTTCTTCCCCCAGTTTTTGATCTGACTTAGAGGCCACTCATTGATCAGAAACTCTCTTCAGACTGTGACTGTGTGACAGGCACCAAGAGAAGAGGCTCTGGACACCAGGTTAGACTAAGACACCAGCTCACTCTCTCCCTGTCCTGTGCTTGACCTACTTTAAAGAGCCCCAGATTAGCATTGCAGCCTGGTGATTTGATCTCTCTCTCTCTCTCTCTCTCTCTCTCTCTCTCTCTTTCTTTCTTTCTTTCTTTCTTTCTCTCTCTCTCTCTGGTTCACAAATTTTATTTTTTAAAGTTTCCAGACAAGAACCCAAAAGCCATTGTCTGAAGGTGCTATCAGGTTTCTAAAATCCTGATGTTTTGGGGTGAGCAAAGGCACCCTGGTTCCCTCGTGTCTCAGGCATATTCTTTTTGGTTCAGGATCCACCTTCTTGGGAGAAAAGGTGGGTGATGCTGACGAGGATTGTGAGGTTTATCCCAGGTTCCAGGTTGCAAAGGCTCATTAAAAAAAAAGTGGAAAAAGAGGAAGGAGGGAAGAAAAGCCATGTGATAAGTCAGGTACACATGAGTCGGAGGCACAAGAAGCGAAAGTCTGAAATCGAGTCGGCTTAAACATTAAAGGATATGGTGCTTAGCAAAGTTCTCTGAGGGTTTTTTTTTTTTCAAACTTAGATCAAGAACAATGGAAACATCGTTCCAGATGTTCACGGAGACTTGGGAAGGAGCCAGCGCTAGAGAGGGCGGAGGGAGAGAGAAGACAATGGGAGAGGGGGATGGCAGCTCTATGTGCCTAACACACCATGAAGCCACTCACAAATGTGGGAGGACCAGAACCCGGTGAACCTGTGTGTACAGGGAGCCTGGTCTCTGGGTTGAAAATTACTAGGAGAGAGGTTTAAGTTTGTCCAGAGCTGAGCACCAGATGACCCCGTGGCTGTGGGAGTCTTCTTCCTCATCACACTTGGACTTCTTGAACAGTTCTTTATAGTTCGGCATTGTCTTCCAAATTGACAGTCTGGTCATGCTAATTTATTTATAATCTAACAGGGACTGGACTGGAAACGCTCATCTGTTCTTCTCTGTCTTTTTTTTTTTTTTTTTTTTTTTCTGTCCTGCAAACTGAAGTGCCACCAACTGCTGGAGTTCACATGAGAATGTGGTGGGTGAACAGCTGCCAGTCACAGGGACAGAGTCACACCATCCCCCACTGCCCATAACATTTATTATTTTCGTGAAGAGAAGACACCCTGGCTTTACGGAATCTTCCCAGATAGGTTTTAGCAACAAGATCTGCTCCCGGGACTGGGCAGTGGATCAGTAGGTTAAGAGCTTACTGCACAACATGAAGACCTGGGTTCAGATCCCTAGACCCCCACATTAAAGCTGAACACGGCGCTGTGCACAATAATCCCAGCCCTGGGGAGATGGAGCAGGAGGATTCCTGGGGCTACACACGCTAGACTCAGCTAGACTAAATCCCAGGTCAACATGAGAACCTGTCCCAAAGCAAACCCATGGTTCACCTCTGGCCTCTGCAATGTCCCCCACAACACCCATGGTTCACCTCTGGCCTCTGCAATGCCCCCCACAACATCCATGGTTCACCTCTGGCCTCTGCAATGCCCCCCACAACATCCATGGTTCACCTCTGGACTCTACAATGTCCCCTACAACACCCATGGTTTACCTCTGGCTTCTACAATGTCCCCCACAACACCCATGGTTCACCTCTGACCCTCACAGAAGACCCCCAAACATACATATGTTCACACACAAACACAAATAAATAAAAATTAACAAAAAATAAAATATTAACACCCCCCCCCTTCCAAGTAGTACAAAACCCTGCTGGCTTGGCAACATTAAAATGGCTCAGAAATAGAAACTCCCCTAGGCACACATTTCTTGAGATCTTGTTATATAAGAGGCTTGTGCTTGGGGCTAACAAACCAAAACTCCAGCTTTTAAAGCATGCAATTCCGTGGGGACTGACAAGGGAGAAGCAACCAGCCACCACAGATTGTGCCAACTGTTAGATCACACGGTGTGTAAGGTGCCATAGGAGCCCAGGAGAACTGGGGAAACACTGCTCC
Organism: Rhabdomys pumilio; assembly: GCA_030674055.1. Lineage (NCBI taxonomy): Eukaryota > Metazoa > Chordata > Mammalia > Rodentia > Muridae > Rhabdomys > Rhabdomys pumilio. Next base: position 38,787,541 of record JANHMN010000020.1, read on the forward strand.
TGTAGGAAGTGTGGAGACCAAACTCAGGACAGCTGGGAGAGCAGGAGGCCCTCTGAACCCCTGAGGTATCACCAAATTGCCATATAGTAAGTTCTTCCACAAATCCAGCTGCTCACTGAACTTTTAAAATGTTTTTATTGAGATGTGATTTATATAACATGAAATTCACCATTTTGAAATGAAGTGGGTTACAGGAGACAAAAGTTCATTGATGTACTGCAGGGATGTTCCGATAAACCAATCAAAGGTTGAAAGCATCGCAAACCAAAAGTGCATTTTGTACACCAACCAGCAAGACTTGGTAACAGGGTCCTGTCTGTGACTTGGAGCTGTGTTTAGCTATGGCTGCCCAGCACGGCAAAAATGTGTGGGGCCACACATGGCTAGTCTCAGAAGAAGTCAAACTCCATGATTTAAGATGTAATGTTCTATAAATCAAGGGCCACTCTAAGATTTCATAAAGAATGGAAGGCATTCCAAATTTACACATAGCATGCCCTTCGCCATGGTCATGAGATTATTTATGTATTATTTATTTACTTATGTTTATATGTATGAGGATATTACCTACATTTATGTCTGTATACCGCATGCTTAATTGGTGCCCACAGAGGCAAGAGAGGGTGTCTGATTCCTCAGAACTGGAGTTACAGTTGGTTATGACCTGCCATGTAGGTGCTGGGAATCGAACCCAGGTCCTCTGGAACAGCAGCCAGTTTTCTTAACCACCGAACCCCACCCCTAACAACTTTACCTATGTTCTTATGTCCTTTGTACATGTATGGGTTTGTGTATCTATCATGTCTAGGAAACACAAATTAGAGAAGCATGTTATTTGTCTTCTGAGACTGACATAATTTATTTTATATGAATATTATCAGCTGTGTCCATTTCCTTGTGAACAATAGCCTGATTCTTTGTGAGTGAAAATAATTGCATTGTATATGTATATACCATATTTTCTTGCTCACTCATCCGTTGTTAGACACCTAGGTCATGTTTATATATTTTTGTTCATACTTTTTCTATATTTCACTTTCATATTTATCAACATTATTTACATTTATTTTTGCTGAACATTAAGAATAAGTTTCAGAGACCAAGACCCTAAACATTTAGATATTTCACATCTCAAAAAAAAAAAAAAGCTATTATATTCAATTCAAGGACAAAGTTTTATTTGAACTGAAAGTCCCTCCCCCTTTAGCTGAGGGCCCAACCCAGCTCATTTCTGGCCCTTAGAATCAAGTTTAGAGCCATTAAGTTGGCACATAGTGACAGATCAGGTGGCCTTGGAGTCTGTCATGTAGGTTCTGGATGGCAGTACTGATACCAAAGCATAGAAGAAATAAGAAAATGTTGAAAATGATTTTCTACAGCAGGCACTGGGGACATTAAGATGCTGGAGTTATCAAAAGTATAACAGATGCCTGATGACAGGAAATAATTTCAGAGGTATGAAGAGAAACATTTCAAATCAAGGAACCTATGTTTTCAAGTTACTAATCAAGCTTAAAAGAAAATATTTTTAGATGAATATACTGTCAAAAAGTTGCTTCCTCAGCAGCCATTACTGAGGCACTAATACAGGATACGCTTAATCAAGAGGAAGAAGACAGATCCAAGTGAGAGACACCAACCAGAATGGCCATGCAGAGAGACCTGGGTGAGTCTACACTCAGCCTATGACACGAGGAGAGATGGCTGGGGAGACAACAGAACACAGAGAGCATCTCCCTGTGCCGCCCCTGAGGAAACCTTATCATCAGACATTTTATAGATCTAATGAAGACATGAGGTGGATGGGAAACCTTGAGGCAATGGTAAACTCCAGGAAACCCAAAAGATGAGAAGATGCAACTGCCTTCCTGACTCAACAGTCATTAATATTCATGTCATAAGAACGAAATCACTGGCTGTCCAGTAATGTTGTCACCCCAGTTCCTGAAACAGCAGAAGAAGATAGGTCCAACGGTGGCAAAGGCAGGGAGGGCAAGATGTCCGAGTGTGACTCCTGTCTAACCCAAAGGAAAGTTAGTGCTGTATGTATTCGATATACATAATATATGTTTATATATAGCACATTTATTACATTTACATATCATAGTAGATAAATATATTGTCCTATATAGTATGTTTATTATATATGTACATTATAACATATAAATATATCATCACACAGACACACAGAAGTTATATATAACTTCTGACTTTGGAGGCCAGAAGAGGGTGTCCGATTCTCTAAAGCTGTAGTTACTGTTGTTTATAAGCCCACTGCTCCCCATGAATAATCTGAGCTGAACTCGGGTTCCCCGGAAGAAGATCACGTGCTTTATTTTATTTGTTTATCAACAGAGCATTTCTTACACTGATTAATGAAGAAACTGCTAGCCTCCCTTGCTATTTAGACATAGCATCATGAGCCCTCAGGACAGACACCAGCTGAACTCAGCGTCTGCCCTACGGTGTGGGAATCAAGGGATTGGCCCTTTTTTATTGCCGTACTCTCAGTCAGTTCTGTTTCACTTAAGAAAAACAAAGCAAAACAAAATTAAAAAACCCACGTGACATCCAATAGAAGAACCGAGTGGAGACACTGTGAAATGCACCTGTGAAATCCAGACTCAAGAGTTGCCAGCCCGTTTACCTGTGAGAAAAGTGACTGAGGATGTTCGTCTGTCACCACCCCCCCCAGTAAGTTCCTAGAGCATACCCTCCCCCAAGACATATCCCTGCATTTGTGAAGATAGTCAGACTTGGGGGGTGGGGCGGGAGAAAACAAGTGTACAGAATCCCAAACAGCTTACGGGGTGGTATGATGTGGGGGGGGAGGGAAAGAAACCACCATGGCAGCCAATGCGTTTATTTGTACCACGGGAAAATGCTCATATTTGGTTGGAGAGACTTAAAATCATTAGTGTCTACATTAGTGTCGAATGTGTTATCCACAGTGTTTTCCAGAGAAGTGTGTGTTTCACAAATAAGTAGGCAATGGAAACGATGAGCCAGGAAGCCAAGAAGTGTGACTCAGAAATCACTGTGAACTTTAGTCGGGCAGCCCTGCCAACTCGCTGCTCATCTCAAACTCTGTTTCCTCAGAAAGACATTTCAAGTTAGTCTCACCAAGTAGGGAGCCTCTTCATCGCCTTTGCAGGTCATGGGGAGGCCTTCCAGCTGGGTGCTGGGTCAGACTCCAGTCAGGACAGCACATGAATAGCTGGTTTACCTCACACCCTTCCCCAGAACTCCCTAATGCTGGTTGATTCCTCAGAGCTGATCCAAATCCCAGAAGGTTGCCGAAAGAAATGAGAGCGAGCATGTACATTGGCTCAGCAAAACTGCAAAGTGCTCTCCAGCTGGGAAACGTGCAGAGAAGATGCCCAAAAGTACAGGCGAAGCTGGATTCAATGAACATGGACTGGGGGCTGACTAGAATGGTTCTGTAGGGAGACTTAGAGACCCTATTATTTTATTATAACTCTTGTCCCAGACTGTTTCCTGCCTTCCTTTTTCTCCTTCCCTCCCTCCCTTTCTCCTTCCCTTCCTTCCTCCCTCCCTCCCTCACTCCCTCCTTTCCTCCCTCTCTTCCTCCCTTAGTCTCTGCTTCCTCAGTGCAAGGATCACAAAACACAGCGGGGTGCCAGCCTTTGTGTGTGGGTTTTCAGAATCAAATTGATCTCTCTCTCTGTCTTCACCATCAGGCATCCCCGGGCTTCCAGACTTATCATTACTTCTATCCCACAGAACAGGGGAAACCCACACTGTCTCCTGAGAAAGAGAGAAAAGTAACCCCCTCCAATTTCTCTTTCTTGTCGTTTGTGTCCACCAGAAGTCAGTGAAGAGCCTATGTGTTGGGGGTTGGGTTACTCCTTCAGAAATACTTTCTGCCAATTTTCCATACCTTAAATGTAAATTGGCCTTTGGTGGTTTTTATTTTTAATTTTTAGAAATTTAATTGACACGACAGTAGTTGTACATATTTACGGATGGTAATGTCTTTAATGATGTCCCTGTAATAGGAATTGCAGTCTAAGGTGCCAAAGTTGCTTGCCTGGTGCCTGGTCTTTCGGTGACTCATGTGGGACCCGCCCTCACTTCTTTTTCAGGCTTCAAACTTTTCAGCCTTTCATTATTTTCTGCAAGTCCTTCCTTTCCCCTCTAAGACCAGCCCCCCCCCCCCACCCTGCCTTGGCCCCAGGCCCTTTAACACCTTGGTTTGGTTTTGTCCCATTTTAATGGCAGTGACCATTTGAGGCAGAGAGGAGGTGACATATTCTCCAGCTTGGGTTTCCAGCTTCTTGCAAGGGTGCTAGAATAGAAGTGTCAGTTTCCAGAATGTTGGAGTATAAATGCCCTAAACGTGGTTGTGTGAGTTATGGTATACCACTCGTGATATACCATATCATGAACTGAGGGGGAGGCAAAATGGCTCAGTGGATAAAACATGTGCATGAAAGTCCGATGACCTGAGTTTTATTCTCAGCATCTACAGTAAGAAAGAATCAACTGAAAAAACAAAACAAAACAAAATAAAACAACAACAACAACAACAACAACAACAAAAAAGCACCCAACAACTGTCCTATGATCTCCACATGGATACCGTGACACAGACCTAGGCACACATGCATACATGCATACACTCACACACACAGGCACACACACATCACAGGCGTACACACACACGCATGCACATACACAAACACAAGTCACAGGCACACGCACAAACACACACATACATGTGCATGCGCACACACAAACATGCACACATGCACACACATATGTGTACGTAACACGAAGTAACAATGGTGGCACATGCCTTTAATCCCAGCACTTGGGAGGCAGAGGCAGGCGGATTTCTGAGTTCGAGGCCAGCCTGGTCTCCCGAGTGAGTTCCAGGACAGCCAAGGCTACACAGAGAAACCCTGTCTCGAAAAACAAAACAAAACAAAAAAACAAAAAACAAACAAACAAAAAACCCGAAGTAACAATACAGATTTTAAACATACTAATAACCTTTTAAGAGAAAAGAATGTAGAAGCTCGGGTGTTTTTTTTAGAGAGAGAAATTGCAAAGAAGTGATTGCAAAGGCTCTAAGAGGAGTTGCCAATGCTGAGCGTGTGGTGGGCACCGCCTGTGGTGGGCACCTGCTACTGGTCCTGAAGATGCTACAGGGAAGCACCCCCAGTCAGGGCTGGGGCTGCAACAGACATGGCTGCACAGTTGTCACCAGAGCTAAATCATCATTGCTTCCTCCTCTGAGCTCTATCTGACCTTCCCCCACTGGCAGGAGTAACACAGAGCTAGCTCTTGGGGAAACAGCATTTAGGTTAGTCTTCCAGCTCTGAATTGACATAGCAGTATGCAGCAAAGTGGAACCGGTTAGCGGCGGCGTAAACTAAACCACGTGTACAAATTCCCACCTGAGTGTTGGCCTGGGCCATCAGCAATGATTTTCTGATATTCAGGAAGTTTGATGCTGTTGTCAGTACCTTCCTGGGAAAAGCTGCCCTGGTTACTTATGCTAGCCAGGTCCCAGTGGCAGCCACTGGAGCCGCTGTCATCTGGGGTCCTAAGGACTAAAGGGGACTCAGTTTAGTTGCTGAAATATGTAAGTTTTAGTATGCATTAGTGAGTTTGAGTTACTGTTATGAATACTGAAGCTAAAAGGCTTATAAACAGCAGGAACTTCTTAGTTGCGGAGGCTAACAGCCCCCTCTGTCAGTGTGCCAGCATGGGTAAGGGAGAGCCTCCTCCAGGGTGCAGACTGCAAAGAGGCTCACCAGGAACTCATGGCTGACACCACTCATGAAGGCTTTGCTCACAAGTGTTCCATCACCTGTTAGAACCATTCCTGTTGGGTCAGGATTCCCACAAACAAAGTTTAGGGGGACACAAACCCAGGCTGCAACACAAACACCCAATGTGCAGTTCCAAAAGCCGATTTTGCACGGTGTGTAAGACAATTTATTTTCCTTTAAAAAATTCTTTATAAAAAGTATGATCTTATGTACAAAATTGGTTCTTTGTGTACTAAAAGGAAAAACACGTTTGGCAAAACCAGACACTAAGCTTTGTTTCCTCAAAATCAGCTCCCAGACTGAAGAGAATGTTCCCCCAAACACTGCTCTTTTCATAGTCGAGGGAATTGTAGAAACACAGAGAAACCATCTAAGTTGTTTTCATGTAAAAGCATATGTTAGAAGTGTGTTTATTTAAACATATTTTTGTTAAGGTTGCTTTGTAATTTATCTTTTTTTTAAATTGCATTTGTTCAAGTCTGTGCACGTGTGTCGTGTGGAGAGCATGGCTAGCATGTGGAGATTACAGGGCAACTTGCCCATGTCAGTTCTCCTCTTCTACTGGGGACTGAACTCAGGTTGTCAGCCTTGGCAGCAGGCACCTATGCCTGCTGAGCCATCTCACTGGTCCTTATCATTTCTTATAATGTGTTTATCATCAGAAACTATTGAAACAAATAAGAGGAAATCACAAGTACTTACATATGTATATATCCTTCTAGTTTTTGTTTTGTTTTTAAGTATGTATTTTTATTTTGTGTGTACATGCGCGCGCAAGAGCGCGCACTCACACCACCTACATGCATTACCCACAGAGGCCAGAAGAGGGCATTGGATCTAGAGCTGAAGCTACATCTGATTGTGAGCCTCTATGTGAGTGCTTGGCGTTGGTCTTCTTCAAGAGCAGCCAATGCTCTTAACCACAGAGACATCTCTCCAGCTCCTGCCCACTTCCTGTCTTTTCTAACATGTAGAGAATACAGTCGCAGTTTTCATTTTATAAATATTTTAAAAATAAAAAAAATGGATTACTCATAGTATATTTTCTAGATCTTTCTCTGTTTAACAATGTGCCATTAACTCTTTAGAAAAAAAAAATTCAGTAATTCCTGGCATTTTGTCAAGAGTTGAGCCATGACTTACTGAACCCGCTATCAACAGAGTAAAGTCCTTCCTGTTTTGACCAGTGCTGTGACAAAGACACGCGTATTTTTCAAACCTTCAACTCCACGGTAGTGCAGAGTGATTCAGAGACAGGGTCATAGAATCAAAAGCTGTGAAGGGCTCCAAGGTCTTGGGTGCCTGGTGTCAAATACCCCTGTGCTTTGATTCTTGGATGAATTCCCTCCACTGTACACAGACACTTCACTGTCTTCACTGATGCTTCTTGCTCTTGTATGATTTACACTTCTTCTCAAGTGTTCTGTTTGTGTGGTGAATGACAGTCACCCTAGAACACCTTCCGTAGCTTGTGGTGGCCTCTGACTTTAGATGGAACCAGGCACTCTGAACTAGAGCTTACAGTGGTGGGAAGGGTCCCAGGCTGAGAAAGTTGTGAGAAAGGTGGTCAGGTCTAGCAGTCCTGGAATTGGCCAGGCACTCAGGAACAAGGCACACGGAGATGGGGGCGGGGGTGGGGCGGGAAGTGGGGGGCCTGAGTCACAGTGAGGCAGCAGGTTTGGCCACAGATCCAACTGTAGACCTCTGCTGTGACGCCGTGATGCTCCCGATACTAAAGGTCACGTATTCAGGGAGAATTAGAAGAGATGAGAGGACTAACTCAGAAAGTCTATCTCTGTGCTGGTCCTGGCCAATCATGGTGTTCATAGCATGAACACCAAAGAAACCAAAATATTTCTCAGCCCATTCTCTAGGAGGTCCCACCTCCCTACCCACCATCCCCAGAGGAATGTGTAATTCCTGGATGAGCCTTTTAAAGTATTCTCTGTGAACTCACTGGCTTTTCACTTCTTACTTTTTTTTTTTATGGGGTTAATTTACATCTCCAAGGGCTCCTCTCCCTTTGGCTCTCAGACATCAGCAACTGTTCTATCACTGAGAAGCAAATTCAAAAAGTTACTTCATGACTTTTTATTTTTTAAAAAAGGTAAAAGCTAGACATGGCAGGATGTACCTTTAATCCCAGCACTTGAAAGGCAGAGGCAGGAGGATCTCTATGAGTTCAAGTCCATCCTGGTTTACGTAGCAAGTTCCAAGACAGGATTACAGAGTGAGACCCTGTCTTAAAAATACAACAGGTAAAAGCATAGATTGCATCTGTATCATCTACAGAGACTCAGGGTGTTGTGGTCTTGGGTTCCTGGTGGTTTTTAGGCAGCGGTACCGCTAGCTCTAGGCCATGGATCTGGACTCTTAGTCACATGAGAAAAATAAAACATTATTTGATTAAACCATTCCTCTTGGATTTCTCTGAACTGAGCTGCAAGAACACCCAGAGCCGGACAAATATAAAAATTGCTCATTTCACCATCTCCAGTTCGCCCTGGAGACTGCTGGGTGAGTGACACAGATTTTACTGGAACCCAAGGGCACACGTTTCCAGCTCACAGTGAATCTGCCCAGAAATCCCAGCCTCTTCCTCTCAGCCTCTCCCTTTTCTTACATTCTACCGATGGCTTTGGTCCTATATTGAAATAACTTGAGAATTCGGCAAGAAGAATAGGGCTTAGTTAGACAGAGAACCTGAAAAGCCCGTTAATGAGGCCGGGAATCATCCAAGGTGAGGTTAAGGGCTGGGCTCATCAACTGAACAGAAGCACAAGCAGAAAGGAAATGTGCTGTCTCTGGACGTGCACGCACGCACTGTGAGTGATGGAGGCCACAGCCACGATCCTGTGGTGGAAATGGAATAGCCTCCCTCAGTTCTGTGTGGTTTGTTACTGCCACTGCCGAGAAGGTGGAATTCTTAAATAGAAACACAGAGCCCAGAGTAGCTGTGTTTTTTTTCCTATGTGGTTCCCATCACTTGTGAGAGGTAGGATGGAATACAGGACTATCCCCTTACATGCCTGGGCAGCTGGCCATGGCTGGACACAGCAGCCACTGTTGCTTGTGTTTTAAACCAAAAGAAGTTGATGAGGGCGGGGGAAGTGTCAGTTATCGGGTATAGAAGGCTACCATCATAATGTGGTATTACTTTTATTAATTTCTTGACATTAACATAAAGAGAAACAGCTTCATCCTGACATTCCATATGTATAGAGTATTACAGTCCGTTCTCAGTTCCTTCCCACCCCTTCCCCTCCCTGGCTGTTTTTCTTCCTTCCATCAGGTGCCCCTCTTTGCTTGCTTGGCACGTATGTTTTCTACCCTCGTCCCTCAGTCCTGAGGAGAGCTCCCTGTCCCCTCTTAAAACCTCCATCCTAGTTTCATAATCACACACACACACACACACACACACACACACACACACACACTTACACTCACAACTCAATACACACATATATACAATCACACACTCACATACAAATACACACACACATACTCACACACATGTACACACAATTTTTAAACCTAGATTTTGTTCAGAAAAGGAAATGTGTGTTTACTCATGGAAAAGTACTTCTTGGGGCCCATTCAAATTGAATATTGCTGAGAAATCTTTAAAAATGTTGTTTGAGGGCATGCCAGCGCTCCCTGAGTGGCCTGAGATGACATATGGCCAGCGATAACCAGAAAACGATACTCACTGTGACTATGGAGCTCTTTTAAGCCCTGGACTGCCATCAACCCCACAGCTTATGAACCAGTTATCGTCCTATCTTACAGATGAGGTAGCCACCTAGCACAAACACTTGCTATCTCATTTTAAAATATACTCTTCGGTGGGAAGTTCACCCCAGAGCTGAGCAGTGATGGCTTTTCACTGCGATGTTCTCATGATTTTCTTTAACCAAGAAGATGTTTGTCTTGCTTTAATCTAGTTCACGATAGCACTAGAAGGAGAAAATAGCAGTGTGCCCGTGGAGGAGATGAAGTGGGAGCAGGGTCACTTTCCTTGGCTCTTGGGGATTCATTACCAAGGATATTTAATTTAGGATTAATAATCATTTTAACCAAGCCATTAAAGAACGTGCCAAACTATCAAGGAAGGGGGAAAGTGAATTTATGATCTGAAATTTGGAGAGTAAAGCTTTGCTCATTAGCAAACAGCTTTTCTTTTTGTCACACAAATAAATCTAATAAGGGTCAATTACACATTTTATTAAATCTTACAAAACTGTGTTACTGGTCCCTTCCCTGCTCAGTGTCCCTGTCCTGTCAGCCACGAGTGGTTATTCTAATTGCTTGGGATTTTCCCTTCCAGTTTTTACTTCCCACTAGCCTTTGGTACAGGTGCTCTCTTGGATATGGGTGTCTAAAAAGTCCAGCCCCAAATCAAATTGCCTTGAGAACCAAGCCCCCTGAGTCACTTGTGGTGGGTGTAGGCTGAGAAAAATCACAGAGGGGTTTACTCCTCTTCATCCATCTGCCGACAGCTTTCTGCTATCCACTGTGTGCCAAGCATAACACAGCCACAAGAGAGCCCAGCACGTGGCCACCCAGCAGGAGCACATGGCCCAGTGGGAATGCACTGTGCAACTGACCCTTCAGTGAAGGAAGGCCGGCACATTGCACTGCTTGGTTCCCATCCAAAGCCTTCCTCTGCAACAGGGAGAATCCGTGACGGGGAGTCGGTGGGGGCATGCTGGCCAGCCATGTCATTTAGCTTTTTATTCTGCACGGTCCTCTTTGATGTTTTCCCATTGGCAGTGGGAACCTGCTGTGGTCAAACCCAATACCTACTTTGCCAGATGCTTCTGCCAGCTACTACTAACTTTGCTGTGAAGAAGTTCTGTCTCTCATTTTTCCCCCAGGAGTCAGAGAAGCCCCCTTCCCCTTGTGTGATGCTGCTGGCTTGATTTTAACTTGGAAGGGGAAGATGGAGTTGAAAACCCCATTCTGCTTGGCTCAATGCCAGAGAGACAGAGCTGAAGATTCCACTGGATGTTGTATCGGCCACTGGATAGCCATTCATCTTTGCTGTCTTGTGCAAAGTCCACTTCTTTTTCCGGATAAGCCTTGGGACATCTCTGGATTGGCAGAAGCCCAGGCTCAAATGGTATCTGTTAGAGAGGGACCCTGAGTATGTTTAATAAAATAGACTCCTGGCCAGCACTTCAGCTGCTCTGAGAGCTGTGACTTCCCAATCAGCTTTCCCACTGTCTGACAGGGCTGTCTCCACCACTGTAATGTTTTCCTTGCGTTCTTATCTTAGGTAAATATGAGAAGTCAGGGAAGAGGGTTGGGGAGATGGCTCAGTCAGTAAAGTACTTGCTTTGTAAGGATGAGGACCTGAGTTTGATCCTCAGGACTAATGTTAAAAAAGTCAGATGTGTTAGAGTATGTCTGTAGTCCCAGAACTGGGGAAGCAGGAACTGGGTTCCTGGCTCACCAGCCAACCAGTCTTGCTGAACTGGTGAGTTCCTGGCCAGTGAAAGATGCTGTTTCAAGAGACAGTTTGAACAGAGTTCTGGGGTAAGACACTCAAGGATTGGGCTCATGTATGTGTGTGTGCGCACACACACACACACACACACACACACACACACACACACGGGGGGGGGGGGGGGAGCAGGGGAGGAAGGGAAGGGAATATGAGTGTTGCTAGACTCTCTAACCTGCCATTTTCTTCTGGCTTCTAATAGCTGAGTCCTTCCAAAGAATTGCTGAATAAGCCTTTTTCTTGCTTTCTTTTTCTTTTTTTTCCCCCTCATTGAAAGAAGGAATGACAGCACAAAGCAGAGCCAATGCCTTCATAAGGGCGACCACAAGTGCCCAGGGACACCATCCTTGGCCTTCATGCACACTAAGTCTCAGCTCAGCAGAAGCTTCTGGAACAGCTCTGCCCTCTGGCAGACTCCCCGAAGAATTGGACGCGGGCCCTGTTCAGTGACAAGGCGTCTCCTGTGCTGCACTGAGAAGGCCCTGAGTGGAATGCTGATGTTCTCTGGGCCATTGTCTGTGTCCCTGAAGAGGGAGAATAATGTGTTGAGATCTCCTAGGCACGGGGCTCCTTCAGTGGCAGGAGCTTCAGCACACGCCTGTTTCTTTCAGATGGTTCTTGAATCAGCCTCAGTAACATCATCTTAATCAGACACCTGGCAGAGCTCAAGATTCAGAGAGGTTTAGAGGGTGAGGACCAGACTGTGTAATGGTTCTAGAATTAACTTCTGTCACAGTATTGGATGCCCTTGGGGTCGCTGCTTTGCGTCTCCTTGGGGTTAAGGGCGGCTACCACAGATGGTTTCCCCCTTCAACGATGAATTTCCTGCTCATTTGTACTTCTAGAAACTTCAAGGGCCGCATGTCCACAGCCTTCTTCTCTGGGCATCTACTACCCTAGACTGACTACTTATCTCAACTGCTGCTAATGGGCGTCTCTGGCTGCAGGCTGGCATGGGTGCTTCGCTCAGTGCTTATGACAGCTATGCAGGCAACTATGGTCAAGAAGAAGCAGAGCCGTGGCGAAGTCCCACAGGCTCCAACAGCTGCCTAACCTGGGAGGACAGAAGAGATTTCTCCCATGGTGTGTGGGACAGGGATGACCTCACACAGGACTGGGCTTGCCACACAAGGTGGCTCTAGGAGAGCTGAATGTGGAGGGCTTGTTCGGGCAGTACTCCCTGCGGAGCAGTTGGAGAAATGAAGACGGGATGATGTAAGAAGGAGGCAGAAGTGCATCTGCAGCAAGAATTAACTGAGGGACCTGAAGAAGAAACCACAGGAAGGAAGACCCTGAGGTCACGCAGGCTCAAATCTCACACTGTCCGTTAAGATTCTGGATTTGTGATTACTCTCAGCCTCAGGGGTACCCAGTCCACAGTGGGGTTGCTGGGGGATCACAGACAAGAAGGCACTCCTGACTCATCAGGACATAGGCCTTCTCAGAACCAGGAGTGTGATGTGTCTGGGGCTGTTAGCTGATGTCTTCCACGTCCTGTTTCACGGTCTTCTCAGCCTTCTACATCAAAGGCTCGTGGGTCCCAAAGAAGCAGCGAAGAATGCCACTCCTCAGCCCAGAACAGATGATTCTTGGGGCTGCCAAGTGGGCGAGCTCTAGATTCATTGAGAAACTGTATCTCAAAAAATAAGGTGGACTCTTTAACCCAAACCCTCCAACACGGGCCAGGTTTGCACTAAGTCTTTGAAGAAGGTGGCCGTGATCTTCCTGGAGAAGTACTATACACATGCCTGAGTAGTTTGTGATTTCCACACCAACACACGTGTGTGAGGAGATCGCCCATGTCACCAGCAAGAAACTCTTCAGCAGGATAGCAGGCTCTGTCACCCATCTGACAAAGTGGATACACAACGGTCTTCTGAGAGGTATCAAGCTGCAGGAGAGGTGTCTATTCTGTTCCATAATGCTTTCAACAAGCCTGGGGGCAACTTAAAAAAATAGTAAGGTAGACGATGGTTGAGAAAGATAGCCAAGACTGACCTCTGACCTTCATGTGGAGGTATGGATGTGTGCACACTCATGAATGTGCCGGTGATTGCATGCACGTACACATACACTGGCACATGCGCCTGGCACTCTATGGTGGAAGTTTGAATGCTGGCACTTCCTTTGGTCAGAGGAAGAGGCACCTGGCAGTTGTGTGGAGGGCCACAGGAGATAGGGAAAGAGCAAATGCTGAGTTGTGGAAGGTTTCTTTGTCTGCTCCAGGCGGACCCTGAAGAGGAGGTGTGGAAAGGGTACTATGAAGGCAGGAGGCTTCTGTGTCCTTCCTGGGGTTGTGTTGTCCTAGGCTCCATTGCTCCCTGTTGCCCCTCATGTTTCCATAACAACTCCATATTCAGTGTTCCCATAGCCTGTCTCCTAAACTCCCAAGGAACCGGTAAGAGTCTCTGAGCAATAGCTGGCTGCCTACTGGGTTCAGAACACACTGCTACTGTCTCCCTTTGCTGCAGCTTGGGTTTCCCGAAGCCTGTTGGCCCAGGTCTTATTGATCAGGCGATGCTGTAGTTTCCATTCTCCCAAGTGACACACAAACCAGGGCTCATGTGATTTCACCTTCTTTCCCTTTGCTCATCCCAGCCTGAGGGAGGGACAGCGTCAAGCCTCTGCTAACCTCTGGTTTCTTCACTGTCGCCTGTCAGAGTTCAGCTCCTTCATCATCATCATAGCAAATCATTCAAGTGCCAGGAAGCTTGTTAACCAGCTGTGTATTAACAGCCCTGGGGGCCCTCTAGGACAGTGGTTCCCATCTTCCTAATGCTGTGACGCTTTAATTAACAGCTCTTCATGTTGTGGTGTCCCCTAATCACAATAATATATTTATTGTTACTTTATAATTGCAATTTAGCCACTGTTATGAATTGTAAGGTAAAAATAATCTATGTTTTCCAACGATCTTAGGTGACCCCTGTGAAAGGGTCACGGCCCACAGGTTGAGAACCCTCTTCCCGGAGCTTATCATTTACTCAGCACCCACACTGGACACTACTGAGAAAGGCAGTGGAGCTGTGAGGTCTTTCCAATGAGCCTCTGATTCTCAGAGTTCTTGTGACTCTCTTGGAGACTTACCCTTGGAGACTGAGATTTGATTGCAGGAGGGTACAGCCATGACAGTTGCAGGTTAGACTGAGGGTAAGGGGAGAGCTGGAGGTGGTCACAGCAGGGCAGCTGCAAGACCAGAGGCTTCTGGAACAACCCAGGAAAGAGCAGACCCCAAATCTCTGAAGTCTTAGCCTTAGTGATGGTGGCAGATAGATGGGGTTGGCAGGCTTGAGGAAAATGGACACATCCTCTGGCCATTCCCTCAGCCCTCCGGACACAGGGAATGCTTTGGTGAATTCAGCAACCTCTGGAAGGGATGGGAGGAACAGTAAAGCCCAAGGAGACTGTGCAGAGACAGAGGCACACAGCCACCATTCAGTGACAAATTCACACTTCCTGTTTTCTCAAGGATAAAGAGCCAAGAGGAGAAAAGGTTCTGTGTGCGATGAAGACCCCTTTCCTTGCCAGAACTGTGTGCTTACAAACTATGGCCAACAGCAGAGCGGGCACGTGCCTCCGCTTCCCTGTCAGCCCCACTATCCCTTCAGGACCTTTGCATTTCAACATTACCCATCTCTCTGTTCTCCCCCTCAGCGCACCATGGTCAAGCCACCGTACTTACGACGAGCAAGCTGTCTGATTTCTGTGAGCCTCGGTCATCCTAACTGGGAAGTGAGGTTAATAAGGAACTTATCAGTTATTTTTTTGCCATGACAAAACTAACGTAGGAAGGAAGGGCACATTCTGTCTGGGCATACAGTTTGAGGGTCCTCTCCCTGATGAAGAGGAAAGCACGGTGGCAGGAGGGTGAGGCAGACAGTCACACTGCGTCCTCAGTGGGGAAGCAAGGAGAGGAACGCTGGCATTCAGCTGGTGTTCTCCTTTCTGTACGGTCTGGATCCCCATTCCTTGGGCTGCTGCTGCTCACATTTGGTGGAGGAGGGCGTCTTCCCACCCCTATTAACCCAGCCTACAAGCTTCCTTACAGTCACGTCCAGAGGTTTGTCTCCTGAGTGGTTCTAGATCCATTCAGGTGGCAATCCATTCCGACCACTGCAGAGTGAGTTTCTGCCATCCGAGTACCACTTGCCTCCTCCTCCCATCGCCTCCTCGCCTCCTCCGGGAGGTAAGGCTGCCTGTGAGCAGAAGTAAATGATCAGATGGTTCTGGCAGACCCTTTTCAAAGTAGGTTCCTGCTGAGATGTTCCTGTCCCAGCTCGCAAAGCAAACAGTCCAGACCAATGCCAAAGAGAAACTGCAGTGTGCAGAGGCAGGATTTCACGGAGATGGTAATGTTAAGCTGGAGATTGCTAAAGCCACATGCAGTTAGCAAAAACTAAAAAACTTGTGTATTTAAGCCAAGAAAAGATGTCAAGTAACCAGAGGAAGGCACAGCGTGGTTTATCTTGTTTCTGAGAGCACAAGTCCTCATTTGTATCCGTTTAGTACACTAGCCCTGGCTCAGAACACAGCAAACAGCAAAGAAGTGTCACTGAAGACAAAATTTTGTAAAACACGAGACAAAACACATCTCTGTAATCTTTGTTTTCATTTTCTAAGCTTGAAAAAAAATCTCATTCAATTTTCCCAGTAACTTGAAATGGCACTTGATTTTTTAAGGTGGGTTCACTCAGAGGCCGTTTCCGGGTGTGTTATATCTGGCTTCAGTGCTCCCCGCTCTTAGACTTTAGCAAAGCAGGTGGCATTGTCTTCTTGTGACAAGCCCGCTGTCCCTGGGGATCCACTTCCCCAGTTTGGCTTGACTTGTTGGGAAAGTGAGGTCTCTTCTTGTTTTATTATTTCAGGTGTAGGGAGACCCCAGGTTGCGTGTGCCCACACAGACACACATGAAGAAAACTAAACCTTACAAACAGACAAACAGCTGTAGTTGTGAACATGTTCACTCCCACCGCTCGCTCACACCTCTTTAAAGGTTCAGCCCACAGGTCTCGGAGCTGTGTTTCCAGGAGACGGTCCTAGAAGAGAGAGTTTCTGAACAACTATCTGCCAGGTTCACCCTCTTCTGAAGCAACACAGAAAACCTCCCCCTCCCTATAACCTTGTCAGCCTCACTACTCACTGTCTTTCTCTCTTTCTATATGAGGGCGCAATACATTAAGTTCATTGTTTTAATTGTATTACCTGGTCATTAACGTTTGAAAATCTTGTCTGTAAGGCTTTGACTGTCTGTTGTTAATTTCCAACACACACACACACACACACACACACACACACACACACACTCCTTTACCTATTCCCTGTAAGATTTCAAACTGTCTCTTGTTAATTTCCAAGACACACACAAGTACACATGCACTTACACACACATGTGCACATAAACACACACGTGTGTCTGCATGCACACACATGTACACGCATTCGCACATACACATACTTCTTTACCTATTCTCTTGTTAATTTCCAAGACACACACACACACACACACACACACACACACACACACGCACTGACGCACACACATGTGTGTGTGTATATCTAAAATTTTAAAATTTGTGGGATATTACATTTTATTTCTTTATTCTGAGTATGTGCATGTGCGTGCATACCCTTGGCATGGTGAGAGCATGGAGGTCAAAGGGTAACTTTTAGGAGTTGACTCTCTTCTTCCACCATGTGGGTCCTGGGTATCCACTTGGGTCATCAGGCTTGTACCCACTGAGCCACCACTGGCCCCTGATTTTTTAAAATCATTGCAGATATCTTTACCTATTTGTCATAGTTCTCTGTTGACTAGAAATCTCCCAGCATGACTTGCTGCATTTGTGTGTGAGAGTCTTATCTTTCTGCAGCCTCTTGGTTAGGGCGGTGTCCTCAGTCATCACCCTTTTTTGTCTTTATTGATATTCCGTTCACTTTAAAACAATTTGGATTCTTTCTTTAGAAGGTGCAGGGGTGGGGGCGCAGCTTTATGCTGTTACACAGAGTGGTCCAGCTTCCTGCTCCCATCTACTGAGCCGTGGCTCTATGGAACCCTCTCTCCGTCATCCCTGCATCACCTTCATCCTTGCATCACCTTCATCACCTGCATCCCTGCATCAGCTCAGCAGATGCCTGGTCTGATGCCTGCATCCCCTTGAAACTCTTTTGCATCTCATTTTCAAACCTTACAAAAAAACCTTTCAGGTTCTACATCTTGTTTCATGGTGTCATGTTTGGTGTAATGTAAAAGCCATAGTTTTAAAGCCCTAAATCAAAACTCCAAGGTCAAATAACATGGAAATAAGACGGCAGTCTCTGTGTCATGAGGAACAGGGTTCGATCCCCCGCTTCTACCATCTGACACGCATGCAATTACATCACATTTTCATCCCGTGGATGGAATAAATCGCCACAAGCTTGGTAACTTAAGTTAACTCGGAGCTACCCTCCTACAGCTGTAGAGGTCAGAGGCTAATGTGGGTTAACAGGCCTCTACTTCCCCAAATGTCCCAAGGGAGACCTTGTTTCCTGGCTGCTTCCAGCTACCAGAGGTGCCAGTGGGCCTATCTCTCTGACTTCTGACTCCCCTGTCTGCTTCCTTCTCTTATAAAGACCGGTATTTGTGAGCTAACCCAGGGTTCTCTCCCCATCTGAAGAACTCTAGTCACATCCTTAGGGCGATTATCATGAGGTTTGGCAGTTGGGATATTACATTAGTAACTTTTATTATCTCTGTGATAATATGACTAGCAAGAGCAACATGAGGAAGAGTAGGCTTGCTTTGGATCTTGACATTTGGGGGGTGAGGGTACAGCCTATCGATGTAGGGAAGACATGGCAGCCTGGACGGAAAGCAGCTGGTCACATCATGTCCCTAGGCAGGAAGAAGAGTGCAATGAATCCTGGTGTCAGCTCAACCATTCTGTAAACATCTCACAGAGATACCCAGAGTGCCTCTCAAGGTGGTTCCCAATCTGGTTTCCTTGACAGTGGGATTAGACATCGCAGATAAAGATATTGTCATGATTTGATTATGAAACATCCCCACAGGCTCATCCGTGGAATGCTGGGATTCTAATTGGTAGTATTGTTTCCAGAGCTGGTGAAGATTTGCGAGAGATCTAGTCCGGGAAAGTAGGTTACAGGGGTTGTATAGGAAGTAGGCTACAAAGTATCTTTTGTAATTCCTGGGTCCCAGCCCTTTCTCTCTCTCTCTCTCTCTCTCTCTCTCTCTCTCTCTCTCTCTCTCTCTCTCTCTCTCTCTCTCTCTCTCTGCTTTCAGGTTACAAAGTATCTTTTGTAACTCCTGGGTCCCAGCCCTTTCCTCTCTCTCTGCTTCCTACAGGCAGCTGTCACAATGACAAGAAAACATCTTTGGGGAGCCATTGTTTTATCTACTACAACTTCAGGACAGGAAACTTATTGTCTCTGAGTATCAGTTTCTTTAACCATAAAATGGAGATCAGAAGATAAATAGAGGGGATAGAAAGATGACTCAGCAGTTCAGAGTACCTGCTGCTCCTGGAAGAGACCCTGAGTATATTCCCAGCACCCACATGGCAGCTCTCAACTGCTTGCAACTCCCAAGGGTTGTGGAACACCTCTGGCCTCCTCAGGCACTATACTCAAATGTACTTACTAACACAGAGAGATACAGATACACACATACAGAGACATACATACACACACACACACACACAGAGAAATGGATGCACACACACACATAGACATACATACAGACACACAGAAATATACACAGAGATACAGATGCACACATACAGAAACACACACACATATATACACACATACACACACAGAGACATGGATGCACACACACAGACACACATAGATACACATATACAGACACACAAACACACAGTCACATAAACACAGATACACAGACATACATACAGACACACACACACACACACACACACACACACACACATATATATATATACACACACACACATACATACATATATACAGAGACTCGAATGCACACACAGACACACAGAGACACATACACACAGACATATACACAGAGATACAAATGCATATACATAGACACATATGTACATACACATACACACAGAGACACAGATGCACACACACAGACACATGCACACAGACACACACAGATGTATACACAGACACACACAATTAGAATGAACAAAAATAATTTGAAATAATGGGTAGAAACTGCTTGACTCAATGCTGGCATTTCGATGAGGGCTTGGTATACAACGATATGGCCATCATTGGTGAGTGAGGTAGCTCTGGAGGGTAGTCTAGCAGAGTCTCTGAACCATGTTCCCAGCACAGACAGGGACTAGGGTAGAGGGTGACCAGCTCAAGGTTGGTGACAATCTAAGGATGTTGTGTTTGCTCAGTCTCCCATTGGCTTTCTCTTTCCCCTTCAATCTCAGATGTCACTGAAGTTCCCAGGTGGGACTCACAGATACACTGGAAACCAGATGGTTGTTGGCCTCAGCATAGTGTGTGTGTGTGGGGGGGACCCTGTCTAAACCCCTTGCATTGCTCAACTTCCTCTCTTCAGCCTGCTATGATTGTTGAATAATAACAGAAACCACTTAAAACCAGCCTGTAGGACAGAAGGTGGGCCTGGGAGCCAGGTGGGTGACAGTGTGGCGGGGTGTGCACGTGTGTACGTGGGGTGTTCCAGCCTGCATTAGAGGTCCCCACCACACATCCAGGACTGAGCATGTTAGCCTTCCACAGAGTTCTGCATGCCCTCTCCCCTCTTCTCCTACCCAAAGTGCTTTGGGCACCTCTGCTAAGCCACAGGAGAGACAGACAGCTTCTAGCCAAGCCAGCAGGGCTGCTGCACCTCAGGCTCAAGACACCACTCAGGTGACCTCAGCAGCCACCAGTTGGTGCTATTATCTTCCATTTTCCGGAGAAGGAAGGGAGGCTCAGAGAGGTTAAGTGGCCCAGCTATCAGGAGAATTTGGAACCAGACAGTTTGGCTCCAGAGTCTACACCCCAACTCCATCACTCCTTTTGCTTCAGTGCAAAGGCTGGGGGCTCTTGTGTGAAAGGTACTGGTTGGGGGATCAGTGCTGTGCCCCTCCATTGCAGACATCACCGTTCTGGTCACCTAAAACCCAGAGGCACAGGATGCACCGACGTCATGAGCTTTGGCCTGGTAAAGTGGACTGTCCAGTGGCTCTTTGTCAAATCAAGCCGATCTGAGCCATCGTTCCAAATGAGAACACAAAGGCTTTGATGCTTCATCGGACTCTCGTGCACAGTGCTCTTCAGCGTCTTCCTCCCAGTGAGTGATATGTTACATTAGACAGAAGCTCAGAAGCCACCTAATCCCAGCTTCCTCCAAATATGGTCCAGAAAATGTTCCCAGTAGCCTTCCTAAGTATATCCACCTAATAAATTCAAATTTACTGAAAGAACTAAAAACTATCATAATGCATTGTCCTGTGGAGTTTTATAACTCTACGGCACGAACAGTTCCACAGTCGTCTAATAACCTGTAGCTGTTTTAACGACTGTGTAGTACTCCATAGCTAGAGTTCACTGAGATTGAATTAATCACTAGTCTCAGATTTTCACTTCTCAGTTACTTCCCAAATTTCGATTTTGTAAATTCTGAACCCTCGACTCTTCCTCAAGGACAAACGGGCAGCAATAGCTTTGCCAGGGCAAAGAGAGGATCTGCCTCTGCCCCTGCCCCTGCCCCTGCCCCTGCCCCTGCCCCTGCCCCTGCCCCTGCCCCTGCCCCTGCCCCTGCCCCTCCCTCTGCCCCTGCCTCTGCCCCTGCCTCTGCCCCTGCCTCCTCTGCCTCTCCCTCTCCCTCTCCCTCTGCCTCTGCCTCTGCCTCTGCCTCTGCCTCCTCTGCCTCTCCCTCTGCCTCCTCTGCCTCCTCTGCCTCCTCTGCCTCCTCTGCCTCC
>JANHMN010000020.1:38808786-38819900 GCA_030674055.1 Rhabdomys pumilio
CCTCTGCCTCCTCTGCCTCCTCTGCCTCCTCTGCCTCCTCTGCCTCCGCCCCCGCCCCCGCCCCCTCCGCCTCCGCCTCCTCTGCCGCCTCTGCCTCTGCCTCCGCCTCCGCCTCCGCCTCCGCCTCCGCCTCCGCCTCCGCCTCCGCCTCCGCCTCCGCCTCCGCCTCTGCCTCTGCTCTCACCTCCCCTTCTCTCCTCTCTTCTCCCTTCCCTTCCCTTTCCTTTTCTTTTTCTTTTGAGGAAAAAGTCCAGGCTGGCCTCAGAACACCCTATGCAGCTGTCTTGGTTAGGTTTTGTTTTTTTGTCTGTCCAATGACTAGCTGTCCTTTCAGAAGAGGGAACTTCAATAGAGAAGCAAGTCTGCAAGGCATTTGATGTTCGATCTAGGTTGGGCCCCGCCCACTGTGGGTGGAGCTACCCAAGGCTGGTGGTCCTGTTACATAAGAAACTAAGCCTGAGGAAGCCATGGGGAGCAAGCTGGTAAGCAGCATTCTGTCATGCCCTCTGCTTCAGGTTCCTGCTTTGAATTCCTGCCCTGACTTCCCTTCATGAAGGACTGTAAGCTGTAAGACTGAATAAACCCTTTCCTTCCCAAGCTGCTTTGGGGCTTGGTTTTGTATTGCAGCAATAGAGAACAAGCCAGAAGAGCAGCCAAGGCTGACCTTAAACTTCAGATCCTTTGGTCTGTACCTTCTGAATGCTGAGGACAGAGTACACTACCATGCCCTGGCTGGGCATTGAACCCAGGGCTTTGTGAATGTTAGGCAATTCACTACTAACTGAATTACATCCTCAGCCCAGAAAGTCACACTTTTAAAGGGTCAAATTATTCTCCAGAAAGTTGAGCTGGGCCCACACACCTCTGGATAGAGTGTTTATGCTGACTTCCTCTCCTCATTCTGGGTTTCCTTGCTCTAGAGACTCTTAAATGATAAACAGATTACATTTTTGAGGGGGAAAATTTTGCCTGAATAGCAACCTGCCAGATCTCAAGAGACTTCACATGATTGCAGATATTTGAAGCGTTTAGGAAATTCAGTTCGTTCGAGATGCTCCTGGATTCAGTGAGACTCTGCAAAAGCCACAGGAAAACAGGGGGGAATGGGACTTGGAGATGCTAATCTCTGAGCAAGTCTCCTCAGGCAGGAGGCAGACACAGTCTATCAAATGAAAGAGGAGGTGTTCGATGCTTCTTGGCAGCTTTCCAGTCCTCGGATCTGAGGATCTGACAGGGTTGCAGGCGCCTCCTGTTGCAGATCGACCGCAGCACCCTTCATGGCGGGCAACCTGGGCAATTAGAGGTTTCTGCTAATTTTCTTCCTTCTCATTCTACACGCTTGCTTCCCCTCCTCCTCCAGTATCAGCAAGTTGGAGTGACAGGTATTTAAAGGCAGCCTGTCATGCTTCAGCAGCTCGGCTGGGGGAGTGACTGATTCCTGTGACATTCTAAACAGCTTTGTGTGTGCGTGTGGAGACCCACAGACCCCTCACCTGCTGCCGTCTGCCTCGCAAAGCAGCAGTGGTTTGGTATTCCTGGTGATGCTGGGGGTCTGGGCAGGAAACAGATTTACAGTCTGTAGATGTTTCTGCACGCTTGTTTGTTGAAATGACCTTAGGTGGATTTCTGCAGCAACAAAGGAGACTTTCAGGGTGTGGCTTAAATTCCCTTCCCTGCAAAAGTTGCTTTAAAAATCACTTTTGCTAGTAATCTGGGGACCATGGTGTCCTCAGCAAATATGAGAGATACACGTGGACCCAACTGACATTTTTTTCTTCTTCTCCCCACTCAGCATCGCAACTACAGGAACAGACGCCCGCCCGTTTAGAGAAGGCCTGTTCCCTTTTTATATTCAAGGCTTGTTGCTAAAAATTCCCTTTTAGATGAATTATTAAACCCAATTTTTGAAATAAGGACAATGCAGACTTCTTGATTTCTTCTTTGTCTCCAATGTGTGACAGGCACCTGGCGAGCTGGCGGGGGAAGAGGGGAGGGTGCAGGGGGAAGAATGAGAAGCCAGGTGGAGGCATAGGAAGTAAGGGTCATATACGTGAAGAAAAGTCATTTTACAGTCCCCAGAAGTCCTGTGTGACCATCCAGGAAGGAGCCAAGAGAGTCTAAAGAGAATCAATTGTATTTCTCTTTTGGCCACCAAGCTAGTGAAATAATGGGTCCCCAAGGAATTGGAATGTTCTCAGGGGTCTCATGCTGGGGGAAGGGGAAGGCTGAGGCCTGGTGCCAGCCAGAGGGGGTTCTTGTCTCCCAGAAACAGATTTCACACAGTTCTGACAACTTGTTAGACAACCCTGCAAGAAAAGGCTGGATGACCTGGACTGCTTAGCTCCAGCAACCTCTTGCGTCTTATTTAAAGAATTTCACGTCAGGACTTCTAAGACAGACTTAGAGTTTAGAGCAGCCAAGTGATCCCTTTGTCCTTCTCTCAGTACAGACACACTGACGATACCCCTCCTCCTTCTGCCTCTAGCCTCCCTTGCTTCTTTAATTGCCTACTGTGGATGGGGCTCAGGCTAGCTTGTCTGAGCTGCCTGCTCAGGTCCAAGCTCTGGCCTGACAGCTCTGGTTAACACCTGCTCAAACAAGGTTTCTTTATCCGTCATGGAGAAATGCACTAACACGCAGTTAGCTGCAAACCCAGGCCTCTTTTCTTCTGCATTCACGGAAGTGTGAATTTTGGATTTGTCAGAATTCCTTCAAGAAAGAAGCCAGCCTCAGGATCAGGAATCGATTGGCCTAGAATTTCAAGATGGCATTCTTATAGAAGAGAGGGGTTTGTGTGACTGCTGAAAGGGACTAAGCAGGAGGGACACCAGAAGAATCAAGGGGACAGTAAACTGCAGTGCACATGGCCCCTGTGTACCAAGGACAGGGCCATCTGGGTAACCTGACTGTCTAGGTGATACACCTCACATGAAGGGAGTGCCACCCACCTCCCCATCAAATCTGCAGCGACATCTACAAATTTTTTAAAGCATCAACGCCTTGGCAAATGAATATTCTTTTTACTTTTTTTTTTTAGAACCCTGTTATAAAATTTATATCCCTTTTCGTAATACATGAATTTTGATAGCAATTATATATAAAGAGAGTTAACTGTGAACTTAGAATGCACGTCTTTGAGCCAACTTTGGCTGCCACCTCCCAGGCATGACTTCTGCTGGTACAGAGTCACCTGGTGTCTCGGTCTGCATAGGCTGCTATATAGCAAAGCACCCTGCATCCGGTAACTTACGAACAACAGAAAGGTATTGCTCCAAGTTCTGGAGGCTGGAAAGTCCAAGATCAAGGGGTGGTGCTCACCTGGGGATCTGTATTAACTACAGGTGCTTGAATCTGGCCCGGTTTGGAGAAGGAGAACCTGGGGCATCAAGAGTTAAGGGCTCCTTGGATCAAAACACTTTTTATATCGTTCTTAAGATGTATGTGTTCTCAAGATGCTGTGTGAACAGCCTGGGCTGGACATAATCCCTGTGCTGGGGAGTTTTCTTGGGAATTTTGGCTTTCCATCACTGCTTTAGAGGACATAGGTTCTGTCCCTTGTACCAACATGGCAACTCACAACCATCTGTAACTGCAGTTCTTGGTCACCTGACACCTCTTCTA
This sequence comes from Rhabdomys pumilio, assembly GCA_030674055.1. Taxonomy (NCBI): domain Eukaryota; kingdom Metazoa; phylum Chordata; class Mammalia; order Rodentia; family Muridae; genus Rhabdomys; species Rhabdomys pumilio. Next base: position 38,812,408 of record JANHMN010000020.1, read on the forward strand.
GCCTCTGCTGGCAACGTGTGCGCACGGTACACAGAAATACATGCAGGCAAAAACACTTCTGCATGTAAAACAAAACAGATTCTTTTAAATAAGTATCAAGAAGGGTTATTTAAAAAAAAAAAAAGGGATGACCCACATTAAGGCGCGCGCGCGCGTGTGTGTGTGTGTGTGTGTGTGTGTGTGTGTGTGTGTGTATTTAAGTATTTCAGAATAATGAGCAGATTCTTAGAGCTCTCTGTGGAGGTGGGCCACACCCAAAGGGCCACAGATCAGTACGAGATCAGTCATTTCAGCAACTCAAAACAGAGACAATTAAAGGAATGAGTTTCATATTCTGAGCTTAGAACTCTGTACAAAGCCAGGCAGTGCTCTTGCCCACGGAGGTACATTTTCAGTCCTCCAGATTTAAATTTGAAAACACTGTGCCTGGCCCAGCCATGACTGGAAATTATTTTCTCCATTCCTTTCCCCAGCCCCTTGATTTTCCTCTGGTCGCAATGTAGCCAGAGAATGGTGACTAAGGTAAATGGCAGGCATGTCAAGTAAAATGTCTCTATCTCCACCATACAAATAACCAGGCATTTCTTGGACTAAGATTTTATCTATATGAAAAACAAAACAAAACAAAACAAGAGAGTGTGTCTTTAATCTGCTGGAATGAATTAAAGGTTCTCTGGTGGCACAAATAGTTGCCTTTCCGAGACTGTGACAAGCCTGGCTGAGGTATCTTCGCTCATGGTCTGAGAGGACTCGGGACAAGAAAGGCAAAGTGGAGACCAGATCCATGGTGGTGTTGGCAGAGCATGTGTCTACAACTCCGCTTCTTACAGCGGGGTTTTGGGGTCAGGAAGCACAGAAAGGCTGTGCTGGTGCTCTCCTTGCTGTCTCTTTTTCCTTTCATTCAGTCTGGGCCCCCAGTCCCTGAGACGGTGCTACCCACACACAGATCAGTTCATGGTTCCTCTACTCTGGAAATTCCCTGATAAACACACTCAAAGGTGTGAGCCTCTAGTGGAACAGGTGGGGTTTTGTTTGGTTTTTAATAATTCATTTATTTTTATTCTATGTGTACTGTTTGCCTCTTTGTTTCTCCTCCCTCTTCCTTTCCCTCTCCCTCTCCCTCTCCCTCTCCCTTTCCCTCTCCCTTTCCCTTTCCCTCCCCTCCCCTCTCCCTCCCCCTCCCTCTTCTCTCTCCCTTTTCCTCTTCCCCTCTCTCTGTGTATGTGCACACCATGTGCATGCAGTGCCCATAGAGGCCAGAAGAGGGCATTATATCTCCTGGAACTAGAGTTACAGATGGTTGGGTGCTACCGAGTGGGTGCTGGCAATTGGTCCACTAGAAGAGCAACCAGTGCTCTTACTGCTGAGCCACCTCTCCAAGCCTAAATGCATACAGTTTGAAGACAGACTTTAAGGATCTTGAGAATGTATGTAAAGGAACACAGCATGTTTGCCCAGGGACTGTGCAGCAATTCTTTTCTCAAAACAAAGTCCTCGCCCCTTCTGCAAGTAAGAGAAAGTTCTAGTGAAGTTTGATGTCTTGGTTCTCCATCACCAACAGCTGCAGTCTTACTCTGTGGCCCTGGGCCTGGATGCTGCTGTTTGACACAGAGGCTCCTCATTTTAAGAACACAGTAACTTTGTCTCTGAAGGGAGAGCTGTGTGGGTTTTAGGTACCAAGGGCTCTTGTCAACACCTCATTCCCAACGTTGCTTGTTGCTTGTTTTAATGCATCAGGGAAAAGGCTAACACCAGCATGTCAAATGATCGGCAAAACTGTCAAATGATCTGTGTAAAATTCTTGTAAAACGAATTACTTAGATTTTTTAATATAAATTTATTTGAGGAAAAAAAAAAAAACAACAACACTGATTTAAATGAGAATCCAGAAGTACATTGTCTGGGGTTAGGAAGAAGGAAACCTTCCCTGACATGATGAGGGGGTGCTTACAGAACCCTTGGAAAGGGAAAGTTTCATAGAACATAGAAGTCTCAGCATCCTGGTAGTCCATCCAAGGCCTGGTTATCTCAGGCTCAGAGCTAGAAGCATAACTTATCCAGCTGTAGGAGTCTACTTGGCTCTCCTCGGAGCTCACATTCAAGGACAGGGCTCCTGGCCAAATGGAAGTGGGGCCTGTGTGAGCCCAACTGCACTTAAAAAATAATAGTAATTGTGTGTGCTTTCTTTAATGAGCTCTCTCTCCTGTGTGGCTGCAGTGCTACACCCAGCCCACTCCAGCCAAGCCCAGGCTAATCCAATAAAATCTTAGCCCAATTTAGGCTTCAGGCTTCAGGCTTCAGGCTCTAATGTTCTAGTGCTCTCTCCACAATGCCCCATCTGTCCTCCAGGGTAGGTAGCCCTCATAAGCGATCTACAGACAGAGGCAGGAGGACAGAACCCAAAGTAGTGGCCAGGTTGTGGTTAGTTGCAACCGGCTGCCTTCTGCTATGCTTGCCTTGCCCATGACTCAGCTGAATGCAGAGTGCCAGCCGAAGCTGGGTGGCCTCTTCACATGAGCAGGTGGTCTCCCTCACAGCCCCTGCCAGCCATTCCCACACTCCTCAGCCATGTGCACACCCCCACCTCTTTCCTGATCCATTTGCCACTTGCCTTGATATTTTATCAATACTTTTCTTCTTCTTTAAAAAATTGTGTACATGTATATGTGTGTGTGCTCGTGTGTGTGTGTGTGTGTGTGTGTGTGTGTGTGTGCGTCTGTGCGTGTGCGTGTGCATGTGTGTGCGTGCGTGCGTGCGTGGCGTGTGTGTGTGTGCGCACGCGCGCACGTGTGTGTGTGTGTGTGTGTGTGTGTGTGTGTGCATGTGTGTGCGTGCGTGCGTGCGTGGCGTGTGTGTGTGTGTGTGTGTGTGTGTGTGTGTGTGTGTATGTGCAGCCATCAGAAAAAACAACTTTTAGGAGTTGGTAGCAAATAAAAATTCAGGAAGGTCCTGAAACTCGAAGATTCTCTGGGCACCTTTTCAACTACTGCTGGAGTAAGAAGATCCTCTAATGGGCAGAGCTCTGCCCCTCCTGCAAGAAGCCCCTGATGTATAGCTTCCATGAGTCACCACCCCATCTAACGTAAGATTCTCATGGTTGCTTCCATTTTTGAGTCACTCACACTCCTATAAGTGACCCCAATAAACTCCCTGGTTCACTAAAGCATTCTTGAGTAGAAATGTTTCTTTGTTCTGTAGTTGGGACCCTATCTGGGGTGAATAGACATTTCTTTCTCCCCAAGAAAAGCTTTGTAAACACTTGCAGTGGTGGTTTGAATATGCTTGGCCCAGGGAGTGACACTATTAGGAGGTGTGGCCTTGCTGGAGTAGGTGTGGTCTTGTTGGAGGAAGTATATCTTTGTGGGTGTGGGCTTTGAGAAAACTTCCTCCTAACTGCCTGGAAGCCAGTTTTCTCCTGTTTGCCTTTTGGAACAAGATGTAGAACTCTCAGCTCCTTCTCCAGTACTGTGCCTGCCTGGACGCTGCCATGCTGCCTGCTATGATGATAATGGACTGAACCTCTGAACCTGTAAGTTAGCCGCAATTAAATGTTGTTCTTTATGAGAGTTGTCTTGGTCATGGTGTCTCTGCACAGCATTGGAAACCTACCTATGACACCTGCTCATTTTTGTTTCTCTATCGAGCAGGCTCAGGGTTGTCTCCTGGGAGCATGGAGGAGGAGTAGAGCAGAAGTGAACAAAGGTAGGAGAGTTCTGGCCTCCTTTGTAGAACAAGAAAGCAAATTCATTGTTTTGAAGATACGGTCAGCTAATGGTAGACAGTAAATATTGTGTCTACTCTCTGTACACACAGACTGTCTCTTCCGATTCCTTCTCCTCTTCTTCTGCCTCTTCCTCCTTCTCCTCTCCTTTCTTCCTTTCCTCCCCTCCTCCCTTCCTCCATTCCTGTGTGTTTGTAAAATCCAGAACAGGATGTCAGTATCCTCCTCCAGCACTCTCCATATCTTACTTTGAGGCAGGGTCTCTCCCTAAACTTGGAGCTCATGTTTTCTCTACTAAACTGGAAGCCAGCAAGCCTCAGGGATTCTCCTGTATCCACCCTCCTGGAAGCTGGGATTACAGGTATATTCCAGATTGTTAGGCTCGAGGGCAGGCCTGGTTTGCTGAGTCTCTGGGTATTTTGGCACAGATCTGAGGAGAGTGATTGGCACAATGGTCATAGTATACAGACTGACTGGTTTCATGATTCTCATTTCCATGTGTACTGTGTTACGGTACACATGGGGCAGCGCACAGATTGGTTCTCTGTGTTTAGTGGACACTTCTGCAAGCCCAGAAGGAAAAAGATAGTCACAGAACCACTGTCAAGATGAAGGACAGGGCCACCATCTGGGCCCCTGCTCTCCTCATCCTATGCCAGCTTCTGGAAACAGGATGCTTCTTGTCCCTGCAAGTTCTGTCTTTTCGAGAATGTCATAGGAGTTCATGAGATGCGGGTGTGATTCCTCCACGTCTCCCACTCACCAGCTGTCCAGCTTTTCCTCTGTCTGTCCATTTCCCAGTTGTCCAGTGTTTGCTTTCAGAGGGGTTTGCGCTGTGTATTTTCACCTTTGATTCAGATATTTCCACTGTTCCTGAGGCCTGAGAAGGAGATGTCACCAGGGTCTTTCTTGACCCTGTCCTCATAATGGATGCTGACTCTGGTTACCTGATGCCTAGTCCTAGCCTGAAGCTTGAGGATTCTTCTCAGTTCTGATACAGCAACATCCACAGCCAGAGGGAAGGTACCATGTCCACTTGTGTCCAGAATAAGGCCTTGGTGAGTCTGTGTGCCTCCCGGCTACAGGAGACCTTTAGTTGTTTTAGCCTGAGGTATACTTCTTTGTCTTTCTCAAGGGTAGAGAGCACTTCTCACTCTCTCCCCAAAACTGTGGTATTCTGAAAGCAGCTGCCCTCAATTCCTTGTTTTATAGCACTAATGCCAATCAGGAAGGTCCTCCCAGATGTCTAACCAGTTCCCCTCATAGGATGGATTTCAATACTCGAGTTTACAAGGACACAAAGCCCCTGAATCTGGTCCTCAGGGGCTCACTCTGCCTCCACTCAGTCTTCAGTGAGTCCTCCTAAGTTATAGAATTTTTACTGGCCAACTGGATCTGGCAAGCACATGCTTATGCCCTGAGGGGTCCTTATCTCTCCTTAGATTTGGGGTTCTCTTACAGGTTCAAAAAAGGCTGTGAATTTTTGCTTGCTTCTTTTTCTGTTGTTAGAGCAGGATATTTTCTTAGTCTGTTATTTTTAAACAGAGGATAAGACAGAGATTCCTGTGAGGGTGGAAGGTCCACAACCTAAACTAAACATGTTTCTGCACACAGGGAAGAGACTGTGTCAACCTGCTCTGGTGACATTCTACCAGCTGTGACAACACTGACATACCTCTGTGCCAGGGGACAAACAGCCCTGTCTCACATCCCCAGAGAATCTACGTATTACCCACCCTGGCACCTTCCCAAGGACCCCTCTGTTTAAAGAGGTAAGATTAGCATACCAAGTCTCAGTGGGACAGAGCTGAGACCTGGCTGCTTACTGCTGGCGGGTGCTCTGTCTGGTGTTTGGTGACATGGGCAATGTGGCTCTCAGAAACCATACAGCTGCCACTTCCAATAAGTGCCACTCACGCACAAGCACTGCCTCTGAGAAGAGGCCAGGAGCAGAGAGATGATTAAGGACACATTTTTTCAACAAAAAGGTACTGGACACACTAACAGGATAACAGGGGTTTTGGATATTGGTTCCAGAAGCACAAAGGAGAGACAGGAACATGAGCGTGAGACACTAAGGAGAAGGAACATCAAAGCACACACTCTCACAATAAAGAGCAAGGTGGATTCTCGACGGGGATAAGATGGAGATGGTTCTGTCTCATAACAGCCAGGATCAGAGGGTTTTAACCTTTCCTACCTTAAAGAGATGCACAATTACAACAAGATCATTAACTGCTTAGTAATTAAACGCCAAAATAATTAAATTTGAAATTAAGCATGATAATATCACGTTGTTCAGACAGGATTTATTAGTGTCTAAATCTGATAAATTGTTTTTATTATGATCAGGATTAAGTCTTAGAGGGAGGGCATTGAGAAAGCAGTTTGCACACTCTGCGGAGAAAGACCACCTAGAGCTTTGAATCTGCCTTGAATTCTCTCAAAGATAGATTGTTACAGATGGCCTTGACAGCCTGAGACAGAGGACAGATAGACATAGGACAGACAGGCGTGTTCTTTGTCTTCGTTCCTCCTTACCTCCCCTCTCCGAGGTCTCCTGTAGCCCAGGAAGGCCTCAAACTCCCAGTATAGATTTGAATGACTTTGCATTTCTGATCCTCCTGCCTCTACCTCCTGAGTGATGGGATTATGAGTGTGCACCACCATGGCTGGTTTGTGCAGAGCTGGGAATGGAACCCAGGGCTCTGTGTGCACACAAGTACTTCACCCATCAAGCTACTCCCCTCACCCCGGATAAAAATGTTCTTGAAGAGAAACTGTTTTCTGATATTTACATTTAAACTATTATTGCGTAGTTAGATCCTGAGATGTGACTGATGTTTCCTCATAGGCTATATTAATTTTTTAGCAGGAGGAGGAATAAAAGCTAAAAACATAGAGAGCCAAATTAATAACTATCTACAGAGCAACAAACATTTAGTGTCTGTTTGTTGCAAATTACTGCAAAATGCTGGAAAATTCTAGAATGGAAAGAGATGTACAAAACAAAAAGTCTCTTCTCTCCAAATGCAGAGACACAATCCATGAGGAAGGAAGAAAAGGCAGCAATCAAGATACACAGATAATCGACACAGGTACTCAGAACGATTAAGTTCCCGTGTTGACCTGATAGGGCCAACCATTGTGTCCAAATACTAGTGGAGAGGTTTTTGTTTTTCTAAGGTGATCTTAAAATCCTTGGCACCTATCTCTTTAAGCACATAGGATGCTGGCTGCAACTCAGTGGTACAGTCCTGGGTTCTATTTACAGCACAGAAAAAACAAACAAACAAACAAATATGTGCCTGTGATCTCAGCTTTTTCTGAGGTCTGGGCAGGAGGATCATAGGTTCAAGGCTAGCCTGGGCAACTCAATGAAGTTCTGTTTCAAAACAAAAAGTAAAGAGGGCTGGCAGTATAGCTCAGTGGTAGAGCTCTCCTATAGCATATGCAAGGCTCCAGGCTCAATCTCCAGCAACAAACGTACACACACACACACACACACACACACACACACACACACCTATTGCAAGTGTTCACTTAGGGGAATACTCTAGGATGAGGTGACCTCCTAGGGTGGGAGTTCAATGAACTCTGAAGCTATTGTGTCTCTCTCAGTGGTACTCACTTAATAAGAGCACCGGAGACTTGGAATACTGGAAGCAGCTTCTCTGACCTTGCAAATGTAGAGTGAAAAATTATAAAGACCATTTTATAAAATATATACAGGCTCTGTAGATTCCTTCTCCCTAACCTGAGTAGCTGAAGC
>JANHMN010000020.1:38819910-38836935 GCA_030674055.1 Rhabdomys pumilio
TGAGACCCTAGTGGGGTCCCCTTTGGGGAACTCCAGACCTTTCACAAAGTCATGTGTCCCAGGCACGCTGATTGAGTGCAGAGGACAGTTCTGCTGCTGAGTTCATGACCCACGCTCCCTCTTTTGAATATTGACAGGGACATTCTTACATGTCACCTGGGTCCTATCTTTCCCCCTGTAGCTTATATTTGCCTTCTTAACAAAAGCCAGGCGTGGATCTTCTCTGCACCGTATCCTGTCTGCGTTCAAGCTTATCAGATGCAGGACCTTGCAAGCAAGTGTGGCCATGAGAGTTTCCCACTCTACATGAGGTTGCCAGGGCTGGGAGGGCGAGAAGCTTCAGCAGCTGGTAAGTGCAGGGTGGTAGGCAGCTTTCCTAGCAGACTCTGTGACTTCCCTAGCAAGGGCGCGTGTCTTCCACTTACTTGTGGCTGAGCTGAAGCTGGGTGAAGACACGTTTAAACATGAGCCATCGGCTTTTCTTTCTAACAGGTGTCAGGCTACATCGTGCTGGACTTCAGCCAGGGTGGACTGGGAGGCAGTCCCTGTACTGGTGGGTCATGTCCAGGGGACAGGAGTGACTTGTTGTACTTCCTGACTACAGGTACCTGCCTTGAACCTTTTCACCCACTAGCTGTGAAAGAAGAAAGAAGAGAAAGACAAGGGAACAAATAAAGCTCCCATGATGCAGGCTGCCAGCCAAACCCAGCTCTTGCCTGAAAAACCCAGCAGTTTCAGGCACCTGTGTTGAGTGGACCCACACAGGACAGGCATGCCCAGGCTGTCTGAGTTCCCAGGCTCAGGGCTGAGAACTGGACTTGGGACCACACCACTGGCCTCTCAGTATGTCAATATCTGCAGCCTTTAGAGAAGACATTGGTGTGGCATTTCCTGGGGACACTGGAGCAAGGTGGTTGCCTGATGACAATTTAAGGGGGACTGGCCAGATTTGCAGGGACTTAGAGAGACTGGCTCATTTGGTTTATAAAGGCACTGCTAGGCAGGCTTGCTGGTATGCACCTGTAATCTCAGCTCTCAGGAGGATGAGGCAGGAGGATTTTGAGTTTGAGGATACCTGAGTTTCATTCCAAGACCTTGTCTAATAGACTGGGAGCTTTTCCTCAATGCCAGCCTCGTATCCTGATATTCTCCACATTCTATAACCAGAGACAAGACACTGGATTAAGGTTGGTATCTGTAGTTTCCTACCTATGTGTTTTGTGCAATAAATGTGCATATCTATTACATCAAGAATATCTTAAAATATTTAAAGCAGCCCAGAAACCTTACAGGTGATGGACAGGGTGAAACCCATGGTGGCATAAAAGCAGTGGGGGCAGGGAGGAGCAAGTGTGAGAATGACAGCTGAAGATGATCCGGACGGAGACCACAGACGAGGTGAACTGGGGAGAGGCCACCACGACTCCAGAGAGAGTCCAGAAACCAGAAAAGAAGGTACATCTCTGCCAGTTAATTCATAATGCAAGCAAAATGGATGCATACAGAGAAATGCCAAGTCACCTTAAAGAGGCAGGAGGTCTACAGAACAGCTCATTATGACTGGAGAAATGAGAGCTGAAGAAAGAGTGTGTGTGTGTGTGCGTGTGTGTGTGTGTGTGTGTGTGTGTGTGTTGAATCTGTGTCTGTGTGTGTGGGTGTGTGTCTGTGTGAGGGGGTGTATCTGTGTGTGTGGTATGTGTGTGTATGTGTGTATATGGCATATATGTATATGTGGCATGGGTGTGAATGTCTGTGTATGTTTGTGTCTGTGTATATGTAATGTGTGTGTGTATGTGTTTGTGTGTGGGGTGTCTCTCTGTGTGTAGTGTGTGTGTCTCTGTATGTATATGTAGTGCATCTGTGTATGTGGCATATGTGTGTATGTATGTGTGTGGTGTGTAGTGTGTGTCTCTATGTGTGCATGTGGTACATCTGTGTATGTGGTGTGTGTGCATTTCTGTCTGTCTGTCTGTCTGTCTGTCTGTCTGTCTGTCTGTCTGTACCTGTCTGTCTGTGTGTATGAGACATAAGTCAAAGGAAAGACACTGCTTCAGAGCATGAGACAGGAGGCCTGAGACATGTTCTCCACCTCTACCTTGCAGAGGAGAGGAGGTCTGAGATGTCGCCTCAGTGTCCTCCCCAGAAGGCTGACAGCCACTTCAGCTAATTCTTTAGGGATGACGTTCATAAAGGCTCAAAGCTCTCCTGTTGCCACAGCAAAGAAGGATTTAGACCTTCTGACCTTTCATGCTGCTCTGGGCAATGTGAGGGGAATTTTCATTCACCACTGGTGGGCAGTGTGGGCTCCTTGTCCCTGTCCTTTGCTTGTCGTTGTGTGGTGGAGACTGATGGGTTACACAACCCGTCCAGCCTCCTGTGGAGAGTGGAACCTCACCCAGCCAACCCAGTTTATAGTACAGGTTTCCCTGTCTGGAAATCAAGAGCCAGTGCGTCTCCAACACGAGAGCTGGGGCACTTGATGGACCTGTTTGATCTTGGAAATGTGACCATCAGCAGGGTTGTTGCATACAATGTGTCTATCCCAGGCACTTAGTGACCTTTGAACGCGGTACCTGCTGTTTAGCATTGTGCTAACAGCAACATTGGTGTTATTTCAGGTCCCTGAGAGCCATTGATTTTGTGCATCGGGAAATGGCAGTGCAGACACTGGCCATCCTTCTGACTCAGTCCCATGACCAAACATGCCCACACTCCAACTAAGTGCCAACTGACTGGTGCCACAGGCTGTCTGGCCTGCAGTTATATCCTGATTAAGCACAGCACACATCTGGCTGGTAGTATATCCTGCTCAGTTGTGTCTTCAGCTCACTGGACATCCCTAAAGAAAATAGTTTTCCATGTGGAAACGAAGGTTTTGGCCTTGGCTACAGAGAGAGAATCAGTTGTGCCAGTGACTCACCAAGCCATGGACTTGTTACTGCCCAGAGAATGCTCTCAGAACCACTGGGATTCCACTTGACCCTCGTGGTCACCTGGTTTGCAGATAAGGATTCTGGGCCACCACATGCCTGTTTGAAATCATTCTCACTCCTACCAACTCTGATGAGTGTACTTTAATGGTTGGCTCACATGTAAAATATATACCTAGAAAATATATATCTGCCCTCCAGCCCCAGCCATGAGCATCTCTAGAAATAGTAATAGCTGTGATTATTCTTATTGATTATATGTGTGTGCAGGTATCTGTGTATCTGTGGAAGCCAGAGGACAACTCTGGCGGCCATTTTTTAAACTGTCCTCTATCTTTTTTTTTTTTTAAAGTTTGGTTTGGTTTGGTTTTGAGGGGTTCCCATTGGTTTGACACTCACCAATCTGGCTTGTCAGTGAGCCCCAGGAATTGGCTTCTCTCTGCACCCCAGATGATAAAATTACAAGCTTATGCCAGCATCTCTCTCTTCCTCTCCCCCCTTTCTCTCCCTCTCTCCCTCCCTTCTTTCCTCCCACCCTTCCCCATTTTCCTCCCTTCCCTGCTCTCTTCCTGGGGATCAAACTTAGGCCCTCATGCTTACTAGCCAAGCACTTAGCCCACTGAGCTGTCTCCCCTGCCCCTTTTCCCTTATCATTGACTTTTCCTTTTCCACAGACTAAGGCTCGACTTGGGCAGACCCAAGAATAAAAAGTGATTGAGGACGGTGTATTTTGGGAGGGATTTGTATCTTTCTTTAAATGAAAAGACTAAGCGTCCGCCTATATTTAGAGCCTCCAACTGCAGAGTGGCAGTTCCTGGCACTGAGGCTGTCTCCAGAAAACGGACCTTAGTGTGAACAGGCTGCGGGGAAACCTGAGCAAGTAGCTGGGTAAGGAAGTCTGCCTCTGCCTCCATCAGACTGTCTGCTGTGAGCAGAGTCTGATTGCAGGCTGTCTGTCCCCAGAGCTCAGGGTGGGCTCAGTGTCTGAAGGGTTCTTCACAAGCTGCCACGGGATCTTCTGAAATGCCTCTCCCTTCTCTTGCTGCATGTGGTGACTCCAAGGGGAAGTTTCCAAGGGAATCTTCCTAACAACATGTCCGCCATCACCTGTTAGAGTCTTGCTGGGTGCTGTCACCTAACTCAGTATTCCCCTCCTGTCACCTCAGCCACACCAAGAGGTCTACATACGTGTGCTCCATTCTCTAGATGAGGGAACAGGCCCCGGAATGCAGAAGTCACAGAGTGAAAGCTCAAAGACAAATCATTCTGTGCCTTGAGCCATGTGGCTATCTGTCATATCACTGTGGAGGGCTCATGTGAGTCCTGGGAGAGCACTTGTCTGTCTAAAATGGCTGCTCCCCCAACTTCCTTCATGTGACATGTATCAGTCTGTCGGTCTTCATCACCAGTTACTCGTTACATAGCTGCATACCTAGGAACCATTGGGGATGGTGTTTGGCTCGTGGTTTTAGAAACTCCAGCCCATTCTTGGCTTGTTCTGTTGCTGTAGGCTCATCCTAAGAAGAACAGGCACGGGAAGGGTGTGGCTCATTGTGGGCAAAGGGGGTGTCTTAGTTTGGGTTTTACTGCTGTAAACAGACACCATGACCAAGGCAACTCATATAAGGACAACATTTAATTGGGGCTGGCTTGCAGGTTCAGAGGTTTAGTCCAGTATCATCAAGGTGGGAACATGGCAGCATCCAGGCAGGCATGGTGCAGGAGGAGCTGAGAGTTCTACATCTTCATCTGAAGGCTGCTAACAGAATACTGGCTTCCAGGCAGCTTGGATGAGGGTTTTAAGCCCACACCCACAGTGACACACCTACTCCAACAAGGCCACACCTTTTAATTGTGCTATTCCCTGGGCCAAGCATATACAAACCATCACAGGGCACAAAATAAAACTGAGGAAAAGATATGCTCTTCTAAGGTATAGCCCTAGTCACCCACTTCCTCCAACCAGGCCCAGCTTCCTGAAGTTTCCACAACCTTCCACAATAGTGCCACCAGCTAGGGACCAAGTCACCTCATGCTCATGAACCTGAGGGGAAGAGTCCCTATGCAAAGCCAGTTTCCTACAGGTTGACCTTTAGTTTTAGATTCGATCCTATGATTTACTTTGGCCAAGGAAGACAGGATGGTGGATATTACTGTGAGCCACCCTGAGCTGAGGTCTGAGGTGGCATGGCACCTATTTGCCAGTCTGTTGCTATGCAGGTGACATTGTGAAATAACATTTTCATCTGCGTAGTTCACACTAGAGTGACCGAAGTTGCGGGGGGGGGGGGGGGGGGGGGGTGTGGGGAATTGTAAGCAAGCAAGCAAAGAAACAAGGCCCTCTTAATGCTGTGAGTAGGTTGATGGATGACTTTGTGTTGGGTCACCTCTGGCTATCTAGCCTTAGCTCCATGCAGCCTGGGGACTGTGAAACAGACACATCTGGAAAGCGATGTATGCAAATGGCAGGATGGCAGGAAGCAGACTTGTGGTAGTTGGTTTCTGTTCATTGGCTTAAGAGATAGCTGGGCCTTGTGGGTGTGTCTGTGATGGCATTGAGATCTGAAAAGGATTAACCATAATCATTATCAGCCTGGAGTCCTGGGTTGACTAAAAAGGAGAAGAGGAGAAAGGTGGTTAAGCTAATCACTCCCCTCTCTCTGCCCTCCTGGTCTGTGGAGATGTGAGGAGCCTAGCCATAGGCCCTGCCAATAAATATGCTCTGCCACTCCTTCTGCACCACAGCAGATGGGCTGTCCCCTCTTCAGTTGTGAACCCAAATGAATCCTCAAGTTTCTTCCACCAGGAGCTTTGTCACAGCAACAAGAAAAGCAATCAGGGGCTGGGGAGAAAGCTTAGCAGTTAAGGTCACTGGCTGCTCTGTAGAGACCTGGGTTCATTTCCCAGCACCCATGTGTCAGCTTACAACCATCTTTACTCCAGTTTCAGGGGACCTCCCACCCTTTTCTGATATGCTTGGGTACCAGACACACATATGTACATATAAAAAAGATTTAAAAAATAATTAAAAAAAAAACATAGTCAATTTATAGTCCTTTCTGAGTTTCACTCTCTAGCATAAGAAAAAAAGCCACTGGCTTTCATCTTGGATCTGGTTTAAAGAGGTGGAGGGTAGACCTGGTCCCAACCTGGAGCCTGATCTTCGATGTTCATTGACTCAGTCAAGTCCAGCCAAGATCAGTCAGACCACAGTCAACCAGCATCTTGTAGGAACAAAACCCATGGTTGTCGTAGGTCCCTGAGCTGTTGGGGCTGTTTGTCATGCAGCTTTGTCACAGCAGAAACTTCTCTCCCTGCTACATGATACAACATTCTAACCTTGTCTGTGCTCTGTGATCAAGGTCTCAGTCTCTTGGAGGCAAAGTGCAGAGTCTAGTCTTGGGGAGTAGATGGATGAGCAAAGTTAACCGATAGATCACTCTATCTCAGCCTTTCTTTCCTCTCAGTCAGAGAGCAAGTTGTTCCAAGATTGGACCCGGAAGAACTACACGCTAGCTCTCATGATTCCTGCTCCTTTGTCCTGTAATCAGCACCTGTGTCCTCCTGAGAGCTCCTCATCACTCAACACTGTCCCTACTGACCAGTGGCCAGGGCCACAAGTCTGTGATCCCCCAGTCCTTGTCTTTCCTTTCCTTCAGTCTTTGCAGGGTGGCACCCCGCACTCTAGAGTCCCAGGAGCCAGCTGTTGACACCCTGGTCAGAGCCTGGAGGAGCAGAGAAAGAGGTCAGGCCTTTGCTTTGGCTGTCGTCTGGCTATGCTGTGTCCTTGGGAAAGGTCCCTCCTCTCTATGGGCCCTGTCACAGTGGCTCCAAGTCCTGTCTGATGGCTGCTAGGCATCCCCTCCTCTTTTGGCCCTTCAGCATAAAGAATGGTGGTGCCTTCCGTTGCAGCTCTACACTGTCCCTTGGCCTTCCCTGTCACCCTTGAGATCTTTCTTCTTCCTATAAAACTCCCTGAGTTGAACGCTTGGCCTGGAGTCTGTTTTCTCAGACACTGGCTAACACGGCTTCCTGACTTTGCAGGGTCATGTCTCCCCTTGTATTAACGTGTTCATCCTTCATGTAAGAACACGCATGTGAAACCAGGACACGTTGACTAGTCCTGTTGACTAGCCAACAAAATAGAAAATTCTATGACTGATTAATTATCTCCGTATTTATGTCTAACAGTTTTCTTTTTGCAAAGCACAACCACCTATTTCTCCACCTATGTCTTCCTTTCCTGGGGATAATTGCATAGCTCCTGCCCTGAAAGTCTTGGGGCCTGTGGAGGAAGTGTCTTTGATAGAAGCCTAAAGCAATGACCAAAGCATCACAAACAACAGGTGCAAGGGCCTGTCTTCTCCAGCCAGTCACCACTGCTGTGAGAAACTCAGAGGAAAGGAATCTAAAGACAAAGACACCCATCATAGGCATGGTTTTGCAGAAGACTCTGTCCTCTATGGTCCACCATGATGGCACCTCTGCCCTTTATGAAGCCCTGAGCTCTGGAAGAGCTTGCAGCTGTCAATGAGATAGATTTTCTTTACTAGCAGAGAGGCAGGAGAATCATAAATGTGTCAATGGAATTCAGATTTCCCGAGTTGCCCAGCCACCATAATAAAGTTAAAAGCAACGCTCTTCTGGAAGGTTGCCAAGGCTTTAAAGCGGAATGCTGTGCAGGAGTGGGAAGACAAATGGCTACCTGACAGAAGGCCTTCCTCTACAAATGCACTTAGGTGGGGCGAACAGGGCCTGGTAGTCTGCTGAGGTTCATCCCTCCAGGGAAGCTGGAGACATACCCAGTAGGTAGATGGAATCCCAGGAGAGAAAACCTCAGCCTGGGGCACTGCCGAGGCCTTAAGTACTGGCTTCTCACAAAGTCAAAGGAAAGCTCAAACTCCTTTCTGGCCTTTCCCATGAGACCAGCAGTAGTTTAGCCTCAGTTGTGGTCTTGGCTGTGCCCTGTAGATCACCTTGTGGATTTCAGGAGGTCAATATGGTGGGCATAGTAGGGCTTTGGACTGGTATCTTCAGGTTTGAATGGCTGTCACCCACTCTTGCTGCTAACAGTGGAGACTAAGGTCCTATGGTCTCCCCTAACTTTCCTGTTGGGAGCAGTGGAGCTGGAGAGTCCTTTTGGGAGCCGAGCCAGAAAAACTAAGGTTAAAAGCATCTTGAGAAGGAAGGAGGAAGGAACTGAGGAAGACCTGCCTTTGTCAGAGAGACTCTGGGGCCACTCTTTTCATTTTGGTATACATTTAATAGGAAGGCTTTGTTGAGTATCTACCAAGTATCTGCCATCGTAACCAACACAGTAGGGCTACTGACTGGTTGTTTTCCTTCAGAACACTTTGTATTGACCTGAGAACTGTCTGGCCATGAAAGCACCATCTATAATGTGCTTTGTTTCTGGAACAGGGAAGCAGCTGCCAAGGTTGAGCAGGGTGAAAGCAACCATGCCAGAGGGCTCTGGGAGCCAGAGCTGTGGGAAGCTCTGCCAAGGGAGGGCCACCAAGGAAGATGAATTTACCAGAAATTTCAGGGAGCCAAGATGTTCCCAGTGCAGCCTGTGTTTGAAATGAATCTCAGGGTAAATTACTCATGGAGGGGGAGAAGCTCGCTTCCGGGGCATGCTAGAGTGTCTTGGGGCTGACACTGATGGTCACCTACTCAGATTCCTTGGAGGGATACCTGTGATTCTAAGCTGCTACCTGGGACTTTTGTTGGCAGGTAGATGGAATTCTTCCTGCCCACCACAGGTCTCAACCTGGCCCCGGATCAAATATGAACAAATATGTGCAAGATTCAGGGAGACTCCACAATACCTAGGTCAGACATGGTTAGAGATATGAACCTAAGAATAGGACAATGGAACTCTGCCACAGTCCTAGCGTATGACTGCACAAATGACATCATCTCCCTAAGCTTTAAATTCTGTATCTCCAAAAGGATGATATGAGACTCCACCTTGAAGTCCTTTCTTCAGAAACTTTCCTCAGAACTTTCCTCAGAACCAGGTGAGCAGTGCTTGCTGCTGACTGGTTAATTTAGGATTTCAGCGTGGGGTTGGGAGCAAATGGAATTGATAAAGCCTGAAACAACATCACACTCACCATGTCAGTGCTGTAGTGGCCAGGGGAACTATCTTAACCTGCTCATGTCTTGCAATGACACCCACATTGATTAAGCCTCTTCAAGAGTTAGGGTGAGCAGCATGGAGTAGTCTGGTACTGAGTGGGTAGAGTCATTGAGGGCTGGAGGTGGAGCTAACATCAGGTCTCCATTTCACAGATGAGAGAGAATGATAGCATTGGGCAAGGATGAGGAGTAGTGGCCGACCCAGCCCCGGTGTTTGGTTCCTTCTAGAAGATGTTGAGCTTTGTTTACCTGAGTACTTGGCCACAAGGCCTTGAGGCTACCCACTTCCTTCCTGAGTCTCTGTCCTGTGGACCCTCACTCTGCCAGGAGAGCCCTGGACACTGATAGCTTTGTTCTGGTGGAGCAACCAGACTCCTATCTGCCACTTAATGATAGCCAAATGGAAGAAGTGCAGTATTGATTAATTGCATTTTTTAATACATATTCACTCCGCTGTTTTATCATTAATGCATCAAGAAGCTGAACAAGCAATAAGACCAAATGGACTCCAGAATGTGGCCGAATTTCCATCCAGTGTGGTCTGCTTGCTCTTCAGCCATTACCTCCTGGCAGAGACAGCCCCATTACAGCCCACACCTTGGCTGGAACTTGAAAGCGCTTCATTCTTAACCTTCTTTATTTATTTCCTGGGAGAGCAGATGTGCCTGGGTACCTCGGGCTCTGTGCCACAGGGCGGGCCCTTCACACTGATGGAGACACACGAACGGGAAGGGTGGACAAAGAAGCGAGCCTGTGAGTTTTCTGCCGTGTACCGATGGGGAGGTGGCTGCTTCTGTCTTGGTTATGGGGGTGTACAAGGTGACCTTACTTCTTCTACCTTCTCAGCAAGTTCCTGAGGGAGAAGACACTCAGGCTGAGTGACTCCAACCTACTGAGTACCAGATCATCTTCTTCATCTAGCTGGGTACTGTGGAACACAAAGTGCTTCTGAGGGCTGGGTTGGGCCCTGGGTGGCGTGGGGAGGAGGGGGGTCTGAACTCAGGTCATTCTTGTACAGCAAAAGCATTCACCCACTGAGCCTTCTTCCCAGCCTTCCATGTCTTTTGTGTGTGAGAAGCTCAGCTCCTCCATTTGCTAACTCAGTAAAAGCCTTGGGGACCCAAGAGCTTACAAGTCTGTCCCTCCTTCTTCCCACCATTGTACTGGTTTCCTAAACCAATTTGTGATTTCGAGGCTTGTCAAAAATGCTATAGATATACTGACAGGAGCAAAAGTCACCAGAAATAACAATGGCTTTCTAAAGACCATCACATCTTGGGGTTCAAATGTGAGCAACACAGACTGGAGAAAAGCATCACAGAACACATCATGCTTTTGGAATCCAACTCAAGGGGCTGTAAGTGGTTATGGCTAGAGACGGGCAGAGGTGATGCCCCTGAGATTGGCTGAGCAGTCACAAGGCTCCCCCCAGACTCCCGTATCTGTGTGTCTTCCCAGTGCTAGATGGGTGGCCTGCCTCACTGTCAGCCAGGTAAGGTTCCTCCTCCCACTGCCCCCAATCTGGGAATGGAATCCTCCTGTCTATCATGAATGCTCACGAATGAGGTTTTAGGGAGCTCGGGCCTGAATTATCAGCAGTCAGAGCAGAAGCCAGGAGGACCTGACTCCTGACAGTTAGCTCAGCTGTCACAAACATGAATACAGGGACCAATGAAGGTCCGAAGAGTGTTCCAGACTGCACAGACCACCAGCAGGTGTCTGACCCTTGCAGCCCCTGCAGCTGGAAGTTCTTAGTCTTAAGTCCAGATTCACTCAGAAATCCAGGTCCTGTGTGGACCAAATTCTGTGTCTTCTCTTGGTCCTTGTCTACCCTAGTTGCCATCTCCTCAAAGCACTTTTTCCTTGGGAAGGTACTGCCCTGAGGCTCTGTCTGGAGCTTGCTTCCGGGAAACCAAAGGCCTGAACCTTGTGTTAGTTCCTCCTGCCATTCAAAGTGTACCAGGATGTTTCAGATTTCCTGGGCCCTTCCCCTGGAAAGCACCTACTATGCTTGTTCATTCCAGCTGTGCATGAGCACATCTCCTCTACCTGCAATGCCCCCTCCCACCTCACATGGACACCTTTCCTCTGGAGCTCTCGCAAATGCTTTTGTGCCCTCCCCGTGTTATAACTGCCCTACCCCAAGATACCCTGACAAATCTACTGGGAAGAATAGTATGTGCAACACACCAGAGCACAGTTGGGGTAAGATGGGCCATTGTTTGTAGATACTATCTTACAAAACCCTTTTGAGAGTTGGGTTTGGTGAGGGAGGGAGGAGAGGTGGAAAGACAGGAGGTGGGGACCCCTCATCCCTCTGGCATTGCCTGGAGGGTGCAGGATAGCTTTGGAAGAAAGAACTATACAAAGCCATGTCAAGCCTACGAGGCTTGGAGAGGTCCCTGTCAAGTTCCACAGACTTGAATAGGCTCCTCTCAAGACATATCAGCTGAGACCAGCATCAGTCAGAACCGGAAACTTCTAAAAAGACAAGGTGTTGTCAGAGATGCCGCAAACTCAGCACACTTTAGGGAAGGAGGTGGGGTTTCACACCTCTTGTTTATTTCTTGAAGAATAGATAATCTAGATCTAGAGAGAGAGAGAGCTCAGAGCCCTGGCTCAACTCTCAGCTCATAACTAGCTGTAACTCCAATTCGAGGGGAGCTGATGCCTACTTCTGTCCTCTGTGGGCACCAGGCACACACGTGGTACACAGATATACATGCAGGCAAATGCTCATAGCGAAATAAAATGATTTCTAAAAATATTTAATAAATAGTTTGCTTCTTGCATTTCTGTGGTGATGGGCTCAGAACCACCACATGACTACGGCATCTAAAGACTCCAGGCTCCATGTACACAGAAAGTCAGCAGTGTGAGGAGTTCAGAATCTGGAGAGTGGATCTGACTGGAAATCTGCTCCCAGGAGTCCCTGCACGCCCTCGATCTAGATGTACTATTTAACACAGCACTTAGGAAACTAAGAGCAGAAAGGTATTTCAGGGGATACTTTGAGGCAGACAGTAAGGCCCCAGGTTTGCATTACTTTCTGCCATCTATCCTCTGTGCTGGATGTTTAAGGCTCTCTGTTTAGTCTAGTTTTTATTTTGTTTTTGAGACAGACTCTCACTCTATAGCCCAGGCTTCCCTCAAACTCGCAATCCCCCTGCCTCAGCTTTCTGAGAGCTGAGATTCCACTCCCAACTCAACACCTAGCTTTTCTTGTGTCTCCATTTTATCTGGTGTAAGATGGAGATACATGCAGAGAACATCATGACAGCCAGAAGAACTAACGCATCAACCCCAAGCAGGTTTCAACCCCCCCCCCCACTGCTATTCTCTTTTCCTATTTGTATTCATAATCATAAACTCTACAATCCAGCTAGACTTGTAGGGTAATGAGGAAAATATGGAACCCAGATAAAGTCAATGAGAGCCGAGGTGACAGTGTATTGTGAGCAGATGGGGTGGGGGCGCTCTCCTAAGCCACAGAAGAAATGGTCTACTGGGTAGGATGCCCACGAGTCAAAGTATTTGAGTTGTCCCTGGTTGGCAGTGATGATCTTGCTGGTCTTGCCATTCCTGGACTCCAGATGCTCTATGGCTTCCATGACACTCATGCCTTCTCTCACCTTCCCAAAAACTACCTTGGCCATGTAGCCAACCCAGTCCTGGCAGGGCAGATGAAAAGCTGGATACCTTTGGTGTTCACGGACACGATGCCAGGATTTGTTTACTTCAGGATGGAGTTCTCATCCTCAAATTTCTCCCCATGGATGGACCTGCTGCCAGTGCCATGATAGTGTATGATGTCACCACTCTGGCACATGAATTCTGGAATAATTTTGTAAAAGGGAGAAACCTTCCTATCAACATTCTTTCTCTCCAGTGTTCAGAGCATGAAAGTTTTCTGCTGTCTCTGGAACTTTCTCTGCAAACAACTCAAAAGAGACAAGACCCAAGGGCTCACCACTGGCTGCCGTGTCAGAGAACAGGGTGGAATTAACCTTGGCTACAAGCAAGCCTGGATAGGGGACAGCCGCATCTGCAAAGCCAGCCCCTGCTATTATTAAACATCAGAGTAGACACTTGAATTTGGACTGCTTTGTTGTGAATAATTCTCTTTTCCGTAAATGGCATTCCCTTGCACAGGGGAGGAGCCACACCTGAGATGTGGCATTCCAGATAGGTCTTTCTCTAAGGTGGTACCTGACAGGCAGGCTGAGGTGTAGGACCCCTCTACATAACTTAAAGCCTGAAAAACAAAGGTGGAGAAAGGTGCCTCCTTGCCTTGGACAACCCCCCTCCCTGGCTGGCCTGTGGGTGGTGCCCCATAAGCACATTCTCCTCCTTTGTGTGAAAGCCAGAGGCTGCTGGCTGGGGTATTGTCTGCTGAGAAGCAGGGAACCAAGAGGCAGCAGTGTTTATCGATTTAGTAATCGACTCTCATGCTTCCGGATAGATTATCTTCTCGGAGTCTTAGCCAGCAGCATCCAGCTGCTAATGTGATCCCAGGCAGCAGGTTCTGAGCTTGGAGGCTGCAGAGGCCCTAGGGACCGGCAGTCAGGGTGATGTTCACATTGCATCTGATCCACCTTGGGTCACATTTGACTGGCCAAAGACCCTGCCAGGTGGGACAGAGCTTGTAGTCTCACAAACTCAACTCACCGTTAAAAGTAACACCGTAGAATATGCATTGGAGGTGCTCTGGTGGTGACTGGGATTTGGCTCTCGTACTGGCTGGTTTTGTGTGTCAACTTGACACAAACTGGAGTTATCACAGAGAAAGGAGCCTCCCTTGAGGAAATCATGAGATCCAGCTGTAAGGCATTTTCTCAATTAGTGATCAAGGCGGGGAGGGCCCATTGTGGGTGGGGCCATCCCTGGGCTGGCAGTCTTGGGTTCTATAAGCAAGCTGAGCAAGGCAGGGGAAGGAAGCAAGGAAGTAGCATCCCTCCATGGTCTCTGCATCAGCTCCTGCTTCCTGACCTGCTTGAGTTCCAGTCCTGACTTCCTTTGGTGATGAATAGCAATGTGGAAGTGTAAGCTGAGTAAATCCTTCCCCTCACCCTAACTTGCTTCTTAGTCATGATGTTTGTGCAGGAAGAGAAACCCTGACTAAGACAGCTCTGTAGCACAGGCACTATGATGGGGGCCAGAAGAGAATGTTTCCTCAGACTCAAGACTTAAGGCTGCATGGCAGGAACACAGTCTCATACAACTTATCAGGGGACAGTTTTAACCACTTCTTTGCCCAGAAACCCATTCAGCTGAGCGAGGTCTGAGGGCCAAAGTTACACTGTTCCGGAGGGCAACCGCACTCAGCCATTGAACCGTAGAGGGCCACACCAGCCCAGCCTTCCACACAGAACCTTCTGGAATGTTCTTCGACCCTGAGCTCCATTGGAACCAACCACCCTGTATTCACGATGGCGTTATCTCTTCACCCTTCAGGGGTTGTTCCCAAGAGCATGACTTAATGATGCCATGCACAGCATCACAGGGCCCAGGTGGCCCGCTGACTCTTGGTCCCTGTCTGAGAGAGGTTGCAGAGATAAACCACAGCCACCCGGAAACACCTTCAAAGCACACTCTTACAGACTGTTGACAGTCCCGTCTGGACTTCCTGCCTCTCTATCATAGGGCATATATATATATATATATATATCCATCCATCTTTCCTTCCATCCATCCATTCGTTAATCCATCCAAACATTTATTAAATTGCTAATCAAGCATATAGTAGATCCATGTAGATAAGTAGATAGCTATAGGTACAGGTGAAGCACTGATAAATAACAGATGATTGATAGTTATTTGATAAATAGTATAGATATATGGTGTAGATACGTAGATAGATGTAGATATACCTATAGATATATGATTGACAGATGACTGATTGATGATAGAGATTGGTCAATGAGATGTGGAAACTAGACAATATGTAGATGACTGACAGATGACAAATAGAAGCTAGGTAGATGAATAGATAGACAGAGAGGCAGATAGCACATTTGGATAGGGGTGCAGCCCAGTGTGGCTCACACTGGTTGGCCGTCAGCACTCTCCTCTCCTCCCACTCCGCACTGCATTCAGTGAGTCTGCGGCTTCCTTCTCTCCTGTTGCCCATTGGCCTTACCTTCTCTCTCCCAGAGTCCATTTCCAGATCAGCTGGAGTCCCATGAGGAAGAATAAGACAGCAATTATTTGAGCAAAGAGAAATTCATACAAAGAATTGTTGCTAGGCCTGGTGGCAGGCACCTCTGGTCCCAAGTGCTCTGGAGCTCCAGTTGGAGGATAACTTGAGTCTAAAAGGTCATTTTTGTAAAGAGTTAACTGTGTAAGAGCAAGACAGACAAGGATCCAAGGAAGGACAGAGGTAGCCACTGTAGGAAGCTGTCTCTACTCCCAGGGCTGGGGGAACTAATCAAAGAACTTAAGATTGTCACGGTGCCTAGACAATTTGGAGGGAGGGACCTAGTACAGCACCGTCCCAGACATCTAGGAGTGGAGTGTGGCCTCTTCAGTGGATGAGGGTGCTGGCATAGCATAGGCTGAAGAGCCAGTTCTGAGAAACAGAAGATGGAGACACTGCTTGTGGGTCCAGTAGCTGCTTTAAGAAGGAGCTGCTGCAGTTTGGGGGGAGAAGGAGCCCAGGCAGGGGCACTCTGCTTCCTGCTTGGCCTTCTGTTCTTCCTAGCACCCCCTGGTGGCTAGCACAACAGGGAGTTGCTAGCATGGGAGAATTCCTACTTTGCAAAGTCCCTGGCCAGTACCACAAAGAGTGGTTCATAAATTCAAGGTCAGACCCAAAGTGTCCCCAAGGTGATAAAACCCAGAGAGATCTGTGATGGAGGGAGAACTGTATATGGCTCTTCCTTCTTTGAGAGCTCAGGCCTAGAGTAGACATGCATCCTTAGGTATAGATTTGAGGTGAAGGAGACCTGAAAGCAGGGATATGGAATGGATTCTCCCTTCCGTGGGTGGGACTGGATAACAGACAGTGGAATGGTTAGCATGCTCCCAGAAGAAACGACCTCTGGAGGAACTGTCTACCATTTGCCAAGCCTAGTGGTGAACAGAGCTCAGGTTCAAGGTGTGCCTCATGGGTCAACAAGGGTACTGGGGCAGGTAGGCAAAGACTGTCTTTCCTACTCTGGAGCTAAGGAGACTGAGGTCAAAGGGATTAGCAAGCAAAGAAATCAACCAGTGGGGCAGAAGTACTCAGGAGAACTATGAATGATGCCTGGTTCATTTATAGATGACAATGTCATGTCCAGTCATCACAAGATTGGACACTCCAGATAATGGGCCAAGGATGATATTAGGGGAATCCTGAACTCAGCATCAACACTATCCAGTTATCTGCCCCCAGTGATGAAGATGAGAAGGCAGTTCGGTTTCTGTGGAGTCAGAAACACACACAGGCCTCAACCCCTGTAGAACAAGCAGACTCTAGATTGCCTCTCCATCCACACGACTCAGGCCTGGGAACCCAAGGGTGTGGGCAGGTTGAGTCCTGTAATGGGTTGCTAATTGTTCTGATTGCAGCTCTGGGTAGAGTGTTTCTGGAACTGCAGAACTCTGACAGGGGAGGAAATACCAGCAGAACATTCTGGATGAATAATTCAGTGTGCTGAAATGGGAAATGAGAAAGTTTGCTTTCCACTAAACTCAGATTTGAAAAAGAAGAAAAAGGAAATAGGCAAGCTGAATGGAGCCTATGGTCTCCACACACTTAGACCCTAGTGTGTGGTCTCCCCACACTCAGACCCTAGTGTGTAGTCTCCACACACTCAGACCCTAGTGTGCAGTCTCCTCACACTCAGACCCTAGTGTGCAGTCTCCTCACACTCAGACCCTAGTATGCAGTCTCCTCACACTCAGATCCTAGTGTGTAGTCTCCACACACTCAGACCCTAGTGTGCAGTCTCCCCACACTCAGACCCTAGTG